>OX463832.1:8727693-9927693 GCA_949825045.1 Argyresthia goedartella | reverse complement strand
GTAAAGCTAATCACTTTCGAACTGCTGAACCGAGTTTAATAAAGATCAATCGGAGTGAAGTCTACCACCAACTACAAAAAACCGCAATAAAATCAGTCCACCCGTTTGACCGCTAAATTATGAGTAAAATACTGGAACACTTATGCACAAACGCGAGCTCATCTCTAAAGCTCATCTCATCTTCAAAAAGAGTTTTATTCCAGCAAACTTTGGCAGAGTAGGAGAGTCTATTGCTAGAAGCTACTAGGAGTCACAGTCTGGTGCACAATCAATGAAATAACTACCTAATAACATATAATAGTAGTTTATGTGACTGCTGCATAATGGAGGGCATAAAACTCGAGTTCGGCTCGTTTCATAATAATATCACTCGAGAGTTTTAATGCCTAATTATGTACAGTTACATACACTAGTTTATCTACACACATATCATAAGCTCTCTTTGATGTGTTCAGGAACCGCATGTTTGACCGGCATTGTGTTTCTGCAATTGTTTAGCTTGTTCTTTAGTACCAACTTCACGCAGGCGGGCGTCGGCGTTCGAAATTTGAATGTCAGTACCAACTTCACAGACAAACTAGGGACGGCACGCGGGTGGGCGTCGGCGTTCGAAATTTGAATGTCATTATATGTAGAAAAACTACACATAATGACCATTATGTGTGGTTTTCCAGATACGAAACTAGTTTTTACCAAGTAGTTTAACATAATGCTGATCGTAACGTGCGGTTTTTGAACGCAGTAAAGAGGGTTTATGATACGTGTGTAGATAAAATATATTACAAAGTAATATCATATATTATTATACTCCAGGCCTCTATACTTGGCCAATTTTTTAAACTTTAGGTGCTTTTTAGTAACGGAAAACAAATGGATATCTAGGAAAATAAGAGATAGAGCTGAGCAATATATAAATCTCTGTCCCTCACTATATCATATCACCGTTCCTTTTCTGAGGGTAAGCCCCTAAAGTTTTAAAAGCTGGCCAAGTCTAGACACCCTGAGTATACATATATTCGTTGCTAAGCTGATAACTTTCAGTTGGAAAGTTATCAGCTTAGCAAGTTAACCGATTTTAAATCAAACATATCCAGAACCATTGCAGTGCAATTACAAAAAAACACATTGAAATCCGTACACCCCTTAGAATGCTAGAATGCCACAGACAGTCAGACAGATACATAGACAGTCAGACAGACGCTTCAAACTTATGACACCCTTCTTTTTCATCAGGGGTCAAAAAACATCTTCAACTAAAATGTTTGTAAGCAGCACATACACATACTTTATGTAACAGGATAGTAGACTTTCATACCTGTTTTGTACATTTGGAGTCAATATTGTCAGTTTTGATAACATTCACAGTTCTGGAAGCATTCTGAAAAACCATGCATTGTTGTGGGTCTACATCCAGCTCGTCTCTCTCCACCTTTACTGACACCAGCAGATCCACTCCATCATCATCCAAGATCCTCACATCCTGCTGCTGTCTTTACGGCGACTCGATGATGTTGCTAAGTTTTTGCATCTCGGTTAGTTGTGGAAATGGATACTGAAATATTATAACCCCAAAAATTAGAGATTTCCCTTGAATGAGAGATTGTACTTTACTTTATTCATACAGTGAGCCCACAGGGTGGTAACCGACGGGAGACGGAATAAAAGGCTTGTTATTACATGCTAAGTTAAAAATTTGTCTATTTGATTGGAATACAATCCTAGCTTATATAATAGGTTGGTACATGTTATTAATGACATTCATAAGACATAGTATGTGATAAGATATTTCCACATAGATATGTGAAGATCATACACCCTTCACAGATGTGAAGGGTGTATAGTCCGGGACCTACAGCACGCTGTGTCTTGCTTGGGAAGCGAAAGTCAGTAAAGTCTGTTCAGTTAGATAGCACCACAGCTGAACACTGCTTTCTTTGAGTAAGCGCCAGCATTAGACAAGAGCCAGCAAGTGCAGAGGCGGCGCGATAGAAGGCAGCGGGAGTTTATGCAGAAAATAATATTTTTTTGATATTGTGAATTTGGGTGAAATAGTCACAACAGAGGAGCAATCACTCGCCTGTGTTCAGGGGGCGTCCTACCTTATCATCTATCTATGAAATTTGTGATTTCTTTACATGAACTTAAATCAATATGGCATAGTTCATACCTATACATAACTATACCTTATAGTTTGTTCATAAAGTATAAGTATCAAACAATCTGCTAGATTGCGGCCTAGGAATAGGGTTTGCTACACTCCCAAATTGTGCTACTAGGGCTGTTGTGTTATTATTTTGTCTAATCAAATACCTGTATAGATACTTCAACTCAGTTGTGCGCGCGGCGCTATGTGTGCGTGCGCTTGTAAATATACAGGTTTCATTTGTGTGGCAGTGACGCGGCAGTCGTCGTCCGAGCAAGACGTGTTCTTATTAGGGTTTGCAATCCGGATATCCGATTATTCGGATATCCGTACAGTTTTTGGATCCGGATAATTTCTGTCGTAAAATGCGGATATCCGGATCTTAAAGTTATGTCAGATTGACATGAAAACATCCTAAAAAATAAATCTTTTTTTATTTATTTTTTTGCTATATCTACCTACATATGTATACGTCTCTTTTTTGCTTTTGCTTTGTATAAATTAATGACAATTTCAAAGAGTTATATATCCTCTCGTCAGTGGAGCTGGCCTCTATGGGAAATGACAGTTCTTTCGCATCTGTGAGCCTGGTCGTTTTGGGTTTTTTTTGTAGGTTCGTATTTAGCGAAACTGTAACAGTCTTCGTTAACAGATCTCTATGTTTCTTGAAACAAACCAATCAGGAAAGAGCAAGCTAGCTAATGAATGAAATGAAATTTGAACTAGTTGATAATTAAATTCATACTTTTTGATGGTTTACAGGAGGGGCTATATTTGTACCATTCTAAAAACAGGTGGTGTATAAAAAAATGTATGAAGGTCATCTATGTTTGAGTTTATTACTATTTTGGACACACTAACGTGTAATTATAATAAATCAGCGAATCCAAATAATGTGTGAATCAGAAATAATACATAAAAATATACTAAACTTTAGGGTACTATATATTGAACATCACCATTTTGGTGCAATTCAATTGGAATAAAAGCGCAATTTGCAGAGAAAGGCAAAGAACTTAGTTAAGATCAAGTAAGAATCCAGTTATTTCCATAATTCTTATTAGATCTAGAGAAATTCCAATCAAAATTATAAAAGGGGGGCCCAAGGTCTCCGCCTGTGAGCCTGGTCATTTTGGGTTTCACAGACGCCATCTTTCTTTCAAAATTCCCCCCACTGACGAAAGGTTAATGTAATGTTAAATATAGATAGAGATTTTAATTTAATTTCATACATTACAGTCGGACAAAGTTATTAGGTGCCATTTGACGTTTAAGATATCCATAGAAAAATAATCAGCTGCACACACAACATTGAACCATATCTTCATGACTTAAGTAAACGTCAAACGGCACCTCTTAAATTTGTCCAACTATAGAAATTAATAATTACCACGCTGTTGCTACCTGCGCCGTGCCCGCATTGTAGTCATTGTGCTAAACGGGCCAATCGCGTTGCAGTAGCGTTTGAATAGGTAATCAGAGGGGAGGGTCCTTGTCTCAGTCTCAGGTAAACCCTTTTGTCGCATTACACGCGAATAATTGTGTTACTATGAGGTGAGTTTCTAAAAATCATCGTTTATTTTTCTTACATGTAAATTATATATTTTATTTATTGACATAAAAAATTTACATTTGTGAAAAACAGTTGTAGTTTGTGTTACGATGTCACCATCTACAATGAATCACCGACCAGATGAATCACCTCATACGAGATTGCGAAAGACATGGAACCTTCTAGAACATCGATTCCGAATTGCATGAGAAATCTGACAGTGCATTTCATTTCCATCGTGGGACCACCACCAGTTTTCCCAGTGCCTTTTTGCTAGAATCGCTCTTGCCAGAGGACGTTTAGTATAATTGCGGGATCAATCGCGATCACCCCTAATTTTAAGTGAATAGACTAAGAACATTTGTAACTTTCTACATTAAAGTTGTGAATGGACATATCTCGTCTTTTTTAAAATCCCCTCTGACGGCCAGTACACGTAATTGGCGCAGTCGGTAGTGGGTAGTTGGTCAGTGCGTGAATCTAACATCGAGGACCACACTGATAGGTGTCGTATCGGACGACACGGTGCAACTACGATCTACAACCTACGTACGTACAAGTGCCAAGAAGAAGATTTACCGAGCCGCCACATCCAGACATCGATGAGAAAGCTCCAAGACGAGATGCTGCTACTGTGAGTCATAGAATAGTTACGCAAATTCTATTGGTAGCTATTCCCTCACTCTCACAGTACCTATCCTAGTTCCTAGTTACCTAGTTTCTAATAATTATATCGTATACCTAATATCGGTGTACCTCTTAGTTAAATCTATCTTATTAATTGTATACCTAATATCGGTGTACCTCTTAAGTAAATCTATCATAGTTATATCTAAAATCGATATACCTAACTACCAAAATTTTTTACCCACGAGTAGGTAGGGGTCTTAGACCCAGTAGTCGTGAGGAAATAAGGAGACAGCTAAGCGACCAAAGTCGTAACTTAGACCTCCTAGAAGTAATAGACGAAAGCTTAGAAGATAATTATTTTAGAATGACGGAAAATCAGCAGAACGAGGTACCGACCCTCGCCGCCGAAAATATGGCACCTCTGCAACCCCAGGTTGATAATACGGACAGGATTTACAAGGCTTTAAGATTAGTGCCTGAGTTTGATGGAAACTCTAATGTCCTGATAAGATTTTTGAACATTTGCGATCAGCTTGTGCTCACATATGTCAATCCAGCCCCAGGCAACGAACTAAACAACTATGCTATGTTAAATGGCATATTGAATAAAGTAAAAGGACCCGCCGCTAGAACACTAGCAATGAACGGCGTAGCCTCAGACTGGAATGGCATAAGGAATGCATTGATAAATTCATTCTCAGACCATCGTGATGAATCTGCTCTATATACGGATCTATCAATGTTGTGTCAAGGCAATGATACCCCACACGTTTACTATGAACGTGTCCAAAATCTACTCAATACCATCATGACCTATGTCGAACTGCATGACGAAGTTTCAACTACTGTGGAAGCGAAACGAACTTTGTATAAAAAGTTAGCGCTTCAGACATATCTGAAGGGTTTGAAAGAACCACTAGGCTCTCGAATTAGATGCATGCGACCCCCAACTTTAGAGAAAGCCCTGGAGTTTGCTCAAGAGGAATTAAACGTAATTTACCTACAGAACAAAGAACCGAGAAAATTCCCCCCCGTGTATTCGCAAAATGCTTCCCGATCAAACCCAACTCAATTTCTGGTGCCCCGACCAGCGTTTGTTCCCCAAATGCCTCCGCCAAATGTGACTAGGCCCATTTACAGCCTTCAACAGCCCAACACCCCGAATAGACCCCCGTATCAAGGACCATCAAGGACCCAACAAATGTCCGGTTTTAAAATTCAACCGCGACCCCAGCCTATGAATTCATTCCAAAACCGACCAACACCAATGAGTGGTGTAAGTCACCCCGTTGCCCGGACTCTACCACCGATTTCTCGTAATGTAGCTCCTTATCAGCCGCAACGAGAAATGCACAGTAACGAAGCGTACGAGACATACGACCCTAACACTTACGATGACTATAACCAAGAGTACCCGGAGTACCCCGGCTTTGTATCGAATGACTGTGACAACCCCCAAATGACTGACCCACAACAGCTCGACTATGACCAGACTCAACAGACCGAGCAGGATTTTCCCCCGGATTCGAAGCCGAATTCCCCAGAATAGAATTAAATCTTCAGCATCGGAGACAACTCCCGTACATCCAGATTTTCAACCCCCCCCTGAAACTACTCATTGACACAGGTGCAAACCAATCGTTTCTTAGCCCTGAAGCGGTTGAAAGATATTTTCCATATACGCCCCTGGACTATGACCCTTTTATAGTGACGAACATACACGCTACGACGTCAAATAATTACTCAATCAGAATTCCCTACTTCCCCGAGTTCAATGACCGATTACCGATAAAATTATCTGTCTATAGATTCCATAACTATTTTGACGGCTTAATTGGATGCGATTTGTTGGAACAATGGAAGGCAAAAATAGATCTTGGAAAGAGAATATTCATCACTCAATTTGCAACAAATCCCATTCAGATGTATGAGTCGCCTCAGAATAAAACTCTATATGAGACTGTAGTACCTGCACAGTCCACTCGACTAGTTAGAGTGCCCACCAATGTACCCAACGGAGATATCTCCATAGACCAACAGACAATTTGTGGCTGTAATGTCAATGACTGTCTATCCAGATCCCAAAATAGCCAAGCGTATGTTGAGGTATCGAACCCGACTCACAATGACCTCATATTTTCACTCAAAGACCCCATTCGCGCACATGAGTTTACCGAATCGACTTTACCACCAATGATGACTAATCGCACACAAGAAGTCTTATCGCGTCTACGTACTGAGCATTTAAACGTCGAAGAAAGAACTAACTTAATGATGCTTTGTAAAGAATATGCCGACGTATTTTATATCGAAGACGAACCACTGACTTTTACGAACCAAGAGAAGCATATTATTAGGACGACTGACGAAATTCCCGTGCACACTAAGACATACAGATACCCCCAAATTCACAAAAAGGAAGTTCAATCTCAGATTCAAAAAATGTTAGACCAGGGTATGATCAGACCCTCAAATTCCGCATGGAGTGCCCCTATTTGGATAGTACCAAAAAAGGTAGACGCCTCCGGTAAAACCAAGTGGAGACTAGTAGTTGACTTTAGAAAACTTAACGAAAAGACAATAGACGATAGGTACCCCATTCCCAACATAACCGACATCCTAGACAAGTTAGGAAATTGCCAGTACTTTTCTTGCATAGACATGGCTAGCGGATTTTATCAATTGGAGACCCACCCTGAGAGTATTCATAAAACCGCGTTCAACGTAAATTGTGCCCCCGGACACTTCGAATTTTTACGCATGCCTATGGGACTAAAGAACTCTCCCTCAACATTCCAGCGCGTAATGGACAACGTGCTTGGAGGCCTTCAAAATGTCATTTGCGTGGTGTACTTGGATGACGTTTTAGTATTTTCAACGTCATTACAGGAACATATCGTAAATCTGCGTAAAATATTCCAGAGATTGCGAGAATCTAACTTCAAAATCCAGATGGACAAATCTGAATTTTTGAAGCATGAAACTCCCTACTTAGGTCACATTATGACCCCCGACGGAGTCAAGCCCAACCCTGATAAAATTGCAGCAATCAAAAACTACCCCATCCCCAGAACCCCGAAGCAGATAAAAGGTTTTCTAGGATTGTTAGGCTACTACAGACGATTTATACCAGACTTTGCTAAACTGACAAAACCTATGACAGTGTGCTTGAAAAAAGGTGCTAAAATAAACCTTACCCCCGACTACATAAAGTGCTTTGAACACTGTAAAACTCTATTGACGAATGACCCTATATTACGTTACCCCGACTTTACAAAAGACTTCATTTTGACAACTGACGCTTCGAACTTCGCCCTTGGTGCGATTCTCTCACAAGGACCGATAGGTACAGACCGACCCGTAGCATATGCGTCTAGGACCCTAAATAGTAGCGAAATTAACTACTCTACTATTGAGAAAGAGATGCTTGCAATCGTATGGGCTACCAAGTATTTCAGACCATACCTTTTTGGACGGAAGTTCAAAATAGTAACTGACCACCAGCCCCTTCAATGGCTTATGAATTTAAAGGAGCCAAACTCTCGCCTCACCAGGTGGAGACTAAAACTCGCAGACTACGACTTCACAGTCGTCTACAAAAAAGGCAAGAACAATACCAATGCCGATGCCCTATCGCGCGTCGAAATTCATAATGAAGAACTCGCTTCTATGATAGTGAACATCTCTTCCTCAGGGTCATCAACCATTACTGCCCCCGATGACAGACCATTTCTCAGCCAGTCATCCACGGATACCGCACCCAGTGAAACACCACTGAATAGCCCCCTTCCACTCTTCACTGCACATTCAAACACAGATATACCACACCCCGGAGACGCCCCCATTCACGTCAACTCACCCGCTGAAACAGTTCATACCAGTGTGGAGAATCCCATACTCAACTTGCCCATTTCAGTTGAACCTCTGAATAAATTCCGTAAACAACTTGTGATAAAAATTGTCCCCACTTCCGCTTGCCAGCGCCCAAAAATAGTTAAACCTTTTGAGACCTTCCAAAGAACATACGTTGAAATTACAGAGAGTAATTTTGAGGATAAGTTAATTGATGTCGTAAAAAGATACATCGACCCCAAGCTTCGAACAGCCATATTAGTACAACCCCCTGAAAAAATGTACGACATTGTCCCTGTCATACAGAGAACTTTCAAAGGTTCCTCTATGAACTTAGTTCTGGTGAAACATGAACTTGAAAATGTACCTGAATATTTGACCCAACAGAGCATCATTCAAAATTATCATGAAGGAAAAACCAATCACCGCGGCATAAATGAAACATTCCTGTCACTGTACCACCGATACTTTTGGCCCAAGTTAAAAGAAAGCATTACAAAATTCATTAGCAACTGTAACATATGTAGTTCCGCGAAATACGACCGCAATCCATTGCGCCCACAATTACAAATTGTCCCGCCACCGACAAAACCTTTCGAATTAGTACATGCAGATGTGTTAACCATTGAACAGGAAAAGTACTTCACCATCATAGATGCCTTCTCAAAATTTGCACAAGCCTATAAAATCCCGGATAGCACTGCCCCCAGCATAGTTAAAGCCCTATTAACTTTCAGCTCACATTATGGTTTTCCTATGAACTTAAAAACGGACCAAGGAACCGAGTTCACAAATCAGGTCGTTTCAGAACTGTTAAAGTTACACAAAGTCCAACACCATACCACCGCAGCTCATGCCCCTAACGAAAATGGTATGATAGAACGATTTCATAGTACACTCCTAGAGCACCTTAGATTATTAAAAATTCAGCACAGAAATGAACCTGCCCAAAATCTTGTTCCATACGCCATTATAGCATACAATAGATCTATACATAGTCTAACTAAATGCAGACCCTTTGATCTTGTAACTGGACATTTTGACCCCCGAGACCCGACCGACATGAACTTGACTGAAAGATTACTACAACAGTACCTACAGGAACATCGCAATAAAATGGATACAATCTACCATATCATACATGACTCATCAACAGCTGAACGTACCGCGCTGACGTCACAACGCAACGACAGTAGAGAACCCATTTTAAATTACAGACCAAACGAGGAAATATTCATACGGAACCCGGCAGCTGCTAGACAAAAACTCGCACCACGATTCACCCAAGACAAAGTCGTCTCAAACTTACCCATTCATATTTACACCTCAAAGAAACGTGGACCCATAGCCAAAAATCGAATAAAGAGGCCTTTAAAACATAGATCACTTGACTTGTTACAGGATCATACTTGTTCGAATCTTCACAAAAATGTCAGTACTGTCACTTCAATATAAGTCGTTCGTGTTACAAGACCTATAGTCCTTGTCTCAAAACTAAGTGATTGTATAATAACAGTTTTATATTGTGCCTATGGAAATACATACAATCCATTCAATCCATGTGTAGTTTAAATTACTCATCTGAACCAGAATACGCACATGGAATGATGGTCCTTCAGCCTTTTTTAATAAGTGAGGTGAGACGCCATTGGAATACCAAACGGCCGGAGAGTCGTTCGGAATTTATAGAATATATTGCCAAGCTATTGTTGGTAAGTGGCTATCACTTTATTATTGTTCCTGTGCTGGGAGCTCTCCTGCGGAAGAAGCAATATCTTCAAGAAACCCGCAAGGAATTACGACGCGTAATTTGTCGTGTACGACACGTGTCACGAGGACGGAATTTGGATACAAAAATCTAGTTCCGGAGTTTGCTGCATTATCGCCATACTTGTGTGTCCTCGAAATACGCTCTGTCCATTTACAGGTGCGTTATTTATTAGGATTTATCTGGAAAGTATAATTATTCATCGATACCTAACCTAATACCTACCATATACCTATTGATAAATTCCTTCAAGAAGAAAAGGGATAGAGGATGGAAATGACCTCGACAATTTGCTGCGTATGATTGGCTGTCTGGTTGTGGAGCGTTTCCGTGACTATACTCACGGTGGTTTGGAGCGACATCTACAGAACCCGGAGGTACTTACCCGAGTGTTCACGAAATTCGCCGAACAATTTCTGATCGTTTTTGACGTTTCGTTCGACGACGATACTTTGCGGTTTATTTATGCACTTTGTACTGCGCTTTGTAGGTGTTTGTGTTCCGTTTTACGTTCCCGACCGTAGATTGGCGCTAGTGTTCCTGCGGTGCGAAAAAGAACTACGTATCCGAATATGACCGAGTGTCACACATGACTTTTGCCGATTGTGTCCGATCCAAGTGTTTACGGAAATACACGAGTGTTATTTACGTGAAGTGCGTAGCGTGTTGACTTTCGTTCCGACGCCATTACAAGCAGAATACTTTTTGTGACGCCATTTTAACTTTGTCTATTTGTTTAGAATTAGACGCCATTTTTGTACCTTAAGCATTTTTACATTTGTATACAGTAATTATTGCACGATATTGCAGAAAAACTATAAAAACTGTGTAATATCCATCCTTTGTGTTTTATAACTTGGATTAATTTAACATTGAAGTTGTTTTGTGATAAAACATTCGCTGTTTTGTTTTGTGTAAAAAATGTCGAAGCCAAAGGATAGCGCGATAAAGCGACTGATCGCTGCCCGTGGCCAATGCAAAGGCGTAATAACTAAGATGCAAACCTTTGTGACAAGTGATGAAGCTCGTTCAAGAGATTACGACTCTTTAGTAGTGAAAAGAGACCGGTTAATTAAGTCGTTTCAAGAATATGAAACCCATAATATCGATATTCAATCATTGCTCACTGAAGATTCTGAGCCTGATACAGAAAATTTTGACGAAATAGACGATAGATATTGTTCAGTGTTAGCAAAATTAAACTCAATGATAGCTGCTTTGCAACCAGAGCCGGGTCAGTCGAATCAGAACCCAAAGGGTGGGAAATGTCAAAGGCTCCCGAGGATTAATATTAAAGAGTTTAATGGAGATACAAGTGAGTACATCCCATTCATTAATATGTTCACCTCTGTAGTAGACAATAATGAATCATTATCCCCATGTGATAAACTGTATTATTTAACCACTTATTTGACAGGTGAAGCCTTAGAGGTTATAAAACATTTACCTTTAACAGAAGCTAACTATATTGTAGCTCTAAATTTATTAAAGCAAAGATTCCACAATAAGGTCAAAATAATTTCCCACCACGTCAATGCTATACTAGATTTACCTACTATTAAAAAACCAAGTGCTGCCAGTATACGTGGATTGTTATCACAAATTAGACAGCATTTGAGTGCGCTTGATAGTTTGCAACAACCAACAGAAAAATGGGACACTATATTAGTTTGTCTACTTCAAAAAAAGCTCGACTTCTATACAGTCAGGGCCTTTTATCTTGAAAAATGTAGTGTAAATGAAATGCCTTCATTAGACGACTTGTTGACATTTCTAGAGGGTCGCGCGGTTGCCCTTGAGACGGCGACAAGCAAAGATTCGCAACCTGAGCAAAAGGAGCGCAAGTATGTGGTCTCCTGTGCCGCTACTGCAACTGCTGCAAATAAGCAGAAGCAGAAGTCCGTCTCTGTGAAGCAACAATGTAAGTTTTGCAATTCTTTTCATCGATTATATGCCTGTTCAAGTTTTAAATTAGCTGCAGTAAAGGATAGGTGCGATTTTATACAAAAGCATAATATATGCAAGGTGTGTCTTAATGAACATCCAAAAAATGTAAATTGTAAGTTCAATTTTAAATGTATGGTTTGTAAAAAGGCCCATAATACATTACTGCACGAAGATCATAATGAACAAGGCTCGAGCCCGCAGGGGCCCAATGGCCCGCAGGTTTCTCTTTATTGCAAGGCTAATAAGGATGTGCTTTTACCTACTGCTCAGGTTCTGGTTGAATGCAGCAATGGGAATCAGATCCCGGCCCGTGCCCTCCTCGATACAGGAAGTCAAGTCTCATTAGTCTGTTCGGATTTTATTAAGAAAATAAATTCAAAAACTTATTCTGATAATAGCACTGTCGTGGGAATATGTCAGGGTATCAAAAACATAAATGAAAAGACTCAGCTGACTATTAAGTCGCGCTTGAATGATTTTAAATTGTCAGTCAATTGTTCTATTGTCAATAACATAACAAATAGTTTACCACAATTTAAAATTGATTCTGATATTTTGGATCTTAGAAATAGTTTGCAATTAGCGGATACAAACTTTCATGTCTGTGCTCCTATCGATATTTTATTGGGGTGTGATGTATTTTTTCAGGCTCTGAAAAACCAGCCGCTCCAGCTTAAAGAGCAAGGGCCATACCTACTCGAAACTCAATTTGGCGGAATATTGGCGGGGTCTGTTCCTGGATGCAACTTCACATCTCCTCGGGTTAGTTTTTCTATCAACTTCTCTGACCAAGTAGGTGACAATGTTCATAATGATCCTTTATCCAGCTTAGACAAAAATATTAAAAAATTCTGGACCGCCGAGACGGTTCCTGAAATTTATTCAGAAAAGAGCTCTGAACAGGAGCTAGCTGAAAGCATTTTTAAACAGTCAATAACTCTAAAAAATAATAGATTCACTGTTGCTTTACCATTAAAGCAACCGATTACTGAGATCTATCTCGGCGATTCATTTTCAGCTGCCTTACAGCGTTTCTATAATCTTGAGCGCAGATTATTAAAAGATAATAAACTGTATCAAATGTACAGGGATTTTATAAATGAATACATAGCTTTGGGCCATGCCCAGCCCTATGATATTTCAAAATATGATATAGATAAGGATGGTGTGTTTTTTCTCCCCCACCACCCTGTTTTCAATGAAAACAGTCAAACAACAAAGATGAGAACTGTTTTCGATGGCAGTCTTAAGACAAAAAATAATATCAGTTTGAATGATGTTCTATTAAATGGACCTATAGTCCAAAACGAACTTTTCGATATACTTATTCTGTTTCGTTTGCCAAAATATATTCTACTATGTGATATAAAGCAAATGTTCAGACAGATATTAGTTGACCCTCCATATAGGGCCTTGCAAAATATTCTCTGGAGAGAATCTATTAATGATCCAGTGCTTTGCTTGCAGCTTAACACTGTTACTTACGGGTTAAAATCCTCGTCATATCTTGCCACGCGATGCTTGAAAGAGTTAGCAGAACGTTTTAAAGACCGATATAACTTAGCTTCTTCTGTCTTGCTTTCACAAACCTATGTTGATGACGTACTTACTGGGCATGATGATGTGAACACATTAAAAGAAATAAAGAGACAGTTGATAGAATTGCTAGGCCTGGGAGGTTTTCAGTTGCATAAATGGGGTTCTAATAATGCTATGCTATTGGATGATGTACCCTCTAATCAATCTCCAGTGAAAGATGTCGATATGAGCAAAGATAATGACTTTATAAAAACTCTAGGCTTGCGCTATAACGTTAAGTCAGATGATTTCTACATCAGCTGCTCAGAGAGCAACGTAAATACAACTAATACTAAGAGGCAGGTTTTGTCTTTCATAAGCAAGATTTTTGATCCCCTGGGATTGGTAGGACCAATTGTTATGTCAGCTAAGCTTCTAATGCAAAATATTTATAATGCTAAAATCAGTTGGGATGAGGAACTACCTAAGGAATTAAATGACCAGTGGATAAGCTATGCTAATGGTTTAATTGAAATGTCATGCATTCAAACAAAAAGGCATATAAATGTAAAGGGTGCTAGCCAGGTAGAGTTAATCGGATTTGCTGATGCTTCGTCCAAAGGCTATGGTTGTTGCTTGTATGTCAGAGCTATTTTTGCTGACGGTACGATAAATGTAAACTTGCTTTGTTCCAAATCAAGAGCAAATTCGACTAATAATGATTTAACTACACCACGCAAAGAATTGAACAGCGCCTTATTATTATCAATGCTTGCTAAAAGAGTGCACAACACATTATCGACACAGTGTGATATTATAAAAGTATATCTATATCTTGATTCGCAGATCGTGTTGGCGTGGCTTAACATGGAACCAGTGACGCTAATGCCGTATGTCGCGAACAGAGTTATCAAAATAAAAGATCATACAAAAAACTGGCCGTGGTTCTATGTTAAGACCATGGAAAACCCTGCCGACTGCTTGTCGAGAGGTATGGAGCCTCGCGCCTTGCAAGATCTTGATTTGTGGTGGCATGGCCCACGCTTTTTGCATGAGCAGAAATATCAGCATGGTAATGCAGGGCACGAGACTCCGCCTCTGGTAGAGGTACCTGAAATAAAAAAGCAATGTCAAAATAATCCAAAATGTCATGACGTTTGCAACACGGTAATGCATACTATTGATGAGTTAAAGATTTTCAGTCAATATTCTGATTATAATAAAATGAAGCGAGTAATTGCTTACGTAATGAGGTTCATAAACAATTGTAGAACAAAAGATGTCACTAGCAGACAGTCAGGTGAACTGATGCCAGATGAATTAGAAAATGCTTTGTTTACTATTGTAAAGTACGACCAAAAAAGGCATTATGCTGATGAAATCTCTTGTTTAAAATCAAATAAACCCATAAAAGGACCACTTTCATCATTAAATCCTTTCATAGGTAGCGATGGGCTATTGAGAGTTGGTGGCAGGCTTCAGAATTCGGAGCTCTCTTTCTCGCAAAGACACCCAATTATTCTTGCTAAGGCGTCTCATATAACGAGTCTTATAATTTGGAATGAGCATAAGAATCTGATGCATGCCGGGCCAAAATTATTGCTTTCTTCATTAAATCAAAAATTTTGGCTAATTAATGCTGTCAGACAAATAAAAAATGTAATCCACAAATGCTTAATATGTTTTAGGCTAAAAGCCAAGGCAGCATCTCAATTGATGGGCTCTTTGCCACCACAAAGAGTTCGTGTATCCAGACCATTTGAGAAGGTGGGCATAGACTATGCTGGCCCATTCAATATAAAGTTTGCACGAGTAAGGAAGCCTGTAATTTTGAAAGCTTATGTTCTAATTTTCGTGTGCTTCGTGACGAAGGCTATTCATGTGGAATTGGCTTCGGACATGACCACACAGACATTTTTGAATTGCTTAAAAAGGTTCATAGCGCGTAGAAACAAGCCTTCCCAAGTGTTCTGTGATAATGCGGCCACATTTAGGTGTGCTAACTCGAACTTACAAGAACTGTATAAACTACAGTCTTCCACAGCCCACCAAAATGCAGTGACAAAATTTTCAGCTAATCAGGGCATAACTTTTAAATTTATTCCAGCATACAGTCCTGTATTTGGTGGATTGTGGGAGGCTGGCGTCAAAAGTTTAAAGTACCATATGAAAAGGGTCATAGGTACTTGTGTACTCACATATGAAGAATTTAACACGGTAATTATTCAAATTGAAGCTATTCTAAATGCCAGGCCGTTGACCCCTATGTCATCGGATCCATCAGACATGACGTACCTAACGCCAAGTCATTTTTTAACTGGTGCTCCTATTACCAGTTACCCAGAGCAAGATCTCACTAACATTCCAACCAATAGACTTAGTTTCTGGCATCAATGTAGTCAGTTACAACAAAACTTTTTTAAACAGTGGCACAAATGCTATTTAAGCATGCTACAAAATAGACCTAAATGGAAAAATCAAACTTTTAATATAAAGGAAGGAATGTTAGTGCTTCTTAAACAGGATAATATTAACCCCTTTGACTGGCCTACAGCGAGGATAGTGAAATTGTACCCAGGAAAAGATAACAAGGTACGAGCATTTGATGTTAAAATGCCCAATGGCCATGTCATACGCACTAGCATTACCAAAATATGTATTTTGCCAATAGATGAGTAGGAGTAGGTAGATTGGTTAAAAAGTAAATAAAATAGGGTTTTTTTTTTGTGTATTAGTAATTTAGTACCTATATAGACTTGTGTTTATTTTTGTTTAGGTAGGTAAAGTTATTATGAATAGGCAAGCGATTGTTTCTTTTCATGGCCTGGCCAAGTTGTACTTCCTTTAAGTAATTAAGTACAGTAACAAATAGGTATGTACTTTGTTTAGTTATAAAGTGTTTTTTGAACTTTAGGTACATACAATAAGGGAAACATTTAAGTACCTACACTTACATATTTACTTTGTTCAGTTTTAGGCTGAACATTGATAAATACACTAAGATAAATATTTAAGACCTCAACTAATAATTTTAAGTTGTAGTTTCTGCATGAAAGTAAGTATAGTAAGATAATTTCTTGCTCAATATGAGTTGTTGTTTTTAAATATAATACAGTATGATAAAATATAAAATATACTTACTATAATTTCTTGCTTATTAAGTGTCTAACTAGAAAATTAAAGATATAAATGTGTAAAACTTAAACATTATTTTGTAGAGTACGGGGTTGCGATTTTTACCACTTTTTTCATTTTCGCCCCCCCGCAATATGTTCGAATCTTCACAAAAATGTCAGTACTGTCACTTCAATATAAGTCGTTCGTGTTACAAGACCTATAGTCCTTGTCTCAAAACTAAGTGATTGTATAATAACAGTTTTATATTGTGCCTATGGAAATACATACAATCCATTCAATCCATGTGTAGTTTAAATTACTCATCTGAACCAGAATACGCACAATACTAACCCTG
This sequence comes from Argyresthia goedartella, assembly GCA_949825045.1. NCBI lineage: Eukaryota > Metazoa > Arthropoda > Insecta > Lepidoptera > Argyresthiidae > Argyresthia > Argyresthia goedartella. Next base: position 9,910,811 of record OX463832.1, on the reverse strand, counting down.
ACCAGCCAGGCCCCAGCTCAAGATATCCGACTTGACAGATTGGACGACGGACCCGGTATTTTGCCCTTTGACCTAGGCCCTACCAAGATCATATCCCATCACCATACATTCCTACAAGATATAGACCTTGACCTGTTACAGACACATCTGACTACTACAAAATCTCAACTAACTGCCGCAGCTAATAGTATCAATAACGAGAACTATAGTTTATTCAAATATCAAATCATTCACCTATTCCATAAAATAGATAAGATATCCTCGCAACTCGATACCTTCCTACCTAAGAGAGCTAAGCGTGGCCTATTCAACCCATTAGGTAGTTTTATCAAAAGTATAACTGGTAACCTCGACTACAGCGATGCTCTGAGGTATGAAAATATCCTTCAAAATTTACAGAAAAACGATCATGACTTATCTGAAAGTTTCAATAACCATATTTCCTTATACAAGGCAATGACGATCCAACAAACTCAGATTTTAAATAACTTAACTACTAATCAGGCAAAGTTAGCGAAAGCGCTATCATATTTCATAAACAATTCCACCTCAGATAGAGTACAACTGGCTCACTATACCCAGCTGACTCAGTTATTCGCCTTGATCAGCGAAAACGTACAAGACTTAAGTATGGAGATAGATAAGTTAGAGAATATATTAGCTTTTAGTCGTACAGGCAACTTGCACAATTCTATTTTATCACTTAATGATATCACCTATATGATAAGCAAATTAAACCTTTTGTATGAGCCTGAACAAATTTTAAAGTTAGATTTGAGATATTACTATGATTTGATTAGCTTAGGATGTTATTTTATAGATAAAAAGATCGTGATTGTCCTCAAATTCCCTCTAACTACTACATCATCCTATAAACTATACAGACTCTGCCCAGTACCTAATAAATTCCATAACGTCATCGTTCCCCCGTTCCCATTCCTAGCAACCAACTCCAAGGAGTATGCGTACATAGAGGCAGAATGCCCGAAGGTCGACATCTGGTATATCTGCGAGCAACAGCTGAGCCACCAGATCCGCACGCAACGTGACTGCATCGACACCCTGATAAACTTGCAAGAAATAGACGCAACATGCAGTACTACTCCTATCTCTATGTCCAAGGAAGCGCTAACCGAGCTAGACAGTCAGCACTACATCATTTCGTTCCCGAAACCTACAAAAGTCGACATCTTCTGCGGACCACAGCAGCATCAGATCCTAGAAGGCAGTTTTCTAGCAACACTTCCTAGAAATTGCAGTATTCGAGCACCGAAATTCACTATTGCCAACTTCAATGATAAACTTCGTGGACAACCTGTCGAAATCATCATATTCCCACAGTCAACTTCGCTGTCGAAACCATCTTCTGAGAATCGGCGACTTCAGTACCACCTGACCACAATCGACTTGAACAAATTGCATGATATCCAGAAACAAATTACAATGGAAATTCCGACGAAATCAATCACTTCGGACTTACTGACCACCTACCATACAACAATACCTATGTATGTACTGGTGACATTCTTCACAGTTGCACTGATTGCATTTTACCTGCGACATAAGAAGACAAAGAAGTTGAACTCATCCGCTGAACCCAATTTGGAACTATCACCTCTACCTGAGACTACTACTCGTACTTCAGCCAGAAACCTATCTCCGGAAGAGAAAAGAGCCGCAATATTCGCCGTAGACATAGGCAAATAGTTGCTCATCTTGGAGGGGAGGTGTTACGATGTCACCATCTACAATGAATCACCGACCAGATGAATCACCTCATACGAGATTGCGAAAGACATGGAACCTTCTAGAACATCGATTCCGAATTTCATGAGAAATCTGACAGTGATTTTAATTCCCTCGTGGGACCACCACCAGTTTTCCCAGTGCCTTTATGCTAGAATCGCTCTTGCCAGAGGACGTTTAGTATAATTGCGGGATCAATCGCGATCACCCCTAATTTTAAGTGAATAGACTAAGAACATTTGTAACTTTCTACATTAAAGTTGTGAATGGACATATCTCGTCTTTTTTAAAATCCCCTCTGACGGCCAGTACACGTAATTTTTGAATAAATGAACTGCAATGTGCAATCAAAAATACCACGTGAGTTTGTGTTGTAGTTGTAGCCTACAACTACAACACAAACTCACGTGGTATTTTTGATTTGATTTGAAACTTGTAGGCAGCATGTTTTTATATAATTCAGAATTTTGAGTAAAATATTACTTGATTGGATTGACGGCCTCTGTGGCGCAGCGGTTGTGGCTCTGCCTACCATGCGAGAGGTCCCGGGTTCGATCCCCGGCTGGGGGTAATGAAAAAAAAAAAAAAAACAATCCCCAGGTCTTGGATGTTTATATGTGTGTGACGTCGCTGTTTCTGGTTACCACGACACAGGGTATCCTAGTGTAGGGCCAGAAGCAATGTATGTGCCTGTATGTAAATGTTTAAATGTTTAAATTGGTATAAGATAAGAGCGAAAAAATATGCGGTATATTATCATTAAAGTTAATAGTAAATGAATAAGACCGGATTATTTAATTTGAAGCTATGGTCGGACAAACGTAATAGAGATCGCTCCACGAAAGTAGTCCCGCGGATTTTCGGTCTCTCTCTTTCACTCCATGGACTTTAAATTGTAGAGTGAAAGAGAGAGACCGAAAATCAACGGGACTTCTTTCGTGGCGCCATCTCTAGGTGCCATTTGACTTTTACTTAAGTCATGGAGATAAGGTTCAATGTTGAGTGGCGCTGTTTTTTTTCTATGGATTTCTTAAATATCAAATGGCACCTATTACGTTTGTCCGACCATTGCTGAGATGTAGATTTAAATAGTTATCTATTAACCCGTCAAACGTTTGGCGTACAGCCGTATGTACGGCAAATTTTTAAAGGCTTAAGTGCTTAGCGTACAGACGGGTGTACGTTAGATGGCCACACTGATTTGGCTCTATAAATCTATGACCAGTGCGTTCTCAATGCCCAAAATTCATTGTTTTATTGGCCTATGGGTCATTACGATTAATTTCTGTTAACCAATCAAACTGCATGTCTTAGAAAAAAACTAAATTCTCATCGAAAACAGATCAAATTTTGTTTGTAGTCCGAATCGCACGGTGCGTAATGGCGGTTGTTGACATTTTATCTCTTCATGTTTATTATTCATTTATAGCTTTATTATGGTGATTTGGAGTGTGAAAATTGTGTAAACAGTACTAGATAATATGCAGATCATATTATAAGTGTTAGTTTAGTGCTAGTGAATGAGTAATTAGTGAAAATAGCAAGAAATAGTTCAAAGTAGTGTCAAAATAGCGGGAAAATGATATTCATCTCGTCATTTGACAGCATGTAAGTTTTTATTACCATAACAACTATAATAATCGGATAGGAAATTTCATGCAGATTACAGTGTATATAATACTTGTTGAATAATTACGTCGTACCTTCTCTAATTTGAGTCAAACGGAATCTCGGTCGAAAAAATAATTACATCGCGAAATGGCCTGACACCCGAGCCACTTCTACACGGCCCAGAGCCAATCACGTGACGGGTTAACTGTCGTCTTTGCCTTGCTTATTCCGTTTTTTTAAATAGACACGTGTATTTTTTTCAGATTGTAATTAAATATTACAAATGCAGTAAAATGACAAGTAAAATTGAATTTAAGGAGTACAAGAAGTCAACGGACTCAAGTTCCGTCTGGCAACATTTTTTGCGCAGTACAGATGGTTTGCAAGCACAATGCAAACAATGCAAAAAAATACTGAAAATAGCCGGCTCTACTTCACCTTTGCACAAGCATCTTAAACTTCACCCGACGATTTCAATCGCATCTACTCAGCAAACTGCATCAACATCAACTGCAGCTTCAACTCGGGAGACTGAAACGATTTCCGAACCTCCGACCAAGAAAGTTAAGATGACTGACTTCTTCAAAAGCGAGGAGAGTGCTGAAGTTTTAGTTTCAAAATTAGCTGCATTAGATGGACTTTCTTTTTACTGTATTTGCAGATCAACCTCAATCAGAACGCTTTTTAACAAAAGTGGACTCAAATTACCACATTCTCCCCACACTATAAGAAAAACTGTGGTTACCCGGAGCGAAGAGGCAAGAGTTTAAAAAAGAATTAGAAGTACTCAAATCGCGTGATTTCAGGTTCACAGCAAGTCTAGATGAATGGACTTCACTAAGAAACATACGTTACATGAATGTCAACATTCATTGTCAAGAATTGAAAGACAAAAATTTCAGAAACCTGGGACTCGCAAGAATAACAGGAAGCGCTAATGCAGACAGCTGCTATCAAATTCTTGAAAACAGACTGGCTGAATACGATTTATCCCTAGAAGATGATGTTTGTGGTTTAGCTTTGGATGGTGCATCCGTTATGAAAGCTATGGTGCCTATCAAGTTATTTGTGCATTATAAAAGCCACCGTGGAAGCAATCTGCGAACAAAAAGCTGATTTATTGACAGCAGAAGCTGCATTGCAGTTTATGATTGAAAAATTTGATCAAGAAAACAGCTGCGTCAGCGACGAGCTCATGGTGTCTTTAAAGAAAAGGATCAGTGAACGACGAATTCCTATATTAAGTGGCACACTAAAATACTTGCACAACTGTGCCAATTTTTATAAAGAAGGTCCTTCAAGTTACCCTTTCCAGAATCCTGATAGTGAAGAGATATTAAAGTTCATCGCTAAAATGAATACGCAATACTTTTCGCCAAAACCGCAGCCGGTGCCGATGGAACCTACGCTCGATGACTCAACAGCACAATCCCAATCGCATACTGAAGAAGGTACTGCTAATTTGAACACAACCTTCTCAATAAAGGAACAGTTGCAGAAAAGAATAAATAAAGCCATTTCAGCAACACCGTCAACTTCATCAGCACATAGTGATTCTTCGAGTCAACTAGACATAGAAACGAAGGTCCGAGTTAAGATGGCTCTATATGACAGTGGCAGCGAACGGGGTCTACATTTGTCGCGAGTGTACAAATTACTGAAGACTGTACCACCAACCAGCGTAGAAGCTGAGAGAGTATTCTCCGCCGCAGTCTACATGTGTAATAAAATTCGTAGTTTAATGCATGATAATACTCTCGATGCTTCAAGTTTTTTAAGATCATACTACCAAAAGAGTCAGGTGAATAAATAATAGTGTTCAATAATTTTACAAAAATAATTTATACTTACGTGCCTTCTCCTCATTCCACAAAGAAACATCTTTGTATCGTTTTAGTTAAATTTAATTATTTCAAATAATAAAAGTTTAACGTTTGTTGATTTTGCATGTTATTCTATTTAAATTTTAAGAAATGTTTCTTTTTTTATCGTAGTATTATAACGCATTAGTTAATAGGTCTTACTAGTTAAGTATGAGAATATTATTATAAGACTTTAATATTGTTGATTTTGCAAATCTTTAATAATGATAAGAAAATCATTGTTATTTCGTTAAGATTTAACTTTCCAAATTACTTATGAAGCTGTTATTATTGTTACATACGATAACATCAGTCCATTCAGTTTAATAAACAACAATTTCTTTGCGTTTTATTTTGTTTTTTATTTTTTTAAATATCCGCAGTCCATTTAGTTAAATAAACAACTATTTCCATACATTTTACTCTGTATTTTTTTTAATATCCGGATATCCGGATATTCAAACTTCAAAACGGATAATATCCGGATAGTAAAATGTTCCGGATCTTGCGAACCCTAGTTCTTATCGCTTTTTCTTACGGGTACAGTCGTTAACAAAAACGTCTAGTTCTTCGCGGAGAAAATGTTTAAGGAGTCAAGTAAATATTTATTAATTTTAAATTTAGATATAATTAATTTTTATTATGATTCTATTTCCTATAAAATTAAATAATATTAAAATGAAATGAAATATTATATCCTTGTTGACGTTTATGTATTATTGTTTTAGACTCGAGAAACCATTGCTAAGGTATACGAATTTCTGAAAAAAGATGCAAAATCAAAATCAAAATCAAAAATCATTTAGGTGATCTTTTCCCATTAACATCGACCATCTGAACCCTATCTGTTAGATATGACTCCAGAAGGCCAAGTGCCTGATCTTTTACACCATAATGGCGTAACTTCCTGACAAGAGTGTCATGATGGACGCAATCAAAAGCCTTGGATAGATCGCAGAAGACACCTATTGCATCCATTGCGTCTTCCCAGGCATCAAAAATATTGTCGATTAGTTCAACACCAGCATCGGCTGTTGAACGACCCTTTGTGAAACCAAACTGAGCAATATGAATTAAATTATTGAGATAAAAATGACTTTGCAATTGATTAAGTATGAGTTTTTCAAATATTTTGCTAAGCGTTGGTAGTATCGATGTGGGCCTAAAATTGGTGGGGTCTGATGTACTACCAGCTTTGAATAAAGGTATAACTTTACTTAGTTTCATCAAGTCAGGAAACACACCACTATCTATACATTGATTAAATATACAACAAAGGTGAGGTGCAATACAATCTACAATGGAACTAATAATTTTTACTGATAGACCATGGGCGTCAGCTGTCTTTTTCATTTCCAGGGATTTAAACGCTTTTACAATGTCTTCATTATTTACGTGCCTAAATTTAAAATCTGTTTTACATTCCTCAAAGTTTTGTTTAAGTATAGATTCAGCAGCAGCGGGAGATGAATTTAAAGACTTGGTTGTTGAAACTGGAATGTCCGTAAAGAAATTTTCGAAAGCTTTTGCTACTTCTAGGTCTGTACTTAGCAATTGATTATCTATCTTAAGCTTGAAGTTATTATGTGTAGCTTTGGCCTTTCCAGTCTCTCTGTTTATAATTTGCCAAGTCTTTTTCATTACATTGCTACTAGATTCAATTTTGTTTTTAATGAAATTAGATTTAGCTACGGCACAAACGCGTTTAAACATTTTTGAATAACTACGAACATAATCTAGAAAGGCCGTATTTTTGTTATATGATTTCTCTTCATAGAGTTCATATAATCTTCGTCTGCTCCTATGAATTCCAACTGTCGCCCAATCACTAAACAAAGCTTTGTTATTAACTTTTATAGTTTTTGATTTAAATACCGTATCATATTCATTTTTGACAAGGTTAAATACTGAGTTGTACAACAAATTTGGATCGTCACTGTATGGTATTTCCCATAGTTTATCTAAAATATTATTCCTGTAGTGTTCAAGCCGAGTGTCACTAACGGGCACACATGTAATATCCTCTTTTTGGTCCTTTTTTATTTTAATATTGAATATACCTATCTGACCAGAGTGATCAGAGGTTAATTTATTGATGACCGATTTGAAAATGGGCGTAATGTTAGTAAATATATTGTCAATGCAGGTAGCAGATGTTGCAGTAATTCTAGTAGGCTCCAAAAACAGATAGTTCATGTTGTGACATAAAAATAAAGATTTTAATCCAGTACAAATATTATTATCCTCTAACAGATTAACATTAAAATCACCACAAATTATAAAAAAATTGTTTTTATCGCTGATTTTAATCAACACTTCATCCATTTTCTTTTCGAATAAATCAAAGGATGAATCTGGTGGTCTGTATACGCTCATTACAATAAGTTGTTCAAGTTCAATACAGGCTATTTCCATGGTACGCTCAACAGACAGGCTCACTATGTCAACTCGTTCCTTATATTTAAAACTATTATTTACAAGTATTAAGGAGCCACCGCGATCAGCTGTTTTTCTGTTGAACGAACTTGCAACGTGGTGGTTATTAAAGTTGAACATGAACTGATAACTCTTTAAAAAGTGCTCTGTTATACATAAAATATCAATATTATTACAGTTCATGAATAACTCAATTTCCAGTTCTTTACTTAACATGCCCTGTATATTTTGATGAACCACGTTTAAAATATTCTTACTTTTACATTTTTCATTACTAGTAACTTGATTTAATGGGCAAGATGAAGGTATATTTATACAAATATTAATATTACTGCCAGAGTTACTCTCTGTTGTCCTATGGGTTAATTTAAAGAGCTTGGAACCGATTCCAAGGAGTACATGTCATTATTATTACACTGCTCAATAGAAGCAGGCGTTTCATTAGTCAAAAACTTGACTGAGTTCAAAATAAAATAAGATAGTGACTGTGCTATCTGTTTTGTATAAAACCTAGATAGGTAATACCTATCCTTAGTCAAATAAAAATATTTTCCAATACAAATATTGGTGTCTATGAAATGAAATTTTTCAGTATGACGACATGTCAATGTGTGTATAAATGTATTATAATCATGTCTTATATGATTTTCATGTTGTGACAAAGATTGGCTGAAGGGAAACGCAAACAAGATTATTCTATCTACATTTTGTAAAGAATTTAATTTGGAAAAGTATTTAGTAACTAGTTTTTTAGATACATTTTCCCTTCTACCAATTAAAATAATTAGGGTGGTTGGTTCTAAAAACTGCGATGACAACACTTTGTTCAATATTTGTGAATATGTGGCGCCAGGCATACAGTTATTTAATATTGCCTGGCCCACGCGCTGACTAAGTTGTAAACCCATATTTTTTCCAAGTTCATCGCTGTACATTATATACCTATCCTTTGTCCGAGAGAAGGAGGCGTTATTGATAACACTATTAGTACTCAAGTCGACTGACGGCGGCGCCTGGGTCAGTATCAGCTGTTCGGCCGGCTGCTCGGCGGGACACACGGTCGGCACGGAACAGTCCGCTGGAGCTTGTTTACAATCACAGATGTGATTGTCGGTCAAAGATATGAAAGTGTCATAATTATACTTACACGTCTCCAACAAACTATTCATAGCCGACACATGTTCCTTAATTTCGTATTGTGCTGACTCATATTTACGTGTAATACTTTGTAATGATGAGTTTAAAATATGCATATCTGACTGGAGTCGCCGTGTGCGCCATGCGAGAGATATATTGCAACTAGTAAGTGATCCAGTTTGCAGTGCAAGTCCAATTTTAATATCTAAATTAAGTGAACATTTAAACAGCGTACGGAAAAGAACAGCAATGGCAGTGGGGGTATCAGAGAGAACAATAACTAATCTGATGGCTGAAGGAAAATAATCTGACTCTAAATTTAAATCTCCGCATAAAGACCGCAAAAATCGTTCAAAGAAGTTAGAATTAGACAACTGTAACGTTGATGTTATACGTTCAACTATTCAAAATTACCATTTAGAACATCACGAGTTACCTACCATGCTAATTTACAAAGAATAATTCAAGAGAAACTTAATTATGATGGAAGTATTTCGACTTTGTGCACAGCTTTGTTAAAGTTGGGATACAAATGGCGAAAAACTGTGGATAACAGACGTGTTATTATAGAGCGGCATGACATCCAAAAACTACGGTTTTCTTACCTGAAAAACTTGCTCAGATACCGTCAAGAAAATCGGTGTATCGTATATACAGATGAGAGCTATATCTTAACTAGTCATGTGCAAAACAAAGGATGGGGTAATAAAGATGGACCACCTTTAAAGAGAAACATGTCTAAAGGACAAAGAATTATCATTGTGCATGCTGGTTCAGAACAAGGTTTCGTTCCTAACGCACTTCTGACATTCAAAGCAAATAGTGTTTCCGGTGATTATCGCTCTAATATGAACGCAGAAAACTATGAAAAGTGGCTAAAAGAACGTCTTGTACCGAATCTGCCACCTAACTCTGTAATTTTGCTTGATAATGCCTCATACCATAATGTTCAAAATGACAGAGCTCCAAATTCTAATTCCAAAACAACAGAAATGCAGAGATGGCTGACAGAAAAAACATATAGCTTTTAATCTAGTTGAAAAAAATTGAACTGTATGATTTGATAAAAAAAAAAACAAAGAAAACCATATTTGTTATAAGATTGATGACCATACTTCAGCCATATGGCATAAAAGTTCTTCGACTGCCACCATATCATCCTGATCTAAACCCCATAGAAAATGTGTGGGGAATTAAAAAAAAAATTTGCTTCGCATAACGTTGACCAAAATGTGACGGGAATAATAGAACTAATAAATGAAAATTTAAGTCAAATTGATGGAGAGATGTGGGGTAATACTCGTCGACATGTACAAAAGAAAGAAGAAGAATACTATCGACATTTTGACATGGAGTCAGAAATCGTAATCAACCTTGGTGAGAGCAGCGAATCCGACAATTCATCATTTGATTTTTCAAGTAGCGATTCAGAATAAGTAATATGTTCAATACATAAACATTAAATTAAAGTGTGCCAAATTATTGTTTTTTTAAGAACCCGTATATTATCAAACACAACAAGTTAGCGCTCCTGCACACGATAACATGTATTTGTATTTGTACCCGACTGTACCTCTTGTCACGCACACAAAGTCACTGTATATGTACAAGGTTTACCCACACATAGCTCCGCGCGCACAACTGAGTTGAAGTATCTATACTCTAGGTTATGTTTGTGTTAGCTTCGAGGTGGTTAATTAGTTGATTGTTGAACTGTTAGCCCATCTATATGCTGAACCGATCTAACCTCACTATTCATGTAAGTGTACAAAAATTGCATCTAGACATCAAATTTAATGTACTTATCGATTTCGCTTAACTAGTTTTTCCATAACGTACCTCCATTTCGCACATCGCATTATCTGCTGAGCTGATAGAAGGTTCACCATCCATCACACACAAGCTTCGCTCTCCATCACCCCTACTCATCATCAGGGTCACAATTATTTACTGTTATAGCCGAATCATGCTCAAAATATCATTTGAAAACAAAGATTAAGAAACAAACAATCTGAAAGCACTTTCGTTTCTTTTTTTTTGTAATGTTTTTTCCTTTATGGAAAAGGCTAAGAGCTTAAGCCCATACCGCCTGATCTTATTTTAATTTCTTTTCTTCTCTTCATATTGATTGAGGCTAAAAGCGTTGTCTTTCAGTCTTTATTATATATTCGAGGCACATAGCCTTGTCTAACGTATTTATTCTTTAACTTCATATCCAGTATGTTTAAGTCAATCCGTGTTGTCAAATCAGGTATCAATTTTCCTCCAGTATTATAGGTCACATCCGAGTTGTCAAATCAGGTAGTATAGGTCTATTCCGGTGTATTATTATTTTTCAAATAACTCCAATTGTTCGATTCCAAATCGATATTCGATCGATGGTTTCTGAACGGCCATTTTTAATTTGACGTAAGGTGTCAACCTGGCAGTTTTGACAACTGACAGACGAAAGCCCTCGCAATGTAAACGCGTTTTGGTTAGGGGTTGAAATTAAATCGCAGGGCATCTGGAATGTATTCGGGATTCCCTAAGGATTGTTAATATAGCTGAGTGTGTTGTTGTCTCTCGAACCAGATAAAGTTCGGATTTTCGTGCCCGATTTGTATTTACGAGTAGAAACATAACCTGTGTTGGACACTGTGCTACCACGTTGGCCCGCCAGTCATACCTGGTTGGCTGAAGAACCTGTCTACCAAGAAGAGCCTAGGGTGCACCCGGGCCTTGCAGAGAGACAGGAGGTTGACGGGACCGAAGCACAGACCAGGTTAGATCTACCCCACATAACTTCAGCTCGGTGAATCGCCGACGTTCATCACTTCTTGGCACCTGATCGTCACGCTACCTCGTAGCTCATGGGCCCCTACGAGGTCATTAGGTGCTGAGAAGCCTGAACATTTTGGTAGCTAGAGCGTGGCTTCCTGAGATTTTCAGCCGTCAAGGGCTCCAGGAAGGCACGATTTGGGACTATCAATCTGTAGGTATAGGCGGTTATTAGGTAACTGGTTGTTCCTATATCCACATAGATTGGTAGTATTGTAAGCTATAAGTCTATTGCTGGTAGTAGACAGACAGATATTGAATTGAAATTTGCATTGAATTACCAGTTAGTCAATCTATTAGTGGTCTGGTAATGCTATTGAATGAATGTTTTGGTTAACATAGGTAGTTATATCTATTGATAGCAGGCTATTACATTGTTTTCAGTTTATAGCAATTTATAACTTGAACTAATATTGACTATCTGTGTGTGTTATAATGATAAAGGGAAACTGAATTGTATTTACAGAATTTATATAGATATAAAACTCGGTTCCTATTGTTTAAGGAAAACAACATTGTTTAAGTTGTGGTTTAGGGTTCCCTCGTTTGGGTTATAGACTGGAGGGTCCAATAAAATTGAGTTACTGCAAATTGTGAGTAAGTATCGTTCCGATCATGTCGTTATCTGAAATCCAGAAGGGTGTTTCTAAGGAACTCAGATGGTTTTCCTCCGCACACGGTCTGACAGACCGTTTAGATAGGCATGATGTGGTATTGGAGCGGTCTATGGAAGTTAAGGAACGTTACAATAGGGTGCTCGAATTGTCCGCGCAGGCGGAATCAGTTGATGGTTGTGCACCTGACAGGCTGTCACGGTTGATAGGGGATGTCGACCAATGTATGGAGATGGCAGCTGCTATCACGCAGAAGGCTGCGGACATACGTAGACAGCGCGAGTCCAGCCATGATGGTGACATTGAAGCACCTCTGCCGCATCAGGGATCGGGGTTCAGGTTACCTGCCATAACTATGCCTACTTTTGACGGCGTGTCCGGTGAATGGATGAGCTTCATCAATCTGTTCGACAGTTTGGTGCACATGCGATCGGACATTACCAAGTCTGTCAAGATGGCTCAGCTGGTGGCAGCATTGAGGGGTGAGCCAAGGGAGCTGGTCGCTCATTTGACAGTTACGGAGGGTAACTATGAAACGGCCAGGCAATTGTTGGTCAGACGTTACCACAACAAACGGAGGTTGGCCGATGCCCAACTGAACCGTTTGTTTAGTATCCCGGTTGTGAACAAGGTCGAGGCCATACAGACGGAGGTTTTGAACCCATTGTTGTCCGTCACCAAGGCTCTAGAGAATCTTGGACTTCCGGTTGGTGAATGGTCGTACCTACTGTTGTACATTGTACTTTCCCGCCTACCCGCTGACGTGCAGACTCGTTTCGAACAGTCTCACGGGAGGCCGGCCGAGGACCTGCCCGCCTTCTCCGACTTGGTCGGATTTTTGGAAGAGGAGGCTCGACGGGCAGAGAATTTGGGGTTGACGGTCACCCATCCTTCGGAGCCACAGAGAGCTGCCGGGAGCGCTGTGAGTAGGGGCCCTCCGACGAGGAAGGACCGCACCAACCGGCAGTCGTATGGGACTGTGAGTGAATTGACCCCACATGGTGAGACCTGTCCATGTTGTAGGCAGATTGGCCATGCTGTGGCCAATTGCAATAAGTTCGGGGAACTTAGGGTTCAGAGACGGCGCCGGATGGCCAAGCAGTGGAGCTGGTGTTTCCTGTGCCTCGGGCCACACATGGCTAGGGACTGCACGCGCACACAAATGTGCGGATATTGTGGTGGGCCCCACAACAATCTGTTGTGCATGAACCGGTCCAGCCAACAGCCACCACAGGGCCGTACCCAGGGTGACACGGCATGGGGCCCTGAGAATTCGTTTGCGACTCGGAGCGCAACTCAGGGGCCAACGTCCCCACGTGCACATGGCAGTACTAGGGTGCAGGGCCGCACTCAGGATCATTACATAGGGGGCCCTGAGTTTTCGGTTGCGACTCAGCATCCGACTCAGCGGGACATTGGGTGTGTTGAGCAGGCCGTAACGGGCGGGTGGCATGGGACACCTTCGAGCTATGCGGGTGCGGTTCGGACGCCGCCTCAGTTGTCGCCCCGCTCGTCGCCTCGTCCTCGTCGGTCACATGTGATGTCCCCCCCGCTTATGGAGCGGCCACGGTTGAATTCACGCCCACCCCCCTTTACGGGGAATCGTAGGGTGGCAATGGAACCGGCGCGTGGGCCATTTGTACAATGGGACCCTCTGGCGTATAGCTGCATACCTGATCGGTTACAGGCAGAGTGGGGCCCCGGGGGCCCTCGCTGTCAGTGTGTGACGTCATGTTATAACTGAAGGTATTTGCATGAGAATAAATAGATCAGTGCTAATCGTGAGCTTGTGTTTGATTGGTGTCCCTGTCGCTGCCTTGACATGGCGCAGCCGGAATTATAATATATCTAGGAAGCTAAAATACATAAAGATACAAATAAATAAATACTTATTCGTAAAACTAAATAAATAAAGACTAAAACAAAAAGTGAATAAAAGTCAAATAAAGTGTGTACATACAAACATGGAAGCCATTTTGTAACCACCTCAGCCTTTTCGTTTTGAGAATAACTTGGCGAATATAACGTCAGGAAACTTATGCAAGGAATGGGAAAAGTGGAAGAAATCATTTGAAGTGTATCATGAGGCGTGTGAACTATCTAAAAAGACAGAAACCGTCCAACGTAGTATATTGCTCCACGTGATTGGTGACAAGTGCCGCGAGGTCTACGAGCAATATCCAGCCAAAGGTACTACGTTGAAGGAGCTGCTGGCCCGATTCGATGCGTTTTTTCTACCTAAAAAGAACTTGACCATCGAGCGACATCGGTTTTTCACACGTAACCAACGAGATATGGAGTCCGCGGATCAGTATGTTTTCGAGCTAAACAAAATGGCGTCGAACTGCGACTTTGAAAAACTAAAAGACGACCTTATAATGGGTGTTCAAAGTGCGGTACAGTGCATAACAAATATCAATGTCCAGCCTATGGTCAAATGTGCAATAGATGTAACAAAAATAATCATTTTGCTCACATGTGTCGAGCCCGAGAATGCTACTCAGTACACGAGGATCTATCTGACCAGGTAATTTACAAAAATAATAACTCGCGAAATGATTGGCACGTCGACTTAAAAATAAATGGTATATCATTAGGTTTTAAACTGGATACTGGAGCTGACGTAAATGTTATACCGCGAAAATTTTAAAGTGATATAAATATAGTTGAGAACGACTTAACACCTACTTCACTTACATTAAAAGGTTACTCGGGAGGCCAAATCCCAGTGATAGGAAAATGTAATATTAAAATACAGCATAACAATACGGTCTATGTTTTAAAGTTCATCATCGCAGATGTAGATTCCCCTCCTATTTTAAGTAGAAGTTCGTGTGAGCAGCTAAACTTAGTAAAAAGGGTGTTGAGTGTAGAATACACCAAAAGTAATAGACTGTTAGAAGAATTTGACGATGTGTTCCAGGGTATAGGTTGTTTACCGAGTGAATACAAAATTAGCCTCAAACCAAACTCTCGCCCCGTAGTACATGCGCCGAGAAAACTACCGATAGCATTGAAGGACCAGATAAAATTGAAGCTAGTAGAAATGGAGAAACAAGGTATAATTGCGAAAGTTGAAGGACCAACAGATTGGGTAAATAGCAAATGACTGTAGCAAAAAAGGCAGACGGAGACTTAAGGATATGTTTGGACCCTCAGGATCTGAATAAAGTGATTAGAAGGGAACATTTTAAATTGCCGACGTTAGACGAAATAACGGCAAATCTCGGCACATCCACTTATTTCAGCACATTAGATGCGAAACAAAGTTTTTGGCAGGTTAAGTTGAATTCAGACAGTACCGACTTGTGCACGTTTAACACTGCGTTTGGTAGGTACAAGTTTTTACGCATGCCGTACGGAATCAGCTCAGCGTCAGAGATATTTCATAAGAGGCTATTTGAACAGTTTGACGATATTGAGGGAGTCATTCTATTTGTTGATGATCTTTTGATATATGGAAAAACAAAAGAAATACACGACCAACGTCTACGCCGTGTATTGCAAAGATGTAGGGAAATCAACATTAAACTAAATAGGAAAAAGTGTAAGATAGGATTAACTGAGATAAAATACTTAGGGCATAAAATCTCAAAACATGGAATAACTCCTGATGATTCCCATATACAGGCTATAAAAAACATGCCTCGTCCAAATTGTGTTAAGGACCTAGAAAGATTTTTAGGGTTAATCACCTATGTTGGCAGTTTTGTACCCAACTTTTCACAAAAAACCCACTTGTTGCGGGAGCTGTTACAGAAAGAAATAGATTGGCATTGGGAAAAACAGCACGAAGACAGTTTTAATGCACTTAAAAACTGTCTCATAAATCCGCCAGTGTTGCGATATTATGATTTAGACAAGCCAGTTACATTGTCAGTAGATGCGAGTAAGAATGGCTTGGGAGCCTGTTTATTGCAAGATGGTTTGCCGGTGTGCTATGCTTCTAAGTCACTAACAAAAACAGAGCAGGCGTACGCACAAATTGAAAAAGAGCTGTATGCATGTGTTTTCGCGTGTGAAAAGTTTTATATGTACGTATACGGTAGAACTGATATAATAATTGAAACTGACCATAAACCATTGGTATCTATAATAAACAAACCGCTTATTAATACCCCACCGCGGTTACAAAGAATGCTTATGAGATTACAACCCTATACATTTAAATTGGTATACAAGCCGGGTAAATTCCTATACATCGCAGATGCATTGTCTCGTGCTGTTGATCCCACCATCGCGACCACGGAGCCACGTGACCTACTAGACGCCCAGGCGCAGGTATGTGTGCTCGCAGAATTAAATGAATTGATAGATACACATTTTTTGCCCATACAGAAATACACAAAAACAGATATTGAAATGCAATAACTAAGTAAGATAATAAAGAAAGGATGGCCAAATAGTAAGAATCTAATTAAGGATGAATTGAAGCAATACTGGGAGTACAGAAGTGATCTTACGTTAGCTTTTGATATGATATGGAGAGGAAATCGAGTTATTATACCAAAATGCATGCGACACGAAATGTTACAAAAAATACATGCAGGTCATTTAGGCTTAGAAAAGTGCAAGCTTAGAGCACGTGAAATTATGTTCTGGCCACACATGAACGCACAATTGCAAGATTATCTTTCGCATTGTCAGGCTTGTCTCACTTTTAAAAAACAGAACTGCAAAGAACCATTACTTCAACATGAAGTGCCTGATAGGGCGTGGTCTAAAGTAGGTGTAGATATGTTTCACTTTCAAAGTAAAAACTACATGCTTGTGGTGGATTATTTTAGCAAGTTTGTGGAAGTAGTAAGGGTGAGCAATATGACGTCGGAAAACGTTGTGAAACAACTTAAAATTATATTTAGTCATCAGGGCGTGCCTGAGGTGGTCCAGTCCGATAATGGCCCTGAGTTTTCGTCCTTATAGTATTTTTCCTTTTGGGGGGATAAATAGTGCTTCTTCATATTGTTAATTTTTGATTTATTGTATCCATTAATTTGAAAAGGGGGTTGTCAGTGTGTGACGTCATGTTATAACTGAAGGTGTTTGCATGAGAATAAATAGATCAGTGCTAATCGTGAGCTTGTGTTTGATTGGTGTCCCTGTCGCTTCCTTGACACTCGCTAGGAATTTGCGGCCCAACCATTTGTTGCCCCCCAACCGGAGACGGTGGTGTTACCGATCGCCTCTGTGCTTATTTGGGATTTGGCGGGCAACCCAACATACGTTCGCGCCCTATTAGATTCTGGAGCTCAGGGCTGCATTGTATCGAATGATTTAGCAAAATGGTTGGGCCTCAAGGTAAATAGGTATAATAAATCAATACGGGGCGTGGGGAATGTTACGGTTACGAATGTAGTTGGTCAATCGGTGATCACGTTCTCTCCACGTTATGACATTTTGACAAAAACATCCGTGCAAGCTTTAGTAATGACGCATGTCATGGGCAGACACCCCTTGGTGAAGTTGAATCTGGCCGTTCGATTCCTGACATCAGGACTCAAGTTGGCGGATCCCGATTTTGACACTCCAGCCCCGGTCGACCTGCTACTGGGAGCAGACGTTCTGCGTAGGTTTCTGTTGTCGGATCGGCGAGTTCTTCAGCCGGACGGGTTGATTGCTGTGGATACTAAGTTTGGTCACGTGATCATGGGTCCGGCATTGCCAATGGTTAGGCCTGCCGAGTCAGATGGCATACTTATTGGCTCAGCGTTGTCAGACGCTATCCAACGTTTCTGGGAGATAGAGGAACCTCCCACCGTTCGTCGAGTCGACGCAGACGAAGAAGAGTGCGAGTTGTTTTACCAGAATAGTACTGGTCGCCTTCGTTCTAGTCGTTTTGTAACTCGACTGCCTTTCAGGGCCGATCGACCGCCACTAGGAGAATCTAGGAAGATGGCTGAGACGAGATTGATGTCGATGGAGCGTAGGATGTCAAGGGACGCCGTATTTTAACAAAAATACGTTGATTTCATGAGGGAGTATGAGTCGTTAGGACACATGTCGGTATCGG
Organism: Argyresthia goedartella; assembly: GCA_949825045.1. Taxonomy (NCBI): domain Eukaryota; kingdom Metazoa; phylum Arthropoda; class Insecta; order Lepidoptera; family Argyresthiidae; genus Argyresthia; species Argyresthia goedartella. The sequence goes on along the minus strand of OX463832.1, from coordinate 9,892,575 downwards.
GTGTGGATTGGAGATCTGAGGATCATTGTTTCCTTCCACACCATGCCGTCCTGCGAACCCCTACCGGCAAGATTCGAGTTGTTTTTGATGGGTCAGCACCTACCTCGAACGGGATGTCCCTGAATCAGTGTCTACATTCGGGACCCAAGTTGAGTCGTGATATTTCGGATATTCTCACGAGCTTTCGGAGACACCAGATTGTATTTGTCGCAGACATTCGGATGATGTTTAGGCAAACGGTAATTCATCCGGCTGACCGAAGGTATCAGTTGATACTTTGGCGTGAGACCACGGCCGAGCCAGTCAAGGTCTATGAGTTAAACACTAACACGTATGGGTTACGGTCTAGCCCGTATTTGGCGATGCGTACCCTGCGGGAGTTGGCGTCGCGTGACCGTGTGAGCTATCCTAGAGCCGCCGCTATCCTGGAGCAAGATTTGTACGTCGATGACGTCTGCACAGGGGCAGCCAGTGTAGAGGAAGCTCTGGACCGACGTGACGAGCTCATTCAATTGCTGGAACGAGGCGGCTATGAACTACGCAAGTGGATGTCCCACTCCCCTGAGTTGATGGCTGGTCTCCCAGATGAGTTTCAACAAGACCCGCACGTTTTTGAGGATCCTGACAACCCTAACATGTTGTCAGTGCTTGGAATTCAGTACCGGCCCGTCCATGATGAGTTTACCTATCGGGTGGTTTTAGAAACACCGAAGGCCTGGACGAAGCGGTCAGTACTGTCAACGATTGCGAGAACGTTCGACCCGAATGGATGGATTTCTCCAGTCACCTTTGCTCTCAAATGTTTTATGCAAAGGCTATGGGCGGCTCAGTTGACCTGGGACACCCACCTCTCAGGTGATTTGTTGACTGATTGGACGCGAATGTTCACATCGCTATCGGACATAAATAATGTATCGCTGCCGAGGAAATTGGTCCCTGCTGGGGATTACAGGGCAACCCTTCACGGGTTTTGTGATGCCTCTGAACGAGGGTTTGCGGCAGCGGTTTATTTGCGAACCGTCACCTCCACCGGGGAGGTCGACGTGCGTTTGGTTTTGGCAAAAAGCAAGGTAGCGCCTATTCGGACAAGGATGACGATTCCAAAACTGGAACTGTCCGGGGCTGCTCTTTTGACCAAACTTTTGAATCACACTCTAACAGTGTTGCGTGGGTCAGTGGTTTTGGAGGATACGGTGTACGCTTGGACGGACAGTCAGATTGTTTTGTGCTGGCTGAAGGCTTCGGTCCATAACTTGGAGGTTTTTGTTGCGAACCGTGTCTCCCAGATTGTGTCGTCTGAGGTCCCACTGACCTGGAGATATGTACCAGGAGAATTGAACCTGTCTGATTGTGCATCCAGGGGATGTCGGGCTCCTGAACTCGTTAGACACCATTTGTGGTGGGGACCACCCTGGCTTGCCAAGAGAGAATCGGACTGGCCCCACAGCCATGTAGTAGTATCTTCGGATCATGGCCCCAGAGCGACCGTGCATGTTACCCAGAAGGCTGAGGATCCTGACGCCGGGTTTCTGCTGGACCGGTATAGCTCACTTGACAAGTTGATAAACGTGTCCACTTGGATTAGGAGATTCGCTCGAAATTGTCGTACTCCTCGCGATCAGCGAACGTTGAACCCTATTCTGACTCCGGCAGAGCGAAACGAGTCGCTGTTGAATTTGGTCCGGTTGGTACAGTCCTCGAAGTTTGGGGCAGAATTGGAGATTATACGAAGTGGACGTTCGAAATTGAAGGGAGCCGTCGCGCGTCTCAACCCCTTTGTTGATTCGACCGGGTTACTTCGGGTAGGAGGAAGATTGCGCAATGCGAATCTGTCGTATTCGGCTCGTCACCCACTTCTGCTCCCCAAGGGGGGACAGTTAGTTGAATTGCTGGTGACTGATCGTCATATTAAAAACGCGCATGCCGGCTGTAACGCGTTGTTGGCCACGCTCCAGCGGGAGTTTTGGATCTTATCTGCCCACCGTGCCATACGGAACATCGTGTTTCGGTGCATGCCTTGTTATCGACTTAAGGCTGCCACGATGCAACCTCTCATGGGGGACTTGCCCCCTGATCGTATGAATGAGGTCAGACCGTTTTCAGGTGTTGGTACGGATTTTGCAGGACCGTTTATGGTGAAGAGTTCACGATTGCGTACCGCTAAGCAATACAAGGCGTAACTATGTGTGTTTGTTTGTTTATCCACCAAGGCGGTACATCTCGAGCTCGTTGCTGATCTCTCGACAGAGGCTTTCACTGCTTGTTTGGATAGGTTTTTTTCTCGAAGGGGACTTCCAACTTTGATCCGCTCTGATAACGGCACTAACTACATAGGTGCGGAACGATACTTACGAGAGATAGTCAACTTTTTGAATGTAAATAAAGTGGATATTGGAACGGCCCTCTCCCGTCGGGGTATACAGTGGACCTTTAGCCCACCGATTTCCCCCCACTGGGGTGGGATTTTTGAGGCCGTAGTTAAGTCAGCTAAGACGCACTTGGGGCGTATAGTAGGTCAGACCGCGCTGACTTTTGAGGAGCTCGCGACATTGTTTTGTAAGATCGAGGCCGTTCTCAATTCGTGACCGTTGTGTCCGCTCAGCTCGGATCCAAATGACCTGGAGGCTCTGATCCCAGGCCATTTCTTGATAGGACAGCCACTTAACGCGTTGCCCGAGCACCCCTTCGAGGGAGTGAAATTGTATCGGTTGTCAAGGTATCAGATGTTGCAGCAGTTTACTCAGAATTTCTGGAAGCGTTGGTCGCTCGAGTATCTGCATATCTTACAACAGCGCCTTAAGTGGACTGACAAAACTAGCCCCCCTAGTGTTGGTGACCTCGTTCTGGTTAAGGATGCTAACCTACCGCCACTACGTTGTCGCAGGAGGCGCATTGTTAACTTGTTCCCTGGCAAGGACGGGACCCCCCGGTCTGCAGAGGTTCTAGTAGGAGGCTCGGTTCTAAAACGAGCGGTAGCAACGTTGTCTCGGCTGCCCGTAGATTAGGGGACAGGTGGGTGCCTGTCCGGGCGGGTGATTGTTCGATTCCAAATCGATATTCGATCGATAGTTTCTGAACGGTCATTTTAATTTGACGTTAGCTGTCAATCTGGCAGTTTTGACAACTGAGAGACGAAAGCCCTCGCAATGTAAACGAGTTTTTGATTAGGGTATTGAAATTAAATCGCAGGGCATCTGGAATGTATTCGGGATTCCCTCAGGATTGTTAATATAGCTGAGTGTGCCGTTGTCTCTCGAACCAGATAAAGTTCGGATTTTCGTGCCCGATTTGTATTTACCAGTAGAAACATAACCTGTGTTGGACACTGTGCTCATCACGTTGGCCCGCCGGTCATACCTGGTTGGCTGAAGAACCTGTCTACCAAGAAGAGCCTAGGGTGCACCCGGGCCTTGCAGAGAGACAAGAGGTTGACGGGACCGAAGCACAGACCAGGTTAGATCTACCCCACATAACTTCAGCTCGGTGAATCGCCGACGTTCATCACTTCTTGGCACCTGATCGTCACGCTACCTCGTAGCTCATGGGCCCCTACGAGGTCATTAGGTGCTGAGAAGCCTGAACACCAATGGTACTCTTGATAAAATTATAAATAGGGTAAAATGCTTCTATATTCTTAAGGAGATCCTGAATAGAGCGCGGGACATCCAGGGCTTCTTTGTAAATGTTCAATAAGCTGTCAATGAATACTAGTCTTTGTATATTGAATTGAGGGCAATCAAAAAATATATGATTTAGAGATTGGTTTTAAGAATTACAAAATGTACAATTTGGGGAAGGAATCATTTTCAATCTATGTAAATGTTCATTAAATCTGCCATGTCCAATTCTCAAACGACAAATTGTTGTGTAAAAGTTTCTATGTAGATATTTTCCGACGATAAACCATGGTCTCTTAATGTCCGAGTTAATATAGCTGTACCATTTTCCTTTTATTTGTGTCGTTTCTCTCCAATGAAGCATCCATTGATGTTTAATATTCGTTCTAATGTCGGTTTTGCAATCTGAAGCTGGCAACTTAATGTTCTTGACAGGTATTTGGTGAATATTGGGGTTTTTTATTATAGAGCTGGCAAGTTTATCAGCGTGTTCGTTGCCAGAGACGCCAATGTGAGATGGAGTCCAAAACAAACTTATTTCTCTATCTTGATTGAAAACTCAAAACGTTTATTCTGTAAATAGGCCACAAGGGCACTTTCACATGTCATTTCATTTCATTTTTTACAGAACATTTGGTATTATTATCATATTATCAGAAAAAAAAAGTTTTTAATTATTGTTTCTGAGAGATGTAAAGAGTCTCAAATGTCATAATAAAATAATTAAAATATAAATAACAGAGATGTATAGTCTCTTTAGTCAATAATACAATGATAATAGGAGATGTAAATGGTCCCCACAGTCAAGAGTTGTATAATTAAATTAATCTTTGGAGGTGTAAAAGACCTCCAAGTGTCCAGTAAAAGAAACTCTGGCAGTGAGGATGCTCACAATTAATTAGAACAATTCAGTCCCAAGCATTTTTATCGTCTATGTACTCTTTAATACTGTAGTAAGCTTTAGAAATAAGCCTTTGCTTGATGTATTTCTTGAACTTATTAATTGATAGATCTGTCAAAGTGCTTGGGAGTTTATTGTAAAATCTTACACAATTACCCTTGAACGAGTTTTTTATTTTATGGAGCCGAGTAGTGGGCACTGCAAGTTTGTCCTTGTTTCTAGTATTAAAGTTATGTATATCACAGTTTCTTCGAAAGTTAACAATGTTCTTATGGACATACATAATATTCTCGTAAATATATTGACTATGGACTGTCAATATATTTACTTCTTTAAACTTATTTCTAAGAGAATCTCTATTATTCATTTTATAAATCGCACGAACAGCCCGCTTTTGCAGCACAAAAATAGTATTTATGTCAGCAGCACTGCCCCAGAGCAGAATACCGTATGACATAATACTATGAAAATAACTAAAATAAACTAATCTGGCTGTTTTTAAATCTGTCAAGTGACGGATTTTCCTGCATGCAAAAGCTGCAGAGCTCAGTCTGTTCGATAGCTTATCAATATGTGGACCCCATTGGAGTTTGGAATCCAACGTTATACCTAGAAACACTGTGCTGGTTACCAATTCCATTTCCTCATTTTTAATTGTTATACATGTCTGATTATTTTTAACGTTAGTAGTAAGAAACTTAACACATTTAGTCTTTTTCTCATTTAATAGCAAATTATTAACATTAAACCAATTTACCACTCTTGATATGGTATTGTTCACGTGATCATCAGTAGCGTGTTGGTTTCGCTTTGTTTTAAAAATAAGTGAGGTGTCATCAGCAAACAGTACCATATCATGACAGTCCCTTCCTAGATAGGGTAAGTCGTTTATATAGATGAGGAATAGGAAGGGTCCCAATATTGAGCCCTGTGGCACGCCCAAAGAAACCAATGATCCTGGTGATCGTTCTCCGTTTACGTCTACCCTTTGTATTCTTCCGTTCAGATAAGATTTTAACAAATTCAATGACGTGTCTCTAACTCCATAATGATGTAATTTCCTGGTCAATGTTTCATGACAAACGCAATCAAAAGCCTTAGATAAGTCACAAAAAATGCCTAGGGCATCTTGTGACTCTTCCCAGGCATCAAAAATACTTTCAATGAACTGAATTCCGGCATCTGTTGTTGAACGACCGCGAGTGAATCCAAACTGTTTGTTATGCATTAGCTTATTTGATTCAAAATGATGTAATAGCTGTGATAAGATTAATTTCTAATATATTAATTTCTATAATTGAGCCAAAGCCTACTAATTTTCTGCCTTATGTTATAAATAATATAGTTTGTGCTACCATTGTACGTGGGATTTGACAGTGCCATTAAAACGCTCATGCTGTCCGAAATTATCAACCATTTCTTGAAACTGAGGTTAGTTAATTCTATATATTCTAAAGATGCATAAATGGCTTGAGCTTCTGCTGTGTATATACTTGCATTTGATGGCAATCTGAACCCTTGTCCCAATTTAGTGACAGGATCATAGTAAGCCATGGAGACGTTTTCGTTACATTTCGAGCCATCTGTATAAAGGAGATGTGTACTTTTTCCTAGAGAGTTGGTACTTTATTCAAAATAGTCATGAACCGAGCTAAAACCGTATTTATATGAAAGAATATAATCTGCGGATTCTAAATATATATCATGATTTTTTTTAAAACAGCCGTTTTTTAGTTTTTGTGATTTTAAAATAATTATTATTTTAAATAAAACTGCCACCCAGAACAATAATTTATTATGGCAACACTGGTATGTCACGTCAATGTCAACAGGTCACCATTTCTTGTCCATTAGTGATGTCCAAGTCGCCGAGTCGCAATTTTTGGGAATCGAGTAGACTCACACACAAACACAAGTCACAGACTATGATAAATCAAAATACAAAAAAAAACTACATAGTTAATGTAATAAATAATATAGCCCGCTGCCCCGCTCACTGCGCACGTTCGTGGTCGGTCAGTGATCTTTTGATCTTTTGACCTTTTTGTTTTTGTCGGACTACGGGTGTTAAAAATGGTTTTGTATACTCTATCCAAGATAATAACCAACTTAATAGCTAACTTAAAACTTCATAAAATCTACTCCTTAAACACTACGGATGTTACGAAAACAATCAGAAAGAATCGAAATTCTTTATTAAGTTGAACTAACAGAAGAGTTGTCATCGCCATTACTGCCATCAGCAGTTAAGGGGATGTTATTATGGTTTTACGACGATTTAAGTTAGCTGTCAAGTCGTTTTTAATATTGGATAGGGTATAATAAAAAAAACTGCCTATGTGTATGGCAGTGGCGTAGCGTGCCTTGTCGGGGCCCCGTATAAAAATTTTTTTGGAGGCCCTTATATGGAGGTAAAGATTTTTCACAAAAGAAAAAAAATATTGTGAGAAGTAATATTTATTTATCACATAATTTACCCATTTTACAAATAAAAATCGAATTTTAAATATTCACTCTCCTTGCCTTTTTATCGGCAAACTGATTTATTAAATCATTTATGGCTGATGATGATTTTAGTTTTTCTAAAGTTTCTGCCTCTATGGACAATAGTGAGATGTCTGACAGCCGTTCTTGTCCCATCGAAGTTCTTAAGTAATTTTTTATTAGTTTTAATTTTGAAAAACTTCTTTCTGCCGTTGCGGTTGTAACTGGAAGGGTCAAGAATAAAAAGCATGCTGTGATTACCTCGGGAAAACTGGATGCAAGATTATTGAATTTTACTAGCAATAATTCAATGAGTTCTTTAATGGAATAAATTTTTTTTATTTCAGAATTTAAGCATGTTTTTAGAGCCTTTAATTGGTCACAAAGATTAAGTGAGATGTCTTTACTGTATTTAGCAGACAGTTTTCCGGAAGCGTTTAATATCTCTTCGCTTGAAGAAGATAGGAGTTTCTCCGGTTGTAATATTTCGAATATACTACTCAGGTTGCAAAGGCTCTAAAATCTTTCTTTAGTTTGAGAAATTAATATATCTAAACAGCAATAGTATACATTGACTTTGAAATAGGATTCCGGGTCGGAAATTCTCTCATCTTGTGATAACTCATCAAAAAAACACTTCGTTATCTTTCGCCTACTGTTTTTAAAAACAGTTGTTACCCCCCACTTTTTTGCTAAATCTTTGGATTCATTTAGCAAACTATTAAATGAATTCTGATTTCTTAATTGGCACAGTCTATTTAAAAGATTACTTAATAAAATACTAGATTTCTGTAAGTCATTATTTTCATGCTGTAGAGCTTTAGAAACAGGATTAATAATTTCAAATAGTGAAGAAAAAAATGTAACGAGCACTAAGAAATCAAAACTCTCTAAAATATTAATTATACTTTTACATTCTTCACGTTCATCTTTTTTATTTGAAATTAAATTTAGTTGGTACAAAGTTTTCATGATTAGTAAAAAATTTTTCTTTACTGCTAATAAAGCGTCGTTCCTAGAAGACCATCTGGTAGGACATACCTTTTTAAGGGTAATCAAATATTTTTCAGATGAATCGTCACTTAGCATAGCCCAGCGTTTTATACTATTGCCAAAAAAAGTATATATTTTTTCTAAATTATCGAAAAAAGTCGATACTTCACGAACATGTCTCGCAGCATCGTTCAAAACCAAGTTTAAAGCGTGCGCAGCACAATGAACATAATCGGCATTTGGAGCATGCTCTTTTATTAGGATTTGTAATCCTCCATACACACCCGACATAACATTTGCTCCATCGTATCCCTGTCCTCTACATTTAGTCAAATCAATTCCATATTCTTTAGTCAAATTTAAAATGACAGTTTTCAGACCTGCAGCACTGCAATCGGTTACTGCTATGAATCCTAAGAAGGACTAACAGATTTTTATTTCTTTAGGCACATTATCATCATTTTCTGTAACCGAGATATATCGAAAAACTACAGATAGTTGGTCAATTTTTGACAAGTCTTGTGTTGTATCCAGAATTATTGTCAGAAATGGAGCTTTTTTAATTTCTGAGATAATACTGTTCCTAACGTTAGTACCAAGCAAACTAATAATTTCGTTTTGAATCGTAGGGCTTAAATAATTTATTTCACCTTTCGGTTTTAGAAAAAATTCTTTTAAAGTTACATCATAGTTAGATAGCAGACGTGAAATTGCCATAAAATTGCCAGAATCAGAATCATGCCCCCTCAAAGGTAGATTACAAGATACTAAAGTAATTATAACATTAATTATACGATGCAGTACATCTCTCCAGAATGTAATTTTACTATCGATTTCACTTTTCAATAGAGTATCGATGGTATTTCCTTGCAACCAATTATTATAAGAGAGTGAGGCACTAATATGCTGCTGTGACTTTTCATGGTCAAGAATAGTTTGTGTGAAATTGCTTCTAACCGAAACACCGTTAACCCAAGCAGAGGAGTACGATTTGTTTTGACGATCTGCTAATAACCAACAGAAGTGACAGTACGGTTTGTTTAAAACGTTAGAATAACATAACCATGGTCTTATAATTTTTATGCCTGCCTGATTGAAATATGAATAATAATAAGCTGAAAAAGGTCGGTTATTTTCTGAAACTTGGAAATGGTCCTTGTGGTTTAAATGGACCCAATTTAAAAATTATTTTTCGTTTGCATTCAGTTAAATTGTCACCAAAATTTCCTCTATCTGATGAAATTATATTACAATCTGCATTATCTGCAGATATATCAGAATCGTTGACTTGGGGTTCCTCGATTTCTGGATGGACATCCGATAAAGTATGTGCTTGGCTTTCTTCTATTTCCGGATGGATATGTGACGAAGAACATGCTTCAGAAGAATCTAAAAATAAACGAGTAATTGTTAAAAAATAAATACGAATGCTTTGATACTAAACTAAAAAGAGTTATATATAAATAAATAACGTTACTAAGGGTCACAGTTAGAGAGTGTTCAGTTCAGACGCACACAGATTCTACGCGGATTGTGCTCGTACCTATTAGTAGATACAAAATCACCTGCAGCCCGTCCGTGCATTACTACACCTGCGTGCTATTTAAACGCAGCGCGTAGTGTAGTGGCCATACAAAACGAGAACCCGAAAGCGAGTCTGCACATCTGAAGTTCTCAACACGCAATTAACGATACGATACGGACTGATAAACAAACAACAAAACAAATCGATCCTATAGATAAGTTAGAATTTTGTTTTTTTTAATCAAGGCACGGAACACTAAAAACAGTATAATTGTGAAAATCGAGGGGGGAGACAACTTTTTGTGACGGACAGATGGACAGACCGAAATTAAAAGATTTCCTTGTTTATCACTACGGGCCCCTAATAAATGGGTTGGGGAGTAGTGTAGTACTTACCTTTCCAATCTAAATCACTCACAGTATCTTGTCTCTGAAAAAATGAAGAAATTTTGGGCACTTTTTTTATAACCTCGTCCCTTTTCTGTTTAATTTTTCTTTTCTCAGCGCCGCTGGGATAATCTCTTTTCCTTTCACTCATTTCTTTTACAAATCGTTACTAATACTGCTAAACCAGAAGAACAATATTGTTTGTACTGAATTACAATGTAATGCACATTTATATAAAGCGCGTAAATAAACAGTGCACTGCACTCCGTGGTTTAACATCCAATGCAAAGTACAACAACGTACACGTACATCGCGATATCGATGAAGGATTCCCGGGGATTCCCCGCTGAGTTGAAGATGAAGTAAGTAAAACGGGGAAGTCCCGCAGCCCGCCATAACGATGTAGTGTGGCAACACTAACCCAACTTTTGAACGCACGCTTAAGGCGGGAAAAAAAGGAATTGCTTTATAGAATTTTGTCATTTGTAAAATAAAATAAATTAGAAAGTTTTTATTCTTTTTCCTTACACACTTTGGGGGCCCCCGTGACCCGGGGGCCCCGTATAATTGATACGGCAAATACGGCGGTAGCTACGCCCCTGGTGTATGGCCTAACTCGGAATCTATGTTTTCTGGGTACTGCGTCTGCTACCAGACTCGAATACAGAATCGATCGATTCTCTCTGACTCGGGACTCGAGAAAACTAGGTATCTGTCGTGTCATGTCAACGTTCTTGTCAATTGTTCATTCCGTCCGTCCGCTAACCGTTTCGCGAATGTACCTTGCTCTCTGTTTTTTTGAATATTACGACGACCCTGGCTATTATTTCGGACTTTTGTTGCTTCTTGCCTCGATTGACCTTTGCTTGCACCCTGGACATTTTTTTGCCATTACGAGTATCCCCTGCCTGTGAATTGGACTTCGATTTCCGTAGACTCACCATGTCTCAGTGTAGCAATTGTAGAATTGCTATCCCAGCAAATCAGCAATTTTAGTACAATGCTACTGAAATGGATCTTGAGATTATCTCTGTATTAGAAGAATGGATTGCCAGACAGGTATGTAGCCAAAAACTGTTGACTTGTATATTAATATTGTGCCTCATTAACTGGTCGTGTGTGACAGTGTTGACTTATATTATGTGTACCTCCTTATTCTGTCACAAAAATCCACATAAATTCTAACGCTAGTAGGTAATATTTAGTGTATGGTAAAACTGTCACATATCCACAGTTTTTGGTTGATTTGAGTTACAGAATAAAAGGACTGTGCATAGAAAAAGAACAGTTTAAAATCTTCATGACATTGATATCATGTCAATACCTACATTTGCTTCAGTCAGTTTGCACTATTCCTTCATAACTTGGTTAAGAGTAAGAATAGGCAAAATTCTTACTATGGCAATGTTTTGTTTTATGTTTATAGTAATTATTATTTCTAGGTGAATAGTGAAGACTACCTATGCCAAGAATGTGTGAGCTTATTGATTCTTGAATCAAATAACAGAAGTGAAGGCAATGTGGGTGAACGCCAAGTGGGTCATGAATCAGTATGTGTTGGCTGCGGTATATCCATAGCTAGAAGAACTGGCAGGCGCTCTCGTCAGGTCAATCATGGTGATGCTGAATGGATATATTTCTCCAACATCATTTATCCTCTTCAAGTAATTATATTACATATTTGTTTTCTATGCCAATAGCTAGCCAATTTATTGATATTGATTATTTTTGTCTATTGCTTACACATCATTAAAACACATTAATTATCAAAATTCAACTAACATCATCATTAGATGATTACTCATCATTCATCATTAGATGATTTCTTACTTCCACAACACTATCCCCACACTGAATTTTTCTTAATATCTTATGAACTATGTAGATTTTATGTAACTTGATGTTATTTCAGTTTGATCAGTGAATAATCTGGTGAAAAATCATGATATGATCATAACATAGCTTCACTCATTTTCTCATACGGGGTGGCAGTAGCACATCTTTGCCCACTTTTCAACACTCCACTTTCCAAATCGTGATGTTTGTTATACCTAAATAAAAACTTTCTGAAAACCTCTCCTTTTTGAATCTATTCTAAATAAAAAATGGTTTTACAATTACAGATGCCTGCAAATGTCCTAGCATGTAATGCTTGTTGGCTCAGAGCTCACCGGCAACCACCACTAGTTGCAGTTGTAGAGCCTTCAAGTTCAAATGAGGATATTCTGGAACAACCCAATCTATTCCTCAGTGCATCTAGCAGCATCAGGGAGCCTCCCAGTTCGGCTAGTACAAACTATAGAAACATTCTCCAAGAGCCTGTGCTAACATTTACATTAAATGATTATAGTAGGACGCCTGATACTCCTACTCATTGTTTCGTTACGGATTGTACAAATCAAGAGAGAAAACATGTACCAATGTATTTGAAAAAACATATTCTTACACATCTAAAACTATACATTACCCAAAATGCTCGAGTGTGTGAAGAACATTTAGGATTATACAATTGGGATATTCTTGCAGAATATGTATTCGTAACTGATTTTAATCAAGATCATGTGACTGAAATGCTTGATATATTAAGAAGAAATGTAAATAACTCTTTGAAAATGTTGAAAACATGAATAATAGCACCACTCGATACTGGACAGGGTTATCCATATTGCAATTTCTGTCAATCCTAGCCTGCATACCGCAATTGAGAAATATGTGCCGAAAACCTAAAACTGCTCTGGGCATGTACCTCATAAGAACAAGGACTGGGGAACCCTTTCGACGCATTGCTTCATTGTTTAGCATATCTACTCGTGCATTCTGCCAATATGTAAAAAAGACACGTGACTGCTTATTGCAGTCATATGTTCCATTATATATTGGCGTTGGTAATGTTCCAAGATCGAGCCTATCAAGTAGAAACCTTTTAATACCACAGGGTCTCTTTGGAACCCAGGAAAGAAATCCAATAGTAATCTTTGATGGCACATATATATATTTACAAAAATCATCAAACTACCTCTTTCAAAAAGAGTCATACAGCTTACATAAATATAGTAATTTATTGAAGCCTTTTATGGTAGTAACAACAGATGGATTTATTTTAGATGTCTTTGGGCCTTATGCTGCTATAACTACAGATGCACATATCATGAAACAGCTTTTTGCTGCAAGTGGTGCTCTTAGAAGCTATTTTCAAGAAAATGATATCTTTTTGCTGGATAGAGGATTTCGAGATGCTATTGGTTTACTAACCTCATTGGGTTTCTCGGTGCATAAGCCAGAGATTTTAGATGTAGGGGAAACACAATTGTCAACCATCAAAGCAAACAAATCTCGATTTGTAACCTTGTGTAGATGGGTAGTTGAAGTCGTAAATGGCCGGTTCAAGCGTGATTTTAAAATGTTTCGGAATAAATATTTTAATCTTGCATGCCAAAACTTAATGAGTGAGTTTAGAATTTGTGCAGCAATATTAAACAATTTCCATCCGCTTATAACTGACCGTTCTGATGGTCAAGCCATCTTAGATAGAGCGACACAGAGGTTGAATTCTCCAAATTATTTAGGCGACTATGTGCTTGAGCATCAACTAAATAGACACCGAGCCAATTTCCTTAGAATAAATGATGCCCAATTACCACATATAAATGTGTTCCCTGTAATGTCTATATCAGACTTAATCTTGTTAAGTCTTGGAACATACCAAATCAAGCAAGCCAGGTCATACTATGGAGAACACATTCGTGCAAATGGTACCTTTGCTATTGAAATAAGTGAAAGCTTTGAAATGTTGAATGTCCCTGGAATAATGTCATCACATGAGACAGTATTACTTAGAGGCAGGATCAGATCAAGGCACCAAAGCAATAAAATATATTACACTTATGTCTTGTTGAAAAATGAGTCTAGTGATTGGCGGGATGGAATTTGTGGATATTACTGTAGCTGCATAACAGGGAAAAGAACTGTAGGATGCTGTGCTCATGTGATGACAATCATATGGTATCTTGGGTGGGCTCGGTATCAGAACAATATATTGCCACCTGCACAGTTTCTTGACAATGTGATTGTTAGAGAAGATGATGATGATGATGCTTAATAAAATATGATCTACAAGTATCTATTATCTTTTATTTATTTCTATTAACACAAAGGAAAAGCTAACAGTGGTGGCAGGGCTCATCAGGGCTATGCTGCATACATCTTTTGTGGATATACATTCGTCATGTTGCTGCCACATATTGCAGTAAAACGTTGCCCGCTTCGAAGGCCTATGGCTCATACAGGGACTACAAACATTTCAAACTTCCTTGTTTCACTATGGTTTTCCGCGTGCCAGCAGGTACAGTTGCCAGCAAACTTCATGAGCAATGACCTTGACTGCGCCAGCGAGATAAATGCGTCTATGCTCGTGATTGAGAGCGCGAGAGAGTTCCTCCACTATGACAATCCATGTTCAAGAAGTTTGCCGGTGTCTGTACCTACCTACCTACCTACTTAGATAACTGCGCTTGCGACCAGGGACCCTATCGTTTGGTGAGTCAAGTTGATCGGCTACTCAACTTCGTCTTCGTGTTACGCGGAAGAATGAACTTTATCAGTATTACAATACAATAGAGCAATTCGAAGTAGAGACAGCAGGTCGCGGTTTTACGCTTGAATTAGCTGGTCCATATTCCGTAAGTATTAGGCGTAACTGAACATTATTTAACAGCTGAGCCTGGGTGTGAAGCGGAGGATTCATGCTATTTACTTTGCATTCCTGCATTGCATTGAAAAACTATGTTGTATTCACATTATTTCTACCCCGAATTCCACAGAAACTGTCGGGTCAGAGATCAGAAACCCATGCATGCCGAATTACGGACTCTGCAATGTAAACAAATAAACAGTGTCAAAAATGACAACTGATTGAACGACTTTTTTTTTTGCTGCTAAGTGAAGCAAAGGGTGCAGGTTATAAATCCACCCATTCAAATCATTTTTTCAAAATTAATAAAAAATGGCGGTTTTAATAAAAAAAAATATATCGTAGGCATTATTTATTTCGTTTCCCTACCAGAAAAACCGCATATGATTATGGTTCAAAAATCAGTACCGAAAAAATACATCTCCTTTGTCTTAACTCTCTGTGTTCATCCAATTTATTGTAAACTGCATATTTATCACTCAGTGTCCTATCTATGTGAATCTTTAACCCACAGAATTTGCTCTCATATGGTCCTTCATAACAAGGCAAAGTACTACTATTGTAGATATTATATTTACTCTTATAAGTTAAAGTTTATTGAATGTTACAAGTTAAAAAGTTATTGAGTTAACCTGTCTACAGTGGGCGTCATTTTGTATTTCTTCACCCACACTGTGCAATCCAATTTAGGACGATTCACTGACAGGCGTTTTTGAGTGCCGATTTTCTGATTATGATGAAATTCTCTAACTCTAGTTAGAATTATGGTTATTTATTCTTGTAATAGTATTCCAAATAGAATACTTTATCTTTTCTGACAATTGCACCTGATTCCAATTCGCTTTCTGCTAATATTTTTTGTTCAATATCTAGTACCTTAAATTATATTTCAATTACTGAAATATTTTTAAATAAAGCTTTATTTGGCATTAAAGTTTAGTTTAAACTATGCTTTATCATGTCTAAAACTATTATAAACATAAACACAGGTTATCTTCTTATATTTATTTATCATAAAACTACTTTTTAAAATGGTATAAAAAAGGCTGAACTGTTGGACTGAGTAGCGTCGGTGTAAAATGACCGAAGCAAATCATAATTATTCATTCATCATCTAGCCTGTTCCTTCATGTGCATATATGACATATGGTAGAAAAAGATCGGAACGAGATGAACGCAGCAATGAGTGCGAAATAGCACCTACTCATTTCCACCGCCTCCGGGTCGGCGCACTGTGTAGGCATATTTTTTTAACCACCGCCTCCGGGTCGTTTCACTGACCAGGGGTTAAGCATTAGTAGTTTAGAAAGAAGGAGATTGCCATCTTCAGACAACAACTTGATAATGAAATTAAGTTTTAAATTATTGAATCTGATCATTAATGGACACAAGTTACACTCAACCTGCATTGAATTAATTGGAGATGACTTAAAGGCTCCTAAGATTAATCTTAAATTTATATTTTGGATCTTTTCAAGTTTATCTACTAATTTTGGATCTATACAATAACAGAAAAAACCATAGTCAAAGTGACTTCTTACAAGGGCTTTGTATAGAGTTAAAAGAATCTTAGGATCGGCACCCCAATGGCTGCCAACCAAAGATCTTAAAGTGATGGTAGCTCTTAAAGCTCGTTCCGTTATGCAATCAACATATCTACACCATGAGAGATTCTGTGTAAAAACTACACCCAAATTTTTTATTTGAGATTGAATTGGTAATAATGGAATTGGTAATAAGTTATTGTAGTTATTGTCATATTGTAGCTTAACTGGGATGACTTTTTTCTTTGAGAATATGACTGCTTTACTTTTAGCTGGACTAATTTCTAGATTTAAATATTGAAAGTAACTATGTAATTTTTCAGTGCTAAATTTAATTTTTGAGTTGTGGTGTGATGTTATTACCACTGCAAGAAATAGCCAAATCATCGGCAAACTGTAAGTTGCTGACTTCTGTTCCTAACATTTCATTGAGCCTGTGGATGTAGAGAATATACAATAAAGGGCTCAAAATGCCACCTTGACAGACGCCTTCAGTTGACAATCTAGGCCCAAAAATATTATTGCAACTCATCTTAACATAAACTTCTCTTCCACTGATAAACTCATAAATCCACCTAACACATTTTTCAGGTATTCCCAAAGAAGAAAGAATGGTACATAAAACAGAATGATTAATGTTATTGAATGCTCCTACAATATCGAAAAAAATACAGACAAGATGTTTATTACTGTTAACCGCAGCGCCAGTATCATGGAAGAGATGCCCTATACTTTCTCTTGCTGACCAACCGCGACGAAACCCGAACTGATTTCTTGGAAGAATATGATTGGATTCAATATAAAACTCAAGACGTTGTTTCATAAGTTGCTCAAAAAGTTTACCTACACAAGATGTTAATGCAATGGGACTGTAAGAGTCTGCATCATTTGGATCTTTTCCAGCTTTTAGAATTGGAACCAAGCAATCTTGTTTCCACTCTTTTGGAATTATTGATTGTTCCCAGAGTAAATTTAAAATATTTAAAAATTTCACAAGGCAATCTGTTTCCAGTTTTTGAAACATTTTGTAAGAAATGCAATCTAAACCAAAGGTTATGTCTTTACGTGACTTGATAGCTGCTTTTAACTCATCTATGGTGAATGGATTGATAATGTAACTATTGGTGGGGTTTACGGAAGAAGTATTATTTATTTGCATTGGTTGTGAAACAAAGTCAGGTGTATATTTCCTTAAAAAGTTATTTATCCAAAATATTTCATTATTATTATTTAGTTTCGTACTTTTACTGTAGGATTTATTAAATTTACGCATAGTTTGCCAAATTTTAGAAATTAGAGTGGATCTATTTATTTCAGTACAGTATTCCTTCCAACTATTTAATCTTTCTAATTTAATAATAAGTTTTTTCTCAGCCTGCATTTTTTTAAATTAATATAGTTTAAATCACTAGGATCTTGTATAAATAAAATAAAAGCTTCCTTACTTTTTTGAACTGCATTAGCACTCTTTTCATTCCACCATGGCAGAGGAGGATGCCGGTATTTAAAATTGCTTCCTGTCTGTTTCGAGCTATTATTATTCATATTTGAATTTTGGGCCTGACTTCTAAACATCGATTGATTAATAGCTTTATGAATGATATCACAATAGTCATAGTAAGACTGTAGAGGATCGTTATGATTAATAATAAATTCTTTAAGCATAGTGTTGGCGAGCTTTGAAAACTTATTCCAATTTACTAGCCGTAGATTAGGTCTTTTGAGTGCAGCTGTGTTATTTTGAGAAATAAAAGTTTTTTGTAGAAGAATCAGTGATAGTGTTGAACAAAATCTCAGTTATTGTGGGTAGATGATAACTTCCCAGGGGATCATCATTTACTGTCCAATTGCAATTAAGGGCTATAGAGGGACTGACTATTGTTAAATCCAAACCTTTTGGTCTCCAGTTATCTGTACCTGCAGTTGTTGGTTGTGTGTCATTTAATAACACTAAATTGCATTCATTTACAGCGTCGAGGACATCTCTTCCACGAGGACTGACAGATTGGCATCCCCACATGGTGTGATGTGCATTGAAATCACCTGCTACTAAGCATGGTTATGGTAAGGTATTAATAAAATTAACAAATTTTGTTTTTCTAAAAGTAGGACTACAATTTGTCGGGATATAAAGACTGGCCATTGATAATGAACTATTATTAAAGTTTATTTTGATAGCAATATTCTGAAGTGAATCATCAAAAAATGTTTTTAATCTACTGTATTGTATGTTGTTACGAATGACTATGGCAACACCATTGTGTTTATTGCCACAATCATTGCGTTCTATTGAGTATCCTTTAATATTTAAACGTTGTGTAGGCTTGAGCCAAGTTTCGCAAACCAAAGCTATGTCAATATTATTTTCATACAAAAATTGAGTAAAAATATGACGATTACATAACAGACTTTGAGCATTCCACTGTACTTTAACTGTATCTTTAATTTGTCTGTGAATTTGTCCTAATGTTCTTGGTATCACTGGAGTTGAAAAAATCGCTTAAAACATCTAACACATTTTTAGAGGATATTGGGGTATCTTGTGTCTTATTTAATGTTATAATTTTTATAATGCTTTGCACTAAGAGATGCAGTGCCTTGTCATTTGATTTTAATAATGTCAAGAGATCAAGAGGCTTCTTAGGGCCGAGAGGTGGGAAATTTCCATTTTTGAATAAGTCAGCGAATGATGGTGTCTGAACTTTTTGTCTGTTTTCTTGTATTTTCTTTTGCTTAATTGGACACTGAGCTGAAATGCTAACGTGATTGCCATCGCAATGGAAGCATTTGGCCTGTTCGATCGGAGTTTTACAAACTTTATATGAGTGGTCTTCTTTACAGATGGAGCAGCGCTCGGAGTTCTTGCAAAACATTGCTAAATGGCCATACCTGAGACACCGGAAACATTGTTTGACTGGTGGAACATACGCTGAAACGTCATGCCGCCAACCGTCCAAATCTACGTAGTCTGGAAGAACTGATGTCGCGAAGGTGATGGCTACTGTCTGCAGCGGCTGTTGAATGAAGTTATCATCAACTTTGGTCCTTTTTGTGAATCTTCGAACAGATATTATTTTCTTGTAACTTCATAGCATTGTGAATATCTTTTTGTTTGTCAAGTTGGTGGGTACATTTTTAATTATACCAGTAATTTAAGTGCTTGAAGCTGGTATATTGGCCTTAAATTGGTAGTCTTTTAAAAATGTAGCATTGTTCAAGAAGGCATTAGCAAGGCTGGCTTTTTCGAAGTATATGGCAATTTTGAACTTGTTCATTGAATTAAGATATTTGATTCCTTTATTAAACCTTTTGATATAGCTAGATATGGACATTAGGTCTCGGGTTCCTATAGGTATATCCGCATTGGAAGACTCTACAAATACTAGAAATTCTGTAGCACCGGAATCCTCAGGGTATCGTCTCTTATAATCTGTTACCAGATAAGGTTTGTACTTATCTGCGCTTTCGACCTCTGACTCGGACGACGACGTGGAATCTCCTTCACTTTTCTCTTCAGCCTCATCTTTTTTTCTCTTTCTTGTTCGCACCTTCCCTATGATTGGTTTCTTTTTATTTGTCTCCAGACGCCTTTTATTTCTAAAAACCCCGATTGATACACGAGTAATCGATGAAATTAATAAAAACTTCGAAAATCCCGCCTGGTTATTTCAATGGTTTCCTCGTTCATTTTTTTTTGTAATGTTTTTTCCTTTATGGCAAAGGCTAAGAGCTTAAGCCCATACCGTCTGGTCTTATTTTAATTTCTTTTCTTCTCTTCATATTGATTGAGGCTAAAAGCCTTGTCTTTCCGTAGGTATTTTCTTCAGTCTTTATTATATATTCGATGCACATAGCCTTGTCTAACGTATTTATTCTTTAACTTCATATTCCAGTATGTTTAGGTAAATCCGTGTTGTCAAATCAGGTATTAATTTTCCTCCAGTATTTATAGGTCACATCCGAGTTGTCAAATCTGGTAGTATAGGTCTATTCCGGTGTATTATTATTTTTCAAATAACTCCAATGGTACTCTTGATAAAATTATAAATAAGGTAAAATGCTTCTTTATTCTTAAGGAGATCCTGTATAGAGCGCGGGACATCCAGGGCTTCTTTGTAAATGTTCAATAAGATAAGATAAGATAAGTCAATGAATACTAGTCTTTGTATATTGAATTGAGGGCAATCAAAAAATATATGATTTAGAGATTGGTTTTCAGAATTACCAAATGTACAATTTGGGGAAGGAATTATTTTCAATCAATGTAAATGTTCATTAAATCTGCCATGTTCAATTCTCAAACGACAAATTGTTGTGTAAAAGTTTCTATGTAGATATTTTCCGTCGATAAATCATGGTCTCTTAATGTCCGAGTTAATATAGCTGTACCATTTTCCTTTTAATTGTGTCGTTTCTCTCCAATGAAGCATCCATTGATGTTTAATATTCGTTCTAATGTCGGTTTTGCAATCTGAAGCTGGCAACTTAATGTTCTTGACAGGTATTTGATGAATATTGGGGTTTTTTATTATAGAGCTGGCAAGTTTATCAGCGAGTTCGTTGCCAGAGGCGCCAATGTGAGATGGAGTCCAAAACAAACTTATTTCTCTATCTTGATTGAGCCAAAGCCTACTAATTTTCTGCCTTATGTTATAAATAATATAGTTTGTGCTACCATTGTACGTGGGATTTGACAGTGCCATTAAAACGCTCATGCTGTCCGAAATTATCAACCATTTCTTGAAACTGAGGTTAGTTGATTCTATATATTCTAAAGATGCATAAATGGCTTGAGCTTCTGCTGTGTATATACTTGCATTTGATGGCAATCTGAACCCATGTCCCAATTTAGTGACAGGATCATAGTAAGCCATGGAGACGTTGTCGTTACATTTCGAGCCATCTGTATAAATTTGTCTAAACTCTCTGTGTTCATCCAATTTATTGTTAACTGCATATTTATCACTCAGTGTCCTATCTATGTGAATCTTTAACCCACAGAATTTGCTCTCATATGATCCTTCATAACAAGGCAAAGTACTACTATTGTAGATATTATATTTACTCTTATAAGTTAAAGTTTATTGAATGTTACAAGTTAAAAAGTTATTAGAGTTAAGCATTAGTAGTTTAGAAAGAAGGAGATTGCCATCTTCAGACAACTTGATAATGAAATTAAGTTTTAAATTATTGAATCTGATCATTAACCCTTAATTTGGCAATGTATGTACAGGCATACACAGACCTTGAAGAAAAGTTTTGGTATCTTCTTTTTATCGCAGTCAAGTTTTTTTAAGTCGAATTTGTCACAACACTATCTCAATTTGGTAGAAAAAAATAAAACTGTATCTGGCAACTTTACTTCTGTCATTTCGGTATAAAATGGCTACCCGGAAGAAGACAGCTGTGCTATCCAAGGTATTTAATTAGTTTTTATTTGTGTTTTCATTGATTTAGAGCTATACAATGGCTTTATTTTATGTGTGATAGCTTGATGGAGTATTAGCAATAAAATACTGCCCAACATTTGGTAAAAACACGCATCTTTCCTGTTTCTAACATGATGTATGCTGTGACATACACTGCCAAGTTCATAGAAATATATCCTATTTTATCTTTGTATGTCACAGTATACATTGCCAATTCATGGACTAAACACCCTTCATATTAACTGTATGTCACGTCATACATTGCCACTTAGCCAAGCTTTTTTCTTTGCCTACAGCATTCACTTCAAACACGTGGTGGAAGAATTTTAGCCCTTGTTCCTAACAAGAATGCACTCTCTGATGATAGCGAGATCTCTGATCTTGAAGATGACTTGCAATTGTACTCCAGACGTTCTGAATCTTCCTCGCCTACTCCATCTATTGACAGTTCTTTGGAAAGGCTTAACATTTCTGACTCTGATTGTGAAGCTTCAAACGATGAAAATGCATGTCTAACAGCTGTGTTTCAAGAAAATTACCCAAGCCCATCACAGCTTCCGAACTTTAGATCAGTTCCAGTTTTGAGCGAAATACCTACCCTTCCTGCTACACCCGCAACTCCAGGTACCCCTGCATCAACATCAGAACATACACTATCTGCTTTGCCTGCACCTCTATCATCACCTGCACCTTCTGCATCACCAACTTCGTCCACAGTGCCTACTGCCACATCAAAAGCCACTCTTGGCATTCGTAACAAAAGAAAGGGTAGGTCTGCACGTCCACCTGTCGTTGCGGCAAAACGAGCAAGAAGAAACAAAAAATTCACTTTAAATTATCAATGGAAAAAAGCAGTTTTTCGCCACAATGCTAGTAAAGAAGAACATTTCGATTCTACTGAGATTCCAGAAGAGACATCCACACCGATAGATTATTTCCACAGATTCTTTTCTCCGGATATTATAACCGAAATCGTTGAGTAAACTAACGCATATTCTATATCCAAAACGGGACGACCAGTTGGTTTGGATGAAAACGAATTGCGTGACTTTCTCGCTATTCACATTATGATGGGTATAGTGAGCATGCCATCATATATTGATTACTGGAGTCTGAAGTACAGATATGAACTGGTACCATGGCTGATGACTCTGAAACGCTATCAACAAATCGGACGCTATCTACATTTCGTGGACAACAATATGCAAGATTCAGACAGGTACCACAAAATAAGACCTATAATCCAAAAAATCAGAGAAAACTGCTTAGCTACAGAAAAGGAAAGGAAAATAAAGAATCATCATTTCGTCAACACTACGAAATGATGATTCCTTATAAAGGGACCAAGGCTGGTAAACGGCGTCAATATATGAAAGACAAACCTAACAAGTGGGGTTTTAAAAATTATGTACGAGCTGGGATGACAGGCATGATATATGATTTCCTATTATACGGAGGTGAAGACACATTTAGGTTCCATGATTTCATAGAAGATGAACAATCTCTAGGATTTGGAGCGCAGATTATTATTGCGTTATGCAAAAGTATTCACACTAAACCAGCATTTGTTTGCTGTGATATTTTTTTCTCTTGTCCGGAGCTATTTTATATACTGAGAGAAAATTACGGCATATTTGGACTGGGAACTATTAGGAGCAACAGGTTGAGAGGAGCAGAAGTCGCTTTGCCTCCAGAATAGGTGATGAAAAAGAAGCCCCGCGGTAGTCATGCTCAAGTGGTATGTAATAAAAATCGGTTGGCTGTAGTGCGCTGGAATGATAACAAGCCGGTAACTTTGATAAGTTCTTACGTAGCTACTGACCCGCTTGAGAAGATAAAGCGGTATTGCAAAGAAGCGAAAAGAAAAGTCGACGTCGATTTCCCTCAAGTTGTTAAAGAATATAACAAACACATGGGTGGCGTCGACTTAGCCGATATGCTCATATCGCTGTATAAGACCCCGTTCAAAACCCGGCGTTGGTATATCGGTATATTTGCACAGCTTTTAGATATTTGTATAAATAATGCCTGGATTTTATACAAAATGAATCGCTTGACAGGTAACAAAGCAATGTCCTTGAAGAATTTCAGATATGAAATCTAAGAAGGTCTCAAAAAATGTGGACGCGCTGAGAGTATTGAGAAACGTTTTAAACGTTGTGTAGGCTTGAGCCAAGTTTCGCAAACCAAAGCTATGTCAATATTATTTTCATACAAAAATTGAGTAAAAATATGACGATTACATAACAGACTTTGAGCATTCCACTGTACTATCTTTAATTTGTCTGTGAATTTGTCCTAATGTTCTTGGTATCACTGGAGTTGAAAAAATCGCTTAAAACATCTAACACATTTTTAGAGGATATTGGGGTATCTTGTGTCTTATTTAATGTTATAATTTTTATAATGCTTTGCACTAAGAGATTCAGTGCCTTGTCATTTGATTTTAATAATGTCAAGAGATCAAGAGGCTTCTTAGGGCCGAGAGGTGGGAAATTTCCATTTTTGAATAAGTCAGCGAATGATGGTGTCTGAACTTTTTGTCTGTTTTCTTGTATTTTCTTTTGCTTAATTGGACACTGAGCTGAAATGCTAACGTGATTGTCATCGCAATGGAAGCATTTGGCCTGTTCGATCGGAGTTTTACAAACTTTATATGAGTGGTCTTTGGGAGAAGGAAAAGTAAAGGAATGGTGGTACCTTACTTGCGCTGGTCTTCTACCCAGGAGATAGGTTATGATTTTCACATTAATCCAACTAGGTTTTCACAAACACTACACTGCACCGGTGCTAGGTTAATAACACAATCACTAGGTAGCGTAATTAGCGTTTGTAGGAATTTTCTTGTGGGGAGCGTAGTGGTTTGCTCCTTATGCGCGCGCGTCTCGATCTGAACTGGTTCCGTCAGGAAAGGAACGAACGAAAGGATGCGAAAGGAAGAGTGAGTGTTTGAATGAGTGATGAATGCGGAGTGACGGTAGCAGTACTTAAATAATAGATAAATTGGTAATATTTTATATTTTGGCGAAGACAAGTCTGCCGGCCTAGAGGTTTCCTCTATATTAAGCTACAAGTTAACAGAGAATGTTAAAAATTAGTAAGTTAAAAAGTTAACAACAAAATAGATTCAAATGCCAAAAAACCAGGACTTATATACTAATTTAAGATAAATTGAGTTTAGTTTATTGAGTAGGCAAAGTACAAACTCGGATTACTTGACGTATATAGCTTCCAGAGGCAGTGCGAACTTTAACAGCTCTAACTACATTGTCCTTTCCGGGATAGAGTTCATCAATAACTCCAAGAGGCCAACAAAGAGGATGAGCATTATTATCTTTTATAACCACGACTGTGCCTAGTTTAATATCATCGGATGGCTTGGTCCATTTTTCTCTTTGTTGAAGCGAAGTGAGATATTCCTGACTCCAACGTCGCCAGAAATCATGTGTGAGTTTACACAACAACTGATAACGTGATAAACGATTATCAGGTTGATCTACAAAATTTTCAGCGGGCAAAAATTTTATATGAGTGACATTTAAAAAATGATTAGGAGTTAGTGCGATTACATCAGGTTCAGAACTTAAAACACATAGAGGTCTGCTATTTAACAACCCTTCAATTTGCACCAAGACTGTCATGAATTCTTCATAGGTTAAGATCTGAGAGCCTATAGTTTTATATAAGTGAGTTTTAACGCATTGAACGTTTGCTTCACACAGGCCATTAAAATGTGGGCCATACGGGGGGCTATGTTTAAATTGAATTTTATTATTTGATAAATAATTACCAATATATGTTTGGTGAGCTGTGGACTGTAATAAATCGTAAATTTCATTAAGTTTGCGCTTGGCGCCTACAAAATTTGTTCCACCTTCGCTATAGATCATGGAAACTGGGCCTCTTCTACTAATAAAACGTTTGAAAGCTGCGAGAAATAGTTCAGAACTGAGGTCTGAGACCAATTCCAAATGCAATGCCTTGGTAGCAAGACATACAAACAAGCATACATAAGCCTTATGGCTTTTAATTCCTCGACGTCTTATATGCGTTATATAAAAAGGACCAGCATAATCCACAGCGGTGTAGACAAAAGCTTTGGTTTGCGAGACTCGAAATGACGGTAAGTCACCCATGCGTGGGAAAGT
Organism: Argyresthia goedartella; assembly: GCA_949825045.1. Taxonomy (NCBI): domain Eukaryota; kingdom Metazoa; phylum Arthropoda; class Insecta; order Lepidoptera; family Argyresthiidae; genus Argyresthia; species Argyresthia goedartella. The sequence continues at coordinate 9,866,858 of OX463832.1, read as the reverse complement.
GAATTTAGGTTTAAGTCTGAAACATCTGTTACATTTATGCACGCGTTGATGAACTAAATTTCTATCAGATAATATCCAGAATTTCTGTCTGAGCAATGCGAGTAAAAGTGATGGACCAGTGTGGAGGTTAGTTACATGATAGTTGTCAACAATAAGTTGAGTAATTAAATCCTTAGTAGGAAGCAAGATTGGGTGTCTTTGACCAAAATCGAGTTGAGAATTAGATATGCCGAAAGAAACGCGATTAAACTCGAATGTATCGATATTTGATTGAGAATGAAATCTATAAAGAATGCGTTGAAAAGCGTGATGTTCGGGAGTAAGTTTTAATTGAAAATACATTTTTTCAATGTCTGCCGTCATAGCGACGGAGAACATACGCAAATTTATTAAAAGATCGAATATGTTAGTTTGTAAATTCGGACCTTTATAAAGTATATCATTTAGCGATTTTCCACTAGTAGTTTTACTACTCGCGTCATTAACTATTCGCGTTTTAGTAGTCGATTTATCGGGGCGATAAACGGCGTGGTGCGGGATGTAATAAGAGCGATCAGGGGGTGTCTCTTTGGTGCTCTCAACCTTAGTTAAATAACCTCGGTCGATGTAATTTTGTATGGTGTCATTATAGTTTGAGCGTAAGTCCGGATTAGCGTCTAATTTTTTCTCTTGACTGAGAAGGCGGCGTTTCGCGATCGAATAGGAATTTCCTAATTGAGTAGGGTCCTCTTTAAAGGGCAGATGCACGGTATAACGCCCGGTGTCATCGCGTGAGTATGTCGACTGAAATATTTTTTCGCATATCTCATCATCAGGACTTACATGTTTTTTATTTGGAACATTTTCAAGTTCCCAGAAACGTTCAGTGAGCATTTCTAGCGTTGGCGTTTGTTCTATAGAACAAAAGAAATTTTTATTTTTATTTGTGTTGCGAACAGGAGGACGAATGTGCGCGGTCTGGGCCTTGCCCATAGCTAAGTATCCAAGAGTAGTTTCTACTGCGACTACCGAAGAGTGTGGAGAAGTAACCTTATTAGGTCCCAAGAGGAACGGGAAGAGCTCGTTTCCTATCAAACAGTCTACTTCACCCGGCATGTAGAAACTACAATCGGCCATAGGTAAGTCATTGAGATGCGTAAGATATGAAGTGTCTAGCTCCGCGTTCGGTAATTGATCGGTGATCGAATCAATAACACGAGCTACTATATCATACGAACACAAAGGATCGAACCGTGAATGAATTTTAAAAGTCGTGAGTCCATGCGACGAACTTTCGGTTTGACCGATTCCTTTGATCGTTGTTGAAGCGGGAGTAATTTTTAAGTTTAAGCGATCACAACAATTTTTCGAAATAAAATGACTCATAGAACCCGAATCGATAAATAAACGAATGTTGTGGCGTTTGTTTTCATTGTAAACATAAACCGAAGCGGTCGGCAAAAGAACCGTGCTATTATTTGCGGTAATATTACGAGAAGTCGTTACTGATAACGAAACGTTGTTTAAATTAGCGCGCGCATTCGCAACGTTCGAACTAGAAGCGCGTTCAAGCGTTTGCGGCGCTGGAATAGGATGCGTCGTCCAGCGAAACTCGGGCGGCGGCGGCGGCAGCGGAGTACCTAAAGCGCGCGGCGAGTGCGAGCGAGATAGCTCGTAACATTCGACGTTATCTACGGACGCGTGCATCGTGACAGGCGGAGCGTTTGGCGGGTGAGTAAAATTTATATTATTATTATGCAATAACGTGTGATGTTTTTGGCGGCAAATATTACAAGTGTGTTGTGACTGACACGTTGTAATATCGTGAAAGCCTAGACAATTTTTGCAAAAGTTGTATTTTGCAACGATATTATTACGTGAAAGCGGAGTTTCACTAAGAAAATACTGACACTTATATAGTGCGTGCGAAGGGTGAGAATTGCATAGCAAGCAATTCGATTGCGTGACTTGAAAGCGTGGTGCGTGAGTGTGTGCGGGTGCGTTTTTAGAGTGAGTGGTTTGCGAGTTTTGCGAGTAAGTTGGTTGCACGTTTTGAGTGTGAGTAGCATGCAAGTTTTGAGAGCGAGCTGAGTGTGCGTTTTGATTGCGAGTGAATGCGGGCGGTGCGAGTGGTGCGAGCGATTGCGAAGAGCGTAATTGTGGTGCGTAGTTTTGAGTAGCGTGAGTTTGCGGTGCGAGATATGCGTGAGTTTGCGGTGCGAGATATGCTTGCGTTTGCGATGAGTGAGATGGTTGCGAGTACAAGTCCGTTTCCTCGGTACTTACAAGAAAAGCGTGTGTTTGTTTATTTTTATTTATATTTTTATAAGAATTTTGATTTTTATTTGCGTATGCGGGCGTGCGTAGTGTTTGTATTTTACTTTGTTCTTTTATGAACTGCGTGAGTTGCGAGAATGTAGGTATTTCTGTTGATGTGTGCGATTGCTCAAACAAATTAACAGTTTCTTTATCAAGTTTGTTAAGCGCGATGTGAACAAATAAGAAATCAGACAAGTCGTCTATTTTTAATTTTTGCAGCGCAGCTTCTGCAGAACAAAACTGTTCTAAGAATGCGTCCAGCGGTTGATTAGGTTTAAAATGTAACATCTGATCAATATAAAAGGAAGCTTGGATCCTAGTGTCTTGGTATTTTTCTAGCAAAGAGTTCCAAATAATCTTATAGTTACTCGTAGTGGGTGGAATCCCAGAGCAAACTGTTAAAGCCTTGCCCGTCAATTTACCTACTAGGTATTGAACCTTTTCCGCGTCAGCTAAGTGTGAATTATCATGTATGAGACTTTTAAAGTTTTCGTAAAAGAGTGACCATTTGCTAGGAGTGCCATCGAATGACATTAAACTAAGCGGAGGTAGTTTTTTATTTAACAGATCATGTTTATGTTCGCTTTTTGAAGCCTTTTCTTTGAGTTTATTTTCACAAACTTTAATTTTACAATAAAGATCATCAAAAGATTGAATAGCCGAGTAATCCGGTTTAGATTTCGGGTTATTAAACAATTCAGCAGATACTAATTTATCAAGAGTTTCGATAAATTCAGTTCTAGTTTTTTCTAGCGATTGAACTCGCGTTAAGAAATTGAATCTACATGTTTCATCGGAAACCTTTAGGCTCAAATCGTATATTTTTTGGGTAATTACGAACAAACTTTCCTTTTTAGCGGTAAGACGAACAATTTCCATCATTATTTCTTCGTCATTATTTTGATTTCGCGTCATATTTAAGCGTTATTATGTTTCGCGTAAACAAATGTGAGACAAGTAGGTAGTAAGTTAGTTACTAGGTAGATCGAGTTCAAAAACGGTCCGCGGCGCGGCTGCGGCAATGAGAAACCGCGTGGTTTGAACAGCGTGGGGGGCGGGGGGTGAGGTACGGCTCACTAGTATGAATATTTTGAAAACTATGAGTGTGCGGCTGATTTTGATAAACAATACATAAACTATGGTGTGTATATGAGATAATAATAGCGGTATTATGAGGGAGAAATATGTGCATTTACCGAAAATTACGAGAAAACCCGGCCACTGTAATGGCGGACATGAATGAGTTGGCGTATCAATTTTATCAAAATTAGCGTGAAATATAAGAAAATTATGTATGAGTTGCGTGTGATGCGTTTTCTGAGGGAGTAGGTATTCGGCTCGAAGTCCAAAACACTTGGGAGAAGGAAAAGTAAAGGAATGGTGGTACCTTACTTGCGCTGGTCTTCTGCCCAGGAGATAGGTTATGATTTTCACATTAATCCAACTAGGTTTTCACAAACAATACACTGCACCGGTGCTAGGTTAATAACGGAAATCACTAGGTAGCGTAATTAGCGTTTGTAGGAATTTTCTTGTGGGGAGCGTAGTGGTTTGCTCCTTATGCGCGCGCGTCTCGATCTGAACTGGTTCCGTCAGGAAAGGAACGAACGAAAGGATGCGAAAGGAAGAGTGAGTGTTTGAATGAGTGATGAATGCGTAGTGAGGGTAGCAGTACTTAAATAATAGATAAATTGGTAATTGTTTAATATTTATGCGTCGGAAACGCACCGGTTTTTTGTTGCGCGAATCGATCGCGAGTAATCGAGACATCACTAGCGAAAACGGCACTAGCAGCTGTCACTCGTATCGGAACGAGATGTAAAATTGGAGGTTAATTTTTCTCTTGGTCTGTCTCATCGGTGAGAATAACATGGCGGCTCGGGCCCCGTGATGGTATTTCGGTGTACCAATTATCATACAGGCATCGGGCCTGGTCAGAGTGTAAATCTACCTCATAGCGTCGGGCTATTGATTGAAATAAGTAGATTCGCGTCAGCGGCCAAGTGATCCCGGTTGATTGGACATCGTCGCATCGGTAGCGGCGACTCCACGGTCACGGCAGACAGCACGCCGGCGACAGCGTCGGCAGCAACGATAGGTTTCGATTCACTCCATATCCTATCCCAAACTGTGCCCCTTTCCCGTATTCCCGTCTCGAATCGAGCTTTCGATTTCCTGCCTACGGAGACAAGGTCAGTAACCAATTTCATCATTTCTTTTCTCTCACGTGGCAAGGGCACAACCCCTCAGGATTCCACGCCGTTCGGTGAGGCGTGGAATTATTCATTTTGGTAGCAGAAGCGCGGTTTCCTAGTGGGAAATCATCGATTCACGGTAGGGTTGCCTTTGTCACATTGTAGTTGGGAGAAAAGAATATCCCAGATTGGCTCAAGTCGGCAATGAGTCTGTGGTCGGTATACCACGATTAAAGTGTTCATTTTCGGTAAGTGAAAGTATAAGTGCCAATTTAGTTAACAGTTGTTATAAAATTGTAGTCGGAACTACTGTTGTTGAGCATAAAAGATTGAACAGTCATTCTGCGAAGTAACTAGATTGTATTGCTTGCGATAGAACGTCGGGTTCTATAGTCCTACAGTGTTATTTCGGTTTACACAGCAGGGTCGGGCTATTTAAGGGGTATTAAGCTGATTTTGCTGACCTCAAGGGAAGTGTGGTTCCTATCGGAGGGGCCACTACTAGAAAAATAGTTTTTTTTATAATAACCCTTTGTGTGTTATTTGGATTGTACCACATGGTGGCATTCTCTAATTGATTTAGAGTGTATATTATAAGGTGTATGTCCACAGGGCGACCAAATTAAATATTGTTTATGATTTAATTGTTTAGTGGTTGCCTTGGGTTTTACAACTTAGTTTTAATTTCTGTGCCCAGCGCTGACGGGAAAGTGCTGGTATCTGGCTGTGCTTAGTTCGGCAGTGAAGCATAGGACCAGGAACAATTAAATCGGTAACCATGGCACCTTCGCCCTTGACGGTACTGCGGTATGGTGTCCGTGAGGAGATGAGATGGCTCGCCCATACTCACAAGTATGTGGAGCGACCCGACATGGACGATGTCCTGCTCAAGCGTGTGGAGGACGCAATGACACGCGTCGGGAAGGTGTGTCGGCTGGCTGCCGAGGCTGAAGCCCTCGGGCTTACGGATGAGGCCTCGGTGGCTGCAGTGAGGCAGCTCTGCGCGGATGCTGACCAAGCGATGGAGTGCTTGGGCGACATCGAGCGTCGCGCCGAGAAAATTAAGCGGTCGCGTCGGGATGACCGCGGGGAGGGTAGCGGTTCCGTTAAGGGAGTATGTCGGATTACTCTCTCGTCACGGGTGGATTCATCGGTGAATCTGACGGTCAAGGCATTAGTCATGCCTAATGTGATAGGCTCACACCCTCACGTACGGTTGTCGCCCTCGGTGCGACAGTTGGTCGCTGGGTTGTCACTGGCTGACCCGGAGTTCGATATTCCGGGCCCAGTAGACATTTTATTGGGTGTCGATGCCTTAGGATACCTGTTAGTGCCAGGTGTCCACGTGTTGCAGGCGACTGGTCTGGTTTCGGTCAACACCAGACTGGGCCATGCGGTAATGGGTCCGGTCATGCCGGCTGCCCCACGCCTAGCGACTCGTAGTCCCTTATTCGGTTCTGTACTCTCGGAGGTGATACAGAAGTTTTGGGAGGTGGAGGAACCACCTACGGTACGCCGGTTGGACCCGGTTGAAGAAGAGTGTGAACAGTTTTATCGGAACAATACTGGTCGCCTTCGGTCAGGTCGATTTCTCACACGTCTTCCATTTCGGAGTGATCGCCCACCGCTGGGCAGTTCACACCATGCAGCCGAGACGCGGCTTCTGTCGATGGAACGACGCATGAAGCGTGACGGGATTTTCCGGCAGAAGTACGTCGACTTCATGCGGGAATACGAGTCGCTCGGCCACATGTCGGTTTCGGGTATCGACTGGAAGCGTGAAGACCACTGCTTCCTGCCCCATCACGCGGTCTTGAGGACCCCGGAGGGCAAAATACGGGTAGTGTTCGATGGATCGGCATCAACATCTAACGGCATGAACCTGAACCAGTGTTTGCATTCAGGGCCGAAGTTGAATCATGACATCGCGGATGTTATCACACGGTTCCGTCGACACAATGTTGTGTTTGTAGCTGACATCCGGATGATGTTTAGACAGACGGTCATTCACCCTGACGATAGACGGTATCAGCTGATACTGTGGCGAGAGAGCCCAGATCAGCCCATCAGGGTGTACGAGTTGAACACCAACACGTACGGGCTACGGTCTAGTCCTTATTTGGCGATTCGCACTCTGCGGGAGTTAGCGGATCGAGAACGGTTAAATTTCCCTAGAGGAGCAGCGATCCTGGAGCAGGACCTCTACGTGGACGATATCTGTACCGGTGCAGATTCCGTGGAGGAGGCGCTCGCTCGACGGGACGAGCTAGTTGAGCTCTTACGGGGTGGAGGTTACGAGCTCCGGAAATGGATGTCGAACTCTCCAGAGTTACTGACTGGTCTTCCGGATGACTACCAGCAGGACCCCCACATTTTTGAAAATTTGGAAAATCCAAATATGTTGTCGGTATTAGGCGTCCAGTACCAGCCGGTGTCAGACATGTTCTCGTATCGGGTCGAGTTGGACACCCCGAAGGTCTGGACGAAACGGAACGTCGTCTCAACGGTGGCTAGGACATTTGATCCAAACGGGTGGATCACCCCGGTAACATTTCAGCTCAAGTGTTTTATGCAGCAATTGTGGTCTGCTGAGCTGAAATGGGACGACCCGATCGGCGGGTCATTGAGCTCAGAGTGGGACTCGTTCTTTTCGACCCTCCCTGGCATCAATCGGATTTCACTGCCACGGAGGTTGGTCCCCACCAAACGATACACCGCCACCCTGCATGGGTTTTGCGATGCCTCGGAGAAGGGCTACGGAGCTGCGGTGTATCTGCGTACGGTCGACTCCTCGGGGGAGGTTGATGTGCGGTTGGTCATGGCCAAGAGCAAGGTTGCGCCGTTGCGCACTCGCCTGACCATTCCCAAGTTAGAGCTTTCGGGAGCGGCTCTCCTGACTCGTCTGCTCAACCACACGATGACGGTTCTTCGTGGGTCAATAGCGTTGGAAGATACGGTCTACGCTTGGACGGACAGCCAGATCGTGTTATGCTGGCTGAAGGCTTCAGTTCACAAGCTGGAGATTTTTGTGGCGAATCGGGTTTCGCAGATTTTGACTTCGGAGGTTCCCTTAATCTGGAGACATGTTCCAGGGGAAATGAACCCAGCAGACTGTGCGTCTCGTGGGTGTCATGCTCCGGAGTTGGTTGGACATCCCTTGTGGTGGGGTCCAAAATGGTTGACTCAAGCCGAATCGGATTGACCAATGAGTCCACGCGTTACCACGGCGAACGGCGCCTTGACAGTCGGTGTCAATGTGACCGCCTGGATCTTCCGATTTGCGCGGAATTGTCGCAATTCTGAGGCGCAACGAGTGCGGACACCGGTCCTGACACCACGGGAACGGAACCATGCGTTGTTCGCATTGGTACGGAACGTGCAGACGGTGCACTTTAAGTCCGAATTGGACATTCTGAGACGCGGACGCGTCCAACTGAAGGGAGCTGTGGCTCGGCTCAACCCGTTTATTGACCCTCAAGGATTGCTGAGGGTAGGAGGTCGGCTGCGGAATGCCAACCTGCCTTATGCGGCTCGCCACCCGTTGTTACTCCCTCGGAAAGGGAAGTTGGTCGAACTGTTGATACAGGATCGACACATTCGGAATGGGCATATCGGATGCCACGCCTTGATGGCGTTTCTCCAGCGCGAGTTCTGGATTCTATCGGGAAGACGCTTAGTGCTTAGCGTCACATTTTGGTGCCTGCCTTGTTATCGGGCCAAGGCGGCTACGATGCAGCCCCAGATGGGCGATTTGCCCTCGGATAGGGTTAACGAAATCCGGCCCTTTGCGGGTGTCGGAACGGATTTCGCGGGACCATTCATGGTCAAGTCTTCACAGCTACGGAACGCCAGATTAGTGAAGGCATACCTGTGCGTCTTCGTGTGCTTGGCCACGAAAACAGTCCACTTGTAGGTGGTCAGTGACCTCACTACAGAGGCATTTATCGCTTGTCTAGATCAGTTCGTCTCACGAAGGGGCCTCCCGACATTAATCCGTTCGGACAACGGCGCAAATTTTGTCGGAGCCAGGCGATATCTGCAGGAGGTCACTCAATTCCTGAACGGTAACCAGGACGCCATCGGTACGGCTTGCTCCCGACGAGGGATTAAATGGGGTTTCAGTCCGCCGGGATGTCCTCATTGGGGAGGAATTTTTGAGGCTGCGGTTAAATCGGCCAAGTCGCACCTGACGAGGATCATCGGTGAGACCTCTCTACGCTTTGAAGAGCTTGCGACGCTGTTCTGTAAAATTGAAATGACACTGAACTCGCGTCCGTTGTGCCCGCTCAGTTCGGATCCAAATGATTTGGAAGCGTTGACGCCGGGTCACTTCCTGATAGGTCAGCCCCTTAACGCCCTGCCAGAATACCCATTCGGTGATGTTAAGTTAAGTCGGTTAACTAGGTGGCAGATGTTGCAGCAGATGGCTCAAGATTTTTGGAAACGGTGGTCCCTTGAGTACTTGCACATCTTGCAGCAGCGCCTTAAGTGGACTGACCGGACGAGCCCCCCTCAAGTCGGTGATTTGGTGCTGATTAAGGATGCGAACCTGCCATCATTGAGATGGAGACGGGGACGGATCGTCAATTTGTACACGGGTCGGGATGGCACGCCTCGATCAGCAGAAGTCAGGGTGGGGGACTCGGTCCTCAAGAGAGCGGTCGCAACACTTTCTCGCCTTCCTATTGATTAGGGACAGGTTCGGGCCTGTCCGGGCGGGTGACTGTTTAATATTTATGCGTCGGAAACGCACCGGTTTTTTGTTGCGCGAATCGATCGCGAGTAATCGAGACATCACTAGCGAAAACGGCACTAGCAGCTGTCACTCGTATCGGAACGAGATGTAAAATTGGAGGTTAATTTTTCTCTTGGTCTGTCTCATCGGTGAGAATAACATGGCGGCTCGGGCCCCGTGATGGTATTTCGGTGTACCAATTATCATACAGGCATCGGGCCTGGTCAGAGTGTAAATCTACCTCATAGCGTCGGGCTATTGATTGAAATAAGTAGATTCGCGTCAGCAGCCAAGTGATCCCGGTTGATTGGACATCGTCGCATCGGTAGCGGTGACTCCACGGTCACGGCAGGCAGCACGCCGGCGACAGCGTCGGCAGCAACAGCAGGTTTCGATTCACTCCATATCCTATCCCAAACTGTGCCCCTTTCCCGTATTCCCGTCTCGAATCGAGCTTTCGATTTCCTGCCTACGGAGACAAGGTCAGTAACCAATTTCATCATTTCTTTTCTCTCACGTGGCAAGGGCACAACCCCTCAGGATTCCACGCCGTTCGGTAGGCGTGGGAAATTAAACAGTAATATTTTATATTTTGGCGAAGACAGTCTTCTTTACAGATGGAGCAGCGTTCGGAGTTCTTGCAAAACATTGCTAAATGGCCATACCTGAGACACCGGAAACATTGTTTGACTGGTGGAACATACGCTGAGACGTCATGCCGCCAACCGTCCAAATCTACGTAGTCTGGAAGAACTGACGTCGCGAAGGTGATGGCTACTGTCTGCAGCGGCTGTTGAATGAAGTTATCATCAACTTTGGTCCTTTTTGTGAATCTTCGAACAGATATTATTTTCTTGTAACTTGATAGCATTATGAATATCTTTTTGTTTGTCAAGTTGGTGGCTACATTTTTAATTATACAAGTAATTTCAGTGCTTGAAGCTGGTATATTGGCCTTAAATTGGTAGTCTTTTAAAAATGTAGCATTATTCAAGAAGGCATTAGCAAGGCTGGCTTTTTCGAAGTATATGGCAATTTTGAACTTGTTCATTGAATTAAGATATTTGATTCCTTTATTAAACCTTTTGATATAGCTAGATATGGACATTAGGTCTCGGGTTCCTATAGGTATATCCGCATTGGAAGACTCTACAAATACTAGAAATTCTGTAGCACCGGAATCCTCAGGGTATCGTCTCTTATAATCTGTTACCAGATAAGGTTTGTACTTATCTGCGCTTTTGACCTCTGACTCGGACGACTACGTGGAATCTCCTTCACTTTTCTCTTCAGCCTCATCTTTTTTTCTCTTTCTTGTTCGCACCTTCCCTATGATTGGTTTCTTTTTATTTGTCTCCAGGCGCCTTTTATTTCTAAAAACCCCGATTGATACACGAGTAATCGATGAAATTAATAAAAACTTCGAAAATCCCGCCTGGTTATTTCAATGGTTTCCTCGTTCATTTTTTTTTGTAATGTTTTTTCCTTTATGGAAAAGGCTAAGAGCTTAAGCCCATACCGTCTGGTCTTATTTTAATTTCTTTTCTTCTCTTCATATTGATTGAGGCTAAAAGCCTTGTCTTTCCGTAGGTATTTTCTTCAGTCTTTATTATATATTCGATGCACATAGCCTTGTCTAACGTATTTATTCTTTAACTTCATATTCCAGTATGTTTAGGTAAATCCGTGTTGTCAAATCAGGTATTAATTTTCCTCCAGTATTTATAGGTCACATCCGAGTTGTCAAATCAGGTAGTATAGGTCTATTCCGGTGTATTATTATTTTTCAAATAACTCCAATGGTACTCTTGATAAAATTATAAATAGGGTAAAATGCTTCTTTATTCTTAAGGAGATCCTGTATAGAGCGCGGGACATCCAGGGCTTCTTTGTAAATGTTCCATAAGATAAGATAAGATAAGTCAATGAATACTAGTCTTTGTATATTGAATTGAGGGCAATCAAAAAATATATGATTTAGAGATAGGTTTTCAGAATTACAAAATGTACAATTTGGGGAAGGAATTATTTTCAATCTATGTAAATGTTCATTAAATCTGCCATGTTCAATTCTCAAACGACAAATTGTTGTGTAAAAGTTTCTATGTAGATATTTTCCGTCGATAAATCATGGTCTCTTAATGTCCGAGTTAATATAGCTGTACCATTTTCCTTTTAATTGTGTCGTTTCTCTCCAATGAAGCATCCATTGATGTTTAATATTCGTTCTAATGTCGGTTTTGCAATCTGAAGCTGGCAACTTAATGTTCTTGACAGGTATTTGATGAATATTGGGGTTTTTTATTATAGAGCTGGCAAGTTTATCAGCGAGTTCGTTGCCAGAGGCGCCAATGTGAGATGGAGTCCAAAACAAACTTATTTCTCTATCTTGATTGAGCCAAAGCCTACTAATTTTCTGCCTTATGTTATAAATAATATAGTTTGTGCTACCATTGTACGTGGGATTTGACAGTGCCATTAAAACGCTCATGCTGTCCGAAATTATCAACCATTTCTTGAAACTGAGGTTAGTTTTTTTTTTTTTTTTTTTTTTTTAATTTATTTATCAAATTACAGAGTTTTAAATACTTATCTAACTTAATGCACTACTTAAACCACTAAGGTTTGTATGTAGCACAAAATTAGTCTAGTGTTTTATGTAGGTGGGTCGATAAAAACAATATGTATAAGCATGAAGTCAGTTGCTGGCTAAAAGGCAAAATACAGTTTGTGTACGACTATGGAAGTAATGATATAAAGTGTGATTTTAATTTGTGATTGATATTTTTGGGATGGATTGATGATTTGAGTTCCGGACAGAGACCGTTAAGAAGACGAGGAATTAGATAGCTAATTCGACGTTTCCCGTAAAAGTTATTTGCTCCTAAAGTCATCAGCTTTTTTTTCGTGCAGCTTCTGGTGCCGATTTTATGTGATAACGGTTTTTGGACGGATAAATTGAAGAATTGTTCTTTTAGTAGTGTGTATTCTACTTTGGTGTGTACTGGTAGTGTTTTACAGTATTTGAACAGTTTGAGCTTATCATTGGAGTACTGGAGTCTGATTTTTGGAGGTACTATATTTTTTAGAATTTTAATTTGTAGACGTAGTATGCAGTCTAGGGAAGTTTTATGCGTGAGTCCGTAGCTACTGAGCCCATAGGAAATTACGGAGTCTGCCAAAGCATTGTACAGCATTAACCTGATGTTAAAGGGCAGGCGATTTTTTATTATGTGCATGTTAGCCAGAAAAGCTCGAAGCTTTGTACACACCCGTTCTATATGACTATTCCAGTTAAACTTGTGATCTATTACCAGACCCAGGTAGACGTGCGAGTTGACGAGTTCTATATTGGGGCAGTGGCAAGATTTTGTAATATTTTGGTCATGCATACAAGTATGACTGTGTGATATGAGAGGTGTTTCGAGATTGCTTTTCATGTATGGTGATTTAATGAGTATGAGTTTTGTTTTATTGCTGTTTAAAACTAAGCCCGAGTCATGACACCATTGCTTGAGCTTGTCGAAGTCAGCTTGAAGCATACACATCGCGGAGTTAACATCGTCAGTGGCAATAATAAAGCATGTGTCATCAGCAAACTGATAAGCTGTGCAGGAGTCAAGGCATGTGCACATATCATTCACATAGGTGAGAAAATGCAAGGGCCCGAGCACCGAGCCCTGGGCGGTTCCTACTGCGGCTGGCCTTTGGTCACTGAGGCTATCATCTATCTTGACACAAGAGGATCTGTTACGGAGATAGCTTTCACACCAGCGTAGTAAGGGTCCCCTGATGCCATTTGCGTCCAACTTACCAATTAGCTTTTTGTGATCAAGAGTATCAAATGCTCTGGAAAAGTCTATAAACAGGGCCAGGACTTGTTTTTTGTTATTTAGGTATGTATTAATATCATCCGTGAATTTGGAAAGTAACATAGTTGTATTTTTTTTGGGCTGAAAGCCAAATTGGCTTTTAGATATAATATTATTTTTTTGGTAGAACGAGTGGATTTGATCACAAACAAATTTTTCTATTATTTTGTCTATTGATGACAGCAATGTGATAGGCCGATAGTCTGAAGCATTTTCGCGCTTTCCCTTTTTAAAAACTGGTCGTATGCATCCTATCTTGAGCCCATCAGGATATTGCCCTGTTTTAATAGCGGTGTTAATAAGATTACATATAGCTGAGGCAATATTATTAGTAACTTTTTTTATGTCAATAACCCTGACTCCGTCAAGCCCCGGGGCTTTGTGATCATTCAATTGTTTGATAACCTTCGATATTTTGTCTGGTGTAGCTTTTTGGTAATATATACTTACACTAGACGTCCTATTGCGCTGTGCATCGCTTAGATTTATATTGCAGTTGGGTAGTATGTTCTGCACAGATTCATCAAAGGTATCAGCAAAAATGTTGGCTATCTCTTTAGAAGTAATATTTTGCGAGCTAAATGCGTTAAGAATGGCTTGGTCAATGGGGTTTGAAGTTCTACCACACATACTATTAAGAATTTGCCACATTTTCCTAGAATTTGAGAAATTATTTTCTATTTGTTTTTTATAGTATGTATTTCTACTGTGTTCTATAACTTTATGTGTTTTATTTCGTATTGTGTTGTAAGCTAATCTTTTTTCTACATTACTAGTATCTTTTTTCCATATATTAAATGCTAAATCTCGTTTTTCACACAATGTTATAATGTTACTAGTGATCCAAGGTTCACAAAACCGTTTTTTTGGTAAATTATGTGTTATTGTTTTAGCCACGTTTAACGCTCTGGTGAAGTTTGTTATTAGAAATTTGTAAATATCGTCCGGATCTTTCATATCATCAGTGGAATCCCAGTTTATTTTGTGTAACTCGTTCAACATAATATCACCTCGGTGCATAGTCGATTTTTGTTTGTTTCTACGAGCAGCCTGTATGTGACTCGATGAGCCAGCAACCGGTCTTGCGCACGCGGCGATGGTCACTACGCGATGGTCCGCCAGTACTGTATCAATAGCGGCCGAGTATTGGTCTAATGTGGGGAGGCGGGCAAAAATATGATCAATGCACGACTTGGATACTTTGTTTTTTCTCATTTCTATGCGTGTATAGTCGGAGACTCCACACATCAAACCGAACCCGGACAACATGTCTAGATAATAATCCCTATGCTTTGATATGGTCTTTAGATCTATATTTGTATCGCCTATGATCAGAATACAATCATCTTTACAATCGCTCATAATCAAGTGTTCAAGTTCCGTGATAAATAATTGTTTACTGAGTGATGGTGGTCTGTATATCGCACATACAGAGATAGCACAGTACGGGGTTTTTAGAGTACCTGTTATATTTTCGAAGTAATGTGTCTTAGTTTGTTTACGGGTGAATTTGAGACAGTTTTTAACATAAATAATAATACCGCCACCCTTACAATGATTACGTAGTTGTGTGTATATGTTAAATCCAGGGATGTTGAACAGATTAGATATGCCTTCTGAAATATTAACTTCTGTGACCACAACAACATCGAGTGGAGGCTTACACGAGTCGATGATTTGTATTAATTTAGGAAAATTTAATATCATTGAGCGAATGTTAACATGCAGACAAAATAAATGAATGTTTGATAATGAAGTGGTTGGTATTTTTTCCAGGTACGACTTTATATTTATACAATCAAAGATTTCGTTGATATTAGAATTAGAAGCCATAAGTATGGAATGATAGGTTTTATGTTTATGTGAGTAAGTATACTTAGTTATAGATGTCAATAGAATTACACAACTAGCTTTTCAATGTCGGTTGGCGATCGAATTGCGTAGATTTTACTTTTGTCGGTCTTCCGGCAGAGTATTTTGGCGTCTTTGCACCAAATGAACCGAAAGGTACCTCCGAGCTGTTGCCTTGTATTATACAGCAGTGTCTTCGTGTGTATGGTGAGAGCTTCTCGAATGTACACTGGATTCGCAGAAGCAGGGTTATCACGCGGCGACGCCGATGAGCTCTGGATGTCTTTCAGGTCTCTCACGGTCAATTTGTCTCTTTTTGCAGCTGATATCCACTGTTCTCGAGCTTCCGGTGACTTCATCTCTATATAGATCTGACCTGGTTTTTCCTTACGCCCTGGTAGGCGTTTTATGGTCTTCGCATCCGTTTCGTTGACATTCAGCTTGGTGGCCACTGTCTTGACTACATCTGCTACATCTTCCTCAGGTTCCTTTGGTATACCCCAGATTTCAAGGTCATTAGCCAGCAGTCTTTGATCAGATTCTTGAAGTCGCTGTTCCAGAACTGCAATTCTGAGTTCAAGACTCTTGTTCTGGTTGATCAGTGCTTGGTTTTTATTTTCCATGATCTTAAACTTAGCTTCCTGCTGGTCGACCTTCCCTTCAATTTCTACAATGAGATCGCCGTTGTAGGTCAGCGAGTGCTGGAAGGCATCAAGTTGTTCCTTTATAGTCTTCTTCATTTCAATGCTAATGTCCTGTAGGAGTTTCTTGACATCGATAGTCACTGCTTTCGGGTCGGCATCACGAGTAGGCTCATCCTCGTTGTCGGAGTCATCGCCCGGGAAAAAGAAGGAGGAGCGTCGCGAGGAGCTCAAGCACACCTCACAGCACCACTCTAGGTTTGGCGATAGTTGATTCTATATATTCTAAAGATGCATAAATGGCTTGAGCTTCCGCTGTGTATATACTTGCATTTGATGGCAATCTGAACCCATGTTCCAATTTAGCTACAGGATCATAGTAAGCCATGGAGACGTTGTCGTTACATTTCGAGCCATCTGTATAAATTTGTCTAAACTCTCTGTGTTCATCCAATTTATTGTTAACTGCATATTTATCACTCAGTGTCCTATCTATGTGAATCTTTAACCCACAGAATTTGCTCTCATATGATCCTTCATAACAAGGCAAAGTACTACTATTGTAGATATTATATTTACTCTTATAAGTTAAAGTTTATTGAATGTTACAAGTTAAAAAGTTATTAGAGTTAAGCATTAGTAGTTTAGAAAGAAGGAGATTGCCATCTTCAGACAACAACTTGATAATGAAATTAAGTTTTAAATTATTGAATCTGATCATTAACCCTTAATTTGGCAATGTATGTACAGGCATACACAGACTTTGAAAAAAAGTTTTGGTATCTTCTTTTTATCGCAGTCAAGTTTTTTTAAGTCGAATTTGTCACAACACTATCTCAATTTGGTAGAAAAAAATAAAACTGTATCTGGCAACTTTACTTCTGTCATTTCGGTATAAAATGGCTACCCGGAAGAAGACAGCTGTGCTATCCAAGGTATTTAATTAGTTTTTATTTGTGTTTTCATTGATTTAGAGCTATACAATGGCTTTATTTTATGTGTGATAGCTTGATGGAGTATTAGCAATAAAATACTGCCCAACATTTGGTAAAAACACGCATCTTTCCTGTTTCTAACATGATGTATGCTGTGACATACACTGCCAAGTTCATAGAAATATATCCTATTTTATCTTTGTATGTCACAGTATACATTGCCAATTCATGGACTAAACACCCTTCATATTAACTGTATGTCACGTCATACATTGCCACTTAGCCAAGCTTTTTTCTTTGCCTACAGCATTCACTTCAAACACGTGGTGGAAGAATTTTAGCCCTTGTTCCTAACAAGAATGCACTCTCTGATGATAGCGAGATCTTTGATCTTGAAGATGACTTGCAATTGTACTCCAGACGTTCTGAATCTTCCTCGCCTACTCCATCTATTGACAGTTCTTTGGAAAGGCTTACATTTCTGACTCTGATTGTGAAGCTTCAAACGATGAAAATGCATGTCTAACAGCTGTGTTTCAAGAAATTTACCCAAGCCCATCACAGCTTCCGAACTTTAGATCAGTACCAGTTTTGAGCGAAATACCTACCCTTCCTGCTACACCCGCAACTCCAGGTACCCCTGCATCAACATCAGAACATACACTATCTGCTTTGCCTGCACCTCTATCATCACCTGCACCTTCTGCATCACCAACTTCGTCCACAGTGCCTACTGCCACATCAAAAGCCACTCTTGGCATTCGTAACACAAGAAAGGGAGGTCTGCACGTCCACCTGTCGTTGCGGCAAAACGAGCAAGAAGAAACAAAAAATTCACTTTAAATTATCAATGGAAAAAAGCAGTGTTTCGCCACAATGCTAGTAAAGAAGAACATTTCGATTCTACTGAGATTCCAGAAGAGACATCCACACCGATAGATTATTTCCACAGATTCTTTTCTCCGGATATTATAACCGAAATCGTTGAGCAAACTAACGCATATTCTATATCCAAAACGGGACGACCAGTTGGTTTGGATGAAAACGAATTGCGTGACTTTCTCGCTATTCACATTATGATGGGTATAGTGAGCATGCCATCATATATTGATTACTGGAGTCTGAAGTACAGATATGAACTGGTACCATGGCTGCTGACTCTGAAACGCTATCAACAAATCGGACGCTACCTACATTTCGTGGACAACAATATGCAAGATTCAGACAGGTACTACAAAATAAGACCTATAATCCAAAAAATCAGAGAAAACTGCTTAGCTACAGAAAAGGAAAGGAAAATAAGGAATCATCATTTCGTCAACACTACGAAATGATGATTCCTTATAAAGGGACCAAGGCTGGTAAACGGCGTCAATATATGAAAGACAAACCTAACAAGTGGGGTTTTAAAAATTATGTACGAGCTGGGATGACAGGCATGATATATGATTTCCTATTATAAGGAGGTGAAGACACATTTAGGTTCCATGATTTCATAGAAGAAGAACAATCTCTAGGATTTGGAGCGCAGATTGTTATTGCGTTATGCAAAAGTATTCACACTAAACCAGCATTTGTTTGCTGTGATAATTTTTTCTCTTGTCCGGAGCTATTTTATATACTGAGAGAAAATTACGGCATATTTGGACTGGGAACTATTAGGAGCAACAGGTTGAGAGGAGCAGAAGTCGCTTTGCCTCCAGAATAGGTGATGAAAAAGAAGCCCCGCGGTAGTCATGCTCAAGTGGTATGTAATAAAAATCGGTTGGCTGTAGTGCGCTGGAATGATAACAAGCCGGTAACTTTGATAAGTTCTTACGTAGCTACTGACCCGCTTGAGAAGATAAAGCGGTATTGCAAAGAAGCGAAAAGAAAAGTCGACGTCGATTGCCCTCAAGTTGTTAAAGAATATAACAAACACATGGGTGGCGTCGACTTAGCCGATATGCTCATATCGCTGTATAAGACCCCGTTCAAAACCCGGCGTTGGTATATCGGTATATTTGCACAGCTTTTAGATATTTGTATAAATAATGCCTGGATTTTATACAAAATGAATCGCTTGACAGGTAACAAAGCAATGTCCTTGAAGAATTTCAGATATGAAATCTAAGAAGGTCTCAAAAAATGTGGACGCGCTGAGAGTATTGAGAAACTAAAAAAAATAATTTTGCTATGTACCTTATGAATAAGATTAAATATTAGTTAAGTGAAGAAAATAAAAATAAACTGATATGATACTATGTAGTTTTATTGGTACTTCAACGTCATATCATTGGCAATGTATGCCCCAATATACAGTTAATTAGCATCATTGTTCTTTGTGCATTTAGCAATGTATATAATATAATAATAATAATAATAATTTTTTATTGCATCATTAATGATTCACAATATAGTTACAGACATAATTATTACAAAACATTTTGAGTCAGACAAAACAGAAACATCTGAACCTGAGCTAGGTGATTAACCTGTATTTCAGATTCAGCGCTCTTCCAAGTTACATTATACTTGCTGTAGATAGCAAAGTTTGAGAACAGTAAATCTATTAATATAAATCTAATTTTTAAAAGCCAATTACAATTTAAAACATTTAGAATAACTTACAACTAAGATAAATTACATTGAAAACTGCGAAAATTTAGATAACTATTTTACAAAAAAAGCGGAATTGGTGAGTGTAAGGAAGAACCTCTCTTTGAATATCGTGAGTATGAATGAGTGGGTGTGAGAGGGTGTGTAGAGTTGCACTGATATACTCTTTTTAAATTTGAAACGAATATAAGATATGACTTGGTTATGAATATGAGTGACAAAAATAAGAAGAAATTACCACTTATAGATTTATTATAGTACGTATAGTACAATTTAGAATATAAAAGACAGATATATTACTTGTTTAATTATTTTACGAGAAAAAGCTAAAGCTAGCTGACAATTTCGAGCAGGTGCTCAGTTTGCTCATAGTTTAAAATTTGGAGAGCATCGAATACAGCTGTTTTTACGTGATGGGTTATAAGGGGGTATATAACTATGGTCCTACTTAGCCTATTGTATAATAACGGTCCAAGGAAGAGGAAGAATCTATGGGCAAAGGAGGTCCGGAAAACTCGAGAGTGAGAGCAGACCCTATCATTACGGCGACTAGTCATTAAATTGGGGTTAAACGTCATAAGTGTATGTTGTTTTATCACAGTTGAGTAAATAAAAAGTTGCCTAACTGTAAGCACACTGCAGGACTCAAAAAGAAGCTTAGTTGGGTATAAAACTGGTCGGAAAGTGCAAACCTTTAAGACTGCTCTCTGTGCTCGTTCTAGTTTTAAGAGGTTGGTTTTGGTTGCACCGCCCCATGATGTTATACAATATGTTAGGACGGATTGGCATATCCTGGCATACATAGCTTTTCAGAAATACTGAAAATATATTATTTTTTTCAATATTTTTTTGTGATAACCAATGATTCCTATAATCCATTTTTCATGAAAGTTTGTAAATTCTAATGTTTATTTTTCTTGCCAAATTAAGGGTTAATGGACACAAATTACACTCAACCTGCATTGAATTAATTGGAGATGACTTAAAGGCTCCTAAGATTAATCTTAAATTTATATTTTGGATCTTTTCAAGTTTATCTATTAATTTTGGATCTACACAATAACAGAAAAAACCATAGTCAAAGTGACTTCTTACAAGGGCTTTGTATAGAGTTAATAGAATCTTAGGATCGGCACCCCAATGGCTGCCAACCAAAGATCTTAAAGTGTTGGTAGTTCTTAAAGCTCGTTCCGTTATGCAATCAACATATCTACACCATGAGAGATTCTGTGTAAAAACTACACCCAAAATTTTTATTTGAGATTGAATTGGTAATAAGTTATTGTAGTTATTGTCATATTGTAGCTTAACTGGGATGACTTTTTTCTTTGAGAATATGACTACTTTACTTTTAGCTGGACTAATTTCTAGATTTAAATATTGAAAGTAACTATGTAATTTTTCCAGTGCTAAATTTATTTTTTGAGTTGTGTGTGATGTTATTACCACTGCAATAAATAGCCAAATCATCGGCAAACTGTAAGTTGCTGACTTCTGTTCCTAACATTTCATTGAGCTTGTGGATGTAGAGAATATACAATAAAGGGCTCAAAATGCCACCTTGACAGACGCCCTTACTTGACAATCTAGGCCCAAAAATATTATTGCAACTCATCTTCCTCGTTCATTCGCCTTTTCAGGCAGGCAAAGGTTTTAGATCATACAGCCTTATCATAAGTTGTCAAGTTTGAGTGAGTTTTTTTTTGGTTTAATTTATCCGTTTATCTGTGGTTTATCCCTTCAGGGAAAGGCTACGGTAAAGACTAATAATGTACTCTGTGGTTAGTGCTGCCACTGCCATGTGATCAAATCGCAGACACATGCCTCCCTGATTATGCAAGGATTTTTAATTTGAGGCCAGATAAGTAAACAAACAACTGTCATTTTCCAGTACAAAAAGTATAATATGAATGTCAAAGTCAACGGTTTTGCTCTTGAAAATGAAAAATCGCAGTATAGTTGATTTGATTACCAGTGATCGGAATAGGTACAGATGTACTGAATAATCCTTTCCTATCGGCAAAACTCGGAACAACGATAACACCCGAATGGTGCCGATGTGTCTATGAATTACTGTATTATTAAATTACGTGTAGGTATCAAATAAATCGCATACTTTATTTATCAATGTCAAATGTCAAATTGCCCGATGAACGTTGTCTCGATGGGTACTGAGTGCGAGTGAAGTAGTAAGACAAAAACGAACATTTCCGAGAAAATACGAAAGGAAAGGATTATTCACTACATCTGTAGCGTGATTTGGGGTGAACGACCTGAAACAGCCTCAAACGTATATATTAACATGGATATGCCTCCAGATTCCGGGATGCTTAAGGTTTTTTCGGAATATTAGAATTATTTTATTGTTTTAATTATGAGAGTGACTCGTACCTATATAAAAACTTAAATAGCGGATTTTTGGCGCCACATTATGTTTTTTTTTCCTCAAAACCTATCTAGTATTTTTTTTTATCGTATGGCTTACGATTAACAGGCTATAAGGAAACATCGAGAGATCTAAGCCAGTTAGTTGTCTGGGTCAGGAGGTAGGTAAAACAGATCTGCGGGGGGTCCACTGTAGGATGTCAGGGGGCAGCGCTGGATAATGTGCTCCAAGGTCTGTATTTCTTATATGTATGTATGTATGTATGGTACCTATCTAGTTGGGTATCAAAATAAAGGGTTTTATAAATAGCTTACAAATATATGCACAACTTATATACATATATCTAAATGTAATTTGGAATGAGATATGTTAAAGAACAACAAAAAAAAATACGCAGTCAGTATTTTTGACTTTATTTTCAATTACTAATTTGTTTACCATAATATTTTGTACGCACAATGCAAAGCTTGCGATTTTGCGACCAATACCAGAGTACAGTATCCAAGATGAGTCATCAACTCATCATTAACCTGATTGTGAGAAGAATGCGCGCGCGCTCGCTTCGCACGCAGGTAAGTCATTCTCTTGCTTCGTTTCGTAGAGTGCGCTTCTTCCTTTGCTGTGTTGTGACTTGTGATTAACGTAAATTGACCCTGGCTTGTGTATTGACTTTTGGAATCTTCATAAAACGACAGACTTTGCTTGGATCAACGGACTTCGATTTTTTCCTCTTGTGTTGGACCTATTTGAAGCTTTAATGGTGTACTAAAGGTAAGCTTTAATATTATTTTTCTCATGTCAGTAGGTTTTAAGGCTTTTTAGGTGCATAAAACGAGCATTCCAGTTTCATGGCTCATTTAAAACCTTTCAATAATAGTTTTAGGTGATACACGAGATTGAATCTCTTCAAGGTGCTCAAACATGGCACACGTCAGTGCGGAAACTGTTCAAAAATGGATATCCGATCATCCTGAGCTTATCTATGATCACGCTAGTGGTACAATATACTGTACAAAGTGTGAGAGCCATGTAAAAGCTATAAATAAAAGCAACATCACAAGACACATCGAAGGCGCAGTACACAAAGAAAAGTTTAAGCAGCCTCAAGAGGAATTTTATTTCGATCTTATTAAGTTTCTGATCCTGTGCAATATTCCTTGGTCTCAAATGAAATATCCTGCATTCAAAGAGTTTTTTCAAAAATATGTGTGCAGTACTTGTCGCTGTGTATGTGCTAATTGTGAAGTGCCCGACGAATCACTGTTACGAAAAGTTTATTTGGATAAGTTTTTTAAGAATAAAATCAATTCTATTCATGAAATAATAGAAATAAGAAACTATGGATATCTTTGGACGAAACCAGGATATCTTTGGACGAAACCACGGACTTTTTAGGTCGATATATAGTTTTTTTTTTAAATAAACCACCAACTCCCGTCCCGAGTCCCGGATGTAGTAATCGAAGAATTTCTTCACATCCAATCTTAAATCATTATGAAGTGTATGGAATTCGCCAAACTTACACCGTTTTTGCCATAAATCATGGACCGAAATTTTCCTTTTCCTTTTTTGTACAATTTTACGATAATTTTCTCCTTCTTCTAATGCAATAGCCAGTAATACTACGGCAACAACAATCATTTTTTTTTAATACTCGTAGAACACGTCAACACTCTAGACTACTAGCCGCAACAACGAAGCGCCCGCCGCGACGGTATCCTGCCGCATCCGGCCGCATGCGTACGGATGCGTGCGGATGCCCTGGTATGCGGTCGGATACCGCCACATCCTTTTCCATCCGATACCGTGGTGTCCGGTCGATGGAGATGGTCCTTAACTACTCTGGCTCAAACGGCTAGGGTTGTCGCTCTGCTCAAGCACTCAGGCGTCGGGAGAGCATGCGAATGCGAGGGCTATACAAAGAGCAAGGTGCAAGACAAGTTCTCATCACACACACAACTTGTAGGATGAACTCGAGCGCAGCCGGCCGAGGCAGGCAATCCTGTTCTGGCATCGTTCTCATAATGTGAGCGTGTGGCGGCGGCGGCGGCGTGTGCTTACGCGAAACGGATTGTGGCTGTGTGTGTCAGCATAATTCAGTGAACATAACCTAAAACGTATATGAACGTTTGAAAAGTTGTTGGATTATTGAAAAATCTATTAAAATACAGATACCCATAACTAATAAAGGTATAAAAATGGACGGAGCTATTTTTCACACTAAGTATTTGAGCAAAAATAATAAAACAGTGTTTAAAAAGGAAAATCTATTGGATTACTTAACGAAATTATGTATTTTAAGATATAAAAACATATTAAAAACAAAAAATTGACAGAGTGATTTTTCAGTAGAAGATAGAGTGGAAAAATATTAATCAGCACATTTTAGGTATCTCTATAATCGAAAAAAAATTGGATTCTTTAACATTCCTATTCTAAATAGTACAAAAGGAAGGATACAGAAAATATTTTATAATTAAATAGGTACCTAACTTCTCGTAGCAAATTTTGTTGGATTATTGTACATCTCTAATCTATAATACTTGACTTTATCAGATGCCAAATTTCAGAGGCAGAGGATTTTTCGTAAGTCTCCATACAACAAAATCCTCACCGCTTGGACTATTCCGTAATTTTCACTCACTCACTTGATTGATGTTTCCGTCGACGCGACCGTTAAGCAGAGGCTGTCACGTTTTTCCATACGGATGAAGAAATTTAGCGTACCTACGAATTTATCCTTTCTTTTTGCTTAGGAAAGAAAACTAAATCAGGTTTCATTTTGGCAAAGATAGCCGGCGGACGCCTGGCGGCGTGGTGGCCACCTGTGTGGGCTTCGTTTCAGCTTGAGTATAAAAACGCGGGTTCAAATTGGAAAGGAATAATTCGACTGATGGGGTGTTTTAACCACTTGAACGCCGGTTCGCGAAAAATTTCAGGGCCGACTTGCTCGGCGATTACGCAGTTCGCAATTCGCGAATTTCATGACAAAATATATTTTTTCTGACCAACTACTTAAGCTAGAAGAATATAAAACCATTTCCAGAAATCTTATGAAACATAGAATCTTATCAAGTTAACACATCATTATCTTACACATAAATGCTGGGATAGTGCGCTATCCCAGCATTTTTTATCCGTAGAATGACGCTGGGATACTAGAGTATCCCAGAGCGCTATAGAGCCCAGAGTATTTGTAAAAACATTACACAAATACTCTCGATTAAAGTTGTAAGAGACATTGTTTCCAAGGTCAAAACTCCAACGGCCATTTTGCCAAATATTAGCGAAAGTTTAAATCTTTTTATTTAAATATTTTTTATCTACTTAATGTAAGTTTATATTTTTTTCATGTGTAATATGAATACAGAAATCTTTTAAATATATTAAACAAGGAGGTTCTCGATTTACTTTTTTTGATATGATTTTTTATATTGACCCAGTTCATTTTAGGTTTGGAGTCTATGTTTTCTGCTATCTGTCACAGCACACAAGAGTCTTTAATACAATCAATGCTTATACCGATATAATGTTTTGTCTACGAACTGTAACAAAAACAACACTTCAAGCAGTGTTATCATGAACCGAAGTCATAATAATGTTAAAGTAACTTGAACCGCGCGCGGCGGGTAGGCCGGTAGTGACGTGTTTTTCAAGTATTTTTTTGCGCGCGCATCTAAGTACCTCCAACCACATACCGTAGTAGTTGGAGATAATGAGCAATGTGTGGGCCACGTGATTGATTTTGATTTTTATTGATTAAAATATTTTAAAAGAACCTTTTCCTGTTACAAATTTCCCTGAAAATTACGTAAATTACTTAGGAGTAGCTTATTCTTCAGGGATTGGGGGTCAGAATTTTGAAGTCCCTATATTATTGACTTGATAATTTGGAATACAACATGGGCTAATGTTTATCCTGAACACTACACGGTGAGTTTTAATTCATTTTGTTCCCGAAGCGGAAAGGTGATAGTGCCTATCAATATGAACAACTTTCCCCAAAAAACATATGGTCGCAAACGAAAAAAAAATAGGGTCATTACAATTCCATCATTCCAATGAGGAACGAGTTTTTTTTTCATTTACGACCATAGGTTTCTTGGGGAAAGTTGTTCATATTGATGGGCACCACCATTCCGCATCGGGAAAAAAAATCTAAAAAGTTATTGTGTAAATAATATTAAAAATAAAACCATAGCCACTCCACTACTTCTGTTCTGAAACTTCCAAATACAGTGCTAACTCGATAACTGCATATGCTCGATACTGATAACTATGATAATTTTGCGTCATTGAAGATTTAGTTTTTGTGTAATCTCCAGATTCTAATGATGTCCCGGAATTTCCCACAATAACCATATTTCTAATATAAATAAATATTTTTCATCGTTATTCATTATAAGCTATTCAACAAACCAAATAGATAAATTCGATTGAAATTTTGTAATTTATTAGTTATTTAGATATATACTAGTTAGTGGAATTTGTGGAATATTGCTGCGGCAACATTA
Source organism: Argyresthia goedartella (assembly GCA_949825045.1). Classification (NCBI taxonomy): domain Eukaryota; kingdom Metazoa; phylum Arthropoda; class Insecta; order Lepidoptera; family Argyresthiidae; genus Argyresthia; species Argyresthia goedartella. Next base: position 9,840,833 of record OX463832.1, on the reverse strand, counting down.
CTGCGCTGACTGTTTGTTACGCTGACTCGCGGGGGGAGCGGGGAGGGCTCACCCGGCGAAACCACGCTCATCAAACACTGACTTCGCCACGAGATATCCCCCTAAGCTGAAGCGGAGCTCGCCCGTTCAATTAAAGAAAACACGCATTTTCTAAATTACAATGCCAAGCTGTACTTTTGTTTGTAATAATTAATTCACTCTATCGATCGATACCGATTTCATTACGAGCCGCAAAAATCAAGATTTTTCAAAATGGCGTAATGTAGCTATGCCAGTCTCCATACAAAAATGTTCAAACCCCTCTCCGACTCGTCCCCTAAAAAGCTTAGCATCAAAAATATTAAAACCCATCGACACATTAAGACGACCTCTGTAGTATTCCGGTCGAATCTGTGCTCACCAAGCGGAAGCTCCCGGGTTCGAATCCCGGCTGTGGAGAATTTATTTTTATTTTTTTTTTATTTTATTTATCCATGTTACAAATTGTTTTATTTTTTTTATACAATGTTTACGGAGCGGTCACGGAAACCTACATGGTTTATGCGTGATCTCTGTCGCTCGCTCTAAAGTAAAGAACCAACAGACACTTATTTTTATTGACCCGTCTCAGCAAAGCACAGTAGTTACACATGTTAGTTATTCAAGATATTATATTTAGTTGTATTTTGTGATTTATGTGTTCCTACGTGCTCCACCGACACAGACCTTAACATAATAACTTTCTTTCTTATATCTAAAGTAATGTATAGCTATTTACATAATTGTGAGTGCGAACACTAATTCCTAATTATTATTGTAACCGGGCCAGAGCCCTCCGCGCGTGTCTCGCCCTCGCACGGAGAATGGCTCTGTGAGAGAGCGAGACACCCACAGCAGACACCGTCCACGTTACACTCCGGGAGCCATAAGCGCTCTTATTTATTAACAATTAAGACTTATGATGACCGGCCGCGCAGGCCGACTCTTTTTCCTGTCTCTGTTGATAGTACCTTTTTAAAATAGTTTTACATTTGTAGTTATTTATACATATGGAATCTATTACCTCTTTTGGGATGTCATTGAGTATCTGTGGTAAAATACATTGCGTTGTTCTTCTACCATAATCATTATTAGATCTAGGTATAACAAAGTTAGGCATGTGTGCTGGCGCGCGCAGGTGTTCGGGGCGCGTGCGGTGTTTTACATTGTGAATGTTGTTTATTTCGTCACATATAATTAGCATGTTTGTTTTATTGTATACATCGATTATTTTACAATAGTCAAATATTGCTTTATCATCATCTTTGTATTGCATTTTTATCTTAGTTGGAATAATATTTTTTAGCATTTTATGTTGTATTCTATATATGTTATCAATGTATGTTTTATAAGTTCTTCCATAGCTGCTTAAGCCATAACTCAGTATTGAATCTGCTAGTGATAAATATAGTAGTCTTAGAATGTTGAAAGGTAATTTATGCTTTAATATGACTAGTTTCCCCATTATAGCTCTTAACCGTTTGCATATAGATTCAATATGTGGACCCCAATTGAAATGTGTATCTATTATCATGCCTAGATATGTATGCTGATCGACTAGGTCCAACTTGTTACAGAGCCCTGTACATCCAGTGCCTCTGTGGGTACCTTGGTGCATACACTGGTGATCGTGGGCCACGATATTTGGTTGTGTTGTTATTTTGAGATATGGGGAGTGAATATGCATCAGCTTAGTCTTTTGTGCATTTATAACTAATCCAACATCGTGGGCCCATTTACATAGTGCATCATAATTTGACTGAAATCTCTTTTGAGCCTCCATAACATTTTTGTGTGCATATAGTAGACAGGTGTCATCAGCAAACTGGTACACAGACCCGCCGTTAAATATTTTCCACATATAGTTTACATATAATAAGTACTCGGTTGGTGCCAGGATTGATCCCTGTGCCGAGCCCACTCTGGTAGGTATCTGATTACTGCGTGTACCTGCTATACTTACCGAAGTAAATCTATTATTATGATAGTCTTTAAACCATTCTAGTAGCGGACCCTGTATTCCACCTTGTTGGAGTTTTTGGTATAATGTTGGGTAGTTTAAAGTTTCAAATGCTTTACTAAAGTCTACAAATATTGCTAGTACATTTTGTTTTGCGTTTAAGTAGCCGTTGACCTCATTTGTAAATTTACTTAATAATTGACCAGTATTTTTTTTCTTTTGGAATCCATATTGGTTTTCGTGAATAATTTTGTTTAGTGACAGGTATTGATTTAATTGGTGACCGAAATATTTTTCTATAATTTTGTCTATGCATGATAAAATGGTTATGGGCCTATAATTATTTATGTCTGTAAAGCTACCTTTCTTATGCACCGGTCTGATTATTTCTAGTTTCAGGTCGTTAGGATATATTGAATAATAACAGGTCTTGGACAGGTTTATGACGTCGCTGTTTCTGGTTCCCACGACACAGGGTATCCTAGTGTTGGGCCAGAAGCAATGTACGTACTAACGTCAAAAACTAATTTCGTCAAACTCTGCTTTGGTAAAGTACTATAATCGTCAAGACCGTTTTTCGTCAAAAGCAGTATATGTCAAGCATAAGTACAGTTCAATTCAATAATAATATTTAATTTTAAAAGTAAAATCTTAAAAAAAACTGTTGCAACATTAATTAAGAAGAGAAGATCGAAAGAAGTCATATGAGATGCAAAAATTGAGAAAATTATTGAAAATTTGATAAGAGGAACCATAAACGTTCAAAAATGCTTAAGGCAGTTAGGCTGGGCCAAATACAGGCTGTAAAATATGGCGTAACGTAAAATCTGCTCTTTATTAACACTTATTAAATGTACAAGATGAGATGGGAAGTTATCGGCCGGGATGGTTTTGGCGACGTCGTTTGACGAAAGTTGTCGCTACCCTTCAAAACACTGAAGCGGTTTTGATAAAACATAGCTAAAACCATGGCAGTGAAATCTACTACCAATAAAAAGAAACCGCATCAAACTCAGTGCAGCCGTTTGAGACATACAAAGACAGACGCTTCAACTGTTTTTATTTATTTATTTAATGTATGTATAACAATTGTTTATTTACCCTCCGGATGAGAATACTTCATATGCGCAGGTAAATTATTACTAAACCTTTTAAAACACACTTTACATTGATAAGGTTTCTCCCCTGTGTGTATCCTCATGTGCCGTTTCCGAGAATTAAAATAAGTAAACTTTTTTGACACACTTTACACTTATATGGTTTCACGCCTTCATGCATCAGCATGTGCTCTTTCAACGAGACGCGACTCATAATTTTGTTGCACACCTTACACTGGCGATGCAAGTATGTATGCGTGTGAACGCGCAAATGATTGTTTTGTGAAAATCTTTTCGGACAAAACTCACACTTATAAGGTTTCTCTCCGGGGTGTTGGATTTGCATGTGTTTATATAATATTTGGCTATAAGAAAATTTTATAAGACAACATTTGCACTGATATCGTTTCTCGCCACTATGGGTCCTCATATGCCTCTTAAATGTACAATACTCGGCCAACTTTTTATAACACACTTTACACTGGTAAAGTTTTTTTGATGATTTTCCTGACTTTAAACTCTCATTTGAACATATGTGCGCCATGTAACTAGCTTTACGTGTAAATGAGTTCGGTCATTTTTCACAATGATCTTTATAACAAATTTCCGTTTTTCTTATTATTTCTTTGACGACCCGAATGGCCGAGTCGGCAGTGACGTTGCCTACGAAACCAAGGGTCCCGGGTTCGAGTCCCGGTGGGGGCAAATATTTGTTTGATGAGAACGAATGTTTGTACCCTAGTCATGGTTGTTTATCTATCTAAGTATAATATTTATCTATATAAGTATGTGTATCATTGTCTAGTACCCAAGATACAGGGAATCCTAGTTTGGGGCTAGATCAATGTGTGTAAAAGGTGTCCAAGGTATTATATTATTATTCTTTCAGTACGAATTGTTTTGGACATTCAGTGCACATTTTATCGGTACACAGCACAACAACACACTCTTGTAATTTTCTAGAAGATCTATCGTTGTGCGGGAATGTGTTGAATGTAGCAATGTGACGCTTCAAGCGAGATTTTGAAAAGAAAACCCCTTTACAGAAATCGCATAAGTAAATTTCGTTCAAATCGAATTTCTCTGCCGTCATTACTTCATTTTTAAAATTTTTCATTATGGTATTTTGTTGTTTTTTATTGTCCTTTTCGCCAAATATATGAATTCTTACATGTAAAAACAAATTTAGTTTCTCCAGGAATGCTTCTGGACACATCTCACACTGATATGGCTTCTGGCCGGGGTGATCCATTCTCATATGTTCAACGACACAATGGCTATAGGCATATCTTTTATAGCACACCTTACACTGAAAAGGTTTCTCTCCTGTATGTGTAAGCATGTGCCGCTTTAAGCTTTCCGGCGAACTCAACTTCTTGCGACACACTCTACATTTATAATTCTCGGCGGCGTGCTTTCTTGCATGCTTAATCAAGTTACATTTTTTAAGATAACTTTTGAGGCACACTTTACATTGATAGGCATTTTCTTTCTTGTGTTTACTTGCTTTCAGTGATAAGGATTTTGAGCGCTGCGTTTCCAAAGTACAGTTACTAGTCTTGTATACCCCTTCAATACTTTTTGGGTACACGTTAAATTCAGCCGTATGACGTCTCAAATCCGACTTCGAGAAGAATATACTCTTGCAAGAATCACATATCATTGTAGTTTTTACTTTATACTTATGTATACTATCTGCTTTTTCAACTTTGATGTTTCCAAGTTCAAGCGGCAGAATTTTGGAAGTCAACTTGTTGCAGAACACTGAGTTTTCCGTTTGCTTCTTACTGCAGCCTTCGTCGCAAAAAATTTCATCATCTCTGTATTCGTAGGTATCACATTTATCATACGGTTCATCTGTAAAAAGAAAATACAATTTATTTAATTGGCGTGTGGTGAGCTCCCAGTCTTACAAAAAAGGAGAATCAAATGACTGGCTAACCGTGGCTGCCAATCTGTGCCTATCTCGTGGGCCACGACATTGATCATTTCATGATATTGTCAACCATGGTTGAATTAGAAGTTTCCTTGAACGAAGAAATATTTTAGAGCGAAACACTACGGTAGCTTAGGTGAAAACTAAAGAGGGCGAACGCAGCAAGCCCCGAAAAGTATTCGTGTTAGTTCGACATGTATCATACAAAAACACTATTTAATTCTGAATACTTTAAGAAAGACAAATTCTCATCCTTTCTGACCATTTCATGAAATGACCGGCCAGATCATGGAACTGTCCCGACACCTATAACACCAGGCAGAGAATGAGACGTTACGATGTGTGATACAAATAAGCACAATTTATGCCTCGGCCACCCCATATGACATTATTCATGATCTTGAAATTGCCATTTGAGAAATTTAAAAACCAAGTTAAAGCGACTTTGTCGAAAAAGGGATTTTACAATGTTCAAGATTACTTAAATGATGGGACTGTATGAGGTTAATCTGGCTCAACACAGACCTTGCTGTTAATAATTTTGTAATTATTTATTCCTGCTTATTAATTATGATAATGATATATATTTTTACCTAATACCAGCAAAATACCTAGATTAGGAAAATTGGTGCGAAATATGTTGTAAAGTGGGATTTTTCCTCGAAAATCTTTAAAGGCCCTGTAGCTGGTCGAATAAAGCTGGGCTATATAAATAATAGGCACTGGTTCATAACATGGTACAGAAGACTTTACTCTCAGGAAAGCAGAAACGAACAGAACATAACGAAAATCAGACTACGACATGACAGAAATACTACTGACAGATTCTAAAACAAAATACAAAATTAATACAAAAAAAGGTATAAAAAAGAAGAAAAGGTTTCCAAATAGGTGCGTCGTGCACATTCCTCCCCTTTTCTATTAGAAGGGCAGCTTCACCAGCTTACGGAGGGGCCGCCGCATGACGCCCATCAGGGTGCGAACATCAGCCACCCGGATTACTCCATCGGGCCCTGGAAAAACTGCTGTGACTCGTCCCCGTGGCAAGGTGCCTCTGGGAGAGTTTGGATCTGCGATCAACACCACGTCGCCAATGGCCACCTCAGGAGCTACTCCACGCCCGCGTCTAGGGATGAGTGTTGGCAGGTATTCTTTGACCCATCGCTGCCAAAAATCGTCTGCCAGTCGAACGGCCTTGCGCCAGCTGCTTCTTGAGGCAAAATCCGAGTCTGATAACGTGGCTGGTATCGGGCGGCCTGAAGATGCAGCCAGAAGAAAGTGCGTGGGAGTGAGCGCTTCTTCGCTGTTGTGATCGACGGCGACATGGGTGAGTGGGCGCGAGTTGACAAGTGCCTCAGCCTCTGCCAAAAGCGTGCGAAGCACCTCGTCCGTTGGGGCACGTTCTGTGAGTGTCACCTTGAGAGCCACTTTTACGCTCTTCACCAGTCGTTCCCAAGATCCGCCCATAAAAGGAGCGGCTGGTGGTATAAAACGCCAGTTAATCTTCTCTGAAGCAGCGTACTGCGCTGTGGCTTCGGCGTAGAGGCGACGGAGCTCTCGGTTGGCGCCTACAAAAGCGGTCCCGTTGTCTGACCAGAGCTCTGCTGGCGTGCCTCGCCGGGCTATAAAACGACGGAGGCTCATCATCGCGGAGTCCGTGGACAAACTGTCAACCACTTCCAGATGGACGGCACGGACGACGAGGCAAGTGTAGAGAGCGACATATCTTTTCTCTCGTCTTCGGCCGATAGAGACTTGAACTGGTCCATAGTAATCAAGCCCCTTAACCTTTTTTTTTTTTTATTTTTATTTGTTCATCACATAACAATACAATAGTTAAAAAAAATAAACTAGACGCGCTTTAAACCTATTTGAGGTTTATGCTTGCACGAATGAGTCGCATTACAGCATTATAAAGTCATTCACTTGATCCCAATATATAGTGTTTTTTTAATAAATGTTTACAGGTCTTGTAGTTCTTTAAGATACTGTTTTGCAATGTATGCGGAAGCCTGTTTAATATGTTGGGTAGCGTATATTTCCACGTCCTTTTACCATATTCATTATTATATTTAGGTAGAACAAACATTGGTGTACTGTTTAGTTTGCGCAGTTTACTATGCCTAACTCTAGCAGTTAGGGACTCAATGTGATGGTATTCCTCAAGTACTATTTGGTAATTAATTTTATTGTAAGCTGACATAATTCTGCAGTGCTTCAACAACCCTATTTCATCTTCTTTATATTTGTTTATTAAATATTTTGGGATAATTGTTTTAAGTATGCTTAGTTGAAGTTTGTATATTAAGTCAATGTTAGTTTTATATGTTCGACCATAACTACTGAGTCCATAACCTATTATTGATTCACCTAATGATAAGTACAACATTCTTAGTATATTATAAGGTAATTTAAATTTAAGGATAGAAAATTTAGCACGAAGTGATCTCAATTTGTTACATATGTATTCTACCTGAACGTAAACGGCCGCTTGTGATGTCCCAAACGTGCCTCGGGTAAGTCTCCTGTAGGTGGCTGGAAATTCACGGCTCGGCGAATGCGGCAAAACTGGCAGTGAAAGGCGACTGCGCGGACGGTACTTCTCAGGCTTAATAAGTAATCTTAATCTTCGGTAATCTTGCCGGAGCTCATTGACCACCGTCTCTGTATTGGCGTGGGCGGCCCTCCTATGATGGTGCTCCACAAGCAAACGCACTGCTGGGTGTCTTCCGTCAAGTACAATCGGACTTTTAGTTTCGTGACGTATGTGTGACGCTGCCTTAATGCGGCCGGACAATCGCATCAGTCTATCTTCCCCGATGAGAACCCCCAGTTTGGACAGGCGACTGGAGCGTGGCAAGAGCTGAGCAGGACGACAATTGAGGTGCGTCATCTCGCTGAGAAATGAGCCCCACTGGGACTTGAGCAAGATGTGCGTCTCTGCTAGACGAATGTCAGTGGCGGCCAAAACTCTAGCTGAGCCATGTGAGGAACTCGGAGCAGTGAACTGTTGCCATTGACTCGTAGGCTGAAACATAAAAGTACAAAACCCTCCCTCTAATCGAACTAAATTATCTACACATAAGCCCCTTCGAGTTAGACTACGCATTCGCAGTAATGTGAGATACTTATGCGCTGTAGCAGTTGCACGCACCAGTCTGAGCCAAAACGCTCAGGATCGGCTGAAACTGGCTCATGCTTGGCAACGTCACTAATGAGGTGAACTTAGTCGGGACGCACTGCGTGTTTGCACTCTTCTAAACCTGTATACTCAGGTGCACAGGGCTCAGTGGGCCACTCCGAAGAGAGCAAAAATGCAGGCCCTGATATCCAGCGTGACTCAGGAGACAACGTGACGCGCTTGATGCGAGTTGCATCGTCCGCAACGTTTAAATGACTTGGCACCCAGCGCCATTCCTTCACGTCAGTTATCTCTATAATCTCGCCTACTCTATGTGACACGAACGACTTGAACAGACGCGCCTCGCTTCGGAGCTAACCCAAAACTGTCATAGAATCGCACCAGAATATGCGTTTGACAGGTTTGAGTCTGTGAGCTTCACAAATACTGGAGGCGAGGCGAGCTGCAACCAAAGCTCCTTGAAGTTCCAAACGATTTATGGAAATTGGTTTTAGAGGAGCTACGCGAACTTTACTACATATAAGCGCAAGCTTTACGTCACCGTTTTCCTTAATAAAACACCAATATGCGACCGCAGAAAAGGCAGACTCGCTTGCGTCACAGAAAACGTGAAGCTCGCACTTATCTACTTTCAACTCGCCAGGACAGTAGCAGCGTGGGATCTGCAATCGGGAAGCGGCAAATAAATCTTCAAACCAATGTCTCCACGCCGCACTGTCATTCTGCGAGAGCTTCTCATTCCAGTCAAGACCCTTACGCCATGCATTCTGGAACATAATACGGCCTGTCACTACTACTGGCGCTAGAATTCCGAGTGGGTCGAAAACCCGCATGACGTGAGCCAACACTTCGCGCTTGGTAAACTTATTTGGCAACGCACAATTGTTGCTTATTCCCGTGTTAAAACCAATTGTATCGGCGACGGGTTGCCAAATAAGGCCAAGAGTGCGCACGGGCGTGGCGAGGCGGCCAAGGTCAACATCTACATCGTGACTAGCTACAGGGACCTCAACCAAGCTCTCTTTTGGCAAAAGTGAGAGAGCAGAGGGTTCGTTTGAGGCCCACGCCCGCATTTCGAAACCAGCATGTCGATGGATATGGTGAATCTCTGCGGAAAGTTTAGCAGCTTCATCGATCGAGTCTAGGCTCACTATACAGTCATCCATATAGTGATCGACTATGATGGCTCGAGCCGCGGCTGGATAGCGCTCTTGCCACTCCACTGCATTCTTATTTTTAATGTAAATGGCAGTGAAAGGACTAGATGCGGCACCGAAAATCATTGATGACATGCGGTATGTCTTAATTGGCTCTGTAGGGTTGTCACGCCAGAGAAATCTTTGCGCATCACGATCCTCCACGCGAATTTTCACTTGAGGAAACATCTCGCGTATGTCTCCCATCAGGGCAACTTTGCCTTCCCTAAAACGCAAAAGGATTCCAAGCAGGGGCTGCAAAAGGTCAAGACCGGTTAGCAGGAGCAAATTCAGGGAAACTCCTTGACTTTTCGCAGCAGCATCATGAACTAATCTTAATTTATTCGGCTTATTCGGATTGGTTACACCGAAATGTGGCAGAACCCAAACAGGCGACTTGGCGGTATGCACTTCCGTGCACAATTCGGCATAACCCTTCCGAATCATGTCGTGTATGTTTTGACGGTATCGCTCTGCATAGTTAGAGTCCCTGCACATCTTTTTTTCTAGACTAAGAAACCTAGACAAGGCAAGCTTAGAACTGTCAGGCACAAATAGATTGTCAGTTTTCCAAAGAAGCCCGACTTCATAACGACCGCTCGGTAGGCGTCGTGCCGTGCGCTCAAGAATTTGGACAGCTCGTTCGTCATCGGAGCTGCGCGCTTCGCGTTTAGAAATGCCACTCGAATCTGTACTATATTGCTCACGAATTAATTGTTCTAATACCGCGCGATCACTAATATCTACGACCAGGGGCTCACTAACAGTCGCATGGTTGACAGTGTCAACTGGCGTCGTCTTGCTACAGCCAAAACCGAATAAAACCCACCCTAAGGCGGTATGAATTGCAACCGGCTGTGTCCTAGAACCCTTACGAGTGGCCCTAGACATAGTAAGATGCCAGTTGTCAATGCCAATGATAATTGTCGGTTTTACGTTGTCATAGCAAACTAAACTAACTAAATTTTGACACGTCAGATATGTCAATCGTCGGTCGCGCTGCACAACCTATTCTATGCACAACCTAACCCGTTAATTGCCCGAGCCCTACGAATCATATAAGTCTCTTTTGCGTGGCGTCCCTTTATATGAAAATCAACATACTGAACCGTCGTGTCTTTGCTTAACCCGCCTACGCAGTCGAGACGTATTTGTCTCTCGGGCCCGCAGACTCCTAATTTAGCAGCTATCTCCAAATCTAAGAAAGACGCTGATGCACCATCATCCAACAATGCATAGGTGTCTACGGTACCTACCTGACGGACCGGAAACGGTCACGGCCACGACCTTTAATAACGGACGGAGGAACGACGGATGCACTGAGGATTCAGTTGCAATTGAAGTCGATGTATGAGACAGGATCTCATCGTTATTATATGAAGCGGGTGCGAGCGGGGCGGCGGGGCCTGCTGCGGGCGCGGCGGTGGACGTGCCCGCGGCGGCCTCGTCATCCTCCACTTCCACGTGCGCGGCGGCGGCGCGCTCATAATTCGGGTTGTGCAACAACGAATGATGACGGAAAACGCAACCGTCAATGTCACAAGTTTTCTTTGCCTTGCACAAACTTAATCTATGCCAACCTACTTTGAGGCATCGATGACGGGACTCTTTTCTTTTTAATCAATTTCCATCTGTCATCGACTGACAGTGACGCTTTGTCACATTGAACTAAATCATGCGATTGTTGACATACAATGCACGAATTAATTTTAGGTGCAGTCGTCGATGAATTCAATTTATTTTTATGCGAAATTGAATTGCAATTCAAGCGATTTTCAGCGATAACATGCACATTATCCCTGGCCCGCCTACTATCTACCGCGTGCGACGCAGTAGTCGGCTCAGGTATCATGCCAAAGCGAGACTGGAGGTCGATCTCGTGTGCTAGGAAATCGGCTAGATTTTCTAGCTTTGATAGACCACCAGCCTCATAACGAGCGGCATAATCTAGCCATTTGGCTCGCAATAGAGGGGAAATCTTTGAAATAATTGCCTGAAAGAGTTCCGGCGATGACAGATATTCCGTATGATCTAATAAACGAATGACTTCCACGCAATTGCGAACTCTACTGGCAAAAATGGCAAAATCTTTACCTTCACCGTTCACGCGCGGCAACGCGCGCACCGCGGCTACCTCGTGCGCCACCACCAGCTCGGGGCGGCCGTAGCGCGTGTCGAGCGCGCGCAGCACGACGCCAGGCTCGCGCGCTGACACCAGCAGCGCAGCCATCGCCTCGCGCGCCGCGCCCGTCAGCGCCGCGTTCAGTCTTGCCAGGTTGTTCACAGCACTGTATGAAGCTTGCGTATTTTCGAAACACTTTTTCAGACTGAGCCAGTCTAAATGTGACTTGCCGTCAAAGCGAGGTAAGATATTAAATGCGGGGCTATTGCCTTTATTAACTTTATCAAACAAAACCTCGAGACTTTTAATAAGGTGCGGAACCTCCGCGCCGTCGCTGGGTGCCGCGGCCGCGTTCGGGGCGGCACGTCGGGTCTGGAGCGCTGTCGCTGCCTCCGTGAGGGGCACAACGCTCATTTTAGGGTCTGGTAACCTGAAAACATTACGTTTATTTAGTTCAGGATTACTAATCTTGGACTTACTGAACCATTTTTCGATGTCAGTACGGCTGCTCCTAGAGCTGTGATGACTCGCGTCTGCCTCGATGGCGGCGAGTTCTGCACGGTGCTCTAGCTCGGCGGTCTCACGTTCTAGGGCGACGAGGCGACTGGCTTGTTGAGCCTCCAGTTCTGCGAGACGACGGCTCATTTCCTGAGTCTGCATGTCGGCGAGGCGGCGCATCTCTTACGCCTCCAATTCGGCGAGACGGCGCATCTCTTGCGCCTCCAAGTCGGCGAGGCGGCGCATCTCTTGCGGCTCTAAGTCGGCGAGGCGGCGTGCGTGCTGCGCCTCAGCTGCCAACCTTTTAGCTACCACCGTGGCGGATGAACGGGACGAAGCCGTACTTACTGGGCGGGAAGGCGCCGTGGGTGCGCTTGCCGAAGCGGCATGTGAGACATCGGGCGCGGGTGGCTGCTCCGATTTTCTACTCGCAACGATCTTACCTTCACCATTTTCATCACCCATATTCATCGCTTTGGCTGTTGACCGAGTCTGTACCATACTATTTTAATCCACGAAGGACCAAATGTAGCTGGTCGAATAAAGCTGGGCTATATAAATAATAGGCACTGGTTCATAACATGGTACAGAAGACTTTACTCTCAGGAAAGCAGAAACGAACAGAACATAACGAGAATCAGACTACGACATGACAGAAATACTACTGACAGATTCTAAAACAAAATACAAAATTAATACAAAAAAAGGTATAAAAAAGAAGAAAAGGTTTCCAAATAGGTGCGTCGTGCACAGGCCCCTTACTCGAAAACGCTAAATTTTCGGGTAGGGTGTTTCATAGTAACAATGGTTGGTTTTGATCCGTGCTAGCATCTCCCAACGTATGTAGGTCGACTTACCAGTCACCCTGTATATATATTTTGAATTAGTTAAGCATAAGCAATTTTTAAAAGAGATCTAAAAATCAATCTGTGGGAGTTTCTACACCCTTCTTCTACCACAGTGGTCCAATGTAGAGAAGTGGCAAAAAATGACATTTGGAATTTGGAATTTGGAACATATGTTTGAAGCGATGTCCATTTTTTATTCATAAAAAGCAATACAAAGGATACAAATGTACAAAATATGTGTGTGTGTGTGTGTGTGTGTGTGTGTCTGTGATTTCAATCCCCGGCTGGAGATACACAAAAAATCCCCAGGTCTTGGATGTTTATATGTGTGATGTAGCTGTTTCTGGTTCCCTCGACACAGTGTGGGGCAAGCAGGAAAGTATGTACCTGTATGTAAATGTTTATGTTTAGACATAGAGACATACTTAATATAGCACGATAAATAGAACAGTGGAATTTATTGGTATCTCAGACTGAGCACGAGATGGATCTGCATCCCAAGGTGCAACTTATTGGCCCAGAACCCTTAAAATAGTAACCAAGTTTAGTCTCACTCACCCAAGTCTAAGTCCCATGGCTCTTGCTTACCACATACCATGTCCTCACTGTTGTTCGCACGTGACTCTGACGTCGTTTGTGTGAAACAATCGAAACACACGCTCGGCGAGTTGACTTCAGAGTTGATTTCATGGCTGGTTGACTAAAAAATAATGAATACAAAACACATCATATGGGGAGCATGCGAATGTCATATTAACTGCACATCAGGGACAATCCTACTATACCACATAACATTAACATAGCGTCACGCCTTTTCCCATACGGGGTGGCAGAGGCACAATTGTGCCCACTTTGAGCCGGTTTATTCGATACTCCATTTTGCGTGACAGGGGGCTAGCCCATCGCCGCAGCTATGGAGAAATTAAGATTTCCTCACGATGTTTTCCATCACCGTTAGAACATCCGTATTATGTACTTCAGATAAATTATTTATCTCATTGTTACATGGTCAGGAATCAAACCTGCATCTCCTGTGTGAGAAGCAAGCGTGAAATCCCATCAGACCACGGAGTTCTTTCTATGAATATATTTTAGAATTAAAAGTAGTATGCATGTAAGTATTTATTAGTATTTAATTGTAGTACTAGTAACCGGAAAAAACCCGCGTCACATAATTCAAATTGCTAAAATTACGTAATTCGGTCAAGTCATATGATAATCTTAATTGTTATTTGATTTATATATAATGAAAAAATATATATCTTTGGAGTAGTATATTGACTTTATTTGCATTTTATTAAATGGCTTCACTTCCTGTGCATTTGATATAGTGATTAATTATAATATGAAGGTATACGGAGCAAAGAATACACGTAATTTCGAATATACAAGGTCAAAACTATGCTGCGAGCGAGTTGCCAACGCGGCGAATATGAGTTTTGGAAAATCACTGTCAATGTTCGATTCCAAATCGATATTCGATCGATGGTTTCTGAACAGCCATTTTGAATTTGACGTTGCTGCCAACCTAGCAGTTTTTTGACAACTGACAGACGAAAGCCCTCGCAATGTAAACGCGTTTTGGTTAGGGTATTGAAATTAAATCGCAGGCCATCTGGAATGTATTCGGGTTTCCCTCAGGATTGTCTATATAGCTGAGTGTGTTGTGGTTCCCCGAACCAGATAAAGTTCGCATTTACGTGGCCGATTAGTTTTTACCACGTAACATAACCTGTGTTGGAACACTGTGCTCATTGAAGCTGGCCCGCCAGTCATAGGAGGTTGGCTGAAGAACCTGTCTACCAAGAAGAGCCTAGGGTGCACCCGGGCCTTGCAGAGAGACAGGAGGTTGACGGGACCGAAGCACAGACCAGGTTAGATCGACCCCAATTATTTCAGCTCGGTGAATCGCCGACGTTCACACTTCTTGGCAACTGATCGTTACGCTACCTCGTAGCTGATGGGCCCCTACGAGGTCATTAGGTGCCGAGAAGCCTGAACATTTTGGTAGCTAGAGCGTGGCTTCCTGAGATTTGCAGCCGTCAAGGGCTCCAGGAAGGCACGATTTGGGACTATCAATCTGTAGGTATAGGCGGTTAGGTACTTGGTTGTTCCTATATCCACATAGATTGGTAGTATTGTAAGCTATAAGTCTATTGCTGGTAGTAGACAGACAGATATTGAATTGAAATTTGCATTGAATTACCAGTTAGTCAACCAGTTAGTTAACATAGGTAGTTACATCTATTGATAGCAGGCTATCACATTGTTTTCAGTTTATAGCAATTTATAACTTGAACTAATATTGACTATCTGTGTGTGTTATAATGATAAAGGGAAACTAAATTGTATTTACAGAATTTATATAGATATAAAACTCGGTTCCTATTGTTTAAGGAAAACAACATTGTTTAAGTTGTGGTTTAGGGTTCCCTCGTTTGGGTTGTAGACTGGAGGGTCCATTAAAATTGAGTTACTGCAAATTGTGAGTAAGTACCGTTCCGATCATGTCGTTATCTGAAATCCAGAAGGGTGTTTCTAAGGAACTCAGATGGTTTTCCTCCGCACACGGTCTGATAGACCGTTTAGATAGGCATGATGTGGTATTGGAGCAGTCTATGGACGTTAAGGAACGTTACAATAGGGTGCTCGAATTGTCCGCGCAGGCGGAATCAGTTGATGGTTGCGCACCTGACAGGCTGTCACGGTTGATAGGGGATGTCGACCAATGTATGGAGATGGCAGCTGCTATCACGCAGAAGGCTGCGGACATACGTAGACAGCGCGAGTCCAGCCATGGTGGTGACATTGAAGCACCTCTGCCGCTTCAGGGTTCGGGGTCCAGGTTACCTGCCATAACTATGCCTACTTTTGACGGAGTGTCCGGTGAATGGATGAGCTTCATCAATCTGTTCGACAGTTTGGTGCACATGCGATCGGACATTACCAAGTCTGTCAAGATGGCTCAGCTGGTGGCAGCATTGAGGGGTGAGCCTAGGGAGCTGGTCGCTCATTTGACAGTTACGGAGGGTAACTATGAAACGGCCAGGCAATTGTTGGTCAGACGTTACCATAACAAACGGAGGTTGGCCGATGCCCAACTGAACCGTTTGTTTAGTATCCCGGTTGTGAACAAGGTCGGGGCCATACAGACGGAGGTTTTGAACCCATTGTTGTCCGTCACCAAGGCTCTAGAGAATCTTGGACTTCCGGTTGGTGAATGGTCGTACCTACTGTTGTACATTGTACTTTCCCGCCTACCCGCTGACGTGCAGACTCGTTTCGAACAGTCTCACGGGAGGTCGGCCGAGGACCTGCCCGCCTTCTCCGACTTGGTCGGATTCTTGGAAGAGGAGGCTCGACGGGCAGAGAATTTGGGGTTGACGGTCACCCATCCTTCGGAGCCACAGGGAGCTGCCGGGAGCGCTGTGAGTAGGGGCCCTCCGACGAGGAAGGACCGCACCAACCGGCAGTCGTATGGGACTGTGAGCGAATTGACCCCACATGGTGAGACCTGCCCATGTTGTAGGCAGATTGGCCATGCTGTGGCCAATTGCAATAAGTTCGGGGAACTTAGGGTTCAGGGACGGCGCCGGATGGCCAAGCAGCGGAGCTGGTGTTTCCTGTGCCTCGGGCCACACATGGCTAGGGACTGCACGCGCACAAAAATGTGCGGATATTGTGGTGGGGCCCACAACAATCTGTTGTGCATGAACCGGTCCGGCCAACAGCCTCCACAGGGCCGTATCCAGGGTGACACGGCATGGGGCCCTGAGAATTCGTTTGCGACTCGGAGCGCAACTCAGGGGCCAACGTCCCCACGTCCACAGGGCCGTACCCAGGGTGACACGGCATGGGGCCCTGAGAATTCGTTTGCGACTCGGAGCGCAACTCAGGGGCCAATGTCCCCACGTGCACAGGGCAGTACCAGGGTGCAGGGCCGCACTCAGGACCATTACATGGGGGGCCCTGAGTTTTCGGTTGCGACTCAGCATCCGACCCAGCGGGACATTGGGTGTGTTGAGCAGGCCGTAACGGGCGGGTGGCATGGGACACCTTCGAGCTATGCGGGTGCGGTTCGGACGCCGCCTCAGTTATCGCCCCGCTCGTCGCCTCGTCCTCGTCGGTCACATGTGATGTCCCCCCCGCTCATGGAGCGGCCACAGATGAATTCACGCCCACCCCCCTTTACGGGGAATCGTAGGTTGGGAATGGTACCGGCGCGTGGGCCATTTGTACAATGGGACCCTCTGGCGTATAGCTGCATACCTGATCGGTTACAGGCACAGTGGGGCCCCGGGGGTCCTCGCTAGGAATTTGCGGCCCAACCATTGGTTGCCCCCCAACCGGAGACGGTGGTGTTACCGATCGCCTCTGTGCTTGTTTGGGATTTGGCGGGCAACCCAACATACGTTCGCGCCCTATTAGATTCTGGAGCTCAGGGCTGCATTGTATCGAATGATTTAGCAAAATAGTTGGGCCTCAAGGTAAATAGGTATAATAAATCAATACGGGGCGTGGGGAATGTTACGGTTACGAATGTAGTTGGTCAATCGGTGATCACGTTCTCTCCACGTTATGACATTTTGACAAAAACATCCGTGCAAGCTTTAGTAATGACGCATGTCATGGGCAGACACCCCTTGGTGAAGTTGAATCCGGCCGTTCGATTCCTGACATCAGGACTCAAGTTGGCGGATCCCGATTTTGACACTCCAGCCCCGGTCGACCTGCTACTGGGAGCAGACGTTCTGGGTAGGTTTCTGTTGTCGGATCGGCGAGTTCTTCAGCCGGACGGGTTGATTGCTGTGGATACTAAGTTTGGTCACGTGGTCATGGGTCCGGCATTGCCAATGGTTAGGCCTGCCGAGTCAGATGGCATACTTATTGGCTCAGCGTTGTCAGACGCTATCCAACGTTTCTGGGAGATAGAGGAACCTCCCACCGCTCGTCGAGTCGACGCAGACGAAGAAGAGTGCGAGTTGTTTTACCAGAATAGTACTGGTCGCCTTCGTTCTGGTCGTTTTGTAACTCGACTGCCTTTCAGGGCCGATCGACCGCCACTAGGAGAATCTAGGAAGATGGCTGAGACGAGATTGATGTCGATGGAGCGTAGGATGACAAGGGACGCCGTATTTAAACAAAAATATGTTGATTTCATGAGGGAGTATGAGTCGTTAGGACACATGTCGGTATCGGGTGTGGACTGGAGATCTGAGGATCATTGTTTCCTTCCACACCATGCCGTCCTACGAACCCCTACCGGCAAGATTCGAGTTGTTTTTGATGGGTCAGCACCTACCTCGAACGGGATGTCCCTGAATCAGTGTCTACATTCGGGACCCAAGTTGAGTCGTGATATTTCGGATATTCTCACGAGCTTTCGGAGGCACCAGATTGTATTTGTCGCAGACATTCGGATGATGTTTAGGCAAACGGTAATTCATCCGGCTGACAGAAGGTATCAGTTGATACTTTGGCGTGAGTCCACGGCCGAGCCAGTCAAGGTCTATGAGTTAAACACGAACACGTATGGGTTACGGTCTAGCCCGTATTTGGCGATGCGTACCCTGCGGGAGTTGGCGTCGCGTGACCGTGTGAGCTATCCTAGAGCCGCCGCTATCCTGGAGCAAGATTTGTACGTCGATGACGTCTGCACAGGGGCAGCCAGTGTGGAGGAAGCTCTGGACCGACGTGACGAGCTCATTCAATTGCTGGAACGAGGCGGCTATGAACTACGCAAGTGGATGTCCAACTCCCCTGAGTTGATGGCTGGTCTCCCAGATGAGTTTCAACAAGACCCGCACGTTTTTGAGAATCCTGACAACCCTAACATGTTGTCAGTGCTTGGAATTCAGTACCGGCCCGTCCATGATGAGTTTACCTATCGGGTGGTTTTAGAAACACCGAAGGCCTGGACGAAGCGGTCAGTACTGTCAACGATTGCGAGAACGTTCGACCCGAATGGATGGATTTCTCCAGTCACCTTTGCTCTCAAATGTTTTATGCAAAGGCTATGGGCGGCTCAGTTGACCTGGGACACCCACCTCTCAGGTGATTTGTTGACTGATTGGACGCGAATGTTCACCTCGCTATCGACATAAATAATGTATCGCTGCCGAGGAAATTGATCCCTGCTGGGGATTACAGGGCAACCCTTCACGGGTTTTGTGATGCCTCTGAACGAGGGTTTGCGGCAGCGGTTTATTTGCGAACCGTCACCTCCACCGGGGAGGTCGACGTGCGTTTGGTTTTGGCAAAAAGCAAGGTAGCGCCTATTCGGAAAAGGATGACGATTCCAAAACTGGAACTGTCCGGGGCTGCTCTTTTGACCAAACTTTTGAATCACACTCTAACAGTGTTGCGTGGGTCAGTGGTTTTGGAGGATACGGTGTACGCGTGGACGGACAGCCAGATTGTTTTGTGCTGGCTGAAGGCTTCGGTCCATAACTTAGAGGTTTTTGTTGCGAACCGTGTCTCCCAGATTGTGTCGTCTGAGGTCCCACTGACCTGGAGACATGTACCAGGAGAATTGAACCCGTCTGATTGTGCATCCAGGGGATGTCGGGCTCCTGAACTCGTTAGACACCATTTGTGGTGGAGACCACCCTGGCTTGCCAAGAGAGAATCGGACTGGCCCCACAGTCATGTAGTAGTATCTTCGGATCATGGCCCCAGAGCGGCCGTGCATGTTACCCAGAAGGCTGAGGACCCTGACGCCGGGTTTCTGCTGGACCGGTATAGCTCACTTGACAAGTTGATAAACGTGTCCACTTGGATTAGGAGATTCGCTCGAAATTGTCGTACTCCTCGCGATCAGCGAACGTTGAACCCTATTCTGACTCCGGCAGAGCGAAACGAGTCGCTGTTGAATTTGGTCCGGTTCGTACAGTCCTCGAAGTTTGGGGCAGAATTGGAGATTATACGAAGTGGACGTTCGAAATTGAAGGGAGCCGTCGCGCGTCTCAACCCCTTTGTTGATTCGACCGGGTTACTTCGGGTAGGAGGAAGATTGCGCAATGCGAATCTGTCGTATTCGGCTCGTCACCCACTTCTGCTCCCCAAGGGGGGACAGTTAGTTGAATTGCTGGTGACTGATCGTCATATTAAAAACGCGCATGCCGGCTGTAACGCGTTGTTGGCCACGCTCCAGCGGGAGTTTTGGATCTTATCTGCCCGCCGTGCCATACGGAACATCGTGTTTCGGTGCATGCCTTGTTATCGACTTAAGGCTGCCACGATGCAACCTCTCATGGGGGACTTGCCCCCTGATCGTGTGAATGAGGTCAGACCGTTTTCAGGTGTTGGTACGGATTTTGCAGGACCGTTTATGGTGAAGAGTTCACGATTGCGTACCGCTAGGCAATACAAGGCGTACCTATGTGTGTTTGTTTGTTTATCCACCAAGGCGGTACATCTCGAGCTCGTTGCTGATCTCTCGACAGAGGCTTTCATTGCTTGTTTGGATAGGTTTGTTTCTCGAAAGGGACTTCCAACTTTGATCCGCTCTGATAACGGCACTAACTACATCGGTGCGGAACGATACTTACGAGAGATAGTCAACTTTTTGAATGTAAATAAGGTGGATATTGGAACGGCCCTCTCCCGTCGGGGTATACAGTGGACCTTCAGCCCACCGATTTGCCCCCACTGGGGTGGGATTTTTGAGGCCGTAGTTAAGTCAGCTAAGACGCACTTGGGGCGTATAGTAGGTCAGACCGCGCTGACTTTTGAGGAGCTCGCGACATTGTTTTGTAAGATCGAGGCCGTTCTCAATTCGCGACCGTTGTGTCCGCTCAGCTCGGATCCAAATGACCTGGAGGCTCTGACCCCAGGCCATTTCTTGATAGGACAGCCACTTAACGCGTTGCCCGAGCACCCCTTCGAGGGAGTGAAATTGTATCGGTTGTCAAGGTATCAGATGTTGCAGCAGTTTACTCAGAATTTCTGGAAGCGTTGGTCGCTCGAGTATCTGCATATCTTACAACAGCGCCTTAAGTGGACTGACAAAACCAGCCCCCCTAGTGTTGGTGACCTCGTTCTGGTTAAGGATGCTAACCTACCGCCACTACGTTGGCGCAGGGGGCGCATTGTTAACTTGTTCCCTGGCAAGGACGGGACCCCCCGGTCTGCAGAGGTTCTAGTAGGAGGCTCGGTTCTAAAACGAGCGGTAGCAACGTTGTCTCGGCTGCCCGTAGATTAGGGGACAGGTGGGTGCCTGTCCGGGCGGGTGATTGTTCGATTCCAAATCGATATTCGATCGATGGTTTCTGAACGGCCATTTTGAATTTGACGTTGCTGCCAACCTAGCAGTTTTTTGACAACTGACAGACGAAAGCCCTCGCAATGTAAACGCGTTTTGGTTAGGGTATTGAAATTAAATCGCAGGCCATCTGGAATGTATTCGGGTTTCCCTCAGGATTGTCTATATAGCTGAGTGTGTTGTGGTTCCCCGAACCAGATAAAGTTCGCATTTACGTGGCCGATTGGTTTGTACCACGTAACATAACCTGTGTTGGAACACTGTGCTCATTGAAGCTGGCCCGCCAGTCATAGGAGGTTGGCTGAAGAACCTGTCTACCAAGAAGAGCCTAGGGTGCACCCGGGCCTTGCAGAAAGACAGGAGGTTGACGGGACCGAAGCACAGACCAGGTTAGATCGACCCCAATTACTTCAGCTCGGTGAATCGCCGACGTTCACACTTCTTGGCAACTGATCGTTACGCTACCTCGTAGCTGATGGGCCCCTACGAGGTCATTAGGTGCCGAGAAGCCTGAACAGTCAATCTAACGGTTTGTATACGTGCGCACTGCGCATGCTTGGGCTCGCTACTTACCAACGTTTTTAATAGCTTTAATATCTATATGTTGCACGAGATGGCGTTACAAGTACCAAAAATTTATATCATTTTAGAAAACTAGCCTATACATTTTAATCTAAATATTTGCGTCGCCTACAATCCCATCCCCTTAGTGATGACTAGCCATCACGAGCTGGCTCTGGTGCAAGTAGAGCGACGCGTGTGGCTGGGCGCCGCAGTATACCGGACCATGCGTATGCGACCATCACTCCCGGGGAGGTCGCACTCACTACTCCGTGCCGCCATGAGCCACGGTCCAAGTTAGGTTCGACTAAGAGAACGAAATCTCCTACCTGTAAGGAACAATTTTCGCGCGTCCATTTCTGCCTTGGAAGGAGTGTTGGCAAATATTCCTTGAGCCAACGAGACCAAAACATATCTGTCAGACGTTGTGCTATCCGCCACTGCCGCTTGAGCTGAAGGTCTTCGTTATCGTACTTTCCGAACGTGCCAATTAAAAAAGATTTGGCGTCAAGGCCTCGGGGAACTTTGAGTCCGTAAACACATACGTGATTGGGCGACTGTTTACAAGCGCTTCCAACTCGGCTAACAAGGATGCCAGCGTCTCTGGACGAGGTGCGCGTTCCTTTAGAACAGTTTTCGGGGCTGTTTTCACCGTGCGCACCATACGCTCCCACGCTCCACCCATTTCTGGAGCACCTGGTGGAATAAAGCGCCACTCAATTCCTCAGACAAGTCCAGCTTGGCCATGCTGCGCTTCAATTCCAGGTCTGCCCCTCGTAGGTTTGTCCCATTGTCGGAGTTAATCGTAGTGGGAGCTCGTCTGCGAGCTATCATCCGTCTTAAACCCATGATGGTGGAGTCAGTGGTAAGACGTGCAATTCGGTGTTCACAATAATTATAGGGTCTCTTACCCCATACTTCGCGTCGTCATAACAACGCGTCCATACTCCCGCATCATCATAGTGTCGTGGTATGCGCAGCGATGCTAGAAGCTCAAGCTCGTCTAGCCACCTTACCCAGCTCGCATGCTCCTCCGGCCGGATGCGATCGTTCCAGGCGTTAGTAGGCGCCTCAGTTCCATTTAATATCTCCTCTGGCACCCGTTGAAAAGATATTTTGAATCCAAACGTATCATCAGAACGATGAAACATTAATCCTAAGGTGAGCTCCGTAGTATACAAGGCCCCGAAGTTGAACTGAACTGAAACTGTTTGCGCGAGCTCCTCGGTAGGTATATTCTTTAGTACCTCCGTGCTATTACTAGACCAACCTCGTATCTCAAATCCACCGCTTTTGTGAATTTCGGTTATTTGTTTAACCAACTTGATTGCATTCTCCGGTTAGCTATTTGAATAAGGGTAATCAAATCATCCATATAATGACTTTTTACGATTACTTGATTAGCTTCAAGATACAAATCATCATGCCTCAATGCGTTTTTATTTTTTATATATTGCGCAATGAATGGAGAACATGTTCCGCCAAACACTAAACTTTGCATAAGACATGTTTTTAGAGGTTCGTTAGGCGATTCCTGCCATAAAAAACGAAGATCATGTTGATCTTGCGGCCTTATTTTCACCCTTAAAAACATGTCCTTAATATCACCTATTATAACGACTTTGTTCTCGCGAAATCTGACATTATTCCCATCAGCGAGTTATATAAGTCCGCACCGGTTAGTAAATAACTATTAAGACAGGTCCCATTTGCTTTTGCGGCACAATCAAGTACTAGTCTTAACTTACCAGATTTGTTCGGGTTTTGTATTCCAAAGTGCGGCATATACCATATGTGGTCCGCCGAGACTTCATTTTCACGCAGTTCACGTGCATAGCCAGCAGTAAACAGTTTGTTTACTTCATTTCGGTAACGATGTGCGTACGCATCGTCTTTAACAAATTTGCGCATCAAAGACTGTCGTCGTAGTGTCCGGCATGGTGAATACGTCCTTCTTGAACGGCAGCCAAACTTCCATTGATTACTGATAAGCCGGGCTGTATCGTCTAAAATTTGCAATGCCCTAACATGATCACTATTTTCACGGCGTAGGATTGAAATTCCTATAGAATCTAAGGAAAAGGAATGTTTAATTAAATAATTGAACTCGCTAATATTTTCGTCATCTGTGTGACTAAGATGAAACATACCGTGGCGTTGGAGTGAGTGCGACCGCAGTAACCATGAATAGACAAACCTAACTTGCATCGAGAAGCATAGGGCTCGAATTTATTACCATGAATTATTTCAATCGGAGCAATTAAGTAATAATTATCTTCTCCAATAAGAATGCGCGGAATTATCCAACTTTTACACACAAAATCTTTGACATGAGACAAATGTTGACAATTTAAACTGTTAATTACAGATAAGTTTTGTGCTGGTAAATTTAACTAAGACACTTTACGCAATTTAATATCATAACTATTGTTATTGTGTTGTCCACTCATATGAGCGGTGACGGTCGGCGCGTCCGATTGGTACACTTCGAGTCCAAATGCGTCAATGAACTTTATAGGGCTAGATTGTTCGCATTAAAGACCTAACTCGGTTGCTAGGTCAGAGTCTATGATGGACACTGAAGCTGCATCGTCTAAAAGGGCGTAAGAACTCACAACAGCTTTAGGTCCAAGTAAGTGCACTGACATTACTTTTAAGATGACATGGTCCTTGGAAGAATGTTTGTCACAATCCGATGCAACGTGTGCCACGGTGTCGGGAATCGGGGGCGCCGGCGCCGGCGGCGCCTGCGGCTGAACCACCGTGGGGGCCGGCTCGGGCGGCGAGTCGATAACCGTGTCAGCTGATTGTGATTCCGTATTAGGTTTCGTCCAGTGTAGCATTTTCTGGTGCGCTAGCCCACATCCATCTACGTTGCACACAGGTGCGGGGCATGCATTTCTATCGTGCCGTGACGTCAGACAACAACAACATGATGATAAATGATGTAATGAATTAATTTATGAATAATTGCCAATTTGATGCACGTTACTGAATTATTTTTTGTAAAATATTTTTATGTTTATTAATTGTCTTCCGCCTCCCATATGTCGCTATATGTGTTTACATACTTTGGAGAGCAGTCGGGAACCATATTCTGTGCATGATTTAATAATGTAATTTTGTGATTGTTATCTGTTTTGTAAACCAAATAAATAAATAAATAAATAAACACAGTCCTTGTGATTTTATACACCTCCATTTGTCACGACGCATTGCACGTTTGAAGATACGGCATTCGGGCAGCGTGTGAGGTCCTTTAGAACAAAACTTGCATACCTTATTGTCCTCGACAATACTTGTGGTAAATATAGGTCTATTAGGCCGGAATCTGTTGTCAGTTGCATGTTTTGCGACATTTTTATTTCACTCGGCTTATGTTGTTGTTTCTCGTACCTGTGTAATTCCACCTAATGATAACATTTGTGCTTCCTGTTTGAGAAATCCTGCGATCAAGGTCAACTTCGGCTGATCTTCGGCTAACCTGTTATATGCGAAATCGGTCCACCTCCCAATTAGAGTGTTCGGTAGCTTACTCAAAACAGCTGACGCGAGCTCGGGGCTGTGTAAGTAATCCTGCTGATTTAGGGCACCCATTGTTGCTACGCAGTTGTTTACCTTGATTGAAAAATCAATTAAGTCGTTCTGGTACGACGTGGGTAGCGAAGATAACTTCTTCAGTTGCGTCGTAAGTTTCATCTTACAACATTTTCCAAACTTAGCGATAGCTGTAATGTTAACCTAAGAAATAATCACAGACTGTGTGCGCCCCGATTTAGACTCGCGAAGGTTAGCAATTCTTTCAAGGGTCAGTGTATTCTCTACTATAATAAGATACCTCTGGAGGTTTTGAAATTGCCATTTGAGCAATTTAAAAAGCATGTTAAAGCGACTTTGTCGAAAAAGGGATATTACAATGTTCAAGATTACTTAAATGACAGGACTGTATGGGGTTAATCTAGCTCAACACAAACCTTGTTGTTAATAATTTTGTAATTATTTATTCCTGCTTATTAATCATAATAATTAAATTTTTCATATTTGTAATAGTTAAGCACAACCTATTTTTAAAAGAGATCCAAAAATCAATCTGTGGGAGTTTCTACGCCCTTCTTCTCCCACAGTGGTCCAATGTAGAGAAGAGGCAAAATTGACGTTTGCTAAGTATATGTAAATATCTACAGTAATAAAGTACTTTGACTTTGACATAATTATTACGTCAGATCGGCCAAACCTTCATTCAAGGGCCTCCATTCCCGCTGCGGGCGGGGTGTTACCAATCAGCAGGGCGGTAACCGTGTCCTTCGCGTCGCCTCGCAGTGCTTTGCGTAATCTTTCTAGATTTTCAGAATCACTGAATTCGCACACTTTAGTAGATTCAGTGTATGTCCTCTTAAAGTGTAACCATTCAACACAGTCACCGCTGAAAATTGGTAATTCACGCGAAGTAGACAGGCGACTGAGCAAACGGTCCTCACGCTGTGCTGACGAGGT
Organism: Argyresthia goedartella; assembly: GCA_949825045.1. Classification (NCBI taxonomy): domain Eukaryota; kingdom Metazoa; phylum Arthropoda; class Insecta; order Lepidoptera; family Argyresthiidae; genus Argyresthia; species Argyresthia goedartella. The sequence continues at coordinate 9,814,698 of OX463832.1, read as the reverse complement.
CGTCATGACGTCTTTCAAGGTCAGGGCTAGTTGCTAGATGCTGTCACTAGGCAGTTCGGGGCGCTGGGTTACGTTGACGGACGCACTGTTGACAAGGGGCAGTGCTTGAAGCTGAGGCTGATATGGTGCTTGCGGCTGTGGTATGTAAGTTATCTCATCGTGACCTTTGTCCAACCATTGTTCAACGCTAGAATGAGCTCTGTTGCTAAGCGCGCCTCTAGCTTGACTTCTGCACTCGCTTTGCCACTCCTCGACGTCCACCTTGGCTAGATCAGCTTCCAGCTTTTTATCAGTTAGCTCCAGCTCAATTTGTGCCTTAGCTTGAGCGGCTTCAAATTCCAATTGCTTACGTCTACCAATGGATGATGACGTAGATCGCTTCGACTAGCCTGACACAATTGATCCACGTATAGATCTTTCCGGTGTTTCCATTTTCCCTGCATCCAATTCCTTCGGCTGTGCATCACTATCGGTGCCGAGGTTTGGCATTTTAACTTTAGGTTCCGCGGGTGCGTTGCTAGAAGTGCTCGCCATTTGCAATTGACAGATAGATAGATAGACAGATAAAACGTTTATTCAATCGTCATAATACGCTAAACAGAACACAGAAAATAACAAGTAGAGATAGAATAGAAACAACAATTAAGTAGTACGTAGTAGTAAAAGCGTACGTTCTATCGTGGTGAGTTGTGTACGGCGACGGTGTAACGGTTCCGGCTCAGCATATGCTACAGGAAGACCTGTAGCGCTGGTATTCTGTCGGAACTAGATTAATTTGGGTGTGATATGTAAGGTGTTGATTCGTCTACGTGTTTTATAATGATTAAATATATAAATATGATAAAAAGGAAAGCTTTGCGAAGGAAACTAGGGAATATTTGTGTCTAAGTGTGAGATGTGATTTGTGAGAAAAAAATACACATTTTTCAGAATTGGGAAGGGATGTCCCGTTATAATGATTGAGCTAAGTACAATATATTATTATTATTTTCAAAAATGAAGGGCCCAAAGAATCAACGGACATAGCCTCAGACCTCCGTCTTTTGAAAGGCCAGTAAATACTCTCTATAGGAGGAGAGAGGAGAAGCTGTTTACAGAAACTTTTTCACGAATTGGTGGTGGGAGATTATTCCAGCACCGCATAGCCAGGTATCTGAAGCTGCCCCTAAAAGCAGCGGTCTCGTGGCGGGGGATGATGAGCAATTGCGTGCGCTCGAATTCTCGGTGTTGTTTACGCGTTTTAGGCTGCGCCGGAGTTCTATACATCACTTCATCATACAAGGCCAAAACTATGGTGCGAGCGAATAGCCAGCGCGGCGAATATGAGTTTTGGAAAATCACTGTCAATCTAACGGTTTGTATACGTGCGCACTGCGCATGCTTGGGCTCGCTCCCCACCAACGTTATTATTAGCTTTAATATCTATATGTTGCACGAGATGGCGTTGCAAGTAGCAAAAAATTATATCATTTTAGAAAACTAGCCTATACATTTTAATCTAAATATTTGCGTCGCCTACAGACAGAATATCAGCGTTGCAACATCTCCTGGAGGTCCTACAATACATGCTGAGTGGGAGCCGATTCGCTGTTGCAATACACACCGCATGGCATCGTTCCGTCTATCCCCATTTTGTTACTGTGTTTTGTTTTCATGAGTATCTTTTATTTCCCACTTGTTTTTGTTTATGCATACCTTTTTGCTGTCTTGTGCATTGTGACATTTGAATAAATCGCTTTCTATTCCATTCTATATTATATTTAGTACATTATTATAGTTGCGCGTATTATACAAAGCGCGAACTTCTATGGATATAACTTCTATGGATGGAACCCAACTCTCAAAAATAACAATACATTCAATAAATACACCCAATGGTTAAAAAGAAAAATAGATCAGACACAGAAATCACAGAATGATCATACTATTAAAGCCTCATCCAATGTACCTAAAACAACATGGGGAGGAATAAACAAAAAATAACATACCGAAAAACAGCATAGGCATGATAAAATGTAAATGACTAAAAATGACAGAACCCAAACATAAAGCAAGCAAGCATATAATGAAAGTTGACCTTTATTGACTACTAAAACACACACAGCTACCTTAGACATTCAGAAATATATAAAATCGCTTAAGAACACAAACAGTGATGGTATTAATACAAAAATAATGAAAACAGTATGTAATTAAATCGCACCAGTTCTCAGCCACTCGACTAACCTCTGCCTACAGCACGGTATCTTTCCTGATCGCCTCAAGACGTCCGTTGTGAAAACACTTTTTAAAAAATAAGACATGAGCAACTCGTTAGTTGCTCATGTCTTTTTTTTTAAAAATGTGTTCCCATAGCACTAATACCACTAGCGGCTCTGTGAGCTGTAGACTTTGCGAGTGAAACTTTCTTTAAATAAAACATATAAACCATGGACCAACAATATCAGAGGACAGACAACCATCATACTTTAAAGACTAATTCTATAGGATAGTAGAATCATACCTGTTTTGTACAACTGGGGTCGATATAGTCAGTTTTGATAACATTTACAGTTCTCGAGGCATTCAGACACATCTTGCATTGTTGTGGGTCTATTTTCAGCTCGTCTCTCTCCACCTTTACTGACACCAGCATATCCACTCTATTATCATCAAAGATCCTCACATCCTGCGGCTGATGTTGCTTAGTTCTTGCATCTCGGTTAGTTGTGGAAATGGATGCTGAAATATTATAAGGATTAAAGAGGCTGCTATATAACTAAATAAGATTGGATATCTTATCAATACAAAAGAACACAGCCCAAATGCACAACCAACAACTTAAAGTTAGACAGACACCCAAAGTCATGTCAGAGTTCCGAATCATTCAATAATGATATGAAAGAATTTCAAAAACTAAGCATTTCATTCGCTGCGATTGAATGTGGCTTTCTTTGACAAGAGCAAGCAAGTGCGAAGGTGGCACGATCAAAGGTGCTGATGCTGCTAGTGTACTGATTCTACTGACACATTCAACTGGAATATTATTTAAGCAATACTCCATGCATTGGTCCATACATCTCATATTTACTAGCAGAAGGTGTAGATTGGTAAGGACGCTCTTACAGTTTATACAATTTATTTTATCTTATAATTTTGGGTTTATTTATAAAATAAGTTAAAGATAAAGATAAAGATAAAGATAAAGAATCATTTATTCAGGAACATAGGTAATTTGTAGATCTTAATCAATGACATTGAGTGATGGGTCTCTATGCTCTGCCATGGGAGGGCATATGAATATTATTTACATTATAAGTATTAATTACATTATAAACAATAAAAATTAGCGTAGAATTACTAGTTACCTACATGTATGACTATATTAGGCATCTGGCAAATAATAAATTGTCGCCATCTTTATAAAACATCACTGAGGTATTCATCGACACTGTAATAAACCTTGTTTGTTAGAAGACCCTTTATTTTCTTTTTAAATGTATGTATATTTTGTATTTCTTTTAAAGACTGTGGGAGTTTGTTATATATTCTAATAGCCATGACAAATATACTTTTATTAAAATAGGCTGACTTGTGGCACTCCATTTTGAGCATCATATGGTGACGCCTGCTTTTGACATTTTGAAAAAGATGCATATTACTTTTGACAAAAACCAAGGTTTCGTATATGTAAATAGATGGCATCGTAAGAATGTTGAGACTCTTGAAGTAGGGTTTACAACTGTCAGTTTGGACCAGCTTGCACATAGCCCTCAAACATTTCTTCTGCGCTTTAAAAATAGTCTCTCTACCCGTCGCATTTCCCCAGAAGATTATACCGTAGCGCACGGAATACTTAGACACTAAAGACTCTACAAAACCATGATACGAAACAAGTACAGCATCAGTGTTCACAATTTTTGTGAGCATGTGTAACGCATACGCATATTGATTTAGCTTCTTTTGCAAGTGTTCGATGTGTGTCTTCCACGACATGTTGGAATCAATATGGAGACCTAAGAATTTTGTTGTCTCTGTACATTCAATTTGCTCATTCAAGTATTTAATATTCAATGCGTATTGCTGTCCGTGCCCTAGCCTATATTTCATTAGTTTAGTTTTTCCCAGATTAATTAAAAGATTGTTTTTTGTTAGGCATTCAATTATATGTGTTAAATTATTATTAATGTCATTTTCATATATGTCTAAGTTAATTAAATTATTACCGATAAATGTCACTGTGCTGTCGTCAGCAAATAAAACTGTTGGATGATTTATAGCTTTTGGGATGTCATTTATATATATAATAAACAGTAAAGGTCCTAATACGGATCCCTGTGGAACACCATACTTAATTTCCTTTACGTCAGAAGAATACACTTGATCTGTTTTTGTCTTAGGGCAGATTTTGTTTATTTGTGTCAATTGTGACCGGTTACTCAAGTATGATTCTAGTAGACTAAGAACATTCCCTCTTATTCCGTAACTATTTAATTTTTGAGCTAAGATTTTGTGATCGACATAGTCAAATGCGTTTGTGAGGTCCATAAATATCGATGACACTCTTTTGCCGTTATCTAGGTTTTTCATTATCGTGGTTAAAAAATCGAAGACAGCCATATTGATGTTCTTATTTCTTCTAAATCCCTTCTGTTCATCCGCAAGTATATTATTAAGTTCTAAATATCTGTATAATTTTTCATATATTGCTTTTTCAATTATTTTGGAAAATATTGGGATAAGAGCCACTGGTCTGTAACAATTAATATATTCCTTGTTATCTTTTTTGAAGAGTGGTCTGACGATAGAAGTTTTCAAACGATCCGGAAAAATACCATGTTCGATGCAGATATTTATTATGTAGCATAACATCGGGCAGATAATATCAGCAACATATTTTATAACTTTTGTCAAAACTTCATCCTTTCCTGTACTGTTAGTGTTCTTCAACGATAGTGTTAGTCGATAAACGTCAGCTGGAGTTGACGGTGACATAAACATAGATTTATAAGAATTATTTAATTGAATTGATTGATTATATGTCAAAGCTGGATTATTATTATTAGTATTAGTATTATTAGCAGTAATGTCACAAAGAGGTTTAACTTGGTCAATAAAATTATTATTAAAAGCTTGGGCTATTTCTGTGGGGTTTCTTAACAAATTTCCATTGACTTTTATGCAATTAATACTCTCTTTGGGTATGTGATTCTTTGTGTTGTTTATAATTTTCCAAACCGCTTGGCTTTTGTTTGACGATGTTTTGATGTAGTAGTCATTTTGCGCCTTTTGTGTCGAAACTATCACTCTCTTCAGGCGTTTGGAGTACTGCTTAAAATGTTGTTTGTTGGTAGAGCTTGGATTTAATCTATAGTCCCACAGTAGTTTTCTTTTCCTTTTGCAACATCGTTTTATGCCTTTTGATATCCATTTTGTTTTCTTAGTTATTATATTCACTTTGATTCTATTTAAAGGGAAATATAGTGAGTACAGAAGCGTGAAAGCATCATGGAAACAATTAAATGCTTCATTGGGTTTAGTGCTGTCGTATACATCACTAAAAGTAAGCTGACCTAGGTAGTTTCGAAATTTTTGCATGTTTATCTCGCTTACATCACGTCGCATGATAAAATAGTGTGTCAGAGAGAAAATCTTTTTTACGGGTAACGCAATTATTTGCGCTGTGTGGTCAGATAGTGCTAACTCCACAATTTCACCCTTGCAACCATGCACGTTATGTAAGAAATTGTCGAGACATGAGCGACTGCTTAGGCGAGTTGGTTCATTAAATTTACTCTTTAAGTTATAGTTACTTAGTAAATCCACAAATTTTCTTTTTGCAACGGTGTTACTAAGTATGTCGATATTGAAATCACCACCTATAACGACCTTATTATTTTTATAGCAAACTAGTTGCAGTATTTCTTCTAATTTGGTGAAAAATGATTCTAATTTTTCACTCTTATTTGTTTGGGGTGGTACTCTATACATACACATAACAATAATTTTATGTTCGATAAGCTCAATTGCACAGCATTCGATTAAGTTTGGGATATTAATATTTTTAATTTCATTGATGACTTTGTATTTATGATTTCTTCTAACAAGGATGCACGACCCTCCATTTCTATTTTTTCTTGCGTATTGAGAAGCTAAAGTAAAGTTTGGTATACACAATTGAGATTCGTCAGTTTTTACCATGTTGTGTTCAGTAATGCATATAACGTCTATTTGTTTATTGTTTTTATGAAGGTCATCCAAGTGAACAGAGAGTAAATCCACTTTATTAATTAATCCGTTGATGTTTTGATGCAGGATGTGTATTTTATTGTGATATACGAAAAAAATCATTGTTGTCGTCATTGAGATTAATGTCAGTTTTGTTATTGGTACCACTATTTATTACTATGTCATTGTTTGTATTGCTATTTAAATTTTTATTGATATTTTTTATTTCAGGTTCCAGTTCAATGTGTTTTGTGTCGTTATTAGTTTGAGTGGACATATTTATCATTACCTTGGCTGTTTCTTCGTGTTTTTTCTGTAAGTTAATGTGTTCTGTATATTGGTTCATCTTTATTGTATAGTCAATTTGCAATAGTTTTCTTAAGAGAGATCTACTCAATTGTTTTGTGAAATGCATTCTATCTGGAATAAACCTACTATAATTCAACTCCAGATATGAAACATTCTGGAACTGGTTGCAGATCAGCTTCAATTCATAGTTAAGTTTATATTCTCTAAGGTTTTTGTTATGGGGAATTTCACACACAATTACGTTAGCCTTTTCAATTGAGTGCAACCAAATTGCTGCATGAGTTTTAAATTCAAAAGGATTGACCTCATTCATTCCTCCTAATATAATAACAAAGTCTTTGTTGCTTAATGCAGAAATTTCATTTTTCTCCACGTATGTAAGGTCGCGTACTTTTGCACCAGATTTCCAAAAGCATGTAACCAAATGTTGAGAGCCCAGTAATATTTGCAGCGCTTTTTGAAGTCCTCGAGCTTGTTGGTCACCAATGATAATGACTTTCTTTTTTATATCTTTACATGTTTTCTTTATTTCTGTGTCGATTTTTGCCTCCTGTATGTTTATTATAGTCTCTTGAAATACTCGTGTCTGATTTTCATGTCCAATGTTTGTGATTTCTTCTTGTCTCTTAGCGTCACGGCTTTCGTCCTTATCTATGTTAAGCTGCTTGTCAGGTTCTTCAGCTTTCGTATTTTTCTGTGTTTTTTCTTTATTCTGTTTGTCCAAATTTGCAGGTCCATCTTTAACACTGTTGTTGACTTGAGTGCAAAACTGTAGCCTTTCATTTTTTTCTGTAAGCGCCTTCCTTGGCTTTTTCCTACGACGTGCTGAGATCGGCGTTGATGGTGTGTCGGAGAACTTGAAGACTTTAAATGTTTCTATCAGTTCTTGTGATTTTTCTAGGTCACATTTTAGTTTTTGGTTTTCTAGGCTTAAGTCTTCTATTTCAGTCTCTGCGCTTTTTAGGTAATTTTTTAATTTTCCGATTTCTTCATTTAACATAATATCTTGGCTACACGTAAAGGATGTTTGGGGTAAACTCATGTTACTATCTTCAAATAGGGATGACTTAGACAGGTCGCTCACTGAGTTACTTCTATATTTGTTTCGGAAGGTGACATTGTCTCTATCTTGATTCATCTTGCAGGAAATCTTTGGTTTCCGTATGTTTTTATTTTTGTTTCACGATTAAAAACGTGATAAAAAAATAAAAATTAAAAGTAAGTGTCTTTCTTCGCCGTGTGGTAGTTAAAAAACAAAAAGTTGATGGTCGCCGTGTGGGATCGAGCTCGGTTCTCATGCGTAATAGGCGGGTGTCTCTCGCCGCAAGCTATCACTTCAATTTACTTGACTTGCGAAATATGTGAATGCTAGCGATCCAGTGACCTTTCTTAGACGTGTGAGGGTTTTTATTTTTGTTTCACGATTAAAAACGTGATAAAAAATTAAAAATTAAAAGTAAGTGTCTTTCTTCGCCGTGTGGTAGTTAAAAAACAAAAAGTTGATGGTCGCCCTGTGGGATCGAACCCGGATCTCATGCGTAATAGGCGGATGTCTCTCGCCGCAAGCTATCACTTCAATATCTTGACTTGCGAAATATGAAGTTATGTATCTAATAGTCTCTTCAGAAAGTGTACCAAACGATCTGCTGGATTATGGCCTAGGGCTAGGGTGACCGAATTTCGCTACTAAGGCTAATAATCATGGTTGTTTATCTATCTAAGTATAATATTTATCTATATAAGTATGTGTATCGTTGTCTAGTACCCAAGATACAGGGAATCCTAGTTTGGGGCTAGATCAATGTATGTAAACGGTGTCCAAAGTATTATTATTATTATATAGGGCTATATTATTATTTTGTTCAATCAAATACCTGTACTCTAGGTAATCTTTATGTTCGCTTAAAGGTGATCAAATAGTTGATTGTATCACAGTTCATGTAAGTGTACAAAAAATGTCTTTATTGCTTACTGAAAGGGCACTTAAGACAACACATTTTATCTATTGATATCTAATAACTAATTTTTACTTAAAACATACCTCCATTTTGCACATCACATATTCTGCTGAGCTGATAGAAGGTTCACCATCACCCACAAGCTTCGCTCCCCATCATTACTACTCATCATTAGGTCACAAATATTTACTGTCTATTTTGCTGTTGAAGCTGAAAAATTTTAATTGTTCACCATTACACACAAGCTTCGCTCCCCATCATTACTACTCATCATTAGGTCACAAATATTTACTGACTATTTTGCTGTTGTAGCTGAAAAAAGCGTTTTATTTTATTTTTTACAAGGGTTGGTTCCGCCCCTTATCGATACTCTGAACGAATAATGTTCAAAATAATATGCACGGCTTAGCTAAATTGAGGGCACACAGTACCTTGTTATATATTTTGAGGGTCTCTCTCTCGTCTCTCGTACTGAGATAGGGTAAAAACTACAGAACAATAAAAACGCATCATATTTTTCTTTTGTTTCGTTTGAGATTTTGACGTATTTGACAGTGAGGTGAGGTTAGGGCGGGCTACAGAGCCCATAGACACAGAGTACCTACACACCAAGTCCGTGGAACTCAGAGTAAGTAAGAAATAGAGGGAGGGCTTTTTTCCATGAACAGAAGTTAATATAACCCTTTATCTCATACGACCGTTTTACTTTGTATGACTGAAACCAATATAGTTTTGACAGGACATTTACGCGTATCATTTTAGTGACAATCAGCGATGGGGTAACGGCTATCGACAAAAAGATAGATAGTTTACCTATTTTGTTTATCGATATTTTAGAAGACTGGTATTTTCCTTTGCTAATGATCACTGTTTAAATATTATCGAAACACAAAGTCGAAATGATAGTTTATTTAGATTTCAGATTTCAGATTTCAGATTTCTTTATTGCAATAATCATGTGTCATTACAGTTCTTATATGTAATTCAAGAGGTACATGACACCCTGTAAGGGCACTACAATATGATTAAACTAATTCCTTAATTGCTAGCTTATAATTGTCTATTTCTAGTATAATTTAATTATACATATTTTCTTTTCTATTGTGTACTTTAACATTAATTATCACTGAAAAATTCTTGAAGAGAATAGTAACATTTCTGGATCAAGTACTTATTTACATACACTCAATAAACAATTTCAAATACTGAGGGATGGATGGAGGGATACAAATACAAAACTTGAGGGAAGACATAGAGTGGGTGCGCAGCGCTTTGGCAGTTCGGGCGATTATGTTAAATTTTACGAAAGTAAAAATCTCACTCTTCAAGGTACACTGTCAATCTGATTGATTGACAGTGTACTTTGAAGAGTGAGACACGTGTAGCCTATGGATCAACACTACCCAAAATACTCTCAACGCCCTGCCATAGAATGCCCTGCTCGTCCACTGTAAAGGATCATTCACACAGCGGTGCTACCTAGTAACGGCCGCCGGATCAGCCACCCGATGGGTCTTTACACTACTCTTGCCATCGCAGCGGCGACCGATTCGACGTCGCATCGGCCGCCGTTGCGTTCTGCGGTGACAGCTCGGGCGACCGTTGCTTTCTGCGGCGGCTGATCCGGCGGCCGATCCGTTGGCTGTGATTTAAAGGGTCCTAGTCCTTCAACTGTACGAAAATCCTTCTGATCGGTGCCCGGTTGCACATCCTAAAGCCTAAGGCTCATTCTCATTCATAAGTTTTGGTAACTTCAGAAGTTATGATAAAAAAGTGCCAAAAATGACCATTCCCCCCTCCCCTTATCTCCGAAACTGCAGACTCTAAAATTATGAATATATAAACTTAAGCCAAAGATTACAGGAAAACTTACCCGGAAATGCTAAGGATTTTTTTATCTGTTAGCCACATACAAACTTATGATTGAACCTGGTTACGTACATGGAGTATGAAAGTAGCCGCACCAATAACTTTGTAAACAACATTTGCTACCAAAAATACATAATTCCCTCTAGAGGCCGCTATATTAATTTTACTGTGAAGCCTGTGAACAATAAAGATGCTTCTTAAGATACCTTATTTGTCAAATTCTGTTAAGTAGTAAGATGTTCTGGTGGAACATATTAACATTCATTCATTCATACTGGTCAAACACATAATCACATAACCCTTCTTTTGGCTTCGCTGTATTCGGGTAAAAAAACAAACATAGCGTCATGACTTTTCCCCTATGAAGTTGTAGAGGCCCAGTTATTACAAACTATTCACTCCACACCATCCCTATCATTGCACGGGGGTACGAAATCATTCGCGCGCGAGTTCGACTCGCACTTGACCGGATTTCCATAATGTTTTCAGGGTACGTATATACTTGTACGTACCCTGAAATGGAGTACATACATGTATGTACTGGGTGTGTAATGGGGTACGTACATGTATGTACTGGGTGTGTAATGGGGTACCGGTAGGTACATGTATGAGTATCTATATGTCGTATAAGTATGAGCACACATAAATCTGAGTGAGATTCTATAACACCCACGATTTTTACTAAACTACTACGATTTAAACGTACCCAAGTATTTACGTATCGTTAGAATCGAAGTTATCCCAAGTATTCCCAAGTTTCATAGGATGGTATAAATATGACGTCATCATAAGAACAGATTACAGAACAGGTACAACAGATTCTGTATGCTATATTGAGTGACAAAGAAAAGTATCTTCTAATCTTATCAAGTGGAGTAGGTATCAAAATGAGCGATATTGAAAGCTAATAATTAATTATAAAAAAGTATGCAATTTGTACCTAAAATAAAAAAGTAGCCAAGTGCGAGTCAGACTCGCCTCTGAAGGTTTCCGTTGTAGCAAGTACATAATTATGTGACTGGATGTTTTTGTTGTAACTTTGTTTTTCATGGTGTTTGTATTTATGAATGACAAAGTTATATTTGCGGTTTTTGATAAATGTTAAATATCATAAAAACTGCTTATTTTATTTTGTTCAAACCAATTTTCGTTGCAAGATACACAGCATATATTTTTTCTAGATTTTTCACTTCTTACTTTAAAAGTTAAAGGGGGGGAGGGGAAAATTTGTCCACTTTGGAAGGGTCTGTCTCTTTAACAATTTACTTTGAGGAAAAATGGTTTCAGAAACTTCAACGTAATTCTTAAAGACCTATCTATAGACACATTATAGGTTTGATGAAAAAAAAATGTTTTCACTTTCATGTATTTTATTTTTTTATTTTTTGTATAAATATCGTAAAGCGGTTCACAGAATACATCTACACATATATACCAACTGTAAAAGTTCTAATAGTTTCTGCATACAGTTGCTGTGTTTCTCTACGGAACCCTAAAAAGCGGTCACGTACACCGTACACGCATATCATAAAAACCGAGAGAATCAAACAAATCTTTCAATAAATTAAACTCGACCTAGTAGTCATACAAATAAAGTCTAATCGAAATCATAGAAGAAATTGAAAAACTTGTTTCGGGGAATCCACTGGTTATGTTGTGTTGCCAACACAACAAAAAATATGCACTTTTTTATGAATGCGATCTTTCCAACTAGAATAATTATGAAAATTATTCTAGTGGCTGAATACGTCTAGCAACGAGTTATGAGCGGTGGCCTTGAATGCGCAGTAGTCACTTTCAATACCTGTACATATGGGCAGTTATTCCCGCCAACGTGGCCCAGCGCTCTTAATTCGTGGCGCAAGGTGTACCTTACGACTAACTGAATCATCATAATCCAATAGAAAATCCAACAGCCACTAAAACCATTTTTTGACCGCTAAAATGAAAGTCTAAACCACCATATCTAGTGGAAAATCCACTGAGTTGGCAACACTTGCACCCTGACTGATTGGAGTGTGTTACCGACAAACAATCCTTTGAAGTACCGCCGCCACGTAGGGTAAAAGCGCACGCATCAAACTTTTTTCACTTTGAAATTATCATATATTGCAAATTACTAAGATAGGTTACCTACCTAGTACTATACCATATAACATGTTTCATCACAATTCTCGTGAATTATTGTAAGCAGGTTCGATAATTATATAGTATTTTTTTTCGATTCAGTTTTTGGAATTTTTCAAAATGGATGAGATATGACGGGTTAAAACTTCTAAATAAACCGCTACAGCCCAAGTTGGATTTGTGGAGATTGTAGAAACGATAAAGGGTATTGAATTTTAGTGAAATAAAAATAGGTTGTATTTCAGATACATAGCAAAATGTAGTCTACAAAGTTACTCGTGCGGCTTCTTTCATACTCCATGTACGTAACCAGGTGCATTCATAAATTTGTTTGTGGTATTGAAAGAAAATGCAGTCGGAATATTTGTATTTATAGTAATTTCAGTTGTTCATCCTATAAACTTCAAGGGGTCGGTGGTGTGAGGCGGTGGAAAATAAACAGAATACAATTTGCTACAAACAAACAGTGGTGCCCTCTACCAAAAAGTTTTGTATTTTAATATCTTGTGGACCTTGCCGATACGCATCTTTTGACACCTCAAACATTCACGTAGCCCTAAAACTCACAACACCAAGGCGAATTTGCACTCTCAGCGAAAAGTTTTTCGTATGATATGTGTAGATAAAGTAGAGTATGTAACTGTACATAACTAGGCATTAAAACACTCGTATGATGTTGAAATTTAAACCCACACTCAAATTTTGATGCCATCCTTAATGTATCAGGCCTATAAACTATTATAACTGAATTTAAATGTATACATAGGTCTAACTTAAGAGTACCTACATAAGCGAAAGAGACTAGTCACCACGACACAGGAAATCCTAGCGTGGGGTCTAGAGATTCCATAAAAATAAAATTTATCAACTCATTTCACTTGTGAAACGTTTTGACAGTGCAAGCGACCGGCGACCGGGAGCCGGACAATTTTTTCATAGGTATTTAACTTTGTTACAAAACAATAAGGTGCAACATCGCGGGCCATTTTTGTATAGCATTTATGGAGGATTTATTATTATTTACTATACTCTTATTAAGCTGGATAAAAAGAGAAAGGCAGTCCATTGAACCACATTCTAATTACATAATTATTTGACCTCTATACTAATAAAAATGAACGATGAAACTAAAAACTGATATTAGGCGCATTTACCCTATGAGTAAATGAACGAGTAAGCATCCGGCCGCCCTCAGAACGGATCGGCGACCGACGCGACGTCGAATCGGCCGTCGCCCGCCACCTAGCGCGGCGACCGATCCGGTCGCCGGTACGTTCTGAGGGGGGCGCGTTGACTGTTTACACAATGCGTTGGCTTGCGAACGGATGCGGTAGAACTGATCGTGTAAATCCCCTTTAACACTGTTGCTGGGGCTGCCACTGCCACGCTACTGTATTGCAACGAGCATGTTTGTTGAGGCACGTACTGATGGATTCCATGCCATCATACATAAGAGAACGGCCTCCTACTGAAGCAGAACGCGTGGCAGCAGCAACAGTATCCTAGAGGTCATTGCAGGTCGGCTCGACGGCCCAATACTCAAACACGGGTTGAGTGGTGTGACTGGTTATGTCAGAGCGTGGAAAACAGAGCCGTGCCACAGGGGCCTATTTGAATGAAATAGATTGAATTTAGTGTGATTAAGTAATAGATCTGTTACAGACAAAATATGGATCCTTTTGTGCTCCGAAATAAATTATTACAATAAAAAAATAATATATAATCAATAATAAAACACATAATAAAGTCAACAAGTATATAGCAATAAACAAATTAAACACTCATTTACACCCTATTAATTTATAATAGATCACTTATCGTGATAAGTGAATAGTTGAATCGTGATTCAATTAAACGATACCCTTGACGTACTGTGACGAAGTAAAATATCAGTACAATATATTGAAAATTATCAGCAGACTTTTGGGATATCTTAACGAATCGTGGATGTCGGTTCCCGTGAATGAGCTCTTACTCCTATTACAGATGTGAACGGAATATTAGTGTTGGTAAAGTAGTTTGTATAAGACTGCAAATTTTAATATTGCTGGTAACATCATTCTGCATTAAAATGTTCTTGAGAATTCGCGCGTGTTTTGTCGTCCAGCCGGACCCGCAAGATACCGCCGCAATCACAGACTTCAATAGTAGGGACAGGGCACGGAGCGCTTGAAAGTGTCGCTACAAAAACAGTACAAAATCGGGAAAATTGGACTGTTTGCAATCAGTCGCGCTTGGACGGTGACAGCCGATTGACATATTGGCAGCAAAAACAAAAATGGTGACCTGCGACGTAAAAAGGTGCAAATCATACCCAAATCGCAAAACACAAAAACAGGGAGTGTCGTATCACAAGTAAGTATTATATTTTCAATTACTATTGGCTTTAAATTGATTATCTATAAAATATTGTTCTCGAAAAAATCCTCAAACGAAAATCAACCATTCGACTGACGTTACTTTGTAGCGACGCGCGACGCATAGTGAAACTGCCCGCTTCCTATATTTGAAAAAACGATCCGATTTGGTTATTTTTCTATTCGTAATGTCAAGATTACTATTCGTAATGTCATTAGATTACTATTCGTAATGTCATTTGGTCCCCCCCCCCCCCGCCCCCTATTTCAGTCAGTTAGAGTTTGTATCTGTGAGCTTACATCCTCTTTCATAATTTAACGGCAAAGACAAAAATTAATATGCCTATTTAATTATGTTTCAACTTTTTATTAATTAAACATGAGGTAATTGCGTGAGACCTCGCCCCTTAAGTAAAATTTTAGCTAGATATATTTTATTTCTACTCCTAATCACCGATTAAAAGTCACCGGGTATTTGAGAGTTATCCGTAGATCAACTTTCCTAATATTGTGTCTATACACCACAAATCGGAACGTGACCGACCGTGACGCCGTTACAATTTTTCGTACTGTCTTGGTTCCGACGAATTCCGACAGGGGCGCTATTTTTCTTAGCCTCAAAATGGTAAGAAATTTAGTACGGGAAGGCCTATCCTTAGTATTTATATCGATGGCCGCAATCCACACATTTAGCAATAGAGTTTAACGAGGAAATCTAAAATTAAAAGGGTGATATTTAATCACACATCAAATTTCACATATCAATATTACTTTACGGAAAAGGTTCATAAATATAGATCAAATAATGCAATTGTATAATTTTATAACTGATAGATCACTTTTATAATTAAAATAACGTTTTCCCGAAAGTTTCGATAAGTTTCGAAAGTTTAAATTATTCAATCTTTGTTTATGTTATGACTACGACAGATGCTGTTCGGTGCAATTGAATAGTTCGTTGTTTTCGTATAAACTATATACAAGGCGAGTATTACCTAATTCTGTAGAGTAATAAATAAACCAAAGAAACAAATCCATCGACAAAAGGGTATGCAATCCAAAATTGATGTTCCATCTATATAAGCAAAGAGTTCCGTTAATCTGTGGTACAAGCCGATTGTAGCAGACTTGTCAAAAATACAATGATATTGACAGCAATGTTTTTTTGGATTGTGTTTACGGAGCTCAAATTTAGGCCACTGACTTCATTTACGTTACGTCTTCAATCACTTCAACGCCCTCCAAAATTGGTCAATCTATAGGCAAGACTACCGCACAGAATATCTAAATAAGTTCAAAGAGCATATTTTAAGTCTGAGTTTCAGTGAGTTATTCCATTCAAACGACGCTAATGAGGCATTTAATGAGTTCCATAATACTTTTAAACTTTTGTATGATTTGAGTTTTCTTAAAATCAAGGTAAGGATCTCAAGCCACAAGGGGACACAAAGGGTATCAAACTGTGTACAAAAAAGAAGAGAGAGCTATTTATGGAAATCTAGACTACATACTACTAGACTACCAACAAAATAAACAAAACTTTCAAACCTATTCAATTAGACTCAAAAAAAAAATCACAAAATTAACGCAAAAATTCCAGAATGAATACTTTATTAAGACATCAAAAAATAAATCCAAAGCCACATGGAAAATAATAAATAACTATAACAATAATAACACCAAATCTAAAAATTACATAAAACAAATAAAAATTGACGATCAACTTATCACTGATCCACACGAAATAGCACAGTCATTTAATAATTTCTACATTGATCAGACATCGCAACAACGTCAAGCGAATGCTACGAAAAAACCCGTAAAGGTGTCTCTCAACACCAACTCATTATTTCTGATGCCAACCACACCGTACGACGTATACCAAATAATAAAAAGTCTAAAAAACACTAACAGTACTGGATATGACGACCTATGCACAAAAGTGATTAAATATGTGGCGGATTTAATAGCGCCGGTTTTGAGCAGTAAAATCAACCTATCGATCCCGCAAGGCGTATTTCCCGATAAGCTAAAAACGTCAACCATTAGACCGCTTTTCAAGAAACAGGACCGCGAAGATATGAGTTTCTATAGGCCAGTTGCCCTATCCCTATAATGTCAAAAGTTTTTGAAAGAGTTATTTATAACAGTCTCTATCAATATTTAGAGAAGAAATGTCTATTTGCGAAAGAACAAAAGGGTTTAAGAAAAATTAAGACAATTGACTTAGCCATATACGATTTCTTAAAGGAAGTGACGTGTTTGAATAAAAAGATTCCTGTCACAGCTCTGTACATGGATATGACAAAAGCATTTGACTTCGTCGACCATGCTATACTAAGAAGTATACGGTGTCCGATGAAATGTGCTTGAAGTCATTAAAAGCTACTTGAGTAACAGAACACATTTGACACAGATTTCCAGAATATGCCATAAAATAAAAACCTAAAATCAATATGCATCAGGCCCGAGAACCGTAAAATATGGCGTACCACAAGGAAGCGTATTGGGACCATTACTATTCCTCATTTACATCAATGATATCCCTACGTCAGTAGTTCACCAAATGGTATTATTTGCAGATGATAGTACTATTTTGATTGCAGATTGTACAGATAAAAATACATATGCATCTGAAATTAATAATAACAGAAGAAATATTATAGAATGGCTGGGACATAATAATCTGATAATTAATCTTGATAAAACGATAATAATGACATTTAAAAATAATTACAATAAAATAACAAATAAGCTTGACATTCACTATAATCATAGGAAAATTGACGAAATAAATGTAACTAAATTCTTAGGACTTAATATTGACTCCCACTTGACATGGAAACCACAAACAGAACATGTTTGTAAAAAATTGAGTCAGATTTCTTATTCTCTGTATAAGCTTGCCAAAGTGACTGGGCAATCGGCTTTGCTAACTGTTTATCACGCTTTTGTCGCGTCGACTTTAAGGTATGGCATTATTTTCTGGGGGAAGTGAACCGACAAAGAAAAGGCATTTAGAGCATAATAACGGTGTATAAAGGCATTTTGTAAGTTAAAACCAACAGACAGCTGCATGCCTTACTTTAAAGTATTAGGTATTCTGACACTGCCATCACTATACATATATGAAACTGCTATATTTGTAAAAACTAACTGGAACTTATTTAAGACAACGAATGGCAAAAGAGATATAAAGTTAAGTGCTCCTCAGCGCTCTACTGCTTTATTTCACAAAAGCATTTTTGGTATGGCGCCATTAATATATAATAGGCTACCTAAATCGAGTAGGGACATTGACCAACTTCATCTATACAAGGCTAGGCTTAGACATTTGTTAGTCGGAAAAATCCTACTACAAAATACAGGCTTTCTTAGAGGACATATGCAATTAATGTACCATTAATTAATATGCTGCAAATAATAATATCTTACCTAAAATACCGAAATAATTGTAATGAGTAGACATTTTAGATAATTTATCATTTAATTTGTGTCATAAAATTTGCACGTCTGCATGGCAGAACACGTTCAATATTTAATTATCATTATCATAATACCTGATGTATACCTATGTTCATGCAAATAAAATACTTGATTAATGATACTTTACTTTACTTTACTTTACTTTGCTTTACTTTACTTTACTTTACTTTACTTTACTTTACTTTACTTTACTTTACTTTACTTTACTTTACTTTACTTTACTTTACTTTACTTTACTTTACTTTACTTTACTTTACTTTACTTTACTTTACTTTACTATTTAATTTAAGGGTAGTGCCTCCTTAGCCGGCGCCGGCCGCCGATTCGATAGCCGTAAACACTGCGGTAGCTTAGATACTCAAAACTAAATTTGTTTTGTTGTTCTTAGATGTTCAACGTAACACGAAGAAAAAAGGGGGCTTCATTTCATTTTACCCTTCCCTTTCCCTTTACCCTTCACCCTACCGCAGTGTTTTGCCCTGATATTTGAAACCTCATGACGTTCAACATTTTGACATTGACGGACACTTGATGCAGCGTTGCCAACATACCAACTCATGTGCCGGCTCCCAATAACATAAATTTTGGTAGCCGGCGCCGGCTGCGGAGGCACTTCCTTAATATTAATGCGTCCTTTTTAGGGTTCCGTACCCGAAGGGTTCCAAACGGGACCCTATTACTAAGACTCCGCTGTCCGTCCGTCCGTCCGTCCGTCCGTCTGTCACCAGGCTGTATCTCAAGAACCTAGCTAGCTAGAGAGTTGAAATTTTCACAGATTATGTATTTATGTTGGCGCTATAACAAAAATACTAAAAAACAGGATAAAAGAAATATTTAAGGGGGCTCCCATACGACAATTCTTTCAATACCACATACAAACTTATGGATGCACCTGGTTACGTACATGGAGTGTGAAAGTAACCGCACCAATAACTTTGTAAACAATATTTTGCTGTGTAAAATCCAAACTATTCACTCCACACCATCGCTTCCATTGAACGGTGGTACGGAACCCTTCGTGCGCGATTTAGACTCGCACTTGACCGGTTTTTTAATAGTTTATTATGCCTCTTATTATTAGTAATATTTTTGGCACCGTGTTTTATCTGTATACGCCTATTACCTTTACCTATATACGCGAATGCGTATCTATTCCTTAGACGTTCCTATATATACACAGTCAGGTCATAAGTTCTATCACACAATAAAAACTTTTGAATTTAGAACGCTGGCCACAAAAAAGTTTATTGAATTCGAATTTCGAATTTTTCATGAAAATAAAAATGTGTACTTTTTAGAATTTTCCTCATTTTTAAATATGGAGTGGACACTTAAAGAAGACCGTGTCGCAGTTATTGCGTTGCATCGTTGCGGTTACGCGCCAATTCAGATTTTCGACTTACTGAAAAATTTGAATATAACCAAAAGATTCGTTTATCGTACCATAAAACGATACAATGAAGACTCTAGTGTAGATGACAGGTCAAGAAGTGGTCGCCCTCGCTCTGTTAGGACTCCAGCAGTGATAAAAGCTGTGAAGGCGCGAATTCAAAGAAATCCCATACGTAAGCAGAAACTGTTGGCCCTTCAGATGGGGTTAAGCAGGACCACGGTGAAAAGGGTGTTAAATTTGGACGCTCGTTTAATGGACCTGAGACTGAAGAGATGCCGCGCTTTGTTGAAGCGGTACGCGGGAAAAAAGCATCGGGAAATTCTTTTTTCGGATGAAAAAATTTTCACCGTGGAAGAGAGCTACAACAAACAAAATGATAAGGTGTACGCACACAGCAGTGAAGAAGCGAGCAACCGTATTCCGCGTGTCCAACGAGGTCATTTTCCATCCTCGCTCATGGTTTGGTTGGGAGTCTCTTATTGGGGCTTAACTGAGGTACATTTTTGTGAAAAAGGCGTAAAAACGAATGCAGTTGTGTATCAAAATACAGTCCTCAAGAACCTTGTGGAACCTGTTTCTCATACCATGTTTAATAACAGGCACTGGGTATTCCAACAAGATTCTGCGCCAGCTCATAGAGCAAAAAGCACACAAGACTGCCTGGCGGCGCGTGAAGTCGACTTCATCCGGCACGAAGACTGGCCCTCCTCCAGTCTAGATTTGAGTCCGTTAGATTACAAGATATGGCAACACTTGGAGGAAAAGGCCTGCTCAAAGCCTCATCCTGATTTGGAGTCACTCAAGGCATCCTTGATTAAGGCAGCCGCCGATATTGACATGGACCTCGTTCGTGCTGCGATAGACGACTGGCCGCGCAGAATAAAGGCCTGTATTCAAAATCCCGGGGGTCATTTTGAATAAACTTTATTACCATAAGAATCAATGTTTTATTAAGTTCATTTTGCTATATAAATGTCTACATAAATAATAAACATGTCTAAATTATTTCATATTGCACATGTGACAGAGCTTATGACCTGAATATGTATATATTGTCAATAAATAAGGTTGAATATTGGTTAAACCATTTGATAATTCGGTAAGCATAAAATAAAAAACCGGTCAAGTGCGAGTCTAAATCGCACACGAAGGGTTCCGTACCACCGTTCAATGGAAGCGATGGTGTGGAGTGAATAGTTTGAATTTTACACAGCAAAATATTGTTTACAAAGTTATTGGTGCGGTTACTTTCACACTCCATGTACGTTACCAGGTGCATCCATAAGTTTGTATGTGGTATTGAAAGAATTGTTGTATGGGAACCCCCTTAAATATTTCTTTTATCCTGTTTTTTAGTATTTGTTGTTATAGCGGCAACATAAATACATCATCTGTGAAAATTTCAACTGTCTAACTATCACGGTTCGTGAGATACAGCCTGGTGACAGACGGACGGACGGACAGCGGAGTCTTAGTAATAGGGTCCCGTTTGGAACCCTTCGGGTACGGAACCCTAAAAAGTGAGGCTTCAAATCGTCTAGCCCTTATGGCTGTCTACTAAGTTGTCTAAAACTTAAGTTTAGTGGTTCTGTGAGAAGAGTAGACCTGGCTTCAATTTCAAAAATTGAATTCCGTCTATAAATAACGCTACAGCAAACTTCCCCCCTTCTCCCCCTCCAACTCTCTCCCCCCCAATTTCGGATATTTTTTTCGCAACATCTTGTGTAAAATTATGTCCTTAGTGTGTCTATTAAAGATTTAAATCAGTCGATAAATAACGCTACAGCAAAGTTCCCCCTCTTTCCCCCTATGTTCCCCCTAATCAAACACTGCGATCAACTAAAATTTTTAATTAAATCAAGGAACTTGTGTGCCAATTTTCGTCAAATTCAGTTGGAAAATGCGACCTGTAGGCGAGAACAGACAGACGGACAAAATCATTTTCGGCCGATCAATCTCGAAACTCGCACTCGACGCTTCGCTCGCTCGGTCAGTTATCTGCCAGACAGGGTTGATGTTTGAATAAAACGATTTGACGCTTGACGAAAACAGTGAGGACTTGTAATTCATTACATACGTCTATATCACCTTTCTTCAAATAGTCAAACGTCATTTTTTGCCTCTTCTCTACATTGGACCACTGTGGGAGAAGAAGGGCGTAGAAACTCCCACAGATTGATTTTTAGATCTCTTTTAAAAATAGGTTGTGCTTAACCAATACAAATATGAAAAATTTAATTGTTATGATTAATAAGCAGGAATAAATAATTACAAAATTATTAACAGCAAGGTCTGTGTTGAGCCAGATTAACCCCATACAGTCCTGTCATTTAAGTAATCTTGAACATTGTAATATCCCTTTTTCGACAAAGTCGCTTTAACATGCTTTTTAAATTGCTCAAATGGCAATTTCAAAATCTCCAGAGGTATCTTATTGTAGTAGAGAATGCACTGACCCTTGAAAGAATTGCTAACCTTCGCGAGTCTAAAACGGGGCGCACATAGTCTGTGATTATTTCTTAAGTTAACATTACAGCTGTCGCTAAGTTTGGAAAATGTTGTAAGGTTCTTGCGTACATACATTATATTTTCGAAAATAAATTGACTAGCTACTGTTAGTATGTCAATTTCTTTAAAAAGCTCTCTTAAGGAGTCTGTTCGTTTTAAATTATAAATTGCTCGAATAGCTCTTTTCTGTAAAATAAAAATAGTTTGAATATCCGCTGCTTTCCCCCACAACAAGATACCATAGGACATCACACTATGAAAGTAACTAAAATATACTAGCCTAGATGTAGCCACATCCTTGCTTTGTCTGATGTTCCTAACAGCGTAAGCCGCAGAACTTAATTTACCAGCCAATTTATCTATGTGGGGTCCCCACTGCAATTTGCTATCAATGGTTATTCCAAGAAACTTCGTATCATTTACCAATTCAAGGTTAAAGACAATACACCATTAACATCATCAAAATCTCCTTTTTGTCTTTCAATTTTGAAGACCATTGAAGTATCATCAGCAAACAACACTATGTCAGTTAATTTCTCCACCATGAAAGGCAGATCATTAATATATACCAGGAATATGAAAGGGCCTAATATAGAACCTTGTGGAACGCCAATTTTAACACCCGATCCATCAGATTTTACGCCGTTAACTTCTGCCTTTTGAATTCTATTGCTTAGGTATGATCTTAGTTGATCCAACGCTTTATTTCTAACTCCGTAATGATTTAATTTAATTAATAGCGTATTATGATCAACACAATCAAACGCCTTCGACAGGTCGCAAAAAACTCCGATAGCATCCTGTGCGGCCTCCCATGCAGAATAAATATGAGATACAAGGGTAATACCTGCATCCGTAGTCGATTTACCCCTAGTGAAACCATATTGTTTAGCGTGGAGTTGTTTTGTACGGTTGAAGTGTGAGAGCATTTGATTGATATAATCTTTTCAAATATTTTACTTAGTGTTGGAAGAACAGATATTGGTCTGAAATTTGAAGGATCGCCCTTATCTCCCGATTTGAACAGCGGTATAAGTTAACTGTGTTTCATGAGGTCTGGAAAAGCCCCATCGTCAACACATTTATTGAATATATAAGCTAAGTGTGGGGCTATAACTAGAATAACTGAACCAATGACTTTGACTGATATACCCCTCAGGTCTTCCGTATTTTTTAAGTTAAGTAATTTAAACGTTTTGACAATGTCCTGGGGATATACATGATGAAATTTTAAATATACATTACTGACGCTAGTGTTATTTTTTAATAAAGTCTCTGCTTCATATGGAGATGGATTTAGACGGTCCGTTGTGAGTAAGGGTACATTGGTGAAGAATGTTTCAAAAGCTCGAGCAAACATCAGCGCTGGATTTAACAACATCATCACCTATCTTTAGGCAGAAATCATTGTCCCTTGGTATAACTTTGCCAGTTTCGCGGTTTATTATTTGCCAAACTGTTTTCATTCTATTATTTGAATTTTGAATTTTTCTATTAATGTGTAAAGTTTTTGCAGTTCTACAAACCAACTTGAAAGTTTTGGAATATTTTTTAACATAGTCATGAAATTTT
This sequence comes from Argyresthia goedartella, assembly GCA_949825045.1. Taxonomy (NCBI): domain Eukaryota; kingdom Metazoa; phylum Arthropoda; class Insecta; order Lepidoptera; family Argyresthiidae; genus Argyresthia; species Argyresthia goedartella. The sequence continues at coordinate 9,790,912 of OX463832.1, read as the reverse complement.
CGATCAAAGTTATAGGTTTTTTGATCATAAAGGTCATACAAGATAACTCTACTTTTACGAATTCCAAACGTTGCCCAGTCATTAAATTTAGATTTACCGTTGTAGTCACTGACTTTCTTTAATTTGAAAACTTTATTGAATTCTGTCTGAATAATGTTGAAGAAGTCTGAGTAGATTTTGTTTGGGTTCTGTTCATTAAAATCCGGTACTGGCAAATTTATATCTAAGTTTTTCGTATATGTCTCTAGTCTATGGGATGTAATAGGCCTATAAAATGATGGACCAGTCTTATCCTTAATAGTAATTGGGAATGAAACTGTTTGAACACTGTGATCGGAGGGTAAGCAGTTAATTACACTTTTACTTGTGAATGCACAGTCACAAAAAAAAAACAAACACAACTGTTTTAATCAATTAACAAATAAGGAGTGATTAATGGTTATGTATATCAAAGAGATACGATTCACGTATGTAGTGTAAGGTATTTAAAATTTGCTTTCAGTAAAAGTGAATTATCTAGTAAAAGTAAGGAGTTGTATTCCCATACACAAATTTGATTAAGGAATCATACAACTATAAATAAATACACCAGAAAAAATATGTGAATTAGAATATGTCCGATTATAAAAACAAGATTTTGAGACAATTTGCTATTAACCTCTCAGTATCCGAACGCATCAATAGCTGCAAACTCAAAATACCGTTGGTTACCACGCGCAGCTATTGATGCGCGGGTGACGCTGTGTTTACAAACCGGTATTTTGGTACAATTTTAGTGCATAATGTTGGCATGCTTGGCAAGTGTACATGCGGCATTAGTCAAATTCTACCATGAACATATTTGTCTGTGGTCTTTCATTGAAAAAATTATTCAGACTGGAAAAAACAAAAACACTTTTTCTCGCGCGCGAATTGTGACTGATCTTTTCTGAGCTTTTATAGTGAATTGTTTCTATAAGAACACACTAATGTTTTTATTGTATTTAAAAGGTTATCTTGTGTAGATTACGTAGGTATCAAACAACATGTATATTTGTTGATTTTTTCTCATGTCGGCTAGATTTGTGTCGAGAGGGAATATTTTCATAGAAGTCGGTGATTCTCATGTCGGTACAAAAATAAACTAAGGTCACAGTGACATTTTTTTCGCATAAACTAAGAGAGGGTTTCATTAGCTACTCAGATCTACAATTTGTATAGTTCTAAGAGTTACCATTCCAACAGAATCACTTGATACTTCAGTCAAGTGCCGCGCGCGGGTGGGCTCAAAATATGCCGCGAATCCTAGCTGTTTCGCGCCGGGGCGGCCCGGATTCGCAGAGGTTAAAAAACCTGCGATCGTGGCCAAAAGCGATTAAATATTTTTCCTACTACATAAAAGTCGGACCAAGAAATTTCACAAGTTGAAACTAAGAGATCGTGGAAAAATGCGAATGCTGATAGTCACTTCACGGGAAAGCGATTTAGCTGAAGCTTTCTAACAAATCTTCATTGATTTCATACTCTGAAATATTGAAATGTTTCTATAAAAACACACTAAATTTTTTATTATTTTGAAAATATAATATTGTGGAGATTGCGTAGGTAACAAACCACTTGTACAATGTAGTTGATGTTTTTCTCTTGTCGGCTAGATTTGTGTTGAGCATTTCCTTAGAAGTCTGTGATTCTCATGTCGGTACAAAAATAAACTAAGGTCACAGTGTAATTTTTTGCATAGACAAAGAGAGGGTTTCATTAGCTACTCAGATGTACAACTCTCACAGTTCTAAGAGTTACAATTCCAACATAATCACTTGATAAGTCAGTCAAGTGCCGTGCGCCGCACGCGCGAAATATACCGCGGATTCTAGCTGTTTCAGGGGCAGCCGGGCTTTGGAAAGGATAAATCGAAACTTTAGGAAATGGTTATCTAAATTACAAAAGTGATCCATCAGTGAGAAAAAATATAAAAATTGTATTAGAAAGTCATTCTCTATGAGTAAACTCAACAGAGTAAAATTTTCATAAGAACTCATACAAAATTAGGCAAATATATCAGCTACCACAGGTAAATATTAATTGATGTTATTCGTAGATTTTCTTGTATTTTATACATTTTATTGGTAACATTAGGATAAAGGAAGATTTCTCAAATTATTTTGCCCCAGAAATAACAGACATACGTTGATAGCAGCATATTTACAACAATTTATCTTTTTTACAAAGTCCAAGAAATATCGATAGTGATGGAAAAAATATTATCGATAAGGTGTATATTAGGCACAGTAAGGGTTAGATATTTTTCACCTCAACAGCTCGAAAAAGAAGGTTTTGCTGCCAGTAAATATGTGCAAAGATGATTTGCTCACTGAGTGAGACAAAGTAGCTTTTTCATTTTCAAACAGCCAACGGACATCAAGTTATAATTCAATGTTCTTTGGCTGTTCGCTATTTCGCCAATGTCACAGATACTGCTATCGATTTTAACTCGATTGTATTATCTACAACGTGTCATTGAATAAACGCATAACCCTAGACACCCCAGCTAATTTTTTAATAATAAAAAATATTGAGAAACAAAAATATTTGCCTAATATTTTAGAACATATTTGAGACTAAGTTGTTATTTAATTTCTGACAAATTCACAACTCTGTGGTGCATGCGTGCCACGGCCCGCAAATTCAATCAAATTATACGTCAAACTTTTTAAGGTAGGTTTTCTTTAAAAATTAGTTAGGTTAATATTAAGTACCTATTTAGAAATATATCAATGGAAAGATGAAGTTAAAGTAAAATGTGAGCCTACCTATGTGAGCTTCGTTTCAGCGCGAGTAGAGTCTTCGCAGGGGTTAATTAAACTGGACGGTCGTGCCTCAGTTAGCTTAGCTGTAAGAGGCAGAGAAACAACAGTTATTTTTTTTTGTCAAAAATATGACCTATATTTAAAAACAGTGAAAAAGACTTTGCTCATGCTTGTTTGAGCTTGTTTTATTCTATCTCCTAGCCATTCTAATTGATAAATATTCTTATTGATAAATAATTATTCATCTTCTTTTTCTGTATGCACTTCTGCATCCCCAGCCGGGGGTTGAACCCGAGACCTCTCGCATGGTAGGCAGAGCCACAACCACAGCAGACGTCATGTTTATCAGTTGATTGTTAAATCAATTTAAATTGATTGTTAAATGTTGATTTTTTTCATTCTCTTATTTGGTATGTTCTAATTGCTGAGATGAAAAGCTGTATGTGCAACACGAGACCACAGTTATTTGCATCTCGAGCCTTGAGACCTTCGCTCAATCAGAATTCTAACATGGAATCACTCGCTTCGCTCGTGATTCAAATATGTATTATTTCGCTAACTCGAAACTCAAACAAGCACTCGCAGCAAAAATCAACTTTGCTCTCTTGTTACACAAGTAACTATGATCAGCTTTAGAGGATCATTCGGAAGATCCTCTTGTTTTCCTTGAAGCCACATTGCCAACTGAGACTTATGTGGATTCTTTGTTATGATGGTTATGTCGTTTAGGTCACCGAAGTTGTTCCCAAGAAGCCAATCTCTTGCCTCCTCGGTCATTGGTGTCACCAGGAAGAATCCTTCTGACACCAATCCCAATGCAGCAAGCTTTGTCATTTTAAAGTCTTTGCCAGCTTCCATGGCGTTCCCAACCATGTTCTGCAGCATTTCCCTAAACGCAGAAGACAGAACTTCGTCCGTTGTCAGGTCATCCTTGCGGACGGATCTGCAGCAAAGGAGGAACGCCTCAGGCGTCTCCATAACGAGGAACGGAGGCTGCCCAGGGTCGCAAGTCAGCTGATGATGCCGCCGAGGACTGAATTTGTTGGACTTTTCCACCTCACAAAGGAAACTTTCTGAATGATATCAGAGGAAATTTTACTTTTGTTGCCGGCAACACAGCGCTCTTGCGCTGTGCGGCCAGACATAAGGGTAAGAAAATATACTTAAAAATAAATCAATAATGAATATATGTGAAACTTTTAAATTAATGTTGGGGCTTATGCTCTTCTCCGTCTGACAGTGTCAGACTGTGTTCAGGAGTCAGATATGTCATCTGCAGTGACAAGAAAAAAATCTATTTTTATTCCTTTTTTATCCTAACTCACATAAAACATAATAAAACATAATGATTGCATATCATTTGTTTAGTAGTAGTACTATCTCACCACATAACAGTGAACTATTTACATTATATTAAAGATATGAGACTGATGAATGAATTATGAGATTGAGTTTTTAGTAAATAGGTAGTCATCATCAAGATCACCATGAACAGCCTATAAGCCACTGCTGGACTAAAGGCCTCTCCCAAAAATGAGAAGATTTGCACATAGATCCTGGGCAGACGGGTTGGTGATCGCTGTACTGTAGAAGGTGGTTGTTTATAGGGGACGCTGCTGTCCATCTTCTGTTAGGTGTATTCCAATTGTTGCCTCCTAACACACCCTCGGGAAGAGAAGGGGTGATGACATTGGGTAATGGGCTTTGTATCAAATTATTCTTCCCGAGGGTGTGTTAGGATATAGAAAGGCAAGTATTCAAGAATGGCTGAAAAATGGTCTGTTGAACATTCAAGCACTGAGGCAGCGTTTTGTCGGGAAGGATGGTGCGATACCAATCGCAGAAACAAGAAACTATGGGAAAAATTGGCAGCCGTGGGCAAGATTGTTCCACTGAATGAAAGCAAATTTAGCAAGAGGAAATATAACAACGCTGAGCACGTGTTTGAAAAGCCGTCACTAGCTGCTCCCTTGCATCTGCAGCTGTTAATAGCCGTCTTCGGCGCCTCCTTTATGTATTTAGCCGGTCCACCTGTTCCTTGGAGCTAAGATTCTCTTCGTGCAGTGGTGGGTGTTGGGGCAGGTGAACTTTAATAGGATTTGCGCTGATGAAGGACGATGGGGAGAGGAGATGTCTATGGTGGGTTGGAAGAAGGGACTCTGAAAGATGGCTCTGCTGAAGCTGCATTTTCCGCAATTTAATAAAGCTTTGAATTTGCATATTTTGTCATCATGTTTTATTTACCTGAGGCACGTACAAAAAAAATTATCAATATCAAATAAACGTATGAACAGTGTTATAAATAAATTGCTAACAGCTTTAGTATATTTCCACTATGCTAACGTAACGTAAATTCGTATTTTACAAAAACGGTAATTTAATAAAATACGTGCTGACCGTGCTGTATTTGTTTTAAGGCGATGATGGAATAAAAATGCGCTGTCGAGTGGAAGTGAGATGTAATAATTACTCGCGAATAAGAAAAAGCGGGATACCAATAATGCACTCGCGACTAATCTAAAACAACGTAAGCGCAAAAACGTAAAAAAAAAATCATAAAAAATAAACTATTTCAGGGAATTAACTTTCAAATTGAAAATCGTTAGAAATAACAATTGTTCATACATTGCAATTATCACACAGTCATATTCACTTACTACTGCGGTGTAATAGGATAAAACCATAAAAAAAGGGTTGACTTTGTATTTATTTTCTATCGAGAAATTTTTATCCAAACATGTTTTCCAATTAAGAATCTCTAGATTATATAGTCAAATTACATATACCAGAAATTAATTACGATTTGCCCAGTATTTCCTGAAAAACACATGAAAACAGCACCCCATATTTATTTAATCAGCGTCTTAAACGTAAAGAGAAATGCATGGGTAAATCTCTGAGATAAACGAAACTCTTCGCTTAAATAGATGTAACGTCAAGTTTCTTTGGTTTATTTTAACTCTACAGAATCGGGCACCTCTTGAAGGTCATATTCACCGCACGGTGGCATTTAGAGATAACTTCCGCTTCCAAGCTACCAAATGTTGGAATGATATTCCGCCGCCCATAAGAAATCTGACCTCCAAATACACCTTCAAAACACATATGAAGTCGCACCTGATTCAAAAGCAAAAACTAGGAATTTCTCTTTTCAACATTGGATAGCCGGGCAACCTCTGCCATTTTCATATAATTTTTAGTTAGATATTTTATGATTTTAGTAAACATATTCACACTATACCCAATCTGCTACTCACTACACACATGGTATAATATACATATTTATATAATCTTCATGTATATATTTTGTACTATCCTACTCATGAAAGTATTGAAACATATTTATATGCAATGTATTTATTTATTTCCACATCTTTAAACACTTGTAAGGATATATCTATTTCTGACACTTTTTATTATTATTATTTTCATTCACATTCGGATGTAACCGCTGAGTCTCCGCGTCTCCTAGGTGAGGGCTGAAAACCAGTGCTGCTCTTAATGAGCAATAAACACTGAGCTTTGACCTTTTCGCGTCAATGCAGCGCGCCTACATACCTACCTATATTTATCTTTTTGTTTTATGTAATAATCTTATGTATTTTCGCTTTTATTACTTTGCTATAATTTAAGTTCTTTTATAGTTGCACCTCCGTGTCACATTTAATTTGTATGTGTGCTGCTTTGATGGAATAAACGTTAATCAATCAATCAGAATTATAGGTAACTAGCTGATGCCCGCAACTTCATCTGCGTGTTCATAGGAATTATCATTAACCGACATAACCTTACCCTCCTTCTGGTGCAGTCGAATAAAAAATATCCTATATGTTAATTTAGCTCATAAACTACCTCTGTGCTAAATTTTGACGACCCGAATGGCCGAGTCGGCAGTGACGCTGCCTACGAAACCAAGGGTCCCGGGTTCGAGTCCCGGTGGGGGCAAATGTTTGTTTGACGAGAACGGATGTTTGTACCCTAGTCATGGTTGTTTATCTATCTAAGTATAATTTTTCTCTATATAAGTATATATATCGTTGTCTAGTACCCAAGATACAGGGAATCCTAGTGGATCAATGTGTGTAAAAGGTGTCCAAGGTATTATTAAATTTCATTTAAATCCGTTTAGCCGTTTCAGCGTGATTGAGGCACAAACATCCAAACATCCTAACATCGCTACTTTCACATTTATAATATTAGTTAGATACTCGCCATATATAAATTTGTCAGACAATAACGAACTCTTCAATTAAATCGAACAGCATCTGTCGTAGTCGTAACTTCGTAACATAGACAAAAGAATGAATATTTCAGATTTAAACGAACTAACAGTCATCACCTTCAGCCGTCGCCATCGAGCCGACCTGCAATGACCTCTAGAATGCTGTTGGTGCTGCCATGCGTTCTGCTTCAGTAAGATTGCCGATCTCTTATTTATGATGGCATGGAATCCATCAGTACGTGCCTCAACAAATATGCCCGATGCACTATAGTAGCATGGCAGCCCCAGCAATATCCTAAAAGCATTGTTATACTGGACGAGCAGGGCTATGAGAGTATTTTGAATATATTTGACCCATAGGCTGCACGCGTACATTGATTTACGGTGTGCCTTGAAGTCTGAGGTTTTTTACTGGCTTTTTACGATGTAAGTACAATCCTACGAGCCAACATATTCGCCCGAACAGCCAAAGCTCCCATAGTGAAAGAGTTTCACTATGGGAAGGTAGGTATTTGAAATTGTTTATTGAGTGTGTTACCATATAATTTAATTTAGAGACTGTGTTTATATCTTTCCTAGTATGAAAATAAATTATTACTTCGACTTTGTTAATCGATATTATTTAAACAGTGATCCTCTCATAGTTAAATACCAGTCTTATAAAATATTGATAACAAAGTAAGTAAACTATAGTTTTTGCCGATAGCCGTACTATATCGATACTTACCCCATTGCTGGTTGTCAATAAAATGGTAGGCGACCTGTCCTGTCAAAACGATATTGGTTTCAGTCATACAAAGAAGTACGGTCGTACGAGTAAAGAGTGTTAGTATATTAACGTTTGTTTATGGAAAATAGCCCTCCCTCTATTTACTTACTTACTATGCGGTGAATCGAGGGTGAATCTGAAGACCCGAGACAAGCTAACCGTTCTCGTTACCGAAGGCAACGGCTAAGTAAGAGCGCCATGCGCGATCAATGTGTGGCTATTCATTTCCTTCAAAACTAGTTCCAGAGCCCTACACACAACACAATCTAAAAAAAAGATTGTATGTCAAGTTTCCGTGCGTTCCAGGTCACGTCAACAAAGCCATCATCGTTCACGTGACGTCACCAACATCATACCCGTTCCGAGTGGAAAATGGCGACCATCATAGACATCATCCATTCAGAACGCTTTGAAAGCGACGGTAGACGTTGACACTGACAGATGACACTATGATAACCCAACTTTTGTTAGAAATGACAATAACGACAATAGACGTTATTGTCATTTCGAGTCGTAGACAGTCGTAACAGTTATATTAGCTTTGTGTTGGGTGAATAAGTGAGTAAATAATATAACTGGTTGCTGTTCTAAGTTTGATTATCAGCTGTCAGCGTGACAGCTGTCACTTTTGATGGCTCGCTCACAGTGCTAACGCTCAAAGCATGGGCGATGATAGCACAACATGGCGGCGTTAATGATGTCATTCATGACGTCATATCGTCCATTGTGAGCTATCGTTGTCACGCTAAAACTCATAAACGTAGACACTGTAATCGATTATTGTGCGATTCGGAACGCGCCTTTAATATATTGTCAACAGACAGGCCTCCTGCCCAGACACAGACTATATATTGATACTATGCCGAGTCCCCGTATTGTACGGCCCTGGAAAGATCAGCCCGGATTGTCCGACCCGGAATGCACAGCCCGTACTTCGTGTACATGGTATGGTCGCCAATTCCGGGCCGGGCACCTTCGGTACAGGCCGTATTACACGACCCTGGAAAGCACGGCCCGGATTCCGTGTACACTTAGGTACACGAATTCCGGGCCGTGCTTTCCATGGTCGTGAAATACGGGCTGTGCAAAACGTGTACACCAATTCCAGGGTCATGCATTCCAGGGTCGTGTAATACGGCCTGTGCAGAAAGTGTAACGGGCGTATTCCGTGTACCGAAACCGGAAGTCCGAGTGTCCATATACAACTGCTACATCAAAGATTAGGGTGTGTTCACAGTGTAGATATATATTTGCAGTTTTATGCTACCCTCACACATGTGGTATGTCTGGTGCTGCCATGAAAAATACACTTCATACCATTTACCTTGTATGAATAGCTGCTTTTATACTTCCATTTAGTGTCGGTGACCAATAAAGTATCGGCAAGCAGCAAGTTGGCAGTCCACAGTAAAATTGTGCACGCTTTCACAGTGCACTTCAAAAAATGACCTGGAAACATAGGGCGAGAGACATCAAACGTGTACTTCAATGCGGCAATCAATATGCATGTGCATGCTTGGTTGTTGGTGGACTTTGTTAAACGTCTGTATTTAATTAACGGTCTAGAGAGTTAGTTATGTGTCTGATTTAACCAACTTACTGCGACATACATACGAATGGCAGAAACTCATCGTTTTACCTACTTTGTTTATTATTTCCATTAAGCACATTCCTAGGTACCTGGAATTTAGGGTCCATTTTGCGTTTCTAGATGAACTGAATGAAAGTTTGGTACAAGGCCAATAAACTGGCGTGAACTGTAGCACCCTAAAAAACCTTGAAAATCATACCCAATTACCCATTTTGCAAAATAAAAATTTGCATTTCTCTATCATGTAATCCATTCAGATGAATGGATAACTTGATATAGTCAATCACATGACTCACCATCCAACCAAAATTACCAAAATTATCAGTTTTAACTACTTACATACACCATTATTTAATGTATAAAATAGATGAAGGTTGCACAGTTTTGCCGGATCCGATTTGCGTAAGTATTGAGGTGGCCATACACAATCAAGTTTATCGTCAAGATTGCATGACACTTGAAGTGGTGTCTCTGTTAATTTGACCGTGTATGCCTTCAAGTTTGCATGACAAGTCTACTTCGTTTGTCCTCTATAGCAGATTCCCAAAATACCTGATGACCAGCATACCAGATTCCTAATTTATCAGATTCCCGCAATACCATCTAACTAATATTATAAATGTGAAAGAAGCGATGTTAGGATGTTTGTGTGTTTGTGCCTCAATCACGCTAAAACGGCAGAAAGGATTTGAATGAAATTAAGCACAGAGGTAGTTTATGAGCTAGATTAATATATAGGGTACTTTTTATCCGACTGCACCAGAAGGAGGGTAATGTTATCTCGGTTAATGATAATTCCTATGAACAAGCAGATGAAGTCGCGGGCATCAGCTAGTAAGTACAATTATGAAGAAAATAAATGAAAATAGGATTTAAAATTGTAATAATTTATATTCGATAGTATATCTAAGCACCTTTATTTCCACTTGTTCAATTGGACAGTTCAGTTGACTGAACTAGATGGATTTTTTTTCTCACCCCACTAGTTCAGTTTCTCGTCTGTTCTGTTGAGTTTCTAGTAATATTCCTAAATTATTTTACTTAATTGTACTTTTATTTATATAAAATTAAGATTATGTACTTACTAAAAGATAACGTGTTCCTAGCAGGTATTAGTGGAACTTCCAATATATGTCTGCGGTCTTGGTATATTGAACATCTTGTTGTTTATCGATACGTCACTATTATTTAAGGGTTAAAACTTCCTGAGGAAATATGTGCTCCTGGTGCTGATAAAGGTTATGATGGATCCCACTTTGCTTATTTTTGCTTTACTTTTTCTATCTCAAGGCCATTCGTGATGTGTAAGAGAGGGACAAATATTTTGTACCTACTTAGTTACAGAGTTTAAAGGTTTATGTATCTTAATAAGGCACGGGAAACTATATGCCAACTACATTTTCAACCTCATGCCTTGGTAATAAATTCGAAAACCAATGAAAAATTCTGCATGCCCACGCCTTATTTAGGGTTAAAAACCACCTAAGGAAATATGTGTTCCTAGTACACTTTGTATAAGATTTGGAGATGTTTTGCTTTAACAAGCAAGTACACCTCTGCATAAACTTAAAATATCTCCGTGTAACTTCTTACAACTTCCTGCTCTCCTAGAACTTAAACAAAAATATGATTGATTTATTAATTCGTGATTCTTGAAAATATTAGATGCAATATTTATAATATGAGCAAATGGTCTTATATTATTAGTGCCTTAGAATTAAATACCTCCGTGTAACTTTTTACAACTTCCTGCTCTCCTAGTACTTAACCAGTCGCCTGTGGCGGCCATTTTGTAACTTTCGCCGTGTCTGTGAGAACCGGAGCGGGAATTCCATACATTAGGAATTTTGAGCGCTAATATTTAGTTTTTGATGAAATTCTCCCATTCTAGTTGGAATAAAGATTAGTTCTTGTAAGAATATCACTCTAATTAGAATCCTTCACCCTTTTTCCATTCCACAACGCCTTTTTTTCGGTTTGAATACATCTAATATGTGTTACCTAATATAAAGCTCCCTAAGTTGTACTTATTTCTGTATTATTTTAATATTAAAGCAAAATTTAGGCCTATGTTTGGTTTTATTTATGCGTTATAGTGTATAAAACTATAATAAACACAAACACAGATAGTCTTCATACATTTATTTATCAAAATAAAACTTGCGAGATGGCGGTTGAGACGGCGTCTTTGAGTGAATTTAATGTGCAATCAGTGAACACAGAGTATAAAACCATTCATTTATAAGATAGCCTGTTCTTTCATGTACAATTTTAATAGGTTAGAATGAGATAGGGTTAACATGAATGCTGCAACGAAGCAAAATTGAATCCTATCACAGCAGTTCCGGAGCGGGAACGCCACACACAGGCGCCAGAGTGACCGGTACCGTTGCGGGAATCTCACACTCTAGTGGTTAAACAAAAATATGATTGATTTATTAATTCGTGATTCTTGAAAATATTAGATGCAATATTTATAATATGAGCAAATGGTCTTAAATTATTAGTGCCTTAGGGGTGAAACCAGGCAAAAATCTTGTAACCCGCTAATTTAAAAGTATGTAAAAAGCCCAATGGACTTGTATTTTACCATTTTCCAAAATTTGGATCTTACCTTAAATAAATTTATCTTGAACTTTTCAACAAAGGTCTTGTTACCTTTGCCAAAACATTACAAAAAATGTCATTGGAAGGAACAAATAAAGCCTTTGCCTGTACCAAGTGCGTGTCGAACTTCGCACATTTAGGAGTCATAAATTTTGAATAAACGAGGAAGGTGCTCACTTCAAATACACTACACCTGATATACCTAGCCAAAATATCACCGTCATTCTTCACCAGCAAATAATTACTTTGTTTTTCACAGTGTTTGTATGAATGACTAAGTTATATTTCTCACTCACTCTCTTACTTTAAAAGTGTGGGGGGGGGGATATTTCCACTTTGGAAGATTCGGTCTCTTTAACGTTTTACTTTGAGGATAAATGGTTTCAGGAACCTCAACGTCATTTTTAAAGACCTATCTATAGCCACCCCACACAGGTTTAATGAAAAATATATTTTTGGTTTCAGTTCTATGATTTTTGGTTTCAGTTCCATGTATAGTCCCTTTAATTTTTCAAGTTTTGTATAAAAAACGTAAAGCGGTTCACAGAATACATCTGCTTACCAAGTTTAACTGTTTAGTCTTGATAGTTTCGGAATAAAGTCGGACAGACAGACTTGACGAAACTATAAGGGTTATTTGTTGCTCTACGGAACCCTAAAAAAGTAGACATATGCTGCGTTCGATTTAGTCGTCAGTTGACGCCCGCCTTACATGCTATCTCATTTTCACGCATAGAATTTGTAGTGCTATTCTGTTGTCAGTTTTATTTATGCGCGTTTGCGTGATCAAATCAAACGCACGCACCACTCTCTCAGTGATCATTGCCTTGTTTTGATATGTTAGGTTATAATTTTGTTATGAATGTTTGATTCTTACGCGAACATCATACGAATGTTAGTGATATTTTCTATGAATACCAACTGAACTGGAGTTAATGGTCAGTGTCGATAAGGGGGCGGAAGCATGAAGATAATAAGGGAAAGAAATACTGAGAAAATATTGGCTATTATCAGACAGTACCTATATGGTGTGGCGAGTATGTGTGCTGTTGCTGGAATAGGAAATGTAAGAATTAACCACATACTTACTTTTTAGGTGTAATCATGTAATCGTTTAATCTTAACATTTAATATTACTTTGTTACAGCTGCAAGCTGGACCTACTGGCTCACCTTTAGCGGATGACCTACTCGCTGGGGCGTCCAAACTTTTTTAGCATCATGTTGGGGTCATTTGATCATCTTCCTGAAAGTTTCAGGGTGCGGAATTCAATAGTTTTTAAGATATGATTTTTTGAAAATATGAAAATACTTTGTAAAATGATGTAACGCAACGCAAATAATATGTTTAAATCTTGTCTGTGGTTGTCTGTGGTCAAAATACATTACCTACATTTCGTTGTACGCATATTTGAAAAGATGAGAATTCTATAAAAAAAGGAGGAAATGTGGAATCTTTTTATAATAACACCTATTTCAATAAAAACGTTCATTTAACTTGCAATTTTTGTTTGTTTATTTATTTTACGTCAATCAAAGTTAATTTAGTATTTCTTTCGTAAAATATCACTTTTGATAATAAAAAAGTTGTCATTTTTGTTTAAAACGGAACGCATTTTGTTGGGGCGTTTTGCCGCGTTTTTGGTTAGGCGGCAAAGTAGTACACAGAGTAACTTATATAAGTCCCTTTTCTAGTAGTTTCGCGAATGTTCTATTTTCTTGTTCTCTCGATATTTACAAGCAAAAACAACTGGCTAGAGAGGCTACCAGGGTGACGGCGGGCCGAGGTGCTCGGTTTGCGGTATGAAGAATCACGATACAGAAAAGTGCCGTTATAAGGGTTACAAGTGTGAAGTTTGCGGCGTAAAAGGACACCTTAAAAAGGTGTGTGTTAGTAAATCGCGTAGTTACAGCAGAGTGCACAACATCGATATGGAGTCCGAGGATGCTGACGACGACGGTAACGACTGTACTCAGTGTACGGAATGCCAAATGTTCAATTTGAGGTGCGTGAGTTTTAAGCCTGTATTATTGTCAGTTCTCGTGAACAATGTAAAATCATATGAGATGGAACTCGATTCAGGATCTAGTGTTAGTGTTATGTCGAGTAAAATGTATAATGACCATTTCGCAGATATACTTCTAAAGAAGTGCGATGTAAAGATGTGCTTTTATAACGGACATAATATAACACCGGAAGGATGTTTGTCATTAAGGTTAACATATAATAATGTTAGCGACGATATTTTGTTTTACGTTGTACAAAATGGCGGCCCACCTCTTATTGGTCGTGATTTCATGGCGAGGTTTAAGGTCACATTTTGCTCAAATAATAATATCAATGCGGGTATAAGTGACGTGGAGGTGCGCGAGCTATTGACCGAGTATGACGAACTATGGAAAGATGAGTTAGGGACTTATAATAAGAGCAAAGTTGGTCAACAGGTATTGTAAAGAAAGAGTTAGGCCACCGGATGTTTGAAATTTTGTTTAAAGATTATGGTACAGTTTGTAAAAGACATGTTGACCAATTAATTAAGTATACTGGGCAAACTATGCGTGACATTGTGGTTTCAGAAGAGCATTGTGTAACGTCAGACGATGAGCCCGACCGGTGAGGTGTCTCCGCCTGCTACTCCACCACCAGCACCGACACCAGCTCCGAGCGCGGAGTTGCCGCAGCTGCAGGGTGACCATAATGAGGACGTGTCGACTGGTCAAGTGGAGGAGGAGGAGGAACAAAGGTCTGAGGCAATAGACCAATTTCGCAGTTAAAAAAATTAGAGCTCTTACCGACGTAGACACCGCTAGACTAGTCTACTTTAGTTACTTTCATAGTCTAATGACCTATGGTATTTTATTGTGGGGTCACGCTGCGAATGCTAATAGTATATTTATTCTGCAGAAACGGGCTGTTCGTGCAATTTATAGATTAGGGCCTAGAGTGTCACTGAGGGAAAAGTTTAAAGAAATCAATATTCTGACATTTGTGTCTCAATATATCTATGACAATCTTGTGTATGTAAAAAGAAATATAACTAATTTTCAGAAGTACAGTGATATACACAATTTTAATACTAGAAATAAAGACAAGTTGGTTGCTTATGTAAGCCGACTACATAAAATTAGTAATTCTTTTAAAGGCAATTGTATACGCTATTACAATAAGGTCCCTACTGATATTAAAAACGTACCTTTAGACAAGTTTAAAATAATAATAAAACAGAAATTGTATAAAAAAGGTTACTATAGGATATCTGATTACTTAGAGGACAGATGTCCATGGGAATAGATTGTTTGAGTAACAGGCTGTTTCGATATATAATTAGCATTCATTTTGTAATTTGATAATATTTTATTTAAAAAAGGAAACGCAAAAGATGCGACGACTGTGGAGTTTCTTCGGTGAGCTCTTCTCCACAGATTCCGCCATTGTGTTAGTGAACTCACCCAAAAAAATGTAATGACGGATCTAAGTGATGTAACAACATCCTATGGAAATAAATGATTTTTGATTTTGATTTTGATTTTGATTTTTAGAACAACTTAAGTGTTGGGTTTTCGGTCCCACTGACAATGAGCGACCACAGACTCAAGTCTTGTTGCGGCGTGAGGTTGGTACGGAGGGTAGGAGTAGTCTCTGCTGATCTAGCAAATGTGCCCTGAGTTATCGCCCAAAGGCACACCTACTAGCCGTTTCACGGACTGGACTGAGCCTAATATAAAAAAGCCTAAATAACTATGCATTATAATAAATAATGACAATAATCAAAATTTTATTCACCAAAAGTCCATACTTTGTCGGAAAAAAACACTTCAATCGTATTTGACATCTATTCATTTTATAGAATTACTATAATGATTATACTCTTTATTTTGAGATACGTTTCGTTCGCGCCGGGCTGAGTTTTTTTTGTGACACCTTCTTTCCACCATTAACAAGACCTAATGTTTTTTTTTGATGTATAGTAAAAGTTGCGATTTATGTTAGATTTTTTTTTGACCAAACTCCATTCAAAATTGCCCATCTTCTTTGAGGATATTCCAATATTATCACCAAATCAACAGGATGTCAGGATCACTCTGGATATGGGTGTGTGTCGGCCTGGCCCGGCCTCAAGCCGTACCCATCTCCACGAGTTTATGTACGGAGTATAGGTTTTACTTTCAATGTACTTCAGCGTACAGAGAGACAGCCCGCTGACAAATTAAAGAAAGAAAGAAAGAAAGAAAGAAAGAAAGAAAGAAAGAAAGAAAGAAAGAAAGAAAGAAAGAAAGAAAGAAAGAAAGAAAGAAAGAAAGAAAGAAAGAAAGAAAGAAAGAAAGAAAGAAAGAAAGAAAGAAAGAAAGAAAGAAAGAAAGAAAGAAAGAAAGAAAGAAAGAAAGAAAGAAAGAAAGAAAGAAAGAAAGAAAGAAAGAAAGAAAGAAAGACAGTCAGAGTCGACCGGGAGCTGCCAGGATCGTCATGGCCCTGGTCAGCCTCCTTTAGCAGTCATTTTGTCCCTGACAGAACCCTGAAAATTAATTGAGTGATGCTGTTTCACAGGATATAAATGAATTCCTGCTGGCAGAAGTGAGCCGTCCTTCGCGGTTGGAAAAGAGCTTCGGCTTTTCTTATGACATCAGTCCGGGTCAGAGATATGATTATGACGCGGTGATGACTCCGTGCAGTGATTATGTCGCGCCGGAGAGGACTCCGTGCAGTGATGATGACGCGCTGGTGACTAAGAGTGATGATGATGCGGTGGTGGTGACTGCGAGTGATGATCACGCGGTGATGACTGCGAGGGATGATGACGCGCCGGTGATGACTGCGAGAGTTGATGACGCGCCAGTGCGGACAGCGAGTGATGATAACGCGCTGGTGATGACTGCGAGTGACGATGACACGCTGCTGATGACTCCATGCAGTGATGAGGACGCGCTAGTGATGGCTGCGAGGGATGAGGACGCGCTAGTGATAACCACGAGTGATGAGGACGCGCTAGTGATGGCTGCGTGTGATGAGGACGCGCTAGTGATGACCACGAGCACATGCTTCATTCATTCCATCGACATCTCTGCACACGGTGATGACACGCAGGTGATGACTACTACTGAAGATGATGGTGATAAAGCAGCTGCTTTGCAATATTTGGAAAATTACATCGAGACCTCTACCTTCCGTGCAGATCTAGATGAACAGTTGAAGGAAACTGACGCATGTACAAGTAAACAAGTCAAAAATGGTGTCACCACTATAAACATACCAAAATCAAATAATGATTTAAAAGGTACCTTCGTTTGCGATTACTGTTATAAAAGGTTTACTTCAAAAACTGCGTTAAAACGTCATATCGCTATATATGACATTTATCCGCATAATAATAAAACTATTCCGTTTCCATGTGAAGATTGTGTTGTAGTGTTATGTTCAGACAAACAGTGTAGCGAGTTTTCGGACGGACAAAGATTACTTCAGAGTATTAAAACACATAGTAATATCGCGAAGAAACAATATCAGCGCAATGTTCAATCAAGTCAATGTCATAATCATTTGTCAATTTCAAATAAAAAAAAGAAAGATAAATCATTTGCACAACAAGGCCATTTGATCAGGCACAGAAGAACACATACTGGCGAGAAACCTTTTCAGTGTGAGGTGTGTCGTAAATCGTTTTCAGAAAAAGCATCGTTAGTTGTTCACATCAGAACACATACTGGCGAGAAACCTTTTCAGTGTGAGGTGTGTCGTAAATCATATTTATTGAAACATCATTTGCTAAATCACATTAGAACACATACCGGCGAGAAACCATTTCAGTTTGAGGTGTGTCGTAAATCATTTTCACAGAGAGATCATTTGCTAAGTCACATCAGAACACATACTGGCGAGAAACCTTTTCAGTGTGAGGTGTGTCGTAAATCGTTTCCAAAAAAAACATCGTTAGTTGTTCACATCAGAACACATACCGGCTAGAAACCTTTTAAGTGTGAGGTGTGTCATAAATCATTTTTACGAAAATCTCATTTAAGAAGGCACAGAAGAACGCACACAAGAGAAACCGTTTCATTGTGAGGTATGTCGTAAATCGTTTTCAGAAAGAAAAAAATCGATCAAATCAACACACTGGCGACAAACTATTATATTAATGTGTGAGGTGTGTCAACAATCGAATCTAGAAAAAAGAACTTATGTTGGTAAGGTGTGTCATAAATATTTTGTAATGAAATGTTATTTGATCTGTCATAGAAGAACACACACTGGCGAGAAACCATTTCAGTCATAAATAATTTGTAATGAAATGTAATTTGATCTGTCATAGAAGAACACACACTGGCGAGAAACCATTTCAGTGTGAGGTGTGTCCTAAATAATTTGCATGTAAACGTACTTTGTTAAACCACGTAAGACAATGGCGTTTTAAGTTAGTCTTAATTTCGTTTTTACTTAAACGAACATTAGTCGATCATATCAGAACATTGAACGGCTAGTCGTATTGTCCTGTAAAACATTGGTTTTTGAGTTATGCATGTCGGAATATGGAGCTGCTACATAGCTGCGGCGAGCGGCTAGCCCCCTGTCATGCAAAATGAAGTATAGACGAACTGGCTAAAAGTGCGCACAATTGTGCATCTGGGAACAAGGCGAGCCGCTATGTCTGTTACTCTATTTACTGAACTGTCAATCAACTAACTGGACATAGTTGTACAACACATAATATACAGACCGTTCACCATAAGATGTCACCAGTCTTGGGATTTGGCAGCATTGCCTAAGGTGTTGCCAACAATATATGTACCTTTTACCCCCCCATTATCTAATCTTGTATGTACCAGATTAATATGTTTTACTTGCATATTTTTAAATAATAAACAGTTATAAGATTAGGAAGCTTATAAATGATAGCACAATTAAATTTTTAATTATTTATTGATTTCATTTTCCTTGACTGTAATTATACCTAACCTAACCGACCTAACCACTTTATGGCCATGACTTATCAATAATTGTTCAGCCTCATAAATCGGCGCTTCTTTGTGCTCTTTTATAATTTGGTAAATTTCTGCTTTCAACATGGTTGGTAAATAAGGCAATCCCTTATTTGTAATCCATATATTATTATCTTCATATGTACTTCCTCCAGCTATAAAAGCAAATCCGGACACATTCGTATTGTTTAGTTCAGTGTTTGCTAACGGAGCGATTTTATTGTTTTGTCTTATGTTGTTAAATTGGGCTCCATTGTTATAATAACAGTTCTTTAGGGGACTGTAAATTAAAGCACTTCATAAAACTGATATAAATTGTTTATTTTTAACTCAACCTAAGTACGCAAAATTCGTACACGGTATATATAATTAGGTACACATGCTACTCTGTTCGTGTCCACGGAACGACTAACTCGCGTCGCGCGGTTATGCTGACATATCAGAACTGTTACCCCTAAACTCATCCCGCCCTTTTTGAAAAAAAAAACATTTTTTTGAATAATTAAATAATACAATATTACACACTAGATTTTTGTTGGTAGTACATCATACAATATTGCTAAATGCAAGTACCTACACACGACCCACAACGTACCCACACGTAGTTGCTGACTTAGTGCCTGTGACACCCATACTTACAATAACAATTGAGTTTCAAGAATGAAATAGGTACCTATCTGCATTTATTTTATTAGTTCTGCCAAACCTATTTTGTTACATCCTGAGCTATAAATAACAACTTGAATACAAACTGGGGTTGTGAGAACTGATATGATACTGCGCCTTTACACTAACACAAACACATAAGTCAATATACAATACATTTCTTAATTACATTTCGTGACACAAAAAAAAAAGGTTTCTTTTTGTAAAACCAAAGCAATGACAATCGCGGTGACATGTGTTTCGATGTCCGACTTTAAATTCAATACATACTTATTTATGATAAGACTGTGGTAGTTATCACGAAACATTTCCTGCCATAAACTAATTCAACTCCTTCAAACTATTGTCGTGACGACGCCGATTTATTACATTTATAATACTTCATAAACCAAGAAAAAAAAACAAAAGAGAACACTATACACTAAGACATTCGCATACGCTAACGCTACCTAGGTACACGTATAGTATGACCACACAAACGATTAACACCATGGTTGATAAATAGTTATTGTCGACTCTATCTTCAATGTCCGTAAGGCGCGGAGAGCGGACTCGCATTGTTAGCTCCGTTCTGCGCTATAATTATTGAACTCGTTCTTGCTCTGCGTTTTACCCATGATGTTTGCGAAAATAGCAATTTGGACACTACCCCTGGTTCTATCCAAGTGTATATGTGTATCTGACAGTAAAATAATTATATCTAACGTAGTTCTCTGCTTATAAGATTCGAATACTGATTACTAAATAAAAAAACTGCCGTATAGGCAACGGTTGTTCTAGTTAGCTATGAAATGCGCTGTACTAAAATACTTTAGCTAAGTAGGTACTTACTTTACATAAATCGGACAGGGAGTTTTATAACTCTGCCGGCGCGGGAGCGCCGTTCCACGACCTCTGCGGTTGGTGACGGCAGCAACGGCGGCGGCGGCGTGGGGTTCTGTAGGCAACCGGCCGCGTCGAAAATTCTGGGGTATAGTTCGCTACTCTGTCCCTGATTTGTTGACGGCACACACCTAGTGGCGTCATTAGTGTCGGTCTCGTTAAGTAAATACGCTGGCTTGAGTCTGTCAATTGAAACCTGTGTCTGTCTATTAGCTAGTTGTACTGTGAAATATTTATCTGACTTCCTAATAACCTTGAATGGCCCGTCGTACGGTGGCTGTAATAATAATACCTTGGACACCATTTACACACATTGATCTAGCCCCAAACTAGGATTCCCTGTATCTTGGTTACTAGACAACGATACACATACTTATATAGAGAAATATTATACTTAGATAGATAAACAACCATGACTAGGGTACAAACATCCGTTCTCGTCAAACAAATATTTGCCCCCACCGGGACTCGAACCTGGGACCCTTGGTTTCGTAGGCAGCGTCACTGCCGACTCGGCCATTCGGGTCGTCAAATGGCTTGCGTAAGGCATCATTCCTGATAAATATGTGCGTACATGTCTCAAGGTCTGGGTGCACAAACATTTTCTTTGAATTTAAATGGTATATTGGTGCCGGTCTAGTCTGCCTAATGATTTGACGTAACTTATCTAAATATTCGTGTTGGTCTAATCGCTCTTCGGGGCCTTGGGTATAAAATTCTCCCGGTAACCTAATCGTCTGACCGTACACTAACTCTGCTGGACTTATGCCCGAGTCACTGCGAATTGCTGCCCTCAATCCTAACAAAACCTTTGGCAACTCATCTGCCCATGAGGTATTCGATAGTCTCGCCTTTAGACTGCGGTGCCACCGCTCTACCATGCCGTAACTTTGGGGATGATACGGGGTGGTTCTTATCCTACGGGTACCTACCATAAGCATTAATTGGTCAAATAACTCGCTTTCTCATTTGCGCCCCTGGTCAGTCGTAATTCTGGCACAATTTCCAAATCTGCATATCCAGCCTTCATACAGCGTTCTGGCCACTACTTCCGCTGTCATCGTTTCTACTGGAAAAGCCTCCGGCCATCTAGTAAATCGGTCAATTACTGTAACTAAATATCTATACCCCTCCCGGGTAGTCGGGAGCGGCCCCACCAGATCTACATGTAAGTATATGCTCGAATCTCTCGCATGTTTCAAATTGACCTACACCGGAAATAGAATGCCGTAATACTTTTGTTCTTTGATAGGCGATACAAGTTTTGGCCCAAGTGCCTACATCCTTGTTTAATCCTGGCCAAAAATAACTCTTAGCTATCATTTTCCTTATTATCCCGCTTCTTTGCATTATGTAGGAATTTTAGGAGTTCCTGTTGTTGTTCGACGGCCTTGGGCAGATGTGACCTGTAAAAATTTATCATATCTAAAAATCGTCTCAACTGTTCTACGGTCACCGGGCGGGGAAAATTTTTGATCGCTTCCACTTTTTCATCGAGGGGTCTGATTCCCTCGGATGTTACCTCATAACCTAGGAACACTACCTTATCCTTAGCAAACTGGCACTTGCCCATGTTGATCGTGAGCCCGTTTTGTTCGTAGCGCCTAAGTAAGGCATCTAAATGTTTTTTGTGACATACTTCGCAATGACTAGCTACTATGACGTCATCTATGTAACAAGCTGTGACTTCTCGCAACCTGTGCTCCCCTCTGCCACTGTAACTCTATTTCCTTTAAAACAAAGTCATTCATAAATCTTTGATAGGTTTGTGCAGCATTACAAAAACCAAAGGTCATGCGGGGAAATTCGAAAAGCCCAAACGGAGTTATTATGGCTGTTTTCTCAATATCTGAAGGATTTACCGGAATGTTGTGAAATGCCTTATTGGCGTCTATGTGGGTAAAAACTTTCTTACCTGCAAGCCCGTACATAAAATCTTGCATCCTCGGGATGGGGTACCGCGTGAATTTAGCCGTTTTTTTTGGGAACTACGTGGAGTGGGCTGGCCCACTCACTCTTTGATGGGCGGCAGATACCAAGCTCCTGCATGTTCCTGAATTACTCTTTAACTCTTTTGTACCGATCTGGGGGCAATGGTCTTGCCCTCGCGTGGATTGGGGCACCCTTTGTCTCTATATAATGATGTACCCCGTGTTTTACATCCTGTTTTAGATTGAACGGTTTCGTTACATCGGGGTACCTGGCTAAAATGTCACTACATGCGTTTTTGCAGTCAAAAGTGCTCACCCTAGGCTCGCTGTCCTGCTTCACAAGTCCTGACGCGCTCAAATTTGTAACTCTATCTACGATTTTCCTACCGCTTATGTCTACAATAAGTTTATAGTGATTTAAAAAATCTGCACCTAGTATTGTTCTGCTTACGTTAGCGATAACAAATGTCCATTTTAACGCCCTCCTTAAATTAAGATTAAGCTCTAAAGTAACAGTACCATACGTCTTGATTTCCGATCCATTCGCTGCATACAGACTATATGTCACATTTTCACGAGTCAAAAACTTACGCACTTTAGCTTTCGGTATCACTGAAATATTTGCTCCAGTGTCAACTAAAAACCGTAACGAATTTTTACGGTCATATACACAAAGACGATTTTCCCAAGCGGCGACGTCATCATCCCCTTCCGTCTTTCCGATGGTTGCCGCCACTAGTTTTCCGACCACTTCTTCCATGCACAAGGCTCCTCGCATCTCCTGGCCCTAGCTCCGTATCTGAAGTGGAACCGGCACATCCAGTCTGGGCTGTCCGGTGTCCTCGTAGGCGTCGTGGATCTGACTCTCGAAGTGGGTCTGCCTCTCGAAATGGATCTGTTTCTCTCCACA
This sequence comes from Argyresthia goedartella, assembly GCA_949825045.1. Lineage (NCBI taxonomy): Eukaryota > Metazoa > Arthropoda > Insecta > Lepidoptera > Argyresthiidae > Argyresthia > Argyresthia goedartella. The sequence continues at coordinate 9,767,577 of OX463832.1, read as the reverse complement.
AAACGCCGTGGATTGCTCTGCACTTCGCCGCGTAGAGCGGCTATTTCCAGCGCCAACTTATTAACTGATGCCATTATCTCGTTCACTGTAAACATCTGTGTGGAGACACTGCTACTCACCGATGCCACTTCACTCGAACCCGTCATATTTTCCACTATCTTGTCGGCTATATTTGCAAGGTTTTCCAGCGTCTGGTCTTGGCTCACTGTCAAAACCGCTCGGACCGATGCTGGTTGGCGCGCCAACCATAGCCTACGTACCGTTTCTTCATCTGCTTGGCAATTTCGCGCAAAAAACCATCACAACTGCTACGCATCTTGCGTAGCAGTTGTGATGGTTTTTGAGAACCGAGTTCCATCTCACCTACCAAGCGTTGGAATTGTCTTTCCGGTGACTCCTCATAAACCTTCAATAAACGCTCCTTGAGGGCCTTGTATTTCTCGGTTGCTGGTGGCATAAAAACTATGTCCGAGACTTGTTGAAGCGCGTCTCGGCCCAGTTTTGATACAGCCAACTGGTACTTATACTCGTCCCCTTGCTTTTGAGGACACACAATAGCCTCGAACTGAGCAAACCAGAGTCGTGGGTGCTCTTTCCAGAATTCTGGAACCCTCGTCGACACGGATATCGTGGCCAGCTCGGTTGTGTCTTCCATCTTTACTCCCTCGCTGCCTCCGGCATTCCCTGCGGGCGGCGTCATTTCCACTTGAAGGCCTGCTCAGGCGTGGACTCTGAGCAGGGAGTCGTTCCGAGTCCGTTCGCGTTATTCACTTCTCACTTTGTCCAAAGTCGTGGGTCACCAGTTTAGGGGACTGTTAATTAAAGTACTTCATAAAACTGATATAAATTGTTTATTTTTATTTATTTATTTATTGATCTTAAAAAATCCACAGCTAATACAATTATGTAAGGCAAGAAAAATAATCTTAACATTATCCAATAACGGATTTACATTTTTTGTTTAAATATTATAAGACAAACGTACTTGGCGATTATACTTATATATAGAAATTATAACCAAAACTAGTTATACATATATGTAACTAGTGTTGATTTATTTTTAAAAATTTAATTCATATTATTGCAAGTTGAGATGTGGTGTGCCGGTTGTGTAAGTAGTGTAGGTTGCATGTGTTGTGTAGTGGTGTGATTGTAGTTGTACCTGTATCTGTTTAGCCCTACGACAACGATGGTCTTGGGATCGGGACTGTGTCTATTGAATTTCCACTAAGCAGGGTGAGTATAGGTGAGTAGGCTTTCGTATGACACGGCAGATACATCATCAATGTATCTGTTTGTTTAAATAATTCAAATAATATTTTTCTAAAAAGTTAGACTGAGATAGGGGGACATGGAAGAGAGGAGTGTGCCTGGTTCTTTTATTCGGAATATTTAACCGGAGTGCTGAGGAGATTAATTCAGGAAAGTTCAGTCTTCCATTACACAGGTCATGAAGAAATAGCATGTCCAGGAGACGCCTCCTGTCCTCGAGCGTTTGCAGTTTTTGCTTTTCCAACGAAGTATTGTATTTTATCGCTAAAGGTTTTGCTCGCGACTGTACTTTACTATCATAAAATTATTATCAATAATGGAGTGGGACGAGTTGGGGAACGAAATTTGTTGTTGTATTGTTTGACGAAAAACGAAATCATGTTGATTTTATTATATTTCAAGCATATATGTCTTTTAATTATTTTATCGCTAAAGGTTTTGTTCGCGACTGTACTTTACCATCATAAACTATGATCAATAATAGAGTGGGACGAATTGGGGAACGAAATTTAAAGCCTAATTGTGTACAATTACATACACTAGTTTATCTACACACATATCATAAGCTCTCTTTGATGTGTTCAGGAACCGCATGTTTGACTGGCATTGTGGCATTGATCATTGCTCTGCAGTTGTTTATCTTGTTCTGTAGTACCAACTTCACAGACAAACTAGGGGCGGCACGCAGGCGGGCGTCGGCGTTCGAAATCTTAATGTCATTATTTGACAGACAGCAATCAAATTATGACGAGGTAAACAATGCTATCTCTAGTATAGTGAACTGGTTTAATGTTAACAATCTATTACTTAATGAAAAGAAAACTAAATGTATTAAATTCGTGTTACCCAATGTGAACCCGGTAACTACAGACATATTCATAAAAGGACAGAGATTGGACCTTGTGCAGTCGACTGTCTTTTTGGGCATTACTTTAGACGCCAAACTACAATGGGATCCTCATATAAATAAATTGTCGAACAGACTGAGTTCGGCAGCGTTCGCAGTTAAAAAAATTAGAGCTCTTACCGACGTAGACACCGCTAGACTAGTCTACTTTAGTTACTTTCATAGTCTAATGACCTATGGTATTTTATTGTGGGGTCACGCTGCGAATGCTAATAGTATATTTATTCTGCAGAAACGGGCTGTTCGTGCAATTTATAGATTAGGGCCTAGAGTGTCACTGAGGGAAAAGTTTAAAGAAATCAATATTCTGACATTTGTGTCTCAATATATCTATGACAATCTTGTGTATGTAAAAAGAAATATAACTAATTTTCAGAAGTACAGTGATATACACAATTTTAATTCTAGAAATAAAGACAAGTTGGTTGCTTATGTAAGCCGACTACATAAAATTAGTAATTCTTTTAAAGGCAATTGTATACGCTATTACAATAAGGTCCCTACTGATATTAAAAACTTACCTTTAGACAAGTTTAAAATAATAATAAAACAGAAATTGTATAAAAAAGGTTACTATAGGATATCTGATTACTTAGAGGACAGATGTCCATGGGAATAGATTGTTTGAGTAACAGGCTGTTTCGATATATAATTAGCATTCATTTTGTAATTTGAAAATATTTTATTTAAAAAAGGAAACGCAAAAGATGCGACGACTGTGGAGTTTCTTCGGTGAGCTCTTCTCCACAGATTCCGCCATTGTGTTAGTGAACTCACCCAAAAAAATGTAATGACGGATCTAAGTGATGTAACAACATCCTATGGAAATAAATGATTTTTTATTTTGATTTTGATTGATTTGATTTGACAAATTTTTGTACATTATGGTCATAATGTACAAATTTTCAGATAAGAAATGAGTTTTTACCAAATAGTTTTACATTATGCTGGTCTTAACATGCGGTTTTTAGACGCAGTAAAGAGGGTTTATGATACATGTGTAGATAAATTATATTTACTTTTAAATGCGCCAACTCGTCCCGTTCGGAGAAGCATCTGTGAGACGAGTTGATGAACGAGTCGGTAAAACGACTTTTATTTTGCTAATCGTTAGTTTGCTTGATGAAAATAAGATAGAAAAAAATGATATTTAAGTATTGGCGCCATACTAATACTTGTTCAAGTTGACCTTTTTAACAATTAATATTTCGTCAAATTGGCTGTAAAACCAGATTTCTGTACTTGAAAATAGCACAAGGTATATAAATAGTAGAGATTTGGTGTCATAATAAAAAAAAACAGTTCAAACAACGCAAACACTTTTTTTTTGTTTGCCGGCACTTTAGACTCTTGAGCCGGATATGAATGGTCCAAGGAGAATGTTTAAAAACACCCCCGACGACGCATTAATGAACTCGTTTCCTTGCAACCTTTTTTGTTTTTTTTTAATTAATGTTTAAAAAATATATTTTAGTTTTATTAAAAATAATCTAAGAACCATCGCAGTAAAGTCTACTAGCAACTACAAAAACCTCATTATTAATAAGTATACCCGTTTGACCGCTATTCCTTGTAAAGCTAATCACTTTCGAACTGCTGAACCGAGTTTAATAAAGATCAATCGGAGTGAAGTCTACCACCAACTACAAAAAACCGCAATAAAATCAGTCCACCCGTTTGACCGCTAAATTATGAGTAAAATACTGGAACACTTATGCACAAACGCGAGCTCATCTCTAAAGCTCATCTCATCTTCAAAAAGAGTTTTATTCCAGCAAACTTTGGCAGAGTAGGAGAGTCTATTGCTAGAAGCTACTAGGAGTCACAGTCTGGTGCACAATCAATGAAATAACTACCTAATAACATATAATAGTAGTTTATGTGACTGCTGCATAATGAAGGGCATAAAACTCGACTTGGACCCAAATGTGTAAATCGTGAGATGGTCTTCTGTATCAGGTATTAGTTGTAAGTCTCTGGCCAATGTTGCGGTGATATAGCTTCTTTGGCTGCCTGAATCAAGCAAGATCCTGCAGGGTACTCTCCTGTCCCCCGCTCCTGCTTGTGCTACTGCTGTCTTTAGTTTTGAGGCGACAGAGGGCTCGGTTGTGTTTTTTATTACAATGAAAACACATTCTATTAACCATACACTTTCTGGCTACATGGCCGCTGCGAAAACATATGAAACATTTGTCTTTTAGCATATTAGTCCTTTCCTGGTATGTTTTATATTTGAGACAGTCTTCGCTGTAGTAGGAATCTTCGTTACAGAATTAACAGACTCTTTTGGACCTCTTGTTTGGTACCTGCTTCCGAGATCTGGTCTCTCTCCTTTCAGAGCTGGCAGGCTGCCACTTTCTCTTCCTTGACTCTCTTCTGCCTTCTACCTTCAAATGGAGGGCTGCTGCTGAGGTCAGCGGTGTAGCGGCAGCACTAGATGGCACAGACGGTCCTGGAGCTGAGGTAACCTCTGATTTTTCCAGCGTGGAGACCAAAGAATTCAGAGCTGCTCGGATCGACGTTACTGAAGAGTCGTTGATGGTGAGTAGATTCACCTGATAGAGCACATTCTCCGGAAACTTGCTTAGTATCAGAACTCGCAGGTGATTGCTGCCCACATCCTCTCCCAGCGTCGCTAATACCCTGAGGTGCTTCTCAATTCTGTTGAGCATTTGACGGCAATCACTCGCACGATGGGAGCTCCTGAGTGTCTGATTGAGAGCGTTGTAATGGGCGTCGACTACCTTGTCCTTCGATATCTTCTTCAGTACCTCGACAGCGATGGCATAGTTTGCATTAGCTGCGTCGAGACCCTCCACTGTTTGTAATGCTCAACCCTCCAGGCTGCTCAACAAGTAGGACAGCTTCTCAACGTCCGCAATCAGACGGCAGCCAATGGTCGCCTCAAATCGATCCCAGAACTCAGTCCATTTCAGAGGATCTCCGTTAAATTTCAACAAGTCAAGTTTTGGGAGTCTCGCGGTTTGGTTGTACGATGGTTTCTCTGTCCGATGTGTCAATAAGGTAGTCTCCATGGAAGTAAGCATATCTTCCGCCTTCATCTGGTCTTCCATGTACTCCTTCATGCTCGGTTGGGAAGTAGATGGCCACTTCTCTATAAACTGAGTTGTCTGCCGCTCCAGAGCGTCGATTGACAGCTTCAAATCCATTTTTAGCTTTGAAAAGATGTCCAGCTGAACACCACTCTCTATTTCCGTCATTGCGGTTGCTTGGGATAGCAACTGTAGAAGCCTTTCATGCCGCAGTTGCAGGCGCTCGCGCAAAGCTTCCTCCATAGTGACACTAACTGAAAAAAAAATGTTGATTTCTTTCCAACCGCGTAACATTCAGGTATAGGTCCCATAGAAAAAACAGAGTTATCGTCATTTTTATGAAACGGGCCGCAGCGTGCCGTGACATGGCAGCCATTTTGCGTATGCGCTCCTAGACAGTTCAATGGATATGTACTTACCGCGTGGTTTTCAGCGATTGGTGTGGAGGAATTATGCCGACGGGGCGCGGCTGCGGCTCCTAGTCACTTTTGTCTTCTCCCACTGTGAAAATCTGTAACACGAGTTGAGGTTTTCACTATAGGATCACCGATAGCAGACGGCGTCGTCGTACGGTGTTGTGAGGTTTCTTTGCTGAAACAAAACTTACCTCCTATTTCGATTTGTCACAAAACGTGATGGTGATTTTATCGGCGTCTCGCCTCCGGCGCAGGTCGAGACTCACAATCTCACAAACGCAACCGCAGCACTAAGTTCACAAAAAGTTTCAGTTTAATTTCGCCTTTTTCATTGAAGTTTACCGGTAAAGTAGAAAACGAAATTTTCCCCTTTTTTTTGTCAAATAAGGGCCAAAGATAACAAAATTGATCGATTCATAACTTACGCGTGCACGAGTCGCGAGTTGCGAGTCGCAATCACGACGAATCGTAAAGTAATAATTAACTTAATAACTTAATTGCTAAAAAAATATTAAATAAAAATGCACAATGTCATTAAAATAGTTTATTTCGATTAGGGGGGAAGTAATAATATCGTAGAACGTCAAAAAAGGAAACGATTAAAAAATCGATGCATGTGCGAGTGTGTGTGGACATTAGGCTCCACAGAACATTTTTATCCTTTATTATTTATTTTCCCTTTCAATGTTGCTTTGGTATTTTGGTAATAAATATTGTTATATTCCCGCCAAAACAAACGTCAGAAAGAAAATGGCAACGGCGGATAAAAAATAATTATAGAAAGTATTGAATATGTGAAAATTAAGCTGGATCCACTCTGCCCATGCCTTTGAATTGACAAATACAACTTTAGATACTTAAACGCTTTATGCGAAGGAGGATTAGGAAAGTAGGACATAGACTGAACTTTGCAACAGGTTAACAGCCACGTCGACCTCTCACTTTTGTCGACATGGCAGCACAACGCGGGGAGGCCGAAGCCTACACTTCACGCACATGTGCCTCCCCGATGTCCTACTCCACTAGAGATACGTTACTAGCGGACCAATACGTCGGGCTACCCTTCTCTTCTCCTTCCAGAGCAAACGTCAAAACCACAACTTTGGTTGTACAACATTCGGCCTACATGAGCAGCAGCAGATCCCAGCTCCTCCACCAATTTATGTCGCGAGGCTTTGCTTCTAGTACACAACACAATAGCGACATAAAGGAAAATTGGGTAAATGATTTCATGAGGGGGTCGAATATAGCGACCCCGAGAACAGCCTCTCTTGTTACTGATACTGGTAACGAAACTATTGCTAGATTGCTACCCTTTCTTTTACTCTGTGTGAGGGCCGCTAAAAGGGAGCGGTATAGGTAGGGCGGACCTGTCACCCTCGGAGCCTAGGGGAAGACATGGTTATCTCTGGTAGCTGCACGCCTTCTAGGTGGTCATACCATGTGGTTACACCCCTAACGAGTACTGAGCCACGGCAGATACTTTAGCCGCGGGACCTCCAAACCTCCCCTAAAGTCCAACCCCTTGCCACACGGATGCTCAGTACTCGTCCCTAGAGTTCCATCAATGGCCAGAGGCCAGCTCTTATTTCACTACGAGCTCTTGCACATTACTTTGCATCATTCATTACTTTGCACTGTCACTTTGCAGATTGCCTATCTCAAGGTCGCCATACTTTACCGAGAAGGCTACAACATATCAGTGAGGGATAGTTGAGTAGTAAACAAGGGGAAACTCACCAGGATCACAGTGGAGAACTATACGTCCACTAGGAGTTCGCCTCTAATCCTGTTACTTCTGGGTACGCTCGCTATTCTCTTCCCTTTTCCCGCCATTGCACCCGTGGCTCTCGCCTCCTCCAAAATTAAAAAAACTCCTGTCATCAAGTGAGCAGAGAAAAAAAATATCTCAGTGTTGCCAACATAAAATACAAACTAGTCAGTTTATGCTCACCGAATGTTTGACAATCGCGTCCTCCGCGACAGCCTTTGACAGCGACAACTCCTTGATCTCCTTCGCGAACAGTTTGTCACGTTCATGCCCTGGTACCACGCCCATAACAAATCTGTCGAGGAGCGCTTCATCCAGGTTTGTGAAGCTACAGTGGGTAGCGAGACCCCGCAATCTGGCCGCCCACTGCGCGTGTCCTTCACCTTGTCGTTGCACTGCTGAGTAGAAATGGAACCTTTCCGCGAATCCACACCTTTTAGGAGTGAAATGGCTATCCAAGAGTCCACATATTTCACTATAACTACAGGTTTCCACACTTTTAGGTAGTGCCAAGTCCTTCACTAACCTAAAAGAGTCCTCGTTGAGTGCCCTTAGCAACACCGCACGTCTTTTCACACCAGCCTTGTCTGACTCCGTGGTAATGTCATTTGCTATAAACCACTGGGCTAGTCTGCTTTTGTAAGTTGCCCACTATTGTAGTTTGTGGTCAAAGTTAGACAAAATGCCGAATGGTAAGGGCGCCATATTGGTAATCCAAATCCGTCGTTCGCCACTGTTAGATACGTGCGAATGAGACACCGGTTCGTATTACACTGGTCGTTTATTGGTCGTCTGTCGTAGCTCGATAACAGGTTGCTTATATTATATCTAACAAGGATCTACTTTAAAATACTTTTGGTTCCAAGCCTGAACTCAGTCTTTCACTGGGCATGCTGGGAAAGAAATCAAGGTTAACAGAAATCAACTTGCAATAATTATATAGCAAAAAAGTAAAACAAATAAAACACAAACAAACAGCAAAGATTCAAGCAATATCGAAATCTCGCTATTGCGTTAATTACGTGTACTGGCCGTCGGAGGGGATTTTAAAAAGGAGAACGAGATGATTGTCCTTTTATAACTTTAATGTTTGAAAGTTACAATATTCACTTAAAATTAATTTACAATGAAATGATCTCGATTGATCGACTAAACTAATGTCCTTTCGCTATCGCGATTGAAACGTAAAGGCCACGAGAAATTTGGTGACGGCTCCCACCAAGTAAATGAAAATGCACCACCAGGGTTTTTGGGTGGCATCGCGTGATGTTCGGGAAAATTCCATAAGCAATCTCAGCATTTCGTGGGTGGTCCGAAGTGACGATGAATACGAGTACATGGTGATGGGCGATGGATAATATCGTAACACAGTCGTATACAATGCCGGGTTGTATAAATACAATAATACATTGTTTGTAAATTCGACATATTTATTTTACAAGAAATACCTATTACTATGTATACAGGATGTAACAGATACGGGGTGACAAGCTGAAAAGGGTTGTTTGCGACATAATTTTGAACAACCTTCTCTATGAATATGATTTGATCAGAGCAACTTTATTTTTTACGTTCCCGTACAAATCAGCTGACCGCTCGGCCCAAAATTTACTGAAAAGTGAAAAACAATGCTGATCAAATAAATTTAATCGAGAAAGACGTTCAGGATGATGTCCTTAACAACCGTCTTTCGGCTATATACCCTTTATGTAAAATCCTGTACAGTTAAATACTATACAGTTAAATAAATAAATATTAAATTGACCAGAAAAATGTAAATATAAATATTTATATTTACATCAAGAAGAACTTACCGTTTTGACAATTTAGGCGTAGCATTTTTTGCAGACAGATGATTATCGATTGGATTTTGTTCGAATTGGTGAAAATCTATTTCTTTGAAAAGATTCATGCCAATGAATCGGGGTAGTGCTTTAGACATTAATGATTGTTTTAGATTTTTAACCCTAACTATATTTTGTCTGCAGTTGTTTAGCTTGTTAAGTAGTACGAACTTCACAGACAAACTAGGGGCGGCACGTAGGCGGGCGTCGGCGTTCGAAATTTATCATAATTTCATTATTCATTTCAAATTCATAATTTATCAATATTCAGAAGAGAAATGAGTTTTTACCAAGAAATTTATTATTATGCTGGTCGTAACGTGCGGTTTTTGGACACAGTAAAGAGGGTTTATGATACGTGTGTAGATAAACAAACTTAAAATCTAAACTGCCTGTTTGGCAATCATTGGTGTTTAATATTTATGCTTCGGAACGCACCTCCTTTTGTTGCGCGACTCGGAACGGAAACGGAACTAGCAGCTGTCACTTGTATAGAAACGAGATGACGAGTTAGAGGTTACTTTCTTGAGGTGGAAAAAATGTCGGCACATGGCGTTCGGGCCTTGGCTGTATTTCAGTAGTAATGATTGTCTAACACAGGTGTCGGGCCTGGTCGGAGTGTTAATTATAATAAGCACGGAACAATCGTCGGGAATAAGTAGATTCACGTCATCGGAGTGAGTGCTTCGTGTTGTGAAGCTTGAAGTGGTTTGGTCCCCAATTCGTCGCGTTCGGCAGCGACGGCGACAGCATCGGGCTACGACGAGAGTAAGATTCGACTCCTCTCCCCCTACCCCTTGTGCTCCTTATCCCGATTCCTGCCTCGAATTGAGCTTTCGAATACCGGTCTACGGCGTCAAAGGTCAGTACCACGTGTGATGCTCCTGGTGAAAACCACCCTAACAAGATTCCACGCCCGTTCGGTTGAGGCGTGGAATTTATCATTTTGGTAGCAGGCGCGGTTTCCTAGTGGGAAATCATCGATTCACGGACGGTTGTAGGGTTGTTTTTTTGCCACATTGTAGTTGGGAGTAAAGGGTATCTCAGATTGGTCGGCAATCAGTTTGTGAGTGAGTCTTGTGGTCGGTATACCACAATTAAAGTTCATTTTCGGTTAGTGAAAGTATAATTGACGATTTAGTTAACAATTATTATAAATTTGCAGTCGGAAACTACTCGGTGTGCATAAGAAACAGTCATTCGGTCGGACTATAGTATTGCAGTCGGGTTCCATAGCATTGCAGTGTTATTTCGGATTACAGAGCAGGGTCAGGCTATTTAAGGGGTATTAAGCTGATTTTGCTGACCTCAGTAGAAGTGTGGGTCATATCGGAGGGGCCACTTCTAGAAGGTTCACAGCTACCTTCATTATATTAAAAATAGCCTTTTTTCTATAATAAATTTTTGTGTGTTATTTTTTATTGTGCCTTATGGTGGCATTCTCTAATTGATTTAGAGTGTATAGTCATAAGGTGTATGTCCACAGGGCGACCATATTAAATATTTTTTAGGATTTAATTGTTTTAGTGGTTGCCTTAGTTTTGAGAACTTAGTTTTAATTTCTGTGCCCAGCGCTGACGGGCAAGTGCTGGTCTCTGGCTATACTTAGTTCGGTAGTGAAGTATAAGACCAGAATCTATTAAATCGGTAAACATGGCACCTTCGCCCTTGACGGTACTGCGACATGGTGTCCGTGAGGAAATGAGATGGCTCGCCCATACTCATAAGTATGTGGAGCGACCTGACATGGACGATGTCCTGCTCAAGCGTGTGGAGGACGCAATGACACGCGTCGGGAAGGTGTGTCGGCTGGCTGCGGAGGCTGAAGCTCTCGGGCTTACGGATGAAGCCTCGGTGGCTGCAGTGAAACAGCTCTGCGCGGATGCTGACCAAGCGATGGAATGCTTGGGCGACATCGAGCGTCGCGCGGAGAAAATTAAGCGGTCGCGACGGAATGACCGCGGGGAGGGTAACGGAGACCCACCCCCGAAGGGTGTTGTTGGACGGCTGCCACACCTGGAGATTCCGGCCTTCAGTGGGGCAATTGATGAGTGGCCGGCATTCATTAATTTATTTGATAGTTTGGTCCACGGTCGGGACGACCTGGACAACGCCTACAAGTTGGCCCAACTATTGATGGCTCTGCGGGGTGAACCGAAGGAGTTGGTCGGTCACCTAACGGTCACGGCGGGCAATTATGAGATAGCCCGGTCCATATTGTTTGACCGCTACCAACACAAACGGCGGTTGGTTGATGCGCAGCTGGGGAAGCTGTTTAGCATCCCAAGAGTAACCCGGGATGTTGACATCCGAGTACAGGTGCTCAACCCTGTGCTGGTGGCCACTAAGGCCCTTCAGAACCTAGGTCTTCCGGTAGACCAATGGTCATATATTGTTTTGTATATGGTTTTGTCACGGTTGCCTGCAGCTGTTCAAAGTCGGTTTGAACAGCTGCATGGGGGCAGTAGCTCGGAACTGCCCACGCTCGTCCAATTGACGGATTTTTTGGAGGGTGAATGCAGGCGATGTGACACACTGGATACGGAGGCCAGTGTGCAGCGCCAACCCGCGCGGATGCGGGAGGGGCCGCACCCCCCGCCCCCACGGGGGGGTGGGCGGTCGAAACAATTTGGCGTTTTGAATGCCGCGCCGTCGGGTGCCGGCTGCGTGCACTGCGATAGTGCCGGTCTTGAAGTGACCAGTTGCGCCAACTTTAAGGCGCTCGGGGTAGCTGCCCGCAGGAAGGTAGTCTTCCGCCACCGATTGTGTTTCGGTTGTTTGGGGCCGCACCCGCTGAGCGAGTGCTCGCGCGCGTTCCCCTGTGAGTGCTGTGGTGGCAAGTACCACATCGTGTTGTGCCTGAATCGGTCAGGCCCTTCGGACGGTCACCAGGGCCGGACTCAGGTTGGTCGGCCACAGGGCCCAACCAGGGCCGGACCCAGTCCCCCTCCGGGCAACGGGAGTCACCAACGGGGTGACTGGGGTACCCGCGGACGGGACCCCCCCCGAGGGGAAGGGGGCAGCGCGGGGGGTAACATGCGGGATAGCAGGGGTTCGGTCGCCGCTGTCCACGGTCAGCGAGGACTTCGGGCCGCTGGCTCACCGCGTGTTACGGGCGGGTGTCAGATGGCACCTATGAGTGGCGCGAAGGCTAGGAGCCCACCACCTTCTGCGCCACCCTGCCCGTCGCTCTGGGAGGCGAACAGGGAGGCGAATAGTCGGATGTCGCCCCCATTCCTAGAGCGCCCCAGGTTGGATCCGCTCTCCCCCCTCCATCCACGGTGGCCACCGGGCACACCGTACACCGTCCGGTATGGTCGGATACCGGGACATTGAGGGGCCTATTATGTGGGTTGGGACCCCCTGATGTACATACGGTCTGATATGCCACCGGCATATCAGCAGCCGATTCATCGGTGAATCTGACGGTCACGGCATTAGTCATGCCTAATGTGATGGGCTCACACCCTCACGTACGGTTGTCGCCCTCGGTGCGACAGTTGGTCGCTGGGTTGTCACTGGCTGACCCGGAGTTCGATATTCCGGGCCCAGTAGACATTTTATTGGGTGTCGATGCCTTGGGATACCTGTTAGTGCCAGGTGTCCACGTGTTGCAGGCGACTGGTCTGGTTTCGGTCAACACCAGACTGGGCCATGCGGTAATGGGTCCGGTCATGCCGGCTGCCCCACGCCTAGCGACTCGTAGTCCCTTATTCGGTTCTGTACTCTCGGAGGTGATACAGAAGTTTTGCGAGGTGGAGGAACCACCTACGGTCCGCCGGTTGGACCCGGTTGAAGAAGAGTATGAACAGTTTTATCGGAACAATACTGGTCGCCTTCGGTCAGGTCGATTTCTCACACGTCTTCCATTCCGGAGTAATCGCCCACCGCTAGGCAGTTCACACCATGCAGCCGAGACCCGGCTTCTGTCGATGGAACGACGCATGAAGCGTGACGGGATTTTCTGGCAGAAGTACGTCGACTTCATGCGGGAATACGAGTCGCTCGGCCACATGTCGGTTTCGGGTATCGACTGGAAGCGTGAAGACCACTGCTTCCTGCCTCATCACGCGGTCTTGAGGACCCCGGAGGGCAAAATACGGGTAGTGTTCGATGGATCGGCATCAACATCTAACGGCATGAACCTGAACCAGTGTTTGCATTCAGGGCCGAAGTTGAACCATGACATCGCGGATGTTATCACACGGTTCCGTTGACACAATGTTGTGTTTGTAGCTGACATCCGGATGATGTTTAGGCAGACGGTCATTCACCCTGACGATAGACGGTATCAGCTGATACTGTGGCGAGAGAGCCCAGATCAGCCCATCAGGGTGTACGAGCTGAACACCAACATGTACGGGCTAAGGTCTAGTCCTTATTTGGCGATTCGCACTCTGCGGGAGTTAGCGGATCGAGAACGGTTAAATTTCCCTAGAGGGGCAGCGATCCTGGAGCAGGATCTCTACGTGGATGATATCTGTACCGGTGCAGATTCCGTAGAGGAGGCGCTCGCTCGTCGGGACGAGCTAGTTGAGCTCTTACGGGGTGGAGGTTACGAGCTCCGGAAATGGATGTCGAACTCTCCAGAGTTACTGTCTGGTCTTCCGGATGACTACCAGCAGGATCCCCACATTTTTGAAAATATGGAAAATCCAAATATGTTGTCGGTATTAGGCGTCCAGTACCAGCCGGTGTCAGACATGTTTTCGTATCGGGTCGAGTTGGACTCCCCGAAGGTCTGGACGAAACGGAACGTCCTTTCAACGGTGGCTAGGACATTTGATCCAAACGGGTGGATCACCCCGGTAACATTTCAGCTCAAGTGTTTTATGCAGCAATTGTGGTCTGCTGAGCTGAAATGGGACGACCCGATCGGCGGGTCATTGAGCTCAGAGTGGGACTCGTTCTTTTCGACCCTCCCTGGAATTAATCGGATTTCACTGCCACGGAGGTTGGTCCCCACCAAACGATACACCGCCACCCTGCATGGGTTTTGCGATGCCTCGGAGAAGGGCTACGGAGCTGCGGTATATCTGCGTACGGTCGACTCCTCGGGGGAGGTTGATGTGCGGTTGGTCATGGCCAAGAGCAAGGTTGCGCCGTTGCGCACTCGCCTGACCATTCCCAAATTAGAGCTTTCGGGAGCGGCTCTCCTGACTCGTCTGCTCAACCACACGATGACGGTTCTTCGTGGGTCAATAGCGTTAGAAGATACGGTCTACGCTTGGACGGACAGCCAGATCGTGTTATGCTGGCTGAAGGTTTCAGTTCACAAGCTGGAGATTTTTGTGGCGAATCGGGTTTCGCAGATTTTGAATTCGGAGGTTCCCTTAATCTGGAGACATGTTCCAGGGGAAATGAACCCAGCAGACTGTGCGTCTCGTGGGTGTCACGGTCCGGAGTTGGTTGGACATCCCTTGTGGTGGGGTCCAAAATGGTTGACTCAAGCCGAATCGGATTGGCCAATGAGTCCACGCGTTAGCTCGGCGAACGGCGCCTTGACAGTCGATGTCTGTACGACGCAACCAGAGCCGGAAGAGGAGTTCAGCCTGCTGGAACGGTACAGCTCGCTCGACAAGCTGGTCAATGTGACCGCCTGGATCTTCCGATTTGCGCGGAATTGTCGCAATTCTGAGGCGCAACGGGTGCGGACACAGGTCCTGACACCACGGGAACGGAACCATGCGTTGTTCGCATTGGTACGGAACGTGCAGACGGTGCACTTTAAGTCCGACTTGGACATTCTGAGACGCGGACGCGTCCAACTGAAGGGAGCTGTGGCTCGGCTCAACCCGTTTATTGACCCTCAAGGATTGCTGAGGGTAGGAGGTCGGCTGCGGAATGCCAACCTGCCTTATGCGGCTCGCCACCCGTTGTTACTCCCTAGGAAAGGGAAGTTGGTCGAACTGTTGATACAGGATCGACACATTCGGAATGGGCATATCGTATGCCACGCCTTGATGGCGTTTCTCCAGCGCGAGTTCTGGATTCTATCGGGAAGACGCTTAGTGCGTAGCGTCGTATTTCGGTGCCTGCCTTGTTATCGGGCCAAGGCGGCTACGATGCAGCCCCAGATGGGCGATTTGCCCTCGGATAGGGTTAACGAAATCCGGCCCTTTGCGGGTGTCGGAACGGATTTCGCGGGACCATTCATGGTCAAGTCTTCACAGCTACGGAACGCCAGATTAGTGAAGGCATACCTGTGCGTCTTTGTGTGCTTGGTCACGAAGGCAGTCCACTTGGAGGTGGTCAGTGACCTCACTACAGAGGCATTTATCGCATGTCTAGATCGGTTCGTCTCACGAAGGGGCCTCCCGACATTAATCCGTTCGGACAACGGCACACATTTTGTCGGAGCCAGGCGATATCTGCAGGAGGTCACTCAATTCCTGAACGGTAACCAGGACGCCATCGGTATGGCTTGCTCCCGACGAGGGATTGAATGGGTTTTCAGTCCGCCGGAATGTCCTCATTGGGGAGGAATTTTTGAGGCTGCGGTTAAATCGGCTAAGTCGCACCTGACGAGGATCATCGGTGAGACCTCTCTACGCTTTGAAGAGCTTGCGACGCTGTTCTGTAAAATTGAAATGACACTGAACTCGCGTCCGTTGTGCCCGCTCAGTTCGGATCCAAATGATTTGGAAGCGTTGACGCCGGGTCACTTCCTGATAGGTCAGCCCCTTAACGCCCTGCCAGAATACCCATTCGGTGATGTTAAGTTAAGTCGGTTAACTAGGTGGCAGATGTTGCAGCAGATGGCTCAAGATTTTTGGAAACGGTGGTCCCTTGAGTACTTGCACATCTTGCAGCAGCGCCTTAAGTGGACTGACCGGACGAGCCCCCCTCAAGTCGGTGATTTGGTGCATGCGAACCTGCCATCATTGAGATGGAGACGAGGACGGATCGTCAATTTGTACACGGGTCGGGATGGCACGCCTCGATCAGCAGAAGTCAAGGTGGGGGACTCGGTCCTCAAGAGAGCGGTCGCAACACTTTCTCGCCTTCCTATTGATTACGGACAGGTTCGGGCCTGTCCGGGCGGGTGACTGTTTAATATTTATGCTTCGGAACGCACCGGTTTTCGTTGCGCGGATCGACCGCGAGTGATCGGGACATCACTAGCGGAAACGGAACTAGCAGCTGTCACTTGTATCGAAACGAGATGACGAGTTAGAGGTTTTCTTTCTTTTCGTGAGAAAAAATGTCAGCACATGGCGTTCGGGCTTTGGCTGTATTTTAGTGTAATAATTGTCTAACACAGGTGTCGGGCCTGGTCGGAGTGTTAATTATAATAATCGTCGGGAATAAGTACATTCACGTCATCGGAGTGAGTGCTTCGTGTCGTGGAAGGTTAATGTGATTCGGGGATTAATTCGTCGCATTCGGACAGCGACGCTTTGTGTCGGCAAGCAACACGACATCACATACACTAGAGCTGAAAAACCAAGTGCAGCAGTTACGCAGAGATTTAGACAGTGCAAATGAGGAAATTTCAAGCCTTGTAATGGAGCTCTCTAACTTTAAAAGTGAAAGTGTTAATCTCAAAAAGACGATCGAGAACTTTAAGAAAGTTACCAGTACAGGCCTAATAAATGGAAGCACAAAAACACCAAGGAGGTTCTCAATGCCATTTCCATTTAAACCAACCTACAGAACTATAAATAAACCAATCCAACTGAGTTAATTAACGTGGCCTTAACAGAAAATACACACAGTCTGTCTGTAATGTATTGGAAAAATCATTCGAAGAGCTGACAAAGAAGCAAGAAAATGAAATTGAAACACAAGAAAAGATATTTTTTAGTACAAAGACATCAGCGAAAATAGAAACAAATAACATCACTAAACCGGCAAAGGGAAAGATTCTTATTTTAGCGGACCAACAAGGACGAAATCTTCGGGATCTACTGCAGGAACTGGTTGGGCAAAACTACCTAGTTACCTGCTTTAGTAAACCAGGTGCAACACTGGAAGATGTTCTAAAATCAGAAAGAGAAGAAGTTCTAAAGATGACCGAAAAAGACTACGTCATTTTGCTGGGAGGAACAAATGACACAAATCCATACAGATTCCAATTTTGACTTCAATGCTGGATAAATGCGGCAAAAAAAACGAACATCATCACCTGTGAAATTCCACACAATAGGTACTTGAGCACTAGGAAGTTAAATTATGAAATGAGGTTTATAAGTAGCCAACACGAAAATATGTCATTCATCTATATGAATTATCACCAATTTAGGGCAAGCCATAAAATGTTAAATTTAAAATTGTGCCGATCAATATTAAGTGAAATTCTAAGTGTAGGATCCAAAATAAAAATGACAAAATGTAATTCAAATGTAAAATGTCACACAAAGTCAGAACAATCAACGCAAACTGATTTTACAGATGCAAACGTAAATGAGATAATAGAAAGATGTAATAATAACATAAATGATAAAACTGATAATGGAAAGGTCATAAATGTTGACAATAATAATGTTGGTAAAAAGGATTTTTTTCGTGTATATATGTAATGCATCAAAATATAAATGGGTTAATCACAAAATCGGATGAACCAATGGCTCATCTTGAAGAATTAAAAACTAACGGGAAGGATATTGATGTAATCTGTGCAACAGAACATAACATGTTAGAAAGCGACTGGAACCTACTAAACATCCCAAACTTCACACTAGCGTCTTGTTTTAATAGGAACAAACGTAATGGTGGAGCATGCATTTTACTGAAAAACATTCATAGTTTTAGAGAAATGATAGAAATAAAAAAGTATAACGTGCCAAATGTCTTTGAGTGCAGTGGTATCGAAATAACCGAGCCTAAAATTATTGTCATATGCATCTATAGAGTCCCTTTATACGATAACAAAACTTTTGAAATATTTTTTTGTTCCCTCAATGACATGCTTCACGATTTTCTATATGATAAGAACTTCAAACTTATACTATGCGGAGATTTTAATAATGACCTACTTAAAAGAACAAAGAACAGTTTACGATTCGAACACTTAACAATTAGCTATAACTTAAAAATAGAAATCAAACAACCGACAAGACCCGCGAGCGGCACTTGTCTTGACAACATAGTCCACAATACGACACAACGAGGATGCACAAGTGAGGTCATAGAATTTGGTTTATCAGACCACTCCGCGCAAATCTTACAGTGCCCAGTGAAAAAATGTTATGTCCTGAAACACTGGTACATCAAAAAACGTGACTACAGCCCAGAAAACATGAAAAAGTTTGCGGAACATCTGAACTCTTTGTCTTTTGACGAAGTTTATAAATCGGAAGACCCAAAATATGCATTTACGAGTTTTTATGATATGTTCATTTTGCTCTATAAATTATGTTTCCCAGTAACAAAAGTAAAAATATCTTTATTACGTAAGCAAAACTGGATATCGAAGGGAATTAGACTATGTTGAAAGAAAAAACGAGAATCACTGTGGCAATATAGAAGATGTCGTAATGAAGGAAATAAACACAAATTTAAAGCTTATGCAAAACGATTAAAAATGTAATTTATCTAACACAAAGATCGCAAAATACCTATAGAATAAATATGGCAGAAAATAAATGCAAAGAAACGTGGAATATTATAAAAAAAATCCCAAATAAACACACCAAAAGAATACATTGAAAAAATTGTTAAAGATGGTATAGCGATAACGGAACCAACGGACATTGCAGAATCATTTAATAACTTTTTTATTGACCTTACAAATGACTTATCAAATAATTCTATTAATAATTCAAATTTGACATCTAATATAAATAATAATTGTAAATCTATATTTTTGAATCCAGTGACACCTTTTGACATCTCTCAAACAATTAAATCATTAAAAAATACAAATAGCGCAGGATACGATGAGATAAACACTAAGGTCATTAAGTATGTAGTAATTATAGTTTCTCCAATTCTATGCCATATAATTAATAAATGTATGGAGTACGGTAAATTTCCAAGGGAATTAAAAATCGGAGTAGTAAAACCCCTGTTTAAAAAACAAGACAAACAAAATATGAATAATTATAGACCTGTTACACTAATCCCAGTTATCGCAAAAATTTTCGAAAAGGTAATATATCGGAATATATATACTTACTTCGAAATAAATAATCTGTTTGCTCCAGAACAAAAAGGGTTTAGAAACAATTAAACAATAAACATGGCAATTTATGATTTTCTTGCAAACATATTAGCAAATGTTGATATAAGGAATCCCGTGGTAACCATTTTTATGGACATGACTAAAGCCTTTGATATTGTGAGCCACGACATTCTTTTGAATAAACTTCTTAAATACGGCATAAGAGGTAACGCAATAGATCTTGTAAAATCTTACCTAGAAAAACGGCAACAAATAACACAAATAAACAAAATATGCATAAAATCTAAAACTGAACAGGATTACGTCTCAGACCCGAGAGAATTAAAGCGCGGTGTACCTCAAGGTAGTGTCATGGGGCCGTTACTATTTTTAGCATACATAAATGACTTACCGAAAGTTGTTCATCATCCAATGGTGCTATTTGCGGATGATAGTACGGTAATTATTTCTTGCGAGGACCCATATGACTTTGAAAATGAAATCAATACTACTCTTCATACAATTATTCAATGGCTTGACAGTAATAATCTAGTTATAAATATTGACAAAACTAAAATAATGAACTTTCAAAATAATCAAAATACTACTAATAATATGGACATTAACCACGATGGCAAAAAAGTTGAACAAACAGAGGTCACAAAATTTTTAGGAATAGACATTGATAGCAATCTTCAATGGAAAACACAAATTGAAACCACATGTAAAAAGCTACATAAATTTTCATATGCTTTGTACAAACTTTCGAAAAAGGTCGCTAAGGATGCAGTATTATTAGCTTACAATGGATACGTAGACTCCATTCTGCGATTTGGAATAATGTTCTGGGGTAACGGGGTAGGAAAAGAAAAAGTCCTCGTAGCTCAAAAAAGGTGTGTAAGGTCTATATGTGGCTTACGTCGCAGAGATAGTTGTAAGCCTCATTTTAAGAGGCTAAATATTTTGACGTTTCCATCATTATATATTTACGAGGTAGCTAGTTTTGTCAAAAAAAATTCTAATCTATTTGATAATTATTTAAGTAAACGTCATAAATCTAAAATTCATATGCCACAACATAATACTGCTTTATTTAAAAATAATATCTATGGCATGGCACCTATTGTTTATAACAAGCTACCAGATACTGTGCGCAATATAGAACATGTAATACTATTTAGGAAGGAATTGAGAAAATTACTTATCAATAAGACATATTATACAATGAAATGAATACATAAATGATCCAACAATATAATAATGATAATAAATATACATGTAATCATAGGTAGGTACTGACTTATACTTAATTCAAAATACAGGGATGATTTGTCATAGAAAATGATTTAATGATGTTGCATGCACTTTATTCTTACTACTACTATAAATCATCGTAACCCACGCCACTCGCCTTTTTTGACCTCTCTTATACAACTGTTGCATAATAGTAGTTTATGTGACTGCTACATAATGGAGGGCATTAATACTCGAGAGTGGGTTGTGGGTGGGTGAGTAATAATATCACTCGAGATTCATAATAATATCACATATCATAAGCTCTCTTTGATGTGTTCAGGAACCGCATGTTTGACCGGCATTGTGGCTCTGTAGTTGTTTAGCTTGTTCTGTAGTACCAACTTCACGCAGGAGGGCGTCGGCGTTCGAAATTTGTATGTCAGTACCAACTTCACAAACTTTCAGACAAACTAGGGGCGGCTCGCAGGCAGGCATCGGCGTTCGAAATTTGAATGTCATAATATGCAGAAAAACTACACATTATGGTCATAATGTGTAATTTTTCAGATAAGAAATGAGTTTTTACCGAGTAGTTTAACATTATGCTGATCGTAACGTGCGATTTTTGTACGCAGTAAAGAGGGTTTTAGATACGTGTGTAGATAAAACACATAAAACAGCAGTACAGACATCATTATAACACATAAATGAAACCAAACATATCCGTCTGCAGCGCCAAAGATGAGCATGATGACAGCATGACAGACACACCAAACAAAAAAAGATTAAAAGTAAAACACAGATATAAAAGTAATTAACCTCTTAAATTAAGTAGTAGTAGGCAGGCAAATGTGTGCCTGTAAAACAAATGGAGTGAAATAAACTCAATTGTATCAGAAACATCTTATTGTATCAATTTGTAAGTTTTATATTTAAAGCATCACCATGATTGGAAGCGGCTATTGCTTTGAAAGAGCGACACATTCGCACCAATGGGCTGTTGGCGCCATCGATAATTTAATGTGGGGGTGTGGGGTAATGGAAGACGTGCGGGAGCTCCTCACTGACCGGTTACGGACTGGAAAGCCTACGTTTGATAGGAGTGATGTGGGTCCTTACTTATGAAGGCAGACAAGATCTTGAAGTTTCCTGACATAGTGATGTCTCAAACAAGATGTACACAAAACATTCAATGTTTCCTTCGGAAAACATTGCTCTGTAATTGTTATGTTAATTGCCACATAACATCAAATACAATCGTAGGGTCAAAAGTGAGGCGAATGTCTCAGGGGATATAAATAAATAGTGCTTAAAAGCCAGCATTCCTTACGCAAGTGCTCTTTATGTTTATTTATGCATACTAATCTACTTATGATGTTGTTTTAGATAGGATCAGTTAGATCATGACTAAACCAAGTGTTATTTTGGCATTTTTCAATTCATAGCATTTTATGTTTTACAAATTTTGTTTCAGGTATTTGTAGGGGTGTGAAAAATGTATACCGATAATTCAACAAGAAAATATATTTGATGTGCATACCTATATCTCCGTTATCTAACATCAGTATGAAAATTTGCAAGATGCATGTTTCGTTCTTGGTGTATTGAACACCAATTGCTCTCTCAAGATGTCTGCAAAATATCGGGACAAAAATTCAAAATGAAACTGAAGGTCCTTATGGAGAAACAGATTAAAGATTCTGCTCAATACTATGTATGAGTATAAATCACTCGCCTGTGTTTCACGTTCACAGTCTGTGATCTCGTTTATGATTATATTACTTTATTTTATTATATTAAACTGCTAATCATATACATGTTTTGTTTGCTGGTTGTTGAATTTGCTTGTCTCATTGATTGAATTCATTTAATCTCGGATTATACTATATTTTTTTAACATCTTCCTTTCGATTGTTACTCTAATAATCATTCTCTAAATATGTTTTCAGGTTATGTGCATATATCTTATATTTAGTTTTTTTACTTCATCATAATTACTTTATTCTACGTTTCTGCTTAATTTTATTCAATGTATAATATTGTTTCGATTGTCTTATATTTACTTTAAGTACATAGTCAATTTGCTTAATTTTCGTCTGGGGCGATCTGAAAACCAACGCCAGAAAATGCTGAGATTGTTCCTTTTTTGCCTTATTACCCACGTATTGGTATTGTTTCTTCTGTATTTTTTTGGCAAAATAAACCATTTCAATTTAAATTTCAACCAGGTTGGTTTGTAGAGGAAAACGTATTATGATTGGCCTTCTTAGCAAACTTTTCACTTTGAACGTATGTTTCTCTGAGCGAGCAGGGGCTTGCAACTGGCTAATGAATTATGTAGGACTATTCCTTGGGTCTTAAGAACCAATAAAAACATGTTTTAAGTAAAAAAATGTAATGAAAAACCTTATTTTCTCATTTTAACAAAAATCACTCAGTCATTATGATATAGTCAAAAATCACATAGTCAATGATTATGATAGCTCCTCGACAATGAATGACCGGGCTGATCATTGTACGTGATATGCCAATGAATGTAGCAGAATGAGCAAGTGATGTGAAATTACGATACCTAGGTTTAAATAATTAAAAAAAATTGCTCTCATAAAAGACAATGCTTAGCACTGCCAATACTACCAAAAACTCAGTGATTGGCCCTGCCAGTCTTTGTCTAAAGAAGGCCGACTACGGTTTTTGAACTAAATAATTCATGCAAATAGTAGTTTATGTGACTGCTACATAATGGAGGGCATTAAAACTCGAGAGTGGATTTATGAAACGAGCCAAAGGCGAGTTTCCTAATAATATCACTCGAGAGTTTTAATGCCTAATTATGTACAGTTACATACACTAGTTTATCTACACACATATCATAAGCTCTCTTTGATGTGTTCAGGAACCGCATGTATGACCGGCATTTTGGCTCTGCAGTTGTTTAGCTTGTTCTGTAGTACCAACTTCACAGACAAACTAGGGGCGGCACGCAGTCGGGCGTCGGCGTTCGAAATTTGAATGTCATAATATGTAGAAAAACTACACATTATGGTCATAATGTGTAATTTTTCAGATAAGAAATGTGTTATTACCGAGTAGTTTAACATTATGCTGATCGTAACGTGCGGTTTTTGTACGCAATAAAGAGGGTTTATGATACGTGTGTAGATAAAAGAGTTTAAAGTCTATTGCTTACTGTGAAACCGTATTTAACGATGGCCCCCCTTCCCCATGACAATCAATTCGACTTCCATACAAAGCCATATCCCTTTTACCGTAACTAACCACCACACAATGATTTATAAAAGCACAAACTTACCCAGTCTTAGCCAACTTTGCTAGGAATTTGACGGTGTTGTGGGAAGCGCGTGACACCCGGACGAAAAGGTTTTTATTACGGTGTTGCTGAATGAAAGAATAAAAAACGACAATGCTATGGTATAAAGTGATAAATGGTAGTTAATTTTAAAATTTGGTGAAGTTATCTTTCTACAGGAAATCCATAAAAAGGCCAATCATTGTGGGGGGCCAAAGATACTATGGTTTCCCCTATAAGACACCAAGTCACCCCATACTGATTGTGATTTCATTAAGCAGTTCTAAATTCAATGTTAAACCATCCGATCAGCTCAGAAGACCCAATTAAACAATGTACAAGATGATAAATAAATTTACGTAGAGTATAAATTATTGTTCAGTTATTTTTCACCTTGATGACCATGTTAGCACAGTACACGGCTACACCATTGAGCTATGTAGTCCCCAACTACAAAAGTGACTTAAAAAGCTAAATTCAGTTAAACATTCGTAATTATCTTACTTTGAAAGGGCTTCTCGCAAGTATGTAAGCTTATATGGTATTTTAAATTAGCTTTCTGTGTAAAGGATTTCCGACACATCTCACACTGAAAAGGTTTCTCGCCGGTATGTGACCTTACGAGGCATACCAAACTATATTTTCTTGGAAATGATTTCAGACACACTTCACATTGAAAGAGCTTTTCGCCAGTATGCAAGCTTAAATGGTATTTTAAATTAGTTCTCTGTGAAAAGGATTCCCGACACACCTTACACTGATAAGGTTTCACGCCAGTATGTGACCTTACGTGGGATGTCAAAGTTTGTTTTCTTGAAAATGATTTCTGACACACTTTACAATGAAAGGGCTTCTCGCCAGTATGTGACCTTATATGGTATTTTAAATTACCTATCTGTGAAAAGGATTTCTGACACACCTCACACTGAAAAGGTTTCTCACCAGTATGTGACCTTAGGTGGGATATGAAATTATATTTTCTTAAAAATGATCTCCGACACATTTCACATTGAAAGTACTTCTCGCCAGTATGTGACCTTTTATGGGTGTTTAAATGAGATATATGTAAAAGGATTTCTGACCTACCTGTAAGGGTTTATCGCCAGTATGCACCATTATATGGGCTATCAAATCACATTTTTGTGGAAATGATTTAACACACATATCACATTGAAAGGGCTTTATGCCAGTATGTACTCTCGTGTGCCGCGTTAACTCACTTAAGTGACAAAATGATTTAGAACACACATCGCAATGAAAGGATTTCACGCCAGTATGTAAACTTATGTGGGTCTTCAAATTACCTTTTTGTGAAAATGATTTATTACACACCTCACATCGAAATAGCTTCACGCCAGTTTGTTCTCTCTTGTGCTTCATTAAATTACTTGAGTTTGAAAATGATTTAGAACACACATCGCACTGAAAGGTCTTCTCAACGGTATGTACTCGAGTGTGCCTCATTAACTGACTTAAGTGACAATATGATTTAGAACACACATCGCAATTAAAGGGTTTCACGCCAGTATGCAAACTTATGTGGGCCTTCAAATTATCTTTATGTGAAAATGATTTAGAACACACATCACACTGATAGGGCTTCTCACCCGTATGTGACCTTATGTGGCGTTTTAAAAAAGCTCTCTCTGAAAATAATTTCTGACACACCTTACACTGAAAAGGTCTCACGCACGCTTTTGTTTTCTTATGTCGAAGTAAGTCCGTTTTAAGTGAAAATGATTTATCACACAGGTTGCACTGATTTGTTTGCATGTTTTTATGTAATCTTAGTCCCTTCGGACACTCGCTACACTGATCGTCTGAACACAACACAACAACACAATCTTCACATGAAAAGGGAACAGCTTTATGCGAAAAAATGTCATATGTAGCGATGTGACGTTCTAAAGCAGTTTTCGAATTAAACCTTTTATCACAGTAATCGCAAGCGAACGTGCATTTTAACTCGCGAGCAAATCCATTTATAGGGTTTGATTTGTTTAAAGTTTTCCCATTATTGTTAAATTGTTTTCTTGTATGTGCTTCGGTTTCCTGTAACTGTTCATCCTCTCTCACTTCCTTGACCAGCACCGGACGGTGTCCGGCTCCATCATCATCGTGTTGGTCAGCAGTCATCGTCTGAGCATCATCATCTTGCGGAGAGATGTCGATAGAGTGAGCGAAGTATGTCCTCAGCCGGCCAGAGCGACACACCGAGGTCTGCAGGAACGCGGATAGATCCTGTAAACACAGATACATTGGAAGTATTGACTCTATGTTGGATTGTGTCTTGGAAACAAAAAACAGCAGCAGACCAAAGTACCTCCTTGTCACAATTGAGTAGCATCGGCTGCAGCAGTCTGTACGAGTCCTGCACTTGCTCTCTGAAGCGCACCGATCTCTTCAAGTGAGCCACACACACTCAGCAGAGTCTCGGAGACTGCAATACCGGTACACCTTCCTCCAGCTGAAACATGAACAAAAGTGGAATTAAAACCAATTTTATTTTATATATTATCACAAGGATCTGTAATTAAGATTCTGCGTTCTAAACTTGTCAAGTGAAGTGCCGTGACTCGTGTTTGTTTGTGTACTACACTCAGAACCAATAAGCATGTCACAGTGTTTCATGTGCAAAAAGAACATCATCAAAAAGTCTCCAGGTCTAGAATGTAGCAGGTATGATAAGGTGGTGGATGCTTAAACAGAATGTGCTAATTTATCGGTCAAACAACTAACTGCCCTCCGTTCAATCAACAATGGGCTAGAATGGAGCTGCGAAGACTGCCAACGGAGCTCCCAAAAGCGGTTTTCCTTCTTCGTTCCTGATGATGAGTTCGAGGATGCAGACGATGAACGATGAACAAGGAAGGGAAGAGTTGGATGGCTTCCAGGAGTCACTGAGCTTCATAAGCGAACAAGTATCTAATAAAGAAACCACTATTTAAGAGCAATTCGGTAAAAATCAAAATGCTCGAGAACCAGAACTCAACCTTACCAACAAAGATGAGAATCTAGAGCTGAAGATCACTGCGCTTGAACATCAAGTGAGTTTTAAGAAAAGATTGAAAGCGTATCTAAAAAAATAAAAAAGGTAAAGGAAGAAGACAAAAAGATACGGATATACAAACATGAGTACTTCGGACGATAAACGTCTACTAATAGGAGAAGATGAATCAACATTATGCAGAAGCTATCAGCGGTCCTGAGAGACAACAGTGGTTGTAGGCGATGGTAGAGACAGTCATTCGATGACAACCAAGTGTGGGAAGTTGTTGTGTAAATGTGTCTTAAAGAAAAAGTTTGATTTTTGATAATAAAGTGAGATACCGTGCTAGACTTGTTGCTAAAGGTTGTCGCAGAAGGCTGGTGTAGACTATCAGGAAAACTTTTCACCTGCGATTAGGCACTCGACCTTGCGATTATTGTTTGCTTTGAATGTGCAGTTGGATATGGATATTACTCTCAAAGAAAGCATATACACATATATATATTATATTAGGTCCTTACATATGAAATTGGCGTTTCGCCGTACTGGCCACTTTGATCTGAAATATCTCCTCTATGGTTAGGAATTCCAAATTAAAATTTATACAGCTATTTACTCATTTATCTGTGTTTCTAAAATTATAATTCATTTGTTTTTTCCTCAATTGTTTTTTTTTCTTGCGTTACTCAGCTTACAAAATGGAAAACTTGAAATATCGCCGGCCGGAGACCAAAGTTGATAATGAAGAATTGAAGGCTATTGTGGAAGCGGATCCATCGCAAACCGCGTCCGAGTTAGCTGCAGGCTGCGGTGTTAGTGATAAAACTGTTTTAATCCACTTGAAGCAAATTGGGAAGGTGAAAAAGCTTGAAAGGTGGGTACCTCACGAACTGAATGAAGCAAATCAACAAACGCGCGTTGACTGCTGCGTTGCATTACTCACCCGGCACAATAATGAAAGGATTTTAAATCGAATCATTACCTGTGATGAAAAGTGGATTCTGTACGATAATAGGAAGCGCTCATCGCAATGGCTGAACCCTGCCGAACCAACCAAACCATGCCCCAAGCGAAAATTGACTCCAAAAAAGTTACTTGTGAGCGTTTGGTGGACTAGTGCTGGTGTCGTTCACTACAGCTTTCTTAAATGTGGCCAGACGATTACGGCAGATGTCTATTGTCAGCAACTGTAAATCATGATGGAAAAGCTAGCTGCTAAATAACCGAGGCTGGTCAATCGCTCTAGGCCACTGCTGCTTCATGATAACGCTAGACCACATACTGCACAACAGACGGCTAACATATTAGAGGACCTTCAATTATCTAAGACATCCACCGTACTCACCGGACCTTGCTCCAACAGATTACATTTTTTTTCGAAATTTGGATAACTTCTTGAAAGGGAAAAAATTCAACTCCGATGGGGCAGTCCAAACCGCCTTCAAAGATTTTATTGATTCCCGTCCGATTGTTTTTTTTAGTAAAGGGATCGAAGAACTACCTATGAGATGGCAAAAGTGTAAAGATAGCAATGGTAAATTGATTAAATAAATAATTATGTTTAAAAAAAAAACGACTTTATGTTCCTCCCATGCAAAACGCCAATTTCATATGTAAGGACCATGTATATGTTAATTAGGTTTTCCTGCTCAAGATTCTAGAAAAGTTATGAAATTAAAGAAGGCTGTATAAGGTGTTACCAATGAGTAGTGGAAACATTTTGCAATTTAGGGTACAGTAGGTGCAGATTGGAACCCTGTGTTTTTATAACAAGTCATAGAAATGATAAGAGAACTATTGTTGGTTTTTTGTTGATGATTTTATAATCGTTTCTAATAATGAAACGGAAACTAATTGTTTGATAGAAGCTCAGTCAGAAATTAAAGATAAAAAATTTGGGTCAAGTCAATCAATACTAATATAAAATATGAGTCAGCTCAGCACAGAAGTTTCTACGTTGTGTGTATTAAATATTTATGCATAGCCGTTTATGTTATGATCCCTTACAAAGCAAGTTTAATCTCTTGTACCTGAAATCTAGACGCATTTAGTTACAAATTATTTTGTTAAATGATATATTTATGACTGTATTGGCCTTACAAATAAATTTGCCTATAGAGTACCTACGAATACCCGTAGGGAACACCACTTATTTTCCTGGAACACCACTTATTTATATGGTTCAATTTTATAACACACATTTTAATAACATAGAAATATTGGCCACGCGCGTTGGCACTTTCAAGAAACAGACATTGTCTCAATTGCTGACTATACAATAGAAACTTAAATTAATTTATAACAATATACCTTAGTAGTATCTTTTTTTACTTTATTCAGCAGATCTTTTCAATCAACAGACTTTGTCAAGAATCCATTCTTTCAGAATTTATTAGCTTCTATCATTCGCTACACTAGTTTTTAAAAGAGATCTAAAAACAATCTGGGGGAGTTTCTACACCCTTCTTCTCCCACAGTGGTCCAATGTAGAGAAGAGGCAAAAAATTACGTTTGCTAAGTATATGTAAATATCTACAGTAATAAAGTACTCTGACTTTGACTTTAATAAGTCATGTTAAATAGTAATATGTGGTAATTGGAGCTGGTTTCATGATTATTTAAGTGTTTACAACATTGTCTTGACTGTTAATATATATATATATATATATATATGTATATTATAAATAAAATAAAAATATAGGTATAATAATCACCATAAATGAAAATTATAATGTAATTACATAAAAAAACAAAAGACTATTTTTTAAGATACTCCAAAGAAAAAAAAGAAATGGTTAGATTTGTAGATGCCGATTGGGCAGGTTTTGTTTCATGAAAAATCCGAGTTTTCTGTATCTTGGGAAATTAATAAGCAAATAACTGTAGCACTTAGTGTTTATGAAGCTGAATATATCCCTTTATCAGAAGCTTGTAGAGAAGATATATATTTACAGAATTTAGAGTGTGAATTAACAGGTTCCTGCAATAATATTATATTGTATAGTGATAATCAGAGAGCTCTGAAGCTGGCAAGTAATTATTATTCACACAAATGTTCTAAACATATGGATGTTCCTTACAATTTCATCAGATATATAATTAATAAGGTTAGAGTTGAGACTAAGCACCTGCCAATATCATGACTGCTGATCTCTTTACTGATAGGATTGTCAGGAACACTACAAATTTATGAGAACACTTGGAATTGTTCAAAAGTAAATCTATTGTTATTTCTGTATATGCACGAACTAAGTGGTATATATGTACAATAGGTAAATAATATTATTTGCTTGTATTGTAATAAATGCTCACGTTATTTGTAATTTTAATATGCCCCCATATACCCCCCAATAAAATATGACAAATCCTGTCATAAGATGATACAGATACTTGAAAACAGTCAGCCTCTTAAGTATGCAACAACATAAAACTGTAGGTGGAACATGTTCAGGCATGTTTGCACCAGATTTGCATACTAAGATTTTACTTAATTTCATTAATGTGCTGAAATACATGAGTTGTATGCATTTCAGCATAAATCTCACAAATAGACACAAGTTTCCAGAATACACTGATTGAGGGACTGAAGTCAAAGTAAAGTTTTCTTTAAACTGTAGATATTAACATATACTAAGTAAACGTAATTGAGCACTGAGTAGCATCATATCATGTCATGTCACGTGATATTATTTATGGCCCCGGCACCGCTCAGCTCAGCTTCTCTACATTGTGGGAGAAGAAGAGCGTAGAAACTCCCACAGATTGATTTTTAGATCTCTTTTAAAAATTGGTTGTGCTTAAGTATTACAAATATATGTTTTTTTTTATTATTATGATTAATAAGCAGGAATAAATAATTACAAAATTATTAACAGCAAGGTCTGTGTTGAGCTAGATTAACCCCATACAGTCCTGTCATTTAAGTATTCTGGAACATTCAACAACATTAACTGGTATTCTTCCGTCAGTATAATATTTGACAGTGTGCTTAACAAAGGTGAGATGAGATGAGATGAGATGATAGGAATGATGTAGATAGATAGATCCTGAGAAAGATAGGAATGCAAAATAAAGAGGTTAAATAATAGTGCTAATACAGTAGAGCCAAGATAACCTATACTCAGACTTATCGGAACATCACTATAATCTGTACTGCAGCTGCGGAGTGCATTATAAAAAATAATAATAATAATAGGTGAGAACCCCTCACCTTGATTAGTCTATGATGAGCCACATAGCATGTTCAGGATGTAAAAGACCTGTTATTATCTAGAAATATCATGCTGCATAACTTGAGGGATAAAACCTTTCCTTGGTCAATAAATAGGACTCGCCAAACTATAATTAACCAAGTTAAAAACTTTAAAAAAACAACTTCAAGTTCAAGCTCTGTTCCTTCCTCCCCGGTCTGGATGTGAATAAAGTAAAGTATTGACATGAAAAGTCCTCATCAAAACTCTTGCTGCACTGAACCCCAAACCAAAATGTCATCTGTGTATATATATTTGGATTTGTTGATTGATGACCTTCAGGTATTCTTCGAAATAGAAGACTAATAATTTTATTTTTTTTATTGATAAATTAAATTGGTATTTTATTTAGAACGTTAAAATTGTACTTACGATTTTTTAGCATTTTCCAGGCAAAAAGCTAGCATTTTTAGGGTTCCGTACCCGAAGGGTTCCAAACAAGACCCTATTACTAAGACTCCGCTGTGCGTCCGTCCGTCCGTCCGTCCGTCTGTCACCAGGCTGTATCTCAAGAACCTAGCTAGAGAGTTGAAATTTTCACAGATTATGTATTTCTGTTGCCGCTATAACAAAAAATACTAAAAAACAGGATAAAAGAAATATTTAAGGGGTTCCCATACAACAATACCACATACAAACTTATGGATGCACCTGGTTACGTACATGGAGTGTGAAAGTAACCGCACCAATAACTTTGTAAACAATATTTTGCTGTATAAAATCCAAACTATTCACTCCACACCATCGCTTCCATTGAACGGTGGTACGGAACCCTTCGTGCGCGATTTAGACTCGCACTCGACCGGTTTTCTAAATAATCAAACGGCAGCACTGCACACAATGGTTGATTTGTCATATTGAAAGTTGGCAAGGCATGGTTTCAATTTTGTGTCGCATTCCGAGTCACGTCAACAAAGCCATTATCGCTCACGTGGCGTCACGACCATCATGCCCGTTCCGAGTGGAAAATGGCGACCATCATAGATATCCGTTCGGAACGCTTTGAAAGCGACGGTAGACGTTCACCCTGACAGATGACACTATTATAACCCAACTATTGTAACTTATCTTCATTTCGAGTCGTAGACAGTCGTAACAGTTATATTAGCTTTGTATTGGGTGAATATGTGAGGAAACAAACAATTATGGAGCGCCAAAAGTCGCTGCTGGTTGCTGTTCTAAGTTTGATTGTCAGCTGTCAGCGTTACAGCTGTCACCATTGATTGCTCCCCACAGTGCTGACGCTCAAAGCATTGGGTAATGAAGTTGTTGAACAGAATGCCGACCTGTGCAATACTCACGTGCAAAAATAGAAACGGGATTGTGAACTCCAAGAACGGCGGTGACACATATCACTTGTAAGTCGCATTCCAACTATTATTTCTTCTTAAAACACACGATATAAACATTATTACGAAAATAAATCACTCGCGGAAATTTCGTCACGAATTGATTATTAAAGTGACAATGTCATGTTGTTCTCGCTAGGTTTATTATCCATTGTGATTAATTCCACGCCTCAACCGAACGGGCGTGGAATCTTGTAGGGTGTTTTTTGCAGGAGTATCGCAAGTGGTACTGACCTTGACGCCTTGGGATGGAACTCGAAAGCTCAATTCGAGGCAGGAATGGGTACATTGGTGAAAAATATTTCAAAAGCTCGATCAACATCAGCGCTGGATTTAACAACATCATCACCTATCTTTAGGCAGAAATCATTGTCCCTTGGTATAACTTTGCCAGTTTCACGGTTTGTTATTTGCCAAACTGTTTCATTCTATTATTTGAATTTTGAATTTTTCTATTAATGTGTAAAGTTTTTGCAGTTCTACAAACCTATTTGAAAGTTTTGGAATATTTTTAACATAGTCATGACATTTTCGATCAAAGTTATAGGTTTTTTGTTCATAAAGGTCATACAAGATAACTCTACTTTTACGAATTCCAAATGTTGCCCTGTCATTAAATTCAGATTTACCGTTGTCACTGACTTTCTTTAATTTAAAAACTTTATTGAATTCTGTCTGAATAATGTTGAAGAAGTCTGAGTAGATTTTGTTTGGGTTTTGTTCATTAAAATCCGGTACTGGCAAATTTATATCTAAGTTATTCGTAAATGTCTCTAGTCTATGGGATGTAATATCCCTACTAAATGATGGACCAGTCTTATCCTTAATAGCAATTGGGAATGGAACTGTTTGACCACTGTGATCGGAGGTAAGCAGGTAATTACACTTTTACTTGTGAATGCACAGTCACAAAAAACGTTATCTAAGCAAGTTTGGCTGGTAAGTGTAAATCTAGTCGGCTCTAAAAATACATGACTTAAATTAAACGATTTGAATAAAGTTATTAATCGTTGTATCATTGTTGTTCCTACAAGCAAATCTACATTAAGATCGCCACAAATAATTTAACTTTTTTCAGTTATTACATAGTTTAGTGAGGGCTTCCTCCATAATTTTCTCAAATATTTCGAAATTGCCATGGCCTTTTTCATCCCTCGGTGGCCTGTAGACACAAACAATTATATTATGCAGGATAAAAAGAGAAAGGCTTGCACTTTACTACAATTATTTTTTATTTAGAAATGACTGAATCTATTATTACAGCAACTAATCTCTATGAATAATAACACAAAATTACAGCAATTTCACACTATTTGTGCAACAGAACTATTTTACTTATAAATAACTTGATTTGATATTAAAGTTACAGCAGATTTAGAAAAGAGGAATACACTACTTAATCGGTCCTTAAGTTCTGTCACAAGGTTTTTGATAGATAAAACTCAGCAATAAACTTTTTCTTATTCGTATTATACATGATTAAAAAGCTTATTTTATACGAATCAAATTGAAATACAATACATTTTGTACGATTATCGCAATATGACCAAAAACCTTATAACTTGAGACAATCGCGAACCCAAAACACGCCGCAACTGACAAAAATACCACTTACCACAAATTTATTAAAAAAAACAGTGTTCCAGATAACCAACAAGGTTTTTTTATTTATTCTGAAACCTCGATTTTAGACCATGCTTAACAACTAGCATTTGATTTTCTGTTAGCTTTCAGTTCCAACTGCTCCCAAAGAGAAATTTACGTACTTTTTACGTTTTCAGAAAAACGTATAAAAATGATCTTGTGGGCAACAAGTACACTACGTAAAATGTGAATATGAAAATTAGTTTTACCCAGACTTAGTTATCTTATGCTTCAAAATGAAGGTAACGGGTTCAGGGAAGGTTCTGACTAAAATCTTACGTAAGTTTGAAAGGTTTTAAGAGTCATGGAAAAAAGATAAATTGAATCACGTCCGTATTTTTGATTGGGTAAAAAAGTGCAAAATCTCTGAAGAAACTAGCATTTGTGTAATATGGCTTTAAGCATTTAAATCCAATAATCGTTCTAATTTATCAGTATTTAATGAGCTATCAAACCATATATAGTATTAAATAAAATAAAACTTGGTATTATTTACTATGCGTCAAAATATTTGTGACAGAACTTATGGACCGAATATATACAGTAAAATTTGGAGGGAACAGGACGATAGTAGGACGGACGTCGGACATAGATTTTACAGCTTTAGCAGAGGCAATCGAAAGAGGGCTTCGAATGGCGGGAGCTTGTATTTAAAAGATTTCTCCCACCCCCCGGCCGATGGTCGTAGTCATTGGTATTGACGTGGGGCGCGGGTGTTGCCACCTCGGATGCTCAGGCTAGGGATGCCGGTGTAACAATTATATGGCTATCCAACTCAACACAGGATACCTCTATTTGTCTTTCAAAAGTAAGTGCAAGAAGTGCAAGAATATCTTTCCGTTGTTTCACCTTAATATTATTTTTCACTGAGATTAAAGAACCACCTCTATCAGCAGTCTTTCTATTGTAATTACTGATAATCTTATAATTATTTATGTTAAAAGACATCATATTTTCCTTCAACAAGGAATTGCTAAAAAAATGCAAAGCAAAAGCAAAAGACTGCGGATACAAATTCGTATGGACAAAAAACTGCCATATCTATGTCAGGAAAATAGAAAAAGCACCCTTCATACTGGTTTCATCGGAATTGGATCTAAAGAAAATTTTATAATAACTGATCGACCTTTGTTTGTTATAAGTCCATGTAACCTATCTGTTATATTACACTCTCAAACACACATTAACACACTCTTACTAACTACACAATACAAACACCCGCAACTACCTACACACCCACCATTTCTCAATCACAAACATTTATTATTTGATATATTCCCTCAAAAACCTGCAAATAACCAGTACCTACAACAGTCAGCAAACGTCCAAACATTATGTCTAATTTACTGCCGTATACACAGTCGAATTCAATCACGCTTTACTATTATGATCAGCAACAAAGTGTTTGTATCCCATCTATTGCCGGCCTAAACACAAAAAATAACCTCAGGATTTATTACCAGAATGTTAACGGTCTTAGAACCAAAACACTGATCTTCTCGAACACTGTCTCATCCTGTGACTACGATATCGTGTTGGTAACTGAAACATGGCTTCATAGTGGCATTCTGGACTCAGAGCTGACCGACTTAGATCAGTACGATGTATTCAGGCGCGATCGGGTAACTCTGACGACGGGCGGCGGTGATTGTTCAGTGATTGTCCATTACCGCCCAACGTGACACAAGGTCTAAATAAGATCTTACGACTAGTTAACTCTTCTAATCCTCCCCAAAATGGCCAGCATTCTTCAGTGGAATTGCAGGAGCCTGATGCCTAAAAAATCAGATTTAATTTATTTAATAAATAAGTATTGGACCTCTGTTATAGCCCTCTCGGAGGTGTGGTTGCTGCCAGGATCTCGTTTTCGGGTGACAGGTTTTACCAGCCTCCGGGAGGATAGAATAGATGGTTACGCAGGTGCCATTCTTTTAATTAAAAATGGTATCCCTTTTTCTAGACTTAATATTCCTGTTCATAGTGATAAAATTAATGTTGTTGCTACAAGATGTTTTGACACCACCTTTCTTTCAGTTTATATTCCTCATCCAGATCTCTCTATTCTCCATGAACTGGATATTATTATTTCTTCTCTTCCTTCACCCATTGTAATCCTAGGTGATCTCAACTGCCATAATCAGATTTGGGGTAGTTATAAAAATGATACAAATTCTTCTACAATTTTAGATATCCTAGATAAATTTGATCTCTGTATCCTAAATGATGGCCGGCCAACCCGCAGAGTATCCCCGACTCAAGATCCTAGAAGTGCAGTAGATCTATCTCTCTGTTCCGCAAATTTAGCTTCAGTCCTCTCTTGGGATATTCTTTCCTCCACATATGGCAGCGACCATTTTCCAATTTTACTTAACTTCCCTAACAAGACTGTCCCAAAAAAAAACATTCTCACCATTACTCAAATACAGACTGTCTGGTGCAGACTGGGAAAGGTTTGCTAAAGAATGTGATCATAGGATTAAGTTGCTGGACTCTGTGTCTTCTCAAAATGCGATAAATCTCTATTCTAAATTTCTTGAAGCAATCAAAGCCTCTGCTAACTCTTCAATCCCATTAAAAAAACCTCCCCTTAATAAAATTCGTTCTCCTCCGTGGTGGGACCATGAATGTACTGATGGTATCATTAAACGAAAAGAGGCCGAGATTTCGTATGCGAAATGTATGACCACAGAGAATTTTATAAACTACCAAAGAATTTCTGCCATGGTCAGTAAAATGTTGTCTAAAAAAAAACAATCAGGTTGGTCAAAATTTTGCGAGAACTTATGTCCTCGAGCCCCAGCTTCTCTCATTTGGAAAAATATAAAAATATTCAGGAATTCTTTTTCGGATCATAATTTGTCCTATAGCGATCCCAAAGTGTGGTTGGAGAATTTCGCTAGTAAATAAGCCCCCTCCTCAGTTCCCTTTTCCGATTGCCTCTCATCTGTGCCCTCCACCCAGTCTCCCCCCCATAGATTAAATGAAGTATTTTCAGAATCGGAGTTTGATCTTGCAGTAGAAAACCTAAAGGACTCCTCCCCAGGTTTGGATGGCATTCCATACTCTTTTATTAGAAACACTGGGTCTGTGACTAAAAAATACTTTCTACAGTTGATCAATAGTTTCTTCACATCTGGGTCTCCCCCGGAGGCTTGGAGGTCGCAAATAATTATCCCTATATTAAAACCTGGTAAAGACTCCTCAGATGCTGCCTCTTATAGACCTATAGCCCTGTCTTCTACTCTTTCTAAAATTTCTGAACACCTTGTCAAAAATCGCTTAGAATGGTTTGTGGAGAGTCATAACATTTTAGCCGAAAGCCAGTTTGGCTTTAGAAAAAACAAATCAACTATGGATAGCCTGGCCATCTTGACCACGGGTATTAGGATAGCTTTCTCGAAAAATGAATCAGTCGTGGGAGTATTTTTAGATATATGCTCTGCTTACGACAATGTGCTTCTTCCTGTGCTCAGGCAAAAAATGCTCCATCTGAGTATTCCAGTGAGGTTAGTTAATTTCATTACCAGCTTATTCTCAGACAGGTCAGTGTTGATACGAAACCAAGATTGCTTCCTGTCTCCTCGGTCAGTATGGAAGGGTCTGCCTCAGGGATCAATCCTGAGTCCCCTACTCTATAGCATTTACACTTGCGATCTTGATAGAGTAGTTACCTCCTTTTGCAACATACTTCAGTATGCGGATGATTTAGCCCTTTATGTTCCTTTGCCTTCGATAGAGGAGGCCGCTGCTAGACTGAATTCCGCTATTATGTACCTCGAGGACAGGCTAAGTGATCACGGGTTGTCATTGTCAGCCCCAAAGAGTAACGTTGTTATTTTTACCAGGAAAATCCTTATTCCGGATGTGAACATCACCATAGACGGTTCATCAATCCCAGTTCCTAATTCTGTTAAATTCTTGGGTGTCATTCTTGATTCTAAAATGAACGGTTCCGCCCATCTTAACTACGTGATGAAAAAATGCGAAAAGGGAATCAACTTCATGCGATGTCTTTCTGGTACGTGGTGGGGCGCTCACCCGTATTGTCAAAAGCTGATATATAATGCCATCCTACGCAGCCATTTCGATTACGGTACTTTCCTGCTTGAACCATGTAATAAAGCTGCTCTTGATTGCCTCCAGAGGGTTCAATTCAAATGTTTACGCATTACTATCGGTGCCATGAAATCGTCTCCCACAAATGCCTTACAAGTTGAATGTGTGGACCCCCCTCTAAATTTACGAAGACAATATCTATCGGACAGATTCTTTTATAAGACTATCCAGCTCGAAAACCACCCCCTCATTCCCAAAGTCAAATTGTTGAGTCAGCTAGTGTCAAATACGAGCTACTGGTCCCATAAGGATTCTACATGCCTTGTCAAAAGTCTCCAAAAACTAGAAAATGCCAATCAACCTCTTTATCAAAGGAATATGAACCCTCTGTTTAGTACTAACTTTAATGCTCTTATCCATTCTCCTATCATTATTCTGTCTCTTGGCATCTCGAAATCATCCCCCGACGCTAATACTTCTTTTAATGAAATTGTAGCCAATTCTTGGAGTGATTGGCTACTTGTTTTTACCGATGCCTCCAAACTCCAAGAGTCCGGGTGTGTTGGAGCTGCGGTTTGGATGCCAAGATATAAAATCATTCTCAATTATAAATGCCCCCCTCTTTCATCGGTATTCACAGGTGAGTCGGTAGCGATTCTGGAAGCCATTCTATATGTTTTATCCCATAAATTGTATAAGACCATAATTTTTACAGATTGTCTTAGTTGTCTCCAAGCCATCAAGGCAAACCAATTCAGAGTTAAAATTAGATTCCCAGTAATTTTAAAAATTAAAGAAGCTCTTTATGGCTGTCATTTACAGGGCATAGAAATTGTTCTGGCTTGGATCCCTGGCCATGCGGGTGTTTCGGGAAATGAGGTGGCAGATTCTTGTGCAAAGAATGCCGTTGTATTGGGCGGTCCTGAACATTTTCATAATTTCAGCTCAGATATATGTACTTTATCAAAAACCCATCTTTATAAATCCTGGAACGATTCCTGGCAAGTTAGCCGTCAGGTAAAAGGTAGATATTATGGAGATATCCAGAATTCAGTCCCGCCGAAACCCTGGTTTTTCAAATACCGTGTCGCGGATAAACGCACCATCTCTACGATTTGTCGACTCCGTTTGGGTCATGCCTGCACTCCGGTGCATCTTGCTAAAATAAGGGTCAGGGACAACTCCCTTTGTGAGTGTGGTCTTGCGGAGGGTTCTGCTGACCACATCTTTTTTGAATGCCGCAATCTTAAATTTTCTTTGTATAATTATCTTCCGCCGTACATTCCTAGGCCTACCAATTTGAAAACCCTATTATCATGTGTCAATTCTCCATTCATCCAAATCTTGTGCAATTTCATTAATGTAAATAACATCAAACTTTAACTCTACATAGTTGTATTTGTTGTAGTCTAACTAAACTAACATAATTTAATATTTATGTATCTATTTATGTACCTGTTTATTCTAGATCTAGATACCAGAAACCCTGTGATTTGGACCGAAATAAATTAATAACGTGTAATTTCTGAAACTTGACATTGGCAGAATCATCAAACCGATGGAAGCCACCTTATAAGAAATTGAATTGAAGTCTTTGTATCGAAAAGGTATTACATTCTTCTATATAATGTCTCAAGTCCGCTTTTTCGGAATCACAGTGAGGACACCTGCTGCTAGGCACTATCTTCATTCTGTTGAGGTGAGCTGGAGTCAGGCAATGTCCAAATCTCATTCTGTTGATGACTGTTATAAATTTTCTTTCATTGCAAGCCTTATGTTTCTTGTACCACGGTGAAATTGGTAATTCTTTTTGTATAGAGGCATACCAGCTGCCTTTTTCTTTCGACTCCTCTTTCCAGTACTCTTCCCATATCTGTTTATAGGACTCCTTCAACACGACATGGTAATCTGTATATGGAACCATCAGTACATCTCGATGATCTTAGTCATATCCTGAAGCCGCAGCCCGATCGACTATTTCATTTCCCTTAATGCCACGGTGCGAAGGTACCCATCTAAATTCTACTACTTTGCCTTCAGTACTCAGTGTATGCAAAATAATTTTAATATTATATACAATGTAATTTACTTTAAATGACAATGAACCACTCATCAAAGCCTCGAGAACAGATAAAGAATCTGTCACTATCAAAATCTTATCTAAAACATCATCTTCTCTTAGGTACAACAATGCTCTGTAGATTGCATAAGCTTCTGCACTAAAAATACTGCATTTGTCTTCAATTTTAAAACACTTAAAAATGTCTTATTTCAGCGTTATAACACTGTGATAGTTATACATTATATAAAGCTTGTATAGAGTACATCCACCAGTTTGACTAATAAACAGTGTATAAGCCTTGTATAACTATACGACTCTTTTATTTTGCATGCTGGTAACACAATACAAAGGAACATTCAAACACGTTTTATCTGCATAAAAATAACCAAATCTTAAAGAAGTATTAAATTGTGTGGTAAATTTCATCATCTTTTGGTGCTGAAATATAAATAATCAACTAGAAAAATACATTTTCCAGTTCATTTATCAACACAAAGCTTCGCAATTTCATGATCCATATTAATTTGAAATTGCCAGTCAAAGTTGGAAACCGGTTACGAACGCATTTTATTTTTGACAGCTTCGCTTGGTTGTTTTGTCATTTTGTGGTGTTTGTTTATAGTTACAAATGCAAAATATTGCAAAAAAGCGAAAAACGACAACAGAATAACAATTATAATGTCGCTTAACGTTAAGGAAGAACCTAAAAATAAAGAAAAAAGGCACCGTGCTCCTAACTGGGAAGACGTTGAAAAGGTGCGTACATACACATTGTTATTTAAAAAATTAGTTGGTCCCATTTATTTATGTACCTAAAAAGAGCATTATATTTATATAATTCATCACCACTTTTTGGTTTCAGAAACTGTTAAGACAGTTAATCAGCGATTACGTCGATATAATTGAAAATAAGAACACGGAAACTAATACAAATAATAAGAAATTAGAAGCTTGGAAAAAAATCTATCAAAGGTTAGTACTCACCTAAATATCTGCTGTTAGTTGTTAATTATGCTAAATATATGTCACATTTATTAAAACATTTTGTTGTCATTGTAGATTTAATGAACTTAACACGCGGCCAAGGAAGTTGGAGGAAATAAAACAACAGTGGCGCACATTTAAGACAGAGTGGCACATTTAAAACTGGTGGAGGCCCAAGACCTCCTAGCCCAAATGACGACACCCTTAACCTTATAAAACTGTTGCCACTGGAGTTTGAGGTTGATTACAACAAATTTGATAGTGATGGTCCTTGTATAATAGTAAGTCATGTAATTACTTCAAAAGAATTTAAACACCAGTATTTTGGGAAGTTCATTGTATTACTTTTATTCATGTTATTTCTTTCAGGTGCAAGATGAACAATCCTCATCCCAGAGAGGAGTCGAAGATCCCAGTTCTGATATAAACAATTTGATCCAGGTATGCATAATAATGTATCACACACAAGCTTGTACCAAACCCTTCATATCCTCACTGTGGCCTGGAGGAAACTAGCCAGCACTTCTTGGGAGAATTTGTAATGTATTCATACATAAGATGGCGTACACTACAGATGGATAGCATCAAAGTAGTTAACTTGTCGAACTAAAGTTTAATGACCTTCTAGAATTCATTAGAAGAAGATTTGGGGATGGACAACTGTTGAACCAACAGTAAACAGTGCCCAAATACTTGGGTGAAATAGTCACAATAGAAGACCGATAATCTGCCTGTGCTTCAACGGGTTTCCCACCCCTTCATCTATCTATCTATCTAAAGATGAGTGAGACTGCCCCTTGGAACAAGGATAATGTTTTGAGTGAACAAAATATATTTATTTGTTACATTTTGTTTTCAGACTCAGCATGACAATTGTCCTGAACCTCAAAGAACAATTGAGGCAAAACCATGTTCTCCTACAAACAACTCCAGCAAGGTATGTTTTTATTTAATACTGCCTCCTATCTAACAACAAGTAATTTGTAATGGGCATACATATTATCCCTGAGCCAACTGTACATCATCATCATCCTGTTAGGGAACCCGCTGTTCATATAAAGCCTATATGAACAGCGGGTTCCCTAACAGGACTCATGTACAGTTTGAAATCCAATCAGCTGGGCCCTGCCTACATACAGTATCTAGGCCAGCCCAGCTCATTCAGCCCATTCAACTCGACACTGTGCAACCTGCATCCATTGTTTTCCTGCTGTCCTCGCCAGGCAAGCTACTGGCAACTATACCATATTTTTTCTAAGTCACAATTTTTACTGGCAGGTCCCATTGAAGCGGAATCAATTCCAAATGAAGAAACATACAGCTGTTGTAAAAGAGTCTCGTGAGGTATCTAATAACTATCATGTCTAATAGTCCTATGTCCCTTGCAATATCATAAATAATATTTCTTAATTTAATTCACCGGAAGGTTGCCTGGAATATTATTTATTAGTTGCCATCAGCAATAGCCTTTGTACACAATGTTTCATTTTTGTTGTTTGTTATTTTTCTTCTAAACAAAATATACACATTATCCTTTTATTTGATCTGGTGTTGTGTTTCAGGTTCAACAAATAGCAGACACTGCTATCAAAAGAAGTCTTGCTGCTACTCAGTGCATAGTAGAAGAGCATGAGCTAAAACTGCGGCACATGCAAGAAATTCATGATACAAAATTGAAGCACATGACAGAAGCCCATGAATGGGCAAGAGAGGAACATTATCTCCGATTGGAGTTAATGAGGAAGAAACAAACTGATTTTTAATAATTTTTGATTTAAATAAAAATCTAATATCTCTCTTTTAAAAAAAATATTCTGCAATTTCATATAATTTATATATGATTAATAATTGTTGACTTAAATAAAAATCTAATATGTATCTCTTAAAAAAATATTCTGCTTTTTTGATCTTCACCTTAGAAATAAGCTTCAATATAAGCTGATCTGGCGGCTTGCCCAGCATGATTGCCTGATGGCTGTTGCCTTGGTACTTCTTCGGTCTCATCAATGTCATAGTCCTCATCAAGCTCTTCTCTCATATCAATGGCAATATTGTGGAGAACAGCCAACGCTACTATGTATAATTTGGCATTCTCTAATGACACAGAGAACCCGTGCAGAAGACATCTAAAGCGTTGTTTCCAAACACCAAAGCAGCGTTCTATAGTGTTCCTGGTTCATAAATGGGCATAGTTATAGGCCTCCTCTTTCGGTGAT
Organism: Argyresthia goedartella; assembly: GCA_949825045.1. NCBI lineage: Eukaryota > Metazoa > Arthropoda > Insecta > Lepidoptera > Argyresthiidae > Argyresthia > Argyresthia goedartella. The sequence continues at coordinate 9,724,113 of OX463832.1, read as the reverse complement.
CGAGGATTTAAAACCGGTGTAAATAAGTAGGGTGTCAAAGCATAGCCTGAATCACCAATAAGCCGGCCATGAAATTCACCGCGCTCCATTCTTTGCCTTAACTGGCTCTCACGGAAAATACGACTATCATGCGTACTGCCTCTCCATCTTACTACAACATCCATTATATATAGTGACGCATCACACACACACTGCACATTCAGCGAGCTATACCCTTTTCTATTTATGTAGAACTGTCCAGTTGCACCTCCGATTTTCCGAATTCTAATGTGCGTGCAGTCAATAGCTCCTATAACACTTCTCATGTTACAAATTGAACGGAATTCTTCAGATACATGTGCCTGTTCAACAAGTGATATCGGCATTTTAACGAACTGATGCGATTTCCGTGCCAGAGCTTCTGCTACTCGGCGGCATATATTTGTTATAGACTGCTGACTAACACCATGTAAGTCAGCAGCGTCATCCTGAACCTCTTGTCGACTCCAAGTCCTCAAAGCGATGAGCACCTGTAATTCGGTTGAAAACCCTCCACCCCTTGAACTATTTTCAATATCCTCCCGCACTATATCACAGATTTTTGTGAAGTATCTTTTTGAAAATCGGTATTTCTTCTTGAAATCAGCGTCCGAGAGTACTGATGGATCGAAACGGGGTTTATATGTCTTTCTTCTTCTTTGAGGTGGCAAATTCTTTATTACATGGAGAAGTTGCACATCCATAACATCTAATTCTTCCACAAAGTCCAATCAATCCATTTCCAGGTTTTCGTAATAAAGGAGAGAACGCAAACCAATAGCAATTAACTCAAAATAACCTCAAACTCAAACGTCAAAATCATGTGTGTCGAGCGGACCGCCATTTTTCTCCTTATTCATTCAGTCACTAAACAAGTACAATGGGCTGTTTAGGCAGTGTATAAATCTTCATACAAACTATGCACTTATAACAGCTGTATACATCCGATTGGCCTATTTTGTGTTTATTAGTAAGGTTTTGCTTATTTCTAGTGTATACACCTTCTATATTTTTTTATTAGTAAGGCTGTTAGTTATTCCTTTTTAAAGATTTTATAGTAGTCCACTTTTTGTGCCATGCTTTCCAAGTATGAATGTTTATCATCTAATTTTGAACTATCTATTTTACATTTTAAATTAATCAAAACCTCATAACTCAAACGTCAAAATCATGTGTGTCGAGCGGACCGCCATTTTTCTCCTTATTCATTCAGTCACTAAACAAGTACAATGGGCTGTTTAGGCAGTGTATAAATCTTCATACAAACTATGCACTTATAACAGCTGTATACATCCGATTGGCCTATTTTGTGTTTATTAGTAAGGTTTTGCTTATTTCTAGTGTATACACCTTCTATATTTTTTTATTAGTAAGGCTGTTAGTTATTCCTTTTTAAAGATTTTATAGTAGTTCACTTTTTGTGCCATGCTTTCCAAGTATGAATGTTTATCATCTAATTTTGAACTATCTATTTTACATTTTAAATTAATCAAAACCTCATATTTACATTTATACAATGGCCATTTGTCACTTTTGTGCATATTTACAGTTATGTTTTAATGTGAGTAATTATTGAACACATTTCAGGAAGCCGGCCATGCAGGATATCTTTCGGGCCCACATAGGACTGGGTTAAGGAATTACTTAGTGACTCAGGTAATAACAATCTATTTAGAACAGTAGAATTTCTACTAGTTAAACTTTTGAGACAAAAATATTCTGCTAATCGAAGTTGTCTTATAGATAACGGAACAATGCCTGTCTCTGCTTCCATCGCATTAATAGGGGTAGTTTTCATGCCACCACTAATAATCCGAAGAGCCATATTTTATATCTTATCTAGTTTTTTTTAAGTGTGGGACTACTGATGATGTATGCCAGACTGCTATAGTCAAATTGGCTTCGAACTATACTTTTATAAATCATAGTTAGTATTTTAGGATCAGAACCCCAGAAAACTCCAGCCAGACATCTCATAACATTAATCCTTTTCATTGCCTGTTTACATATATAATCAATATGACTGTCAAATTTTAATTTATCATCTATTATTATACCCAAAAACCTTTTTTCCCTTTCTTGTGCAATATTTATACCTCCTTATTTAATATTTGCAGAATAATTACTATTGGAGACCAAGACAGAACTCTTACTGCAGTTAATATTTAATCTCAAAATTTGTGTGTAATAATAGTTCAACTGCTCCAAAGCACTATTAAGCTTGCCCTGAGCCACAGTAATATTCCTGTCCTCCGAATATAGCAAAATATCATCAGCAAATTACAGAATTTTAATGTCACCAGTCACATATTTTAATATTTCGGAAGTATAAAGATTATACAAAATAGGTGATAGGCTTGCACCTTGCATTAAACCTTTGGATACTATTTCTGGTCCATGTAGAATATTGTTATGTTTTACATATAATTTTCTATCATTAGAAAAGTTAAACATCCATTTTATCAATTTTCCAGGCAGACCAATACCGGCCAAAACCTGAACTAATTGAGCTAAGTCTACATTGTCATATGCCCCTTGGACATCCAGAAAGGCACAAACTGCTGTTGAACGAGCCAATGAACACTTCTTCATGTCAGCTATGAATGAAACAAAACTTTCAGAAGCGCTCTTTCCTTTTCGGAAACCAAACTGAACCTCAGGTAATAAGTTTTGACTTTCAACATAATAATCTAATCTTAATTTAATCATTTGTTCTGTAAGTTTACCTATACATGAAGCTAGTGAAATTGGTCTGTATGAATTGTAGTCATCTGCAGGTTTATCTGGCTTCAGAATTGGAATCACGCACTGAGTTTTCCATGAGTCAGGTATAATTTGTTTAGTCCAGAGGCAATTTAAAATGTTCAAAAGTGTTTCTTTACAGGAAACATGTAATTTTTTAATCATAATATAAGGAAAATTATCTAAGCCCGGTGTTGTATCCTTTCTTGTGTCCAAAGCAGTACATAACTCATTCCATTCAAATGGTTTCAATAAAAACTTATTCTGCTCATTGTCATTATTAAAAGAAAATAAGTTATCAATGTTTTTACTATTACATGGGGTTGTATGTACAAGTTTCTGTATAAAAGCTGTTACCCATTCATCATTTTTGGATCTGTTTTTTACATTAACTCTTTTAAACCTACGTATGTAATTCCAAATAGTTGAAATAGGAGTGTACCTATTAAGGGATGCACAAAGGTTCTTCCAACTGTTTCTTTTACATTCTCTTATTATAAGCTTCTTTTTAGCGTCGCACCTTTTGTATTCTATAAAGAGTTCTAGTCATAGATTTCCGGTAAGCCATTAATGCCTCCTTGGACATTTTAACTGCACTATCACACTCATCGTTCCACCATGGAGCTGGAATTCTGTTTTTATGTTTGTTTGTCCTTTTGTGTAAGGGAATAGTCATTCTTTAATCTGTTTAACATGTCACAAAATTTATCATAGGAATCTAATGGGTTTGATGGATCAAAATCATATTCATCCAATAGTTTTTCTGAATCTGAATAGTATTTATTCCAGTTAGCTTTATTAAATAAATATTTTTCTATGTTTTCATTAACTTGGTATAAAGAGGGGGAAATATTAATATCTTTGTATGTAGGATAGTGATAGCTTCCTAGTGTGTCTTCACCAACTTTCCATTCACAAAGAGGAGCAATATCCGGGCCAACACAAGTAACATCTATTGCTGATGGGTTCTTATTAGGAGCCTGTACTGTTGTAGGGCTACCAGTATTTAGTATACATAAATCAGCCTCGTCAATCAAATCACATAATTCCTTTCCTCTGGACTGAGTAGTGCAGCACCCGAATGCGATATGGTGCGCATTAAAATCTCCAGATACTAAACAAGGTTTAGGTAAATTTCTAATAATATTTCTTAGTTTACTAATTCTAATTCTACTAATCCCATTATTTTTGTTTCTAGGAGGGCAATAAACAGTTAGAAGTGAAAGAGGTCCTGTTTCCGTCGACACAGAAATCGCAATAGACTGTATATCTTGATAAAACGCTGTATTAAGGATTTTGTATTTAATTGTATCTTTGACTAAAATACCTACACCGCCATGTTCATTTTTAGCGTTCTTAAATATAAAATTATAACCAGGAAAATTAATATTACTGTTAGTCTTTTTAACCATGTTTCATTTAGTAAATATATATCAATATTGTTTTCAGTTAAATATGTTTTGAGAAGGCGTTTTTTTACTATTAATGCTCTGAATATTATCTGCGGCTGTACTATTCTTAGAAATGTATCCATTAGATTGACAAAATTTTCATAAGGACTTCTCTAATTTTTAATGTGGTCATAGGTGCATTATCATTCCCCAGTGTAACTAAAGTTTTTACTATAGCATTTATCACTTTATCATTATTTATAATGCTCACATTATCATTGTTTTTAGATGTCCTAGCATCAGTCTTATTCAGGGGTATTGTTGGTGCCTGTTTTAGAATTGTATTCTTTACTTTGGATGGTGGAAGAGCTGGAAAACTCTTTGGATTATTAAAGTTTGCTGCAGCACTACCATAACTCATACTTTTGTTTTTGTTTATTTTTGCCTCCTTTACAGGGCATAACTTCGATATGGCTAAATGGGCCCCCCCACAATTGCTGCATTTAATTTCATCAGTTTTGTCGCAGCTTTTGTAGGAGTGTCCACCCGCACATATGGAGCAAACCTGAGCATTCTTGCAAATTCTAGCAGAGTGGTTACATGTCATACAATTGTAACATTGCATTACCGGTGGTATGTATGTTTTTACTTTTGCTCGCCATCTGTCTAAATATATGTACTCCGGCAAAGTACTGGATACAAATGTCACAGATATTGTCTTTAATGGGTAAAGGTTACCTTCGGGATCCTTCTTGATGAAGCGTCGCACCGCCACTATCTCGTACTCACAAGAAAGTTTCCTATACAGCTCCTCGTTACTCATTTCCTCGGGAACAAAGTGTACTACTCCTATCTTCTCCACAAAGGATGCAGGGATGTATGCACGCATGTCGTGTTGTTGAAGGTCGTCGTTATTGTTGAGGAAGTCATTAGCTGCGCTAGCCTGCTTGAAGGTAATTTGTAGCTTATGTGCCTTGACTCTGTTAATTTCGTACTGTCCTTTGATATATTTCGAGAATAAATTTTGTGTTTGGAGAGGGTCTTTATTTCCAAGCTTTACGTCCTTTGTATTCTCAACAAATACCGGAAACTCCGTGTTTGTTGAATTGTCCGGGTACACTCGTTTGTAATTGGGTTTGGAGTAAGGCCGATAGTATTTATCCTGATCTTGCAGAATTGCTCCTGATGTATCACACCACTTCCGTTTTTTGGCCTCAGGCGTGCCTGAACCGTCGCCACCACTTTCAGAAGGCATTTTGATGCCTAAAACACAAGTTTAGCCAATAAAATAAGTATTTTTATCTACGAGAAAATAAAAACCAGCACTTTTTTCAACTTCCCGCCCTGCTATAGAATAGACCCACGCTATTGCTAGGTTAGATGTGCGCCACTAAAGTAATTATCAATAAAATGACTCTTATGTCGCAGATATCGCAGAAATCTACGCTGTATGGACTCAATACTATCTATGTAAATTTCATATCCAGGGTTCCAAACTTGTGAACAATACTCGAGGATTCTACGTATAAGCACAATACAAGATTTTAATAACCTTAATACGTGTAAACTGAGAGCAGGTTCTTATAACAAAACCCAAAGCCTTATTTGCTCTTTTTATAATGCCATCAATATTCTAACAAATATAGAAAAAGGAGCGGTCCGAGCATGGATCCTTGGGCCTGAAGGTATTTTTATCCAACTAGAGGAGGATGAGAACCCAGGCAAAGTGAAAGTGGAAAGTGCCTTCGTATAGTTCAGGTCGAATGCGTAGACCCTCCTTTTCATCTCCGTAGACAGTATTTATGCGATAATTTTTCTTTAAACTTTCTCAGGTCTCATCCCATTCTCTACTCTCTAAACTACAAAGACTCATCCAGCGCATTACGTCGCGTGGATACAAATCATTAAATGATCTTACATGGCTTCTCAGAAGCTTTATATCATATATGAACCCAATATATGTTTAAATTTTGACATTGAAAAGGACAATTTATTTGGAAACAGAAACTTTAACAGGATATTAATCGAAACATGGCCTGACTGGCTACCAATTTTCACCGATGCATCTAAACTCTCTGATGACCGTAACGTTGAAGCAGCGATCTGGGGTCCAAAATTCCGTATAATTTTTATTTTATTTTATTATTATACAAATATGATGTGCAACATAACAGGTTGGGACCCAAAGCGCCACACATAACATAATACACATGGTGAGAAATCAAATAATTACAAATACATTATCGATATCTTTTTACAACTATAAGATAACATTTCGAGATTCAGTTCCATACGATTAAATTAAATTCAGTTAAAGTAAAAATAATTTTGTCCTTTAAATGCCCTCTTCTTTCATCCGTGTTTACAGGGGAAGCTACGGCTATTTTAGAAGCAATCGTTTTTGCAGAATCCCGTTGTAAGAGACTACCGGGATAGTTTTCGGTACGGGGTCCAATAAAAGTACGACGCGATACAAATCAGCACGAATATATTTATAAACACACAGGGAACTTAACCTAGACACGAATACAGGGGGATTCAAACGAAGCACTACAACACTGTCACTAAGAAAACCTACGAACGTCGCACGCTGAAGCTAGGGGAGTTGAACAGGCTCGCACGGGCAGAGTTTCCAGCGGCGTCGTCGAAGGTCTCGGTCGAACTGAACGGAATAAATGACAATAGTCGAAATATAAAGTTGCTGGGCCTACGCACACTACAGTAGTATTACAAAAACTTCACAATCGTTTTCTACTTAATGACTAAGTGCGCAGGCCTGCTCATAAAACTGCAATGCAGCTGTGCCCTCGAAGGCGCCGACACAAACCTCACCTCACAGTATGCCTTTTCGACAAAAGGAAACAATACTAACACAGAAGATCAACAATAGTGGCGAAATATTTACAATAGAATCTTAATGCTAACAATTATAATGACTACGAGCTAAAGGATAATAAAACTATACAAACTTAAACTGCCGGTGGGGAATTCCAGAAAGTGTATTCGGCGACCAGATGTTTCACTACCTAACTCGTAATGACTGTGTTCCTTAACATTCCACCCCCGAGCAAGAGGGTTCCACCGATAGCTACACATGACCGTCGGTAGGTAACACAGCTAGTTTGACAACTGGTCGACGCAGCATCCCTTTACATGTCCTTACATCTACCACTCTCACTTGTCCATCACTACCCGGAAACACTTTCGTCTATTATGCCACGGGGCCACATATTTCGCGGCTGATTGCCGTCCACAATTAACACAACATCACCCACTTTCACTGATGGAGACGCATTCTCCCACTTATGACGACGCTGAAGCGTCGGCAGGTACTCGCGACGCCAGAACATGTCTGCCAGTGCGTTTGCTTTCTTCCATAGGCGCCGCGAATCGACGTCTCCGGGGTTACACAGGGCCGGGCGTGTGTCGCCGGTGGCCGTACCCAGCAGTAGGTGGTTCGGTGTGAGCACCACAGGCTCCTCGTGGTCTGTTGTGGTGTAGGAAAGGGGCCGGCTGTTAATAACCAGCTCGGCTTCCAGTAGAAGAGTGTGCAGCACCTCCTCGCGCGGGGCTCGTTCCTTCAGAGTCACCCGCAGCGCATTCTTCACGGAGCGCACCAGGCGTTCCCAGCAGCCACCCATATGTGGGGCGGCCGGAGGGTTGAAACGCCACTCAATCCCTTTGGCGATAGCTTCGTCACGCACACGCTCATGTTCCATCTTCTTTAGCGCGGCGCGCAGCTCGCGGGCGGCACCGACAAAGTTCGTACCGCGGTCGCTCAGGATCATTGCAGGTTGCCCACGGCGCGCTATTAAGCGCCGCAAGGCCAGGATAGCGGAATTGGCACTCAATGATGCAGCCAACTCCAAATGTAAGGCGCGAGTAGCTAGGCAGGTGAACAATACACCCCACCGCTTTTCTCGACGCCTTCCGATGCTCACTTCCATAGGGCCGAAATAATCGACTCCGCAGTTTACGAACGCACGACGTGTGTTAGTGAGCCGAACAGACGGCAAATCTCCCATCTTCGGACAGGTCGGGCATGCCTTTTGCACGCTGCAGTATTGGCAGCGCGCAACGACAGCTTTAACCGTCGATCGCAGCCGCGTTATCCAATATCTCTCTCGCAGCAAGTTAACCACCGTTTCGTGATTGGCGTGCAGCGCACGCGCATGGTAGTGCTGTACCAGCAGTCGAGCAACCTGACTGCTGCCATCCAGTAGCACTGGGTGTCTCTCGTCAAAGGACAACTCTTCTGCGGCCCCTAACCGCCCTAGTTCAAATAAGATAGGGTCAAGACTTAGAAGGCGGCTAGACCGCGGTAGCGAGCGACCGGAATTCAGCGTACGCATTTCTTCACCGAAGGACTGCGCTTGGGCCTGTTTCAACAAGCACAACTCAGCCTGCTGTAGGTTCTCCACCGTCAGCGCCCCCGTCTGCTTCCGTCTGCATGCACCAATGAACGCCAGTGCGCGCGCAACAGCGCGCAGAGCCCGTGTCCACGTTGAGAAGCGCGTAGTGTCGACCAACGGCAGCTCTGCTTCTACCGTCGTTAGCGCCCTCTCTAAGAGCTCTGGATCCGGGGCGCTTTCCTCTTCACCCTCGCGTTCCGGCCATGGTACCTGTGGATTACAGAGCAATGGCGGGCCGGAGAGCCACATGGCCCTCAGCTGGCAACATGGCCCTCAACTCGGGTGAATTCGTCACCCACCCCCTGATGTCGAAACCTCCGGCGCCATGAATGCGCCCGACATCAGTAATAAGCTGTTGCGCCTCTTCTACAGTATCTACACTAGATAGTCATCCATGTAATGTTTGGACCGAATAGCGTTCACCGCGGCTGGGCAAGAGTCACTAAATTAGTTTGCATTTTTATTCAAAATAAAGATAGCGGAAGTAGGCGAGGATGTAGCACCAAATACTAATGAGTTCATGGCGTAAATATCAGGGTCTTTTGTTCTATTCAGACCACGCCATAAAAACAATTGTGCTCCTTGGTCCTCCTTCCTGACCCTAATTCTGAGAAACATATCGGCTATATCCGCTGTGAATGCTACCGGCCCAACTCTAAAGTTAATGAGCACGCCTAACAAAGAATTCAATAAGTCAGGCCCGCTTAAAAGATTGTCGTTAAGCGATGAATTTTCGTAGGAAGCGGCAGCGTCAAAGACCAGTCGTAACTTTCCAGGTTTGTTTGGGTTTGTCACACCGAAGTGAGGCAAATACCAAACAGGACTGGCTTCAAAACCCATATCTACTTTCCGCGCGTAGTTTTCACGGATAAGCCTGTCCATTTGGCTGCAATAGGTATTGGCGTACGACGGATCTTTGTCTAACCGACGCTCTACACCGTGTAAACGCTTTAGTGCGTACTTATAATTATCGGGTAGTTCCACGTTGTCACGTTTCCAAAGCAGGCCTACTTCCCACCCCCCGTGTACGGCGTGGCTGGTGGACTCGAGAATGCTCATCGCCCGTTCGGATTCGCTATTCCTACGTGAGACTTGACTAATACCTATGGCTTCTAGTTCGAACTGTTCCTTCACTAAAGCGTGAAGATCAGGCTGTGAAACTATCATGCAATTTGCGTGGCGTGTCATATTTGGAGCGTGTTTCGTAGCTAGGGGTCCATGCACGACCCATCCTAACTTAGTGAGTGAAGCGACTGGACGACCAGATTTACCTCGAGAGATCTCCTCGGCGGCTATCCAGTTGTCCTGGCCCAACAGCAGCATAGGCTTCGCTCCCTCCATTGGACTGCAACCCAGGTCCCGTAAGTGCGCATTTTCATTAAGCACTTGTTTAGGCAATGTCTGAGAACGCAAGTTAACATCACTTAATGTCCGCACTATTACATCGTGACACACACCGTTCTGTTAGGCGGCCCGTCCAAAGTGTCTTTTTAAAAAAAATATTTTAATAAGCTAGAAAGGATTTATTAGTTCCTTGAAACACTCACAATACAAGTACTTTTCAACCCTTATTTTAACTATAGCGCGAGGCGAACTTATGCGCCGAAATCCTAAGCACCGGATGAATTTTGTATCTGAACTGACTGGAGCCCATGTTGCTTTTCCCTTTTATAGACTCGGTAAAGCCGCATGGCGCTCTGTGGAAAATGGAAGTAAAATGATGACAAAGCAGTAATACGGAACAATACCAGGACATAACACCTCCCCCCTAAGATGGAGCTTTATCCCAAAGATGAAGCGAAATTGAAATAAGGGTCTAACATTAAACATTACACAAAAGAAATAAAAATGAAATAGTAAAAGTACACTAACTTATCCTAATTATGAGCTAAGTTTCTATTACTAATATTAAATTGAGAGTCTGCAATAGACAGTGATTTTATAGGCTTATCATCTTCATGACTAGTCATGTCTGAAAGCTCAATTGAACTTCTTAGCTTATTATGCCTTACAGTTTTCCTAGTGTTACACTGATTGTATATCTGGATACAACAATTTGAGTTTGAGTTGCAACAGAAGTATTTATAGACTTTGAAACAGAAGTACAAAATTATACACGCAATTATACAGTAGGTTAATCCGGAATAGTAGTTGCCATATTTTACAATGTGTGATTCGTTTTCAGCTTTATTAATTTCATTCTCTAAGTCGTTTAACTGATGCGATGCGTGTTTCAACGAATCTAAGTCTATGTTTGACATCGAGATTGGAGTTAGCAAATGAATGGACCTATTTAAAACTAGTTTATTACAACAATCATCTTCTGTTATGATAAAATCGGATTTAAGTTGATTAGAAAAGCTAATAGTATGTACAGTAGTAGGTATAAGTTGTGTGGTTTTAGAATAGCCAATACAATCTTCAGATAGCTTTAGTATACCAGTGCCTGAAATTATAGAGTCTGACAGGATATCGTTACATTTCACAGTTAACTTATTATTTCTGGATTGGACAAATATCCATCTATTGTTAGTAAGTTTTTGCCAAATGTCTACATCTCCATAGATAAGTTTTGAATTACATTCTTTTGGCAATGACAGAGATACTTCGGTAATAAGTCTAGTTTCACAGGATGGATTCGATAAACAAGAAAATGTTGATACAGCAGGACAAATTGAATAAACGGAACTTATAATTGTACATTCGTTAAGGTTATCTAACATAGCATAGTTTAGGTTATCTTCCGTAAGTGCAAGATAGGGCTTTGTAGGTTGTATAAGAGCAAATGTAGTAGGTTGGTTTACATTATGAGGAGTAGGTAAAGGGATGACCTTACAGGACATGTACTTTATCGATGAGATAAGGGGAATTTCCATTACAAAAACAATCTTCCTGTTATAATAGTATGAAGTTAATTTAGAAACATCTGAAAGCGTGTTCACTTAGCCTTCTTCTTGTGGACTGTATTTGGACTGGAATCAAACTATTAACTTTCTAATTTCACTTTTATTCGTATAAAGAAGCACCAAGCACATGTTAACATCAAGAGCCTATATTGGACAGTGCCCGTACAATTAACGTTGCCAGTGGCGAATATTCAAATGTAGATTATATTTTATGTTGCCATAAACAGGCTGCCACCGGCAAAAATAACAATTATAGCTAGTTAAGCTAAAGGTTAAACTTATGTTCGCCCTTGGCGCAAATACATACAGATAAATAATTAGAGCAATGATCAATCACACGATCATTTAAACATTGAACTTGATAACCCACTAACATGTATCTAATTCTCTACAACTATTACAGATATCTAGACAGATTTATTTGCAGGAAGTTATACAAACAAATCTATTTAATATAGCAAAGCATAACCTAGACTTTTTATTTCTTAACGGATAGTACACACATAGCCAATCAATAGTGACTTGTAACATAATACCTTAATTCTAAATATACCTCCTACTATTGTTCAATAGGCAGGACACAAATAGTCTGTAATGACCTATTATACATTTTATGATCTGCTGTTTTTAACGTAACGGCTCTTACTTTGCCGTCTTTCCCCGGACAGACTTTTACAACTCTTGCCATTGGCCAAACTAAAGGTGGAGAGTTAGGTTCCTTCATAAGTACAAGCTGGCCTTCAATAAGGTTAGGCATAGACTTACTCCACTTGTTTCTATTTTGCAATGTGTTTAAATAATACTTATGCCACGCCTTCCAAAACCTTTGCTGTAGTTGGGTACATTTTTGCCAGAAATCAAGCCTGTTACTCACACGATCAGAAATATCTCGTTCGGGATACATTGACAAAGCTGTTCCTACCAAGAAATGTCCAGGAGTCAAGTAGCAGTAATCATTGACGTCCTCTGATAGAGGTAAGATAGGACGTGAGTTCAACACGGCTTCTATTTGACACAAGACCGTATTTAACTGTTCATAAGTCAGTTCAGCACTTAAAACTATTCTCTTTAAATGATATTTCATGCTTTTCACAGCCGCCTCTGCAACCCCTGCGAAAACAGGGGCGTAACTAGGCGTAAAATGAAACTTTATGCCTTCTTTTGCTGCATAGGCTTGCACAAGCGTCTGATGATCAGCAGAACTATTAAGCTCGTACAACTCAGCTAGCTGGTTCCTTGCCCCACGAAAACATCCCCCATCATCACAAAAGACATCGCTGGGCAAGGCACGTCTGCTCAAAAAGCGTTTGAAGGATGCCAAGAAGGCATCTGTCGATATATCAGAAGTCAATTCTAAATGTACTGCTTTTGTTACAAAGCAAACATAAATACAAACATATCCTTTAGTGATTACCGTGCTTCGCAACCTCGAATTTTTTATCTTAACTGGCCCAGCGAAGTCGATGCCTATCTTTTGAAATGGTCTGCATGCAGTGACGCGATGCTGAGGCAAGGATCCCATGAGTTGCTTTGCTGCACCAGCTTTAAATCTGAAACATACCATGCATCCATGAGTCACTTTTTTAACTTTTCGCATACCAGCTACCAGCCAATATTGTTGGTTTAAACTCGCTAAGAGCGACTTAGGGCCAGCATGTAACAACCTAACATGCTCTCTTTGTATGATCAATTCTGTTATTCGAGATTCGTTTGGCAGAATTATAGGATGTTTCTGTGCGAGTGGTATATCTGAATTATCTAATCTCCCACCTACTCTAGGCAAACCATTTTCGTCTAAAAATGGATGTATTGGCTTAAGGGACAATTGCACATTGTTGCCTTTTCGCAATGAAGCTATTTCATCATTGAAATAAACCGACTGTTCGTGCTTTATTATAATATGCAACGCGCGTTGCAATTCGACAGGATTCAGCACTCTCGCACTAACCCTACCATCGCCTTTTATATTATGACAGAATCTATAAATGTATCCTATTACCCTGGTCATTTTATCAATGTCTGAACACTTCTCTATTATTTGAAGAATATCATACTGTACCGCTGTAGCAATTACTATCATATCAGGCCTGGGGCTCTCCGGTTTCATCTCAGGTAAGTCTTCAGGTAAGTTCTGATTTTTATTATCAAATGTGTACTCACATTGCAGGAATTTTGGCCCCTCCCACCAGAGGGAGCATTTTGGAAGTTCCTGTGGGCTTATGAGATCAGCAGGGTTGTCTGCTGATGGCACATATTGCCATTGCCATTTGGATGTTTTTTGCTGAATTACACTTACTCTGTTCGCAACGTAAGCTTGCATCCTTGTTTTGTCAGTCTTTATCCAAGCTAAGGTAATTTGTGAGTCAGTATACAAGTAAACATCATCTATATGTATGTTTCTACACAATGTATCATATACTCTTTCCGCAAGTATAGACAAAAGCAATGCAGCATTAAGCTCCAGCCGAGGTATTGTTAGTGGATTTGCACGTGGGTTAATTCGCGACTTTGAACAGAGCAAGTATAATTCAGCCTTACCCGTTATGTCGACCACGCGTAGGTATATACAGCACCCGTAGCCTGTTGTGCTGGAAGCGTCGCAGAATCCGATCAGCTGCACCGCCGCTGCTTTGTTGGTTGGAATACACCTTCCTAAATTAATGGGCTGCATGTCAGCCAGACTGCTAGCAAAGTTAAGCCATTCTTCGATCAAATCGTTAGGCAAGCGATCGTCCCAATCTAGATTATGTGACCAAATTTTTTGAATAATGCTTTTTGCTCGCACTACAATTGGACTAGCAAAGCCCATGGGGTCATAAAACTTTGATATGTAACTTAGGACTTCCCTCTTTGTTATTTTATTACTTTTAAATGCTTCTGGGCTGTTGATAGTGAAACAGTCCCCTTTAACGTCCAAGGTAAGTCCCAAAGTCTTCATACTAAAGTTTCCCTTTTGAAAATCAATCTCACTGAATTGTTGTTCAGCCTTAGGTATGCTTCGAAGAACTTCAGGTGTGTTGGAAGCCCATTTGTGCAAGTTGAAACTGCCATAGCTCAACAGCTCACATAGTTGTCGTTTAGCCTCAAGTAGTTGATGCATGTCAGAGCATGAGTACAAAACATCATCAATGTACGTGCAATTTTTTAATATGAAGGATGCCAGTGGTAATTCTTGCTCATGCCTCTGGGCGAGTTCCATTAAACATCGCGTAGCTAAATAGCTCGAAGGTTTTACTCCGTATGTGACTGTGTCAAGGCGAATACACCGCAAAGGCTGGTCTGGGCTTTCCCTCCACAAAATGTTCTGGAGTGAAGATTGTTCCGGATTCACAAGAATGTTGCGAAACATCTTCTTGATATCTGAACTCCATGTGAATTTCCCAAATCTATACAGCATTACAATATCGAACAATTCTTTTTGTACTATAGGCCCATTCAATAGAATATCGTTCAATGAGATCTTCTTGCCGGTTTTCATAGACGCGTCAAATACCACCCTTGTACGCGTAGTTTTGCTTTGTTCATTTATTACAGCATGATGCGGCAAGAAGTATATCGCATCTTCATTGAAATTGTATGAGTTAATATCTACATAGTGTCCATGTCCCAGCTCTACATATTCATCTATAAACCTTTGATAATCTGTCAGCAGATTGATGTTTTTTTGCAGCCGCTTTTCATGGCTGAGAAATCTATGTAGAGCTAGGTCAAATGAGTTACCTAGTGTTTTATTTATACTGTCTGGCTCTAACTTCAGTGGCAAGTCAACAGTGAACCTTTTTTGATCTAGTTTGACAGTGTTTTTAAATATATCCTCTGCTAGTTGTTGCTCTGAGTTCCCCTCTTTCCCCTCAATTAGTAGTTCTGGAACACGCTCCACCTCCCAGAACCCTTTGACAATCTCATTTATACCCGAGTCACATTTAGTACAAAAAAGTACAACCTGATTTTTTATGATGTCTGATGTGGTGGCCCCAGCGATGATATGGCCAAATTGTGTATTGAAGATGCTCGGAGATGTAGACTGCTCGGGGTTATTGCGTGCAGACTGATTCTGCGACTGCTCAAGCGGCAGTATTATCTGGAAAAATACATCAGCACCAATCAACATGTTTATTTCTGATGGCTTGTTGAATGTTTTATCAGCCAAGGTCAGTCCAGCCGGTATGGATATAACCTTTAGATCCACTTCTTTTTGTGGCAGGTTACATGTTATCGTTTCCACCACGTGACAGTTGATGAGGGTGTTGAATGTTGAGGTCAAAGAGTAAACCTGCAAAGGAATGCAGGCTTATTTTGCTTTTGCTTTGAGATATGCCTATCAGGTTAATATCACTACGCTGAGGTGTTAATTCCAATACCTCAACAGCCTTTGTAGTTATCAGTGACACTTGAGAGCCAGAGTCTAGAATACATTTGACATGCACCTCTCTTCCGCTCTTTGAGTACAGCTTGACACGAGCTGTAGGGATCAAAACATTAGTTGACCCTCCTCCAGAAAGAAGAACCACTGGTTCTGGCACTGCACTGCTGTCTATGTGCAGCAGGGTGTTGTGTTGGCCTTTGCATACCCCACACCTAAAGTGATATTTACATTTGCCAGTGTGTGGGTTGAGGCAGGTATTGCAAAGCTTTTCCCTTTTGCTGAATGACAACCTCTCATTTTGTGAAGCTAGCTTAAACTTAGGACAAGCAAATAATTTGTGAGACAACTTACAATATATGCAGTCCATCAATGGCTTGTCTGACGCTGCAGCCAACACTACCTTACTCTTGCTCGGGATCTGTGAGCGGCCCCCAGCTTCCTGCTGCTCTGAACAGGTGTTTTCCAGAGCTAGGGCTCGCTTCTCCATGTATATCAAAAACTCTTCCATGGTGGGCTCGTCTTCCTGCTTTCGTTCGAGGTGGTAGGCTCGTGCACTGTAGTTGTCCAACTTTCGTCCCAGTATTTCTAGGAGGATCGGGTCCCATGCCTGTACTGTAATAGCTAAGTTTTTTAAAGCCGCAAGCGTTTGACGTATTACTGTGATAAAGTTCCTTATATCCTTAGCATTTGCGAACATTGGCAACCTTGTCATGTCAAGGAGAGTACTGACATGCTCTGATATAATCCTACTCCTATTGTAGTACCTCTTTTCCAACAGTTGCAATGCTTCCTCATAACTTTCCTCACATAAGGGAAGGTTCTTTACTAACTCATACGGCTGCCCTTTTAGGAATGAACGCAGATAGTATAGTCTTTGTACATTGTCTAAAGCCTTGTTATTATGAATGACAGACCTAAATATCGACATGAACGCTACATATTCTGTGTATTGACCTGAGAAGCTTTGTATGTCAATATTAGGTAGCTTGGCCCTAGAGACAATGCCACTACCTGACCCCTTGGACAAGTCTTTCTGTTGCTCAACGTTAGAACAACTCTGTGTTTTGATATTTTCGTTATACACAGTTATGCAATGGAGATATTTTTGCTCATAGTCTTCTACATTTTCAGTGTCAGATGAATCCATTGCCAAGATTTGTTTATTATAATCCTGTTTATTATGGTCCTGTCCGGTGTCGTGCTGTCACTCGCGCCGAGTCGGGATTGGTTTCCACCTGGTTCCCCACGTTCTCGCTGGCGCCACTTACGCTCCACGCTAACCGCAGACTACCAACTTGACAGTGTGAAGTTCCGAAATATTTCTCTCTATTCTATGGTCCTCTCGATTTTTTCTCCTTCCGCCTTATGACTTTCTTCTGAAAATGACTGAATTTCTTCAATGAATTCTAGTTTTGTTTCTGTCAGCAGCTTGATGTATTCAGCAGCAGTCGATGCCTGGTGTCTGAGAATGTAGCAGACTATTGCAGAACATATGCCGCCGGTGTGCTTGCGCTTGTCGCTCGTTTCGTTGGCTCGAATCCGAGGCTCGATTGGACCAAATGAAAGCGTGTTCACTTAGCCTTCTTCTTGTGGACTGTATTTGGACTGGAATCAAACTATTAACTTTCTAATTTCACTTTTATTCGTATAAAGAAGCACCAAGCACATGTTAACATCAAGAGCCTATATTGGACAGTGCCCGTACAATCAACGTTGCCAGTGGCGAATATTCAAATGTAGATTATATTTTATGTTGCCATAAACAACATCAATTATAGTATGTATATTTTCTATACTTAAAGAGACTGGGAAATCTAGTCTTTTGATCATAAGATGACTATTTTTTGATAGCTCGTTGTACAAATAAGTAGGACTTAAAATAGAGGGGTGTAGTACATTAACTTTAGCAAATAAAATTGCGTTTAATATAGTATCTAACAGATTCGAGAGAGCTAGTAGTGAACTTTCTAAAATATTAACTAAATTATTAAGCCTAGTAAGATAAACCAACTCAGCGTTATTCCGAGTGGTTTGTGCTAAGATATCGTTAAGTTTATTTATCTGAGAGTTTAACTTATTTTCATTTACGTTTAATCTATATATCGTGGAATTAAAAGAATTAATAGAGGACTTAACTATATGTATGTTGTCTTTCATTAGCTTGAATAGCTCCTTTTCGCTATTCTGACAAGTATTGATAGCTGCATCATACTTCCTAGCGTCGTCAGCATCTAGGGTGCCGAAAAAGAACTTTAAGATTTCACCGCCGAACTCTAAAGACCGTTTAGAGCGGATTGGTGAATTTTCAGAAATAATATGAGATAACGAGTTTGCTTTTACGTAATTAGATTCGATCAATACTTCGATGGGGCTGACAATATCTTTACAATGGTTGATTTCGTAGGGTTGAATTTTGTTACATAGAAGGGACGTTTTTAGAACCGTTTTTTCAATAGTATTTAGATGTGGTTGGACTGAGACAATATCTACGTGAGTTACGACTTTCCAAAAGTCGTTATAGAAATGTATTGTTGTTGCAGGGTCAAAGTATAGACCAGGGCTATTGACAATAGGTCCAATTTCGAACTCGGCGACAGCAGCATGACAAAGTAATAACCTGAAAAGAAAATGTATGTTTTCAAGTAACAGCAGCGTGTTTGATCAGGTTGGTATGATATTTCACATGTTTTCTGCCTATGGCTAGGGTCACGTTATGTTTTCCGTTGACCTTTACAATTTTGAATGGACCTTTCCAAACTGGGGACAGTGCTTTTCGTAATCGATGATGATGTTTGAGATAGACCATGTCACCTGCATTATAAATGACGTTATGAGTGGATTGATCATAGTGGGCTTTAGAAATGTTTTTACTTCTTAGTGTATGTTCAATGGCTCTTTCCCTACTGAACTTCATCCTGTATTGCAGGGCTCGGACATATTCGTCATATGTGACTGAATTATTAGATTCATAGAGAGAACTAGGAATAGATGGCTTATGACCATAGATGAGTTCATACGGCGTGAACTGAGTTGTAGTGTGTGGAGTGGTATTATATGCTAGTACGGCTGTGGCCAGGAAACAATGCCAATCATTTTGATTGTCATTGATGAAGGATTTGAGATATTCTTTGAGGGTAGCATGGCTACGTTCTAGGGCACCATTTGTTTGCGGATGATAAGGGGTAGAAAATAGGGGTTTGATTTTGAAGATTTCGGTGACCTGCCGAAACATTTCGGAGGTGAAGCATGTTCCTAAATCTGTTAGGATAGTTTTGGGAATACTAAATAGTGACATGAAGTAAACAAGGTTTCGGGCTACTTCTTCGCTTGTGGAGGAGATCATGGGATATACACATGAAAACTTGGTCAGGTCGTCCTGAAGGGTAAGAATAAATCGGAATTTTTGGAACCCAGCGTCGGGTAGAGGGCCAACAATGTCGAGAGCTAGCCTTTCGAAAGGTCTAGTAGAAGTAGAGGTTATCTCCATAGGAGCTTTATTACAAGCCCGAAGAGGTTTGTTTATCTGACAGAGTTCGCAATTTTTAACGTATCTTTCAATGTCAGCGCGCATAGACTTCCAATAATATGCGGCTTTGATGCGATTGAACATTCGTTTAACGCCTGGATGACCCGCGATAGTGGGGTCATGATTTTCTTTGAGGATTCGTGGAATTTTAGCTGGAGTAGGATAGATCAGTTGATTTTATAAATATGTATTTTAATATTAGTTCTGTGGAAAACATAAGCGATCATGTTGTAGATTTTAGTATAGGCCAGTTTGTGAAAGGGATCAGAAAAATCAGAGATGGCGATATCGGTTTCATTTGGATTAACTTCGAGAATTTTATCTCTCAGCTTTTGCAACACATTATAAATGATGCGAAAAGACGTCTCATCATAATGATGGACTTTTGTAAACAAGAAATAATACATCTTATCTTTATTTGTTACCGACTGTACGGTGCATGTTTCACGTTCGGCGTTCAAAACAGCTGTGCTGTCGTTTAGCTGACTAATCAGTTCTTCGCAGTGGGGCATAGATGAATCAAAGTCTAATGAGATGGGACATGCAATTGATTTGATTTTAGAGAGGTGCAGAGCCTCTGTATGCTCTTCGATTTTAGTATCAAAATCTGGTAGGTTTTTAGTGAATTGTTTTCTGAAGTAGTCCTCATATGTGAGGTTGTTAAGGGAGCTTTGATCAATGATATGGATTGGGATTCGAGATAACGCATCGGCGTTGGAATTGAGTTTACCCTGTTTATATACGATTTCGTAATCGTATTCTTCGAGTTTTAGGCGCCAGCGAATAAGACGGCTGCCTGGATCCTTGACATTGAAGAGCCACGTTAAGGGCTTATGATCTGTGACGATTTGGAATTTGTAGCCGTATATGTAAGGGCGAAATGTTTTCACAGCGAATAGGATAGCTAAAAGCTCTTTTTCTGTAGTGGAATAATTACCTTCCCACTTATTTAGAGTTCGTGAGGCATAAGCTATCGGCTTATCTTTTCCGATGGGGCCTTGAGAGAGTACCGCGCCGATTGCGTAATTACTAGCGTCGGTTGTGACGACGAAGGGTTGGGTGAAGTCAGGATACTGAAGCAGGGGTACTGAAGTCAATTGTTCCTTTAAGATTTGGAAAGCCTGATCTTGGTCATGAGACCAGACGAATTCAACATCCTTTTTTAGAAGAGATGTGAGAGGCTTTGTGAGCTTGGAAAAGTTTTCAATGAAACGGCGATAATAGCCGATGAGACCTAGGAATGATTTGATTTCTTTAGGGTTCCGTGGTACGGGGAAATCAGTCACGTCTTTGACTTTGTCTGGATTCGGAGAGACACCTTTGTCGGTAATGATATGACCTAAATAAGTGACTTCTTGCCTCAAGAATTCGCACTTATCAGGTTGTAATTTGAGATTATACTCACGGAATTTTCCGAAAATGAGTTTGAGTTTTTCTATGTGGGAATTGAGATCGGAGCTGTATACGATACAGTCATCGAGGTATACATAGCAATGGAGTCCTTGCAGTCCTGAAAGGACCGTGTTCATGAGGCGTTGGAATGTGCTTGGCGCATTTTTTAATCCGAAGGGCATTCGAGTAAACTCGAAATGACCTGAAGTACCGTTTGTATTGATGACGGTAAATCCGGTTTTTTCAGCATCTGAAGGATTCAAAGGACATTGGTGAAATCCTGAAACGAGATCTAGGGTACTGAAATATTTTGAATGACCTAGTTGGTCTAAGATATCAGTGATTAAAGGGATTGGAAAGACTTCGTTGACTGTAACGTCATTGAGACGTCTATAATCTATGACAATACGCCATTTGCGTTTGCCGGAGGCATCCAGTTTTTTGGGGACCACCCAGACTGGTGCACTCCACGGAGAAATAGAAGGTTTTATGATATTTTGTTCGAGCATTTTCTGGATTTGACTTTCTACTTCGGATTTGTGACATTCAGGGAATCGGTATGATTTGACGTTAATCGGTGGAGCATCCTTGGTATTTATGTAATGCTTGATAGCATTGGTGCATGTGAGTGAGTCTCCTTCCAGATAAAAGATATCGGAGTACTCGGAGCAACAATCCAAGAGAGCCTTTTTCTCTTCTTCATTGAGATGCGAATATCGAATTTGACCAAGAACGCGCTCTAAGCGTTGAGATGGGGATGAAGAGATGTTGTTGATAGGGATTGTTTCTGTAGAGACTTGAGAAGAGGTAGTATCATCAAAAGGAGTTAGTTGAACTTTGAAATCAGTTATTTGAACTGGTGATTCGGTGGTATTTAAGATAGAGACATTGACCCTTCGATTGGGTTTCAATGTTACGATGCAATTAGATACATATACACCATCTGAAATAGTATGATCTAGGATGAGAGCTTCTCTAAGATGAGACAACTCTTTGATGTTATTCGAGACATTGCATTCAATAACTTGCTCGGAGCGGGCTGGTATGATATAAACAGGTGCATTGAATTCAATTTGGAGATTGTGCTCTTTAAGAGATAGGAGATTAGTGTTATAATCGACTGTAGTATTGAAATGCTTAAGAAAGTCATTTCCAATTATTCCGTCGTAAGAGAAATCAATGTCGTCGTCATTTATAACGTGGAATTGGAACGAAAGTGCTTCTTTGCGCAGATGAAATCGTAAATCGATTGTACCTAGAGTTTTCGTATAGGCATCCTTATCTTTAGATACACCTTTGAGTTTGATGATTTCAGAGGAGAGTTTGGGCTTATTTGTGAAGCATAGATGTTTTATTATGCTGACACTTGCACCGGTGTCGACTAGGAAACAGATAGGCTTAGCATTGTGTACCGTATTAAGGTATGTAAGGTATAGGGTAGCGACACATTTTTGCTAGAGTGAGTAGAGTGGATTTGGATAGGGGTGTCATTACTTGATTAAGTAGATACGATGGGACTCGACTTAGTAGGTATAGTAGGACTTTGCTTATTCTGACACAGTGTTGGCTGAGGTGCATTGCAAGGTTTTGTGTGACTCACGACTTTGGGCTGAGATGACTTGCAAGATTTAGTATAAGATACAGAGGGACTTGTCTCTTTGAGACAAGATGCATAAGATTTAGTATAAGATGCAGTGGGACTTGTCTCTTTGAGACAAGATGCATAAGATTTAGTATAAGATACAGTGGGACTTGTCTCTTTGAGACAAGATGCATAAGATTTAGTATAAGATACAGTGTGACTCGCCTCTTTGGGTCGAGATGTATGAGATTTAGTAAGACTCAACATATTTAGTTGAGATGCGTTTGATTTACGACACGACTTTGTACTCGATTTAGGACAAGACTTGGTAGTTTTAGTATGTAGTGCCGTCTTGAACTGTCGACTTCGGTTGGCACTCATCCGAAATCGGCTTTAGTTTAAAGCGTTGGTATCACCTTGTGCATCAGTGTCGCAAAAATGTTCTGGACCCGCATTATTATCGGTGTTGCAGAAATGCTCTGGACGCACATTATCGTCATCGCAATAATGATGTAGACGCGCATTATCAGCGCCATAGTGACCGGCACCTGTGTCACGAGGATCGGGTTGCGAGGTGCGGTGGCGATTGTTATATTCGCGCTTACGGCATTCGTTTATCGTGTGACCTTTATTTTTACAGTAAGCGCATGATTTCGTAAAATTATTTCTATTAGGATAATTGGAGTTGTTATAAGAACCCGAAGGTTGGGGTTGATTCTGTGGTTGAGGGACATGAGATATTTGTTTTGGAGGTCGGGATTTATTCCTGAAACACTCCGAATTAGAATGGCCCTGTTTGTTGCATGTTGAACAAAATTTGGAAGGGGGTCTTTGGAAAGATCTTTGTAGAGACGACTTTTTCTTCGTCGCAGGCTAGAGAGATAGCGGTGTTCAGTGAGGAGGGATTTCTGCACCTCAGTACAGTTGAGATGTTGGGGTGTAAGCCCAGAATGAAGGCGTTTAACGCGAGATCTTCCATGGCAGCTATTCTACCGACTAGTTGGTTCCGATCGGCACAGGTCGTTAGGATGTCCGCCTGAATCTTTGTCAGACAGGACTCGACGCGGAGACCAAATTGGGTAACCGTTTCGCTTTGGAGTTGTCTGCTGTTTTGCAGTTCAATGAGGAGATGGGACACATTCTTTTCACCGAATGTATGTCTTAGGAAACGCTTTAGGTCGTCAAAAGATTTAAAATCTTTGAGGCTGCATGCTGTGGCAGCTATTCCCTGTAGTTTGGAGATAATGAATTTACACAAGATCGACCTTTGATCCGGATTGCAAAGATCCACTGCATTTTGGCAGCTGGTCAAGAAGGCAGGGAGAATTTCTCTATCACCGTTAAATGGTTTCACGAATTTAGTTAAGAACATAATTATTTATTTTATTTTATTGTATTAGGAGAACAAACAGTTTTACACACTCTATAAATAAACTTATATAATAACTTATAACCATTAATGTGTTCTCGCATGTATGTATGTAGAAGCTAAAAAAAAAAAACTGCCTGCTTGCGGTTAAACAGAGAAAAAATTAAAAATATAGTTCTGTCTGGATAACAACATTAGAATGTATAACTTATATATAATTGACAAGATTTATAAATTTAATCATAATAATTAACAAGAGATTATAGGTACAAAAAGACAGAACTGTAAGTTAAAGGAAAAAACATAATGCACAAAAGAAAATAATTAAAAATTAGGTACAAATAGTATTACCTAATAACAACTTAATTAGTTTAAGATGCTAACGCAGTAAACCAGCGCTTTGTCAGGAGTTTCTTAACACTTTGCGGTTTTGAGTTGAATAAGTCAAGGTCGGGGATATCGACCAAACCGTTAAATGTAGCTACCGCTCTACTGAAAAAGGAGTTTTGTCTATAATTTGTGAAACTGAAAGGAATGTCTAGCTGAATAGGATGTCTATTAGTTCTATTGGGGACTTTAATTTTGATGTGTTCAAGAAGCTGCGGTGAGTCAATTTCTCCTTGTGCAATTTTGCAAAGCAGTACAACGTCAGCAATTCGTCGTCTCTCTTGTAGGGGGAGTGTATGGTGTCTTTTACATATAGCTGAATAGTCCGAGTCAAAATTATTGCACTTAAATTGCAGATATCGCAGAAATCTACGCTGTATGGACTCAATCCTATCTATGTAAATTTCATATCGAGGGTTCCAAACCTGTGAACAATACTCGAGGATGCTACGTACATAAGCACAATACAGGATTTTAATAACTTTAATACTTGTAAACTGAGAGCAGGTTCTCATAACAAAACCCAAAGCCTTATTTGCTCTTTTTATAATGCTATCAATATGCTTGTCGTAAGCTTGCCTACTATCTTGAATAACTCCAAGGTCACGAATCTCATCTACCACCTTCAGGGGGTTTCCTTTGAATGTGTAACTGTACTGGGTAGGCTTAGGGCTACGGGTAAAAGTAATAGCAAAACATTTCAACACATTCAGGTCTAGTTTATTTTGCTGGCAGTAAAATTCAAACCTACCTAAGTCCTCCTGCAATAGACTGCAGTCGTTGACGTCGCTAATTCGTTTAAAAACTTTCATGTCGTCCGCATATAGCAAAAATTTTGAGAACCTAAAGCAGCGGCAAATATCATTAACAAATATAGAAAAAAGAAGCGGTCCGAGCAAGGATCCTTGGGGCACGCCTGAAGGTATTTTTATCCAACTAGAGGAGGAGGAGAACCCATTAAGAACCACGGCCTGGGATCTATTTTCAATGTAGGAGGTAAACCATCTATAAAGATTACCATGGATTCCCGCCCTTAGGAGTTTCTGTAAGAGCAACTGGTGGTCTATTCTGTCAAATGCTTTGCTATAGTCAGTAAAAATAGCGTCAACTTGGCCACCAGCATCCATGTTTGAGGTGGTATAATCATTAAAAGATAGCAGATTAGAAGTAGTTGAACGTCTTCGAATAAACCCATGCCGCTCCGGAATAAATGATGTTGAGAGAGTTGAATATACCGCAGTATAAACAAGCTTCTCCAATACCTTGTACCAATAAGATCCATTTTATCAGGTTTTTCTTCAGTCTTGGTTGTAGTAGACATTTTGAAATAGTAATTAGGCACAGGGGTTCAGAAAATAGTAATTGAGATATAGAAAAAATAGGTAGCACTGAAAAGACAACACGAACAAAAATTATAAAATTACTTACAGTATCAGATGAGTAGACATAGTAGAGTAGCAGACCTTAAGATTAGTTTAGAGTTTTAATTATAGTTTTTGGTTCCAAGAATCGCTTGGAGTAGTGTTACGCGGTTAACGCGAATGTGAGACGGAAATTACGAGACTTTGTATTTTATAGTTTGATTTTTACACTTCGCTTTTGTTTTAGGTATTCACTGCACTTGTTTTTTCGATTTAATTCGATGGTTTTGAAGATGTAAGGACCCGGAGACTGCCTTTCTTAGACAGGTGCTGGAACTAGAGTAGTGAAGCGGAGTTCAGACCGGTGATGGATGCGGACTCACGCAAATAGCGGAGGCTTACCGTCGACTCAGGGAAGTTGGCTGCTAGGCTGATTGCGCTGATGTGATGCGGGCTCAACCACGAGGAGGTTGAGACTTAACGTCGACCACAAGGGCTGGAGTGTGTAGCGCGGGCTTAACCACGAGGGGGTCAAGGCTTACCGTCGGCCACAAAGCTGGACACCTTTCGCGGACGGGTGACCGGAGGGGTGCGAGATGCCAGGGTTTATTGGAAACCTCTGACAGCATCCCACTTCTGACACCAAAACTGTTAGGCGGCCCGTCCAAAGTGTCTTTTTAAAAAAAAAAAAATAATAAGCTAGAAAGGATTTATTAGTTCCTTGAAACACTCACAATACAAGTACTTTTCAACCCTTATTTTAACTATAGCGCGAGGCGAACTTATGCGCCAAAATCCTAAGCACCGGATGAATTTTGTATCTGAACTGACTGGAGCCCATGTTGCTTTTCCCTTTTATAGACTCGGTAAAGCCGCATGGCGCTCTGTGGAAAATGGAAGTAAAATGATGACAAAGCAGTAATACGGAACAATACCAGGACATAACAGTTCGAACCCTTTATTGTCACTTTCACTTTACGCGATCGCTCGTCCGTTACAAGATGTCCACGCGCTGTCACCAACCTAAGGGGTACTGTGGGTCCGTCAATATCACTCGCGAATCTATCGCCCATAATTGACACGGCGCGGTAGCGCGTACGTGCGCTGCTCTTCAGCGTTACCCGACACTAAACAGACCGGAATAACTTTGAGCAACGCTCTAGCCCGACACTCCCCAATGTTTCACATTGTCACTAAACCTGTGTCCGTGGTGGTTTGCGGCGACAATGGTGATGACACCTCAGCTCGATCAGCGTTCCCATCAAATTTGGGGATTTCGTACGCCTGCTTGGGCACAGGTCTAGGTCGAGTCATGCCGCTGATGGCTTCCCTCAACATATCAATACTTGTGCTGCGGCGGCGCTCCGTCGACGGCTCACGTGCGTGTGGTTCCTTAGGCGGGCATTGCGATGTTGTCATATGCGGTGGCGGTGGTGTCGGCGGCGCTGTTCTTGGTACAGGGACTGGCGACGGCGGCGGCGAAGCTCGTAACGATGGCCGCGGCGATGCGATCGGCGCCGGTGGTTGTGCATTCTTCAACCACGCTTCCACTGAATATGCGGGCGTACCAGCGTGACGTAATTCATCGTCCTCTTCGCTTTCTGCATCTTCTGCCTCGATTTCCGCCATTTCAAGCTCCAACTTGCTCTGTATGACGCGCTCACGCGCACGCACCTTTTCCTCCGTTAACCTTTGAAGCTCGAGCTCCGCTTCATACTGCGCTCTCTTCATCCGAGCTTCTCTGCTGAGCCTGCTAGCCCTCGAAGTCTTACTTCCAGGCCGTGATGTTCCACGAACGGTCGGGATGCCATTACTATTCGTCGTCGAAGTGTTTAGGGCCTGAGGCTGTACCGGGAGCGATATATCCTCTTGGTAGTTGCTATTGCTACCCGCCGTTGGTTCCACATCGTTTGAGTTTGACATGTTGTCTTCGTTCACCCTTCGCGACTTGCTCCTGGTCATAATATATCCGGCTGATTCCGACATACTATCCGGCTCGAAGGACCAAAATGTAAGAGACTACTGGGATAGTTTTCGGCGCGGGGTCCAATAAAAGTACGACGCGATACAAATCAGCACGAATATATTTATAAACACACAGGGAACTTAACCTAGACACGAATACAGGGGGATTCAAACGAAGCACTACAACACTGTCACTAAGAAAACCTACGAACGTCGCACGCTGAAGCTAGGGGAGTTGAACAGGCTCGCACGGGCAGAGCTTCCAGCGGCGTCGTCGAAGGTCTCGGTCGAACTGAACGGAATAAATGACAATAGTGGAAATATAAAGTTGCTGGGCCTACGCACACTACAGTAGTATTACAAAAACTTCACAATCGTTTTCTACTTAATGACTAAGTGCGCAGGCCTGCTCATAAAACTGCAATGCAGCTGTGCCCTCAAAGGCGCCGACACAAACCTCACCTCACAGTATGCCTTTTCGGCAAAAGGAAACAATACTAACACAGAAGATCAACAATAGTGACGAAATATTTACAATAGAATCTTAATGCTAACAAATATAATGTCTACGAGCTAAAGGATAATAAAACTATACAAACTTAAACTGCCGGTGGGGAATTCCAGAAAGTGTATTCGGCGACCAGATGTTTCACTACCTAACTCGTAATGACTGTGTTCCTTATCACCCGTAGTTTAAATAAATCATTAATTTTAACTGACTCCCTGAGCACGAATATCATTTGGAGTCTTCTTTGCCTCCTGGTTCCATATACTTGCTTCAGAACTTATCTGAAATAACAAATTTTCTGGCTAGATACAATAATAACAAGACTGACAGCTGGCCATGCTATCAAGGATCTTTTCTTGGTAAGTATCCAAAGATAGAGGTCATCATAGAAAAGGCACTGAAAAACAAACAATAGTTCTATGAGCTACTATCAAATTATTCACTTCAGATGTGCCTACACTAATGAAGCCAAAAATAATCACAATGTCTCTGAAACAATTTACGACTCCCATTTGAAGATTGGCCACGCCACGCAATGAAGTTAGACGAGAATGCCAACAGCAGAAGCTCTAGTCATCCTCTCAGCACTGCAGCATATTCAGATCAATGAACAGTCCGACAAGTGAATTACAGCCTAAGATAGCATGAGTGCACTTACGGCTTTGAATCACAACAGATTTGACACTAACTCAAACTATTTAGAAGACTCTAAGGACTGAGAGTTTAAATATAGTTTGCATTTGGGTTCCAGCTCATAAAGGCATTATCGTAAAAGACAAAGCATATTTTCTAGCAAGAAGCGCAAACACAATAGCAAAGAGTAATGTAATACATATAGAAAAAGTGGGCCTTCTTGCGTGAAAAAAGTGCAACCTCTTTTCAATGTAAGCGAAATCTGCATTTCAGTTCCGGAACTAAATTCTGTGTATAGATATAAGAACGTATATATTACTCATGTATAGGATTTGGCTTCCATGTTCATGAATGTAACTAACTTGAATTACTAATCTTATCTTTCTTTGTAAATTAAGTAATTACATTCTTTGTTTACAGAAAAATATAAGAGTAGTAATGTAAGTTTAGTTGTATCATATGTAGCTTTTACAAAGTATAATTTTCTTCAAAAACGAACGAAATACGCGTAGGCAACAAAGGCAAGTCGCCGTTTTTTTGAATGACACATGTCGGTCAACGCCTCGATGTTGCCACTTTAACGGAAGCCAAGAATCAGTATTCTTCACGCAAAAAATTAAGACAATCATTATTAATTAGAAATATCAAATCAGATTTTTTGTTATTAATGCTTCTGCAATTCCACTGCAGGGCCTTGGCGATGTTGTTGGGAGTTAAAAGAGCTCACTAATTTGAAGACTTGACAAAGACCTTCACGCACATTGGGGGGTGGGGGGCAGTCGCTTAACTTGGTCATCATATTTATGATTGTGAACAGGAGGAGTTTCAAAAGGTTCGCATTTGTTTATTTATTTATTTAATAAGTACACAAAACAGAATACAGCCATTTGAGACAATAATACATCAATACAGGTCTTTGTGCTAGACTGTAGCCCAAACTATGTGTACATAGTAAAACTTAATTTAATGTGTTTATGATTCTATTACATGATTTATTGATCAAACATATAAAAAAGAATAGAAATCTAATTCTAATTGTTTGAAGATGGCTGGGACAGAGCAGAGTTAATTAATTTAATAAATTCATACGGTCTAGGTTCATAAATATCAAGATCTGGGTATTCACTGGAGAGATCGTTGTACAAACGGCACATTCTTGAGATGGAGTTATAGTAACAAATATTGTTCCGGTAAATGTGAAGGTGAAACGGTCTTCTTTGTAAGGCT
This sequence comes from Argyresthia goedartella, assembly GCA_949825045.1. Taxonomy (NCBI): domain Eukaryota; kingdom Metazoa; phylum Arthropoda; class Insecta; order Lepidoptera; family Argyresthiidae; genus Argyresthia; species Argyresthia goedartella. The sequence continues at coordinate 9,694,328 of OX463832.1, read as the reverse complement.
TCTCTGTAAGAAATGTTTCCTTGTGACATTATTATCTTGATAGACCTCCGTCTATGAAATTCAGGACAGTTTTTATGGTTGCCCTGCGGGGCCTGAACAATATAGACAGGAGTCTGTATTAGTTTTACAAGAGTCGCCCGGGTGGGGCTGAGAGCATTTGTAACATATCAGCTTTGACCGGCATTACGATTTTACATGCCCAAAGCGGCAACAATGGAAACATTGAACGGTGGGGAAAATATATTGCTCGACCAGGAGAGAGTTATAAAAACAGAATACTGTCTCCGGGAGAATTTGACCGCCCAACGTTATGACCACGGACTGAGTTGGTACATATATTGCTGTGTTTTCTTGGTTCGTAGATTTCCTATTAATGCGTCTGGCCTTTAGCAGAGGTCCACAATTGGGAGGGAGTTGCAGATATCCTGCTAGGTCCTCGATGCTCCATTCAACAGGTTTGTCACGGATTACGCCCATACGAGTAACATTATACGTATATATAGTGGCTACATATTGAGCTCTTGCCAAGGCCGGGTGGGTAACAAATGAATTTGCTGCTTCTGCAGACACAAATTTGATTTCAATTCGGTTACGGCCTACACTTTTCACGCCATCCCTTGCTACATCATTAATTTTGTTACTGAAGAGGAAGTGACCGAACTCAATTGGTTTTAGAGCGCTACCGGATGAGGCTTCCACCTACTTCCGCGAGAGACGTGAATAACAAAAGAGACATTATCACCTTGGAAGTACTGGGCTTGCGATGAGGACTAGCTACGTAAAACGTCTGAATTGAAGGTTGAGATTGGGTCAGGTCCGTTGCAGTTTTTTTTGGAGATGTACCAGCGGTGGTACCACCATCGTCAGCTGTGCTTTTGCGATGCGAACTTAAATTCTGCGAATCTCCTGAAGGAAAAAGGGGAGGGGAAGGGTATTCATTTATGTCCAGAGGCAGCCGAAGATCCGGAGGTTCATCCGTCACCATGGCTCACATTAGACAAATAGTATAAATAAATAACTACACTAAGTAATGTACTATATGTTAGACACTGAACTGCCCTGCTTTTTCGAACTAGTCTTAATACGGAAAAGCAGGTGGGTTACTACCAACTCTTATAGCTAGAGGCCTAATACCAACTCTTATAGCAGTACCTAAACTCAACTGCCCTGTTTTTTCTTACTATGAGCAACAATTTGCAGGCCTGCGGCAGGACTGTTATATGTTGCCGATCAAAAACCATTCACCTTTTTTTGGTATAGATTTTCTTACAATGAAACTATATTTGACAGCAGCTAATAGTTTTTTACGTATCTGTTATATCAAATTATACGATCTTGCAAAAACTAGTAGATATAAACCTAAGCAACATTGTTTTGTAATTTATAGTGGTTATTGTGGTCGGTCGGCAAAGATCGGTCGGCAGACCACTGCCAGATGGTCCGAAGATGTGGCGAGGGTGGCAGGAAAGCAATGGACGCGGGTGGCGCAGGACCATTCTGAATGGCGTGTTTATGACGAGGCCTATACCCAACAGTGGGTCCCGCTGTGAGAGGGTGATGATGATGATGATGATGATTGTGGATTACTTATAAAGTTTTGAGTGTTTAGACGAGTGGATCATCACGGCGGCCTCCTCGTGAGGAATCGCCACCATTGTCTACGAGTTCAGACAGTTCCGACGATGAGACTCCGTTTTTCAGCTTCAACCGCAAACGAAACTTGTTTACACATGATGAGCTTTATAGTTCATCAGGAATTGGGTATGCGGCAGCAATGCGTGGCATATGCGGAAGATCAAGGCCTTATTAAGAAGATTAAATTGTGTCGTATTCACCGTGAGCCGAAGACAGTTGCGTACAATACAAACAGAACCATCGGATGCTTTGTTTGTATCAAAGGATGCTATAAGGGCAAAATCTGCATAACAAGAGCGAAAGGGTTTCGCTCATCAGTTTGACTATACGTAACGTAATGTGGGAGAACTTCACGGGGACTGATGATCAGTGTTTGTCCTGCAGAACATTCATTCATCGATGATTGTGGCGATTAGAGAGTGGTGGTGGGGTAGGTGAACTTAATAGGATTTACGCTGATAAAGATTAGGTAACAGATGTCAATGTTGGATGGAATCAGCTACATTTTCCGCAATTAAATAAAACTTTGAATTTGAAATTTTGCCACGATTTTTAAGTACCTAAGGCGCGTTTAAAAAAAAACATATTTCATCAGAAATACTGGATATTATTAACATCAATTATATGTATAAAACGTTTCATAAATAAATTGATGATAGCTTTACAATTTTTCCAATAAGCTAATTATATATTTATAAGTCATTGTCTAAAATTGTTACAAAAAGTCAAAAGTAAAAGTACTTTATTACTGTTCAGGCTTCTCAGCACCTAATGACCTCGTAGGGGCCCATCAGCTACGAGGTAGCGTAACGATCAGTTGCCAAGAAGTGTGAACGTCGGCGATTCACCGAGCTGAATTAATTGGGGTCGATCTAACCTGGTCAGTGCTTCGGTCCCGTCAACCTCCTGTCTCTCTGCAAGGCCCGGGTGCACCCTAGGCTCTTCTTGGTAGACAGGTTCTTCAGCCAACCAGGTATGTCTGGCAGGCCAGCTTCGATGAGCACAGTGTTCCAACACAGGTTATGTTACGTGGGAAAAACCAATCGGCCACGTAAATGCGAACTTTATCTGGTTCGGGGAACCACAACACACTCAGCTATATAGACAATCCTGAGGGAAACCCGAATACATTCCAGATGGCTTGCGATTTAATTTCAATACCCTAACCAAAACGCTTTTACATTGCGAGGGCTTTTTTCGTCCGTCAGTTGTCAAAAACTGCTAGGTTGGCAGCAACGTCAAATTCAAAATGGCCGTTCAGAAACCATCGATCGAATATCGATTTGGAATCGAACAATCACCCGCCCGGACAGGCACCCACCTGTCCCTTAATCTACGGGCAGCCGAGACAACGTTGCTACCGCTCGTTTTAGAACCGAGCCTCCTACTAGAACCTCTGCAGACCGGAGGGTCCCGTCCTTGCCAGGGAACAAGTTAACAATGCGCCCCCTGCGCCAACGTAGTGGCGGTAGGTTAGCATCCTTAACCAGAACGAGGTCACCAACACTAGGGGGGCTGGTTTTGTCAGTCCACTTAAGGCGCTGTTGTAAGATATGCAGATACTCGAGCGACCAACGCTTCCAGAAATTCTGAGTAAACTGCTGCAACATCTGATACCTTGACAACCGATACAATTTCACTCCCTCGAAGGGGTGCTCGGGCAATGCGTTAAGTGGCTGTCCTATCAAGAAATGGCCTGGGGTCAGAGCCTCCAGGTCATTTGGATCCGAGCTGAGTGGACACAACGGTCGCGAATTGAGAACGGCCTCGATCTTACAAAACAATGTCGCGAGCTCCTCAAAAGTCAGCGCGGTCTGACCTACTATACGCCCCAAGTGCGTCTTAGCTGACTTAACTACGGCCTCAAAAATCCCACCCCAGTGGGGGCAAATCGGTGGGCTGAAGGTCCACTCCAATACGACGGGAGAGGGCCGTTCCAATATCCACTTAATTTACATTCAAAAAGTTGACTATCTCTCGTAAGTATCGTTCCGCACCGATGTAGTTAGTGCCGTTATCAGAGCGGATCAAAGTTGGAAGTCCCCTTCGAGAAACAAACCTATCCAAACAAGCAATGAAAGCCTCTGACGAGAGATCAGCAACGAGCTCGAGATGTACCGCCTTGGTGGATAAACAAACAAACACACATAGGTACGCCTTGTATTGCCTAGCGGTACGCAATCGTGAACTCTTCACCATAAACGGTCCTGCAAAATCCGTACCAACACCTGAAAACGGTCTGACCTCATTCACACGATCAGGGGGCAAGTCCCCCATGAGAGGTTGCATCGTGGCAGCCTTAAGTCGATAACAAGGCATGCACCGAAACACGATGTTCCGTATGACACGGCGGGCAGATAAGATCCAAAACTCCCGCTGGAGCGTGGCCAACAACGCGTTACAGCCGGCATGCGCGTTTTTAATATGACGATCAGTCACCAGCAATTCAACTAACTGTCCCCCCTTGGGGAGCAGAAGTGGGTGACGAGCCGAATTCGACAGATTCGCATTGCGCAATCTTCCTCCTACCCGAAGTAACCCGGTCGAATCAACAAAGGGGTTGAGACGCGCGACGGCTCCCTTCAATTTCGAACGTCCACTTCGTATAATCTCCAATTCTGCCCCAAACTTCGAGGACTGTACCAACCGGACCAAATTCAATAGCGACTCGTTTCGCTCTGCCGGAGTCAGAATAGGGTTCAACGTTCGCTGATCGCGAGGAGTACGACAATTTCGAGCGAATCTCCTAATCCAAGTGGACACGTTTATCAACTTGTCAAGTGAGCTATACCGGTCCAGCAGAAACCCGGCGTCAGGGTCCTCAGCCTTCTGGGTAACATGCACGGCCGCTCTGGGGCCATGATCCGAAGATACTACTACATGGCTGTGGGGCCAGTCCGATTCTCTCTTGGCAAGCCAGGGTGGTCCCCACCACAAATGGTGTCTAACGAGTTCAGGAGCCCGACATCCCCTGGATGCACAATCAGACGGGTTCAATTCTCCTGGTACATGTCTCCAGGTCAGTGGGACCTCAGAAGACACAATCTGGGAGACACGGTTCGCAACAAAAACCTCTAAGTTATGGACCGAAGCCTTCAGCCAGCACAAAACAATCTGGCTGTCCGTCCACGCGTACACCGTATCCTCCAAAACCACTGACCCACGCAACACTGTTAGAGTGTGATTCAAAAGTTTGGTCAAAAGAGCAGCCCCGGACAGTTCCAGTTTTGGAATCGTCATCCTTGTCCGAATAGGCGCTACCTTGCTTTTTGCCAAAACCAAACGCACGTCGACCTCCCCGGTGGAGGTGACGGTTCGCAAATAAACCGCTGCCGCAAACCCTCGTTCAGAGGCATCACAAAACCCGTGAAGGGTTGCCCTGTAATCCCCAGCAGGGACCAATTTCCTCGGCAGCGATACATTATTTATGTCCGATAGCGAGGTGAACATTCGCGTCCAATCATTCAACAAATCACCTGAGAGGTGGGTGTCCCAGGTCAACTGAGCCGCCCATAGCCTTTGCATAAAACATTTGAGAGCAAAGGTGACTGGAGAAATCCATCCATTCGGGTCGAACGTTCTCGCAATCGTTGACAGTACTGACCGCTTCGTCCAGGCCTTCGGTGTTTCTAAAACCAGCCGATAGGTAAACTCATCATGGACGGGCCGGTATTGAATTCCAAGCACTGACAACATGTTAGGGTTGTCAGGATTCTCAAAAACGTGCGGGTCTTGTTGAAACTCATCTGGGAGACCAGCCATCAACTCAGGGGAGTTGGACATCCACTTGCGTAGTTCATAGCCGCCTCGTTCCAGCAATTGAATGAGCTCGTCACGTCGGTCCAGAGATTCCTCTACACTGGCTGCCCCTGTGCAGACGTCATCGACGTACAAATCTTGCTCCAGGATAGCGGCGGCTCTAGGATAGCTCACACGGTCACGCGACGCCAACTCCCGCAGGGTATGCATCGCCAAATACGGGCTAGACCGTAACCCATACGTGTTCGTGTTTAACTCATAGACCTTGACTGGCTCGGCCGTGGACTCACGCCACAGTATCAACTGATACCTTCTGTCAGCCGGATGAATTACCATTTGCCTAAACATCATCCGAATGTCTGCGACAAATACAATCTGGTGCCTCCGAAAGCTCGTGAGAATATCCGAAATATCACGACTCAACTTGGGTCCCGAATGTAGACACTGATTCAGGGACATCCCGTTCGAGGTAGGTGCTGACCCATCAAAAACAACTCGAATCTTGCCGGTAGGGGTTCATAGGACGGCATGGTGTGGAAGGAAACAATGATCCTCAGATCTCCAGTCCACACCCGATACCGACATGTGTCCTAACGACTCATACTCCCTCATGAAATCAACATATTTTTGTTTAAATACGGCGTCCCTTGTCATCCTACGCTCCATCGACATCAATCTCGTCTCAGCCATCTTCCTAGATTCTCCTAGTGGCGGTCGATTGGCCCTGAAAGGCAGTCGGGTTACAAAACGACCAGAACGAAGGCGACCAGTACTATTCTGGTAAAACAACTCGCACTCTTCTTCGTCTGCGTCGACTCGACGAACGGTGGGAGGTTCCTCTATCTCCCAGAAACGTTGGATAACGTCTGACAACGCTGAGCCAATAAGTATGCCATCTGACTCGGCAGGCCTAACCATTGGCAATGCCGGACCCATGATCACGTGACCAAACTTAGTATCCACAGCAATCAACCCGTCCGGCTGAAGAACTCGCCGATCCGATAACAGAAACCTACCCAGAACGTCTGCTCCCAGTAGCAGGTCGACCGGGGCTGGAGTGTCAAAATCGGGATCCGCCAACTTGAGTCCTGATGTCAGGAATCGAACGGCCGGATTCAACTTCACCAAGGGGTGTCTGCCCATGACATGCGTCATTACTAAAGCTTGCACGGATGTTTTTGTCAAAATGTCATAACGTGGAGAGAACGTGATCACCGATTGACCAACTACATTCGTAACCGTAACATTCCCCACGCCCCGTATTGATTTATTATACCTATTTACCTTGAGGCCCAACCATTTTGCTAAATCATTCGATACAATGCAGCCCTGAGCTCCAGAATCTAATAGGGCGCGAACGTATGTTGGGTTGCCCGCCAAATCCCAAACAAGCACAGAGGCGATCGGTAACACCACCGTCTCCGGTTGGGGGGCAACAAATGGTTGGGCCGCAAATTCCTAGCGAGGACCCCCGGGGCCCCACTGTGCCTGTAACCGATCAGGTATGCAGCTATACGCCAGAGGGTCCCATTGTACAAATGGCCCACGCGCCGGTTCCATTGCCACCCTACGACGCCCCCCGAAGGGGGGTGGGCGTGAATTCAACCGTGGCCGCTCCATGAGCGGGGGGGACATCACATGCGACCGACGAGGACGAGGCGACGAGCGGGGCGACAACTGAGGCGGCGTCCGAACCGCACCCGCATAGCTCGAAGGTGTCCCATGCCACCCGCCCGTTACGGCCTGCTCAACACACCCAATGTGCCGCTGAGTCGGATGCTGAGTCGCAACCGAGAACTCAGGGCCCCCCATGTGATGACCCTGAGTGCGGCCCTGCACCCCTGGGTGGCCACGTGCTTGTGGCCCCATTGCCTGCTGAGTCGGATGCTGAGTCGCAACCGAAAACTCAGGGCCCCCCATGTGATGACCCTGAGTGCGGCCCTGCACCCTAGTACTGCCCTGTGCACGTGGGGACGTTGGCCCCTGAGTTGCGCTCCGAGTCGCAAACGAATTCTCAGGGCCCCATGCCGTGTCACCCTGGGTACGGCCCTGTGGAGGCTGTTGGCCGGACCGGTTCATGCACAACAGATTGTTGTGGGGCCCACCACAATATCCGCACATTTGTGTGCGCGTGCAGTCCCTAGCCATGTGTGGCCCGAGGCACAGGAAACACCAGCTCCGCTGCTTGGCCATCCGGCGCCGTCCCTGAACCCTAAGTTCCCCGAACTTATTGCAATTGGCCACAGCATGGCCAATCTGCCTACAACATGGGCAGGTCTCACCATGTGGGGTCAATTCACTCACAGTCCCATACGACTGCCGGTTGGTGCGGTCATTCCTCGTCGGAGGGCCCCTACTCACAGCGCTCCCGGCAGCTCTCTGTGGCTCCGAAGGATGGGTGACCGTCAACCCCAAATTCTCTGCCCGTCGAGCCTCCTCTTCCAAAAATCCGACCAAGTCGGAGAAGGCGGGCAGGTCCTCGGCCGACCTCCCGTGAGACTGTTCGAAACGAGTCTGCACGTCAGCGGGTAGGCGGGAAAGTACAATGTACAACAGTAGGTACGACCATTCACCAACCGGAAGTCCAAGATTCTCTAGAGCCTTGGTGACGGACAACAATAGGTTCAAAACCTCCGTCTGTATGGCCCCGACCTTGTTCACAACCGGGATACTAAACAAACGGTTCAGTTGGGCATCGGCCAACCTCCGTTTGTTGTGGTAACGTCTGACCAACAATTGCCTGGCCGTTTCATAGTTACCCTCCGTAACTGTCAAATGAGCGACCAGCTCCCTAGGCTCACCCCTCAATGCTGCCACCAGCTGAGCTATCTTGACAGACTTGGTAATGTCCGATCGCATGTGCACCAAACTGTCGAACAGATTGATGAAGCTCATCCATTCACCGGACACGCCGTCAAAAGTAGGCATAGTTATGGCAGGTAACCTGGACCCCGATCCCTAATGCGGCAGAGGTACTTCAATGTCACCATCATGGCTGGACTCGCGCAGCCTTCTGCGTGATAGCAGCTGCCATCTCCATACATTGGTCGACATCCCCTATCAACCATGACAGCCTGTCAGGTGCACAACCATCAACTGATTCCGCCTGCGCGGACAATTCGAGCACCCTATTGTAACGTTCCTTAACGTCCATAGACCGCTCCAATACCACATCATGCCTATCTAAACGGTCTATCAGACCGTGTGCGGAGGAAAACCATCTGAATTCCTTAGAAACACCCTTCTGGATTTCAGATAACGACATGATCGGAACGATACTTACTCACAATTTGCAGTAACTCAATTTTATTGGACCCTCCAGTCTACAACCCAAACGAGGGAACCCTAAACCACAACTTAAACAATGTTGTTTTCCTTAAACAATAGGAACCGAGTTTTATATCTATATAAATTCTGTAAATAACAATTTAGTTTCCCTTTATCATTATAACACACACAGATAGTCAATATTAGTTCAAGTTATAAATTGCTATAAACTGAAAACAATGTAATAGCCTGCTATCAATAGATGTAACTACCTACGTTAACCAAAACATTCATTCAATAGCATTACTAGACCACTAATAGATTGACTAACTGGTAATTCAATGCAAATTTCAATTCAATATCTGTCTGTCTACTACCAGCAATAGACTTATAGCTTACAATACTACCAATCTATGTGGATATAGGAACCAACCAAGTTACTTAACCGCCTATACCTACAGATTGATAGTCCCAAATCGTGCCTTCCTGGAGCCCTTGACGGCTGCAAATCTCAGGAAGCCACGCTCTAGCTACCAAAATTGTTCAGGCTTCTCAGCACCTAATGACCTCGTAGGGGCCCATCAGCTACGAGGTAGCGTAACGCTCAGTTGCCAAGAAGTGTGAACGTCGGCGATTCACCGAGCTGAATTAATTGGGGTCGATCTAACCTGGTCTGTGCTTCGGTCCCGTCAACCTCCTGTCTCTCTGCAAGGCCCGGGTGCACCCTAGGCTCTTCTTGGTAGACAGGTTCTTCAGCCAACCAGGTATGACTGGCAGGCCAGCTTCGATGAGCACAGTGTTCCAACACAGGTTATGTTACGTGGGAAAAACCAATCGGCCACGTAAATGCGAACTTTATCTGGTTCGGGGAACCACAACATACTCAGCTATATAGACAATCCTGAGGGAAACCCGAATACATTCCAGATGGCTTGCGATTTAATTTCAATACCCTAACCAAAACGCGTTTACATTGCGAGGGCCTTTTTCGTCCGTCAGTTGTCAAAAACTGCTAGGTTGGCAGCAACGTCAAATTCAAAATGGCCGTTCAGAAACCATCGATCGAATATCGATTTGGAATCGAACAATTACTGTAGATATTTACATATACTTAGCAAACGTCATTTTTGCCTCTTCTCTTCATTGGACCACTGTGGGAGAGGAAGGGCGTAGAAACTCCCACAGATTTATTTTCAGATCTCTTTTAAATATAGGATGTGCTTAACTAATACACATATGAATAATTTAATTATTATGATTAATAAGCAGCACTAAATAATTACAAAATTATTAACAGCAAGGTCTGTGTTGAGCTAGATTAACCCCATACAGTCCTGTTAGTTAAAAAATCTTGAACATTGTAATATCCCTTTTTCGACAAAGTCGCTTTAACATGCTTTTTAAATTGCTCAAATGGCAATTTCAAAATCTTCAGAGGTATCTTATTATAGTAGATAATGCACTGACCCTTGAAAGAATTGCTAACCTTCGCGAGTCTAAATTGGGGCACACATACTATGTGATTATTTCTTAGGTTATCATTACAGCTATCGCTAAGCTGGAAAATGTAGTAAGGTTCTTGCGTACATACATTATATTTTCGAAAATAAATTGACTAGCTACAGTTAGTATCTCAATTTCTTTAAAAAGCTCTCTTAAGGAGACTGTTCGTTTTAAATTATAAATTGCTGGAATAGGTCTTTTCTGTAAAATAAAAATAGTTTGAATATCCGCTGCTTTCCCCCACTACAAGATACCATAGGACATGACACTATGAAAGTAAATAAAATATACTAGCCTAGATGTAGCCACATCCGTGCTTTATCTGATGGTCCTAACAGCGTAAGCCGCAGAACTTAATTTACCAGCTAATTTATCTATGTGGAGTCCCCTCTGCAATTTGCTATCAGTGCTTATTCCAAGAAACTTCATATCATTTACTAATTCTAACGTGCTGTTGTCTAAACACTAAACTGGTCTCAACTTGCCTGACATGTGGAATTGAGAATTTGATACACTTGGTTTTACCAGCGTTTAACAATAAATTATTAACTGTGAAACAATTCAAGGTTAAAGACAATAGACCATTAACATCATAAAAATCTTCTTTTTGTCTTTCAATTTGAAGACCATTGAAGTATAATCAGCAAACAACACTATGTCAGATAATTTCTCTACCATGAAAGGCGGATCGTTAATATATACCAGGAATAAGAAAGGGCCTAATATGGAACCTTGTGGAACGCCAATTTTTACACCCAATCCATCAGATTTAACGCCGTTAACTTCTGCCTTTTGAATTATATTTCTGAGGTATGATCTTAGTAGATCCAACGCTTTATTTCTAACTCCATAATGATTTTATTTAATTAATAGCGTATTATGATTAACACAATCAAACGCCTTCGACAGGTCGCAAAAAACTCTGATAGCATCCTGTGCGGCCTCCCATGCAGAATAAATATGAGATATAAGGGTAATACCTGCATCCGTAGTTGATTTACCCCTAGTGAAACCGTATTGTTTGCCGTGGAGTTGTTTTGTACGGTTGAAGTGTGAGAGCATTTGATTGAGTATAATCTTTTCAAATATTTTACTTAGTGTTGGAAGAACAGATATTGGTCTGAAATTTGAAGGATCACCCTTATCTCCCGACTTGAACAGAGGTATCACTTTACTGTGTTTCATGAGGTCTGGGAAAGCCCCATCGTCAACACATTTATTGTATATATAAGCTAAGTGTGGGGCTATAACTAGAATTACTGAACCAATGCCTTTGACTGATATACCCCACAGGTCTTCCGTATTTTTTAAGTTAAGCAATCTAAACATTTTGAGAATGTCCTGGGGATATACATGATGAAATTTTAAATATACCTTACTGACGCTAGTGTTATTTTTTAATAAAGTCTCTGCTTCGTATGGAGATGAATTTAGACGATCTGCCCCCCTAGATAAGTGAACTCGCTAAGGATAGCGAGTCGAAACGATAACTTTTTATGCATACATAAAATGACATTATGACGATATGACATTTGGAATCGCTAAGGTGACGTCACCTAGTGAATCCAAATGTCAAATCGCATACATAAAAAGTTATCGCTTCGACTCGCTATCCTTAGCGATGTCACTTGTCTACAGGCACTGTTGTGAGTAAGGGTACATTGGTGAAAAATATTTCAAAAGCTCGATCAACATCAGCGCTGGATTTAACAACATCATCACCTATCTTTAGGCAGAAATCATTGTCCCTTGGTATAACTTTGCCAGTTTCACGGTTTGTTATTTGCCAAACTGTTCCATTCTATTATTTGAATTTTGAATTTTTCTATTAATGTGTAAAGTTTTTGCAGTTCTACAAACCTATTTGAAAGTTTTGGAATATTTTTAACATATTCATGACATTTTCGATCAAAGTTATAGGTTTTTTGTTCATAAAGGTCATACAAGATAACTCTACTTTTACGAATTCCAAATGTTGCCCTGTCATTAAAATTACCGTTGTCACTGACTTTCTTTAATTTAAAAACTTTATTGAATTCTGTCTGAATAATGTTGAAAAAGTCTGAGTAGATTTTGTTTGGGTTTTGTTCATTAAAATCCGGTACTGGCAAATTTATATCTAAGTTATTCGTAAATGTCTCTAGTCTATGGGATGTAATAGCCCTACTAAATGATGGACCAGTCTTATCCTTAATAGCAATTGGGAATGGAACTGTTTGACCACTGTGATCGGAAGGTAAGCAGGTAATTACACTTTTACTTGTGAATGCACAGTCACAAAAAACGTTATCTAAGCAAATTTGGCTGGTAAGTGTAAATCTAGTCGGCTCTAAAAATACATAACATAAATTATTCGATTTGAATAAAGTTATTAATCGTTGTTTCATTGTTGTTCCTACAAGCAAATCTACATTAAGATCGTCACAAATAATTTAACTTTTTTCAGTTATTACATAGTTTAGTGAGGGCTTCCTCCATAATTTTCTCAAATGTTTCGAAATTGCCATGGCCTTTTTCATCCCTCGGTGGCCTGTAGACACAAACAATTATATTATGCAGGATAAAAAGAGAAAGGCTTGCACTTTACTACAATTACTTTTTATTTAGAAATGACTGAATCTATTATTACAGCAACTAATCTCTATGAATAATAACACAAAATTACAGCAATTTCACACTATTTGTGCAACAGAACTATTTTACTTATAAATAACTTGATTTGATATTAAAGTTACAGCAGATTAAGAAAAGAGGAATACATTACTTAATCGGTCCTTAAGTTCTGTCACAAGGTTTTTGATAGATAAAACTCAGCAATAAACTTTTTCTTATTCGTATTATACATGATTAAAAAGCTTATTTTATACGAATCAAATTGCAATACATTTTGTACGATTATCGCAATATGACAAAAAACCTTATAACTTGAGACAATCGCGAACCCAAAACACGCCGCAACTGACAAAAATACCACTTACCACAAATTTATTAAAAAAAACAGTGTTCCAGATAACCAACAAGGTTTTTTTTATTTATTCTGAAACCTCGATTTTAGACCATGCTTAACAACTAGCATTTGATTTTCTGTTAGCTTTCAGTTCCAACTGCTCCCAAAGAGAAATTTACGTACTTTTTACGTTTTCAGAAAAACGTATAAAAATGATCTTGTGGGCAACAAGTACACTACGTAAATTGTGAATATGAAAATTAGTTTTACCCAGACTTAGTTATCTTATGCTTCAAAATGAAGGTAACGGGTTCAGGGAGGGTTCTGACTAAAATCTCACGTAAGTTTGAAAGGTTTTAAGAGTCATGGAAAAAAGATAAAGTGAATCACGTCCGTATTTTTAAATATTGGGTAAAAAACCCGTATTGGGTAAAAAAGTGCAAAATCTCTGAAGAAACTAGCATTTGTGTAATATGGCTTTAAGCATTTAAATCCAATAATCTTTCTAATTTATCAGTATTTAATGAGCTATCAAACCATATATAGTATTAAATAAAATAAAACTTGGTATTATTTACTATGCGTCAAAATATTTGTGACAGAACTTATGGACCGAATATATACAGTAAAATTTGGAGGGAACAGGACGATAGTAGGACGGACGTCGGACATAGATTTTACAGCTTTAGCAGAGGCAATCGAAAGAGGGCTTCGAATGGCGGGAGCTTGTATTTAAAAGATTTCTCCCACCCCCCGGCCGATGGTCGTAGTCATTGGTATTGACGTGGGGCGCGGGTGTTGCCACCTCGGATGCTCAGGCTAGGGATGCCGGTGTAACAATTATATGGCTATCCAACTCAACACAGGATACCTCTATTTGTCTTTCAAAAGTAAGTGCAAGAAGTGCAAGAATATCTTTCCGTTGTTTCACCTTAATATTATTTTTCACTGAGATTAAAGAACCACCTCTATCAGCAGTCTTTCTATTGTAATTACTGATAATTTTATAATTATTTATGTTAAAAGTGATCATATTTTCCTTCAACAAGGAATTGCTAAAAAAATGCAAAGCAAAAGCAAAAGACTGCGGATACAAATTCGTATGGACAAAAAACTGCCATATCTATGTCAGGAAAATAGAAAAGCACCCTTCATACTGGTTTCATCGGAATTGGATCTAAAGAAAATTTTATAATAACTGATCGACCTTTGTTTGTTATAAAGCCATGTAACCTATCTGTTATATTACACTCTCATACACACATTAACACACTCTTACTAACTACACAATACAAACACCCGCAACTACCTACACACCCACCATTTCTCAATCACAAACATTTATTATTTGATATATTCCCTCAAAAACCTGCAAATAACCAGTACCTACAGCAGTCAGCAAACGTCCAAACATTATGTCTAATTTACTGCCGTATACACAGTCGAATTCAATCACGCTTCACTATTATGATCAGCAACAAAGTGTTTGTATCCCATCTATTGCCGGCCTAAACACAAAAAATAACCTCAGGATTTATTACCAGAATGTTAACGGTCTTAGAACCAAAACACTGATCTTCTCGAACACTGTCTCATCCTGTGACTACGATATCGTGTTGGTAACTGAAACATGGCTTCATAGTGGCATTCTGGACTCAGAGCTGACCGACTTAGATCAGTACGATGTATTCAGGCGCGATCGGGTAACTCTGACGACGGGCGGCGGCGTAATGGCACTCTGCGCGCCGCGTCTCCAAGCCCGTCTCCGGCCAGAGTGGACACCAGGCGGCCTTGAAATCATATGGTTGACTATTAATGCGCGAGCGCTTGGATCCACTAGCAATCTGCACATAGATCGGTGTAATTTATATTCCGCCTGTTCGATTCCAAAACGATATTCGATCGATGGTTTCGGAACGGCCATTTTTGAATTTGACGTTGCTGCCAACCTAGCAGTTTTTTGACAACTGAGAGACAAAAAGCCCTCGCAATGTAACGCGTATTGGTATAGGGTATTTAATTTAAATCGTAAGCCATCTGGAATTGTATTCGGGGTTCCCTCAGGATTGTCTAGATAGCTGAGTGTGTTGTGATTCCCCGAACCAGATAAAGTTCGCATTTACGTGGCCGATTGGTTTTTCCCACGTAACATAACCTGTGTTGGAACACTGTGCTCGTCGAAGCTGGCCTGCCAGCCATACCTGGTTGGCTGAAGAACCTGTCTACCAAGAAGAGCCTAGGGTGCACCCGGGCCTTGCAGAGAGACAGGAGTTTGACGGGAACGAAGCACAGACCAGGTCAGATAGATTCATAATTAATAGCTCGGTGAATCGCCGACGTTCACACTTCTTGGCATCTGATCGCTACGCTACCTCGTAGCTGATGGGCCCCTGCGAGGTCATTGGGTGCCGAGAAGCCTGAACATTTTGGTAGCAGAGCGTGGTTTCCTGAGATTTGCAGCCGTCAAGGGCTCCAGGAACCCACGATTTGGGACTATCAATCTGTAGGTATAGGCGGTTATTAGCTAACTTGGTGTTGTTCCTGTATCCACATAGATTGGTAGTATTGTAAGTCTATTGCTGGTAGTAGACAGACAGATATTACAGTTTTCCCTAAATGGCCAGTTGTACTGAGATGTGACTCAGAATCACAGTACTCAACTTAGGTACATTGTAGGTGAATTGAAATTTGCATTGAAGTACCAGTTAGTCAATCTATTAGTGGTCTAGTAATGCTAATGAATGTTTGGTTAACATAGGTAGTTACATCTATTGATAGCAGGCTATTACATTGTTTTCAGTTTATAGCAATTTATAACTTGAACTAATATTGACTATCTGTGTGTGTTATAATGATAAAGGGAAACTAAATTGTTATTTACAGAATTTATATAGATATAAAACTCGGTTCCTATTGTTTAAGGAAATCAACATTGTTTAAGTTATAGTTTAGGGTTCCCTCGTTTGGGTTATAGACTGGAGGGTCCAATAAAATTGAGTTACTGCAAATTGTGAGTAAGTATCGTTCCGATCATGTCGTTATCTGAAATACAGAAGGGTGTTTCTAAGGAACTCAGATGGTTTTCCTCCGCACACGGTCTGATAGACCGTTTAGATAGGCATGATGTGGTATTGGAGCGGTCTATGGACGTTAAGGAACGTTACAACAGGGTGCTCGAATTGTCCGCGCAGGCGGAATCAGTTGATGGTTGCGCACCTGACAGGCTGTCACGGTTGCTAGGGGACGTCGACCAATGTATGGAGATGGCAGCTGCTATCACGCAGAAGGCTGCGGACATACGTAGACAGCGCGAGTCCAGCCATGGTGGTGACATTGAAGCACCTCTGCCGCTTCAGGGTTCAGGGTCCAGGTTACCGGCCATAACTATGCCTACTTTTGACGGAGTGTCCGGTGAATGGATGAGCTTCATCAATCTGTTCGACAGTTTGGTGCACATGCGATCGGACATTACCAAGTCTGTCAAGATGGCTCAGCTGGTGGCAGCATTGAGGGGTGAGCCTAGGGAGCTGGTCGCTCATTTGACAGTTACGGAGGGTAACTATGAAACGGCCAGACAATTGTTGGTCAGACGTTACCATAACAAACGGAGGTTGGCCGATGCCCAACTGAACCGTTTGTTTAGTATCCCAGTTGTGAACAAGGTCGGGGCCATACAGACGGAGGTTTTGAACCCGTTGTTGTCCGTCACCAAGGCTCTAGAGAATCTTGGACTTCCGGTTGGTGAATGGTCGTACCTACTGCTGTACATTGTACTTTCCCGCCTACCCGCTGACGTGCAGACTCGTTTCGAACAGTCTCACGGGAGGTCGGCCGAGGACCTGCCCGCCTTCTCCGACTTGGTCGGATTCTTGGAAGAGGAGGCTCGACGGGCAGAGAATTTGGGGTTGACGGTCACCCATCCTTCGGAGCCACAGAGAGCTGCCGGGAGCGCTGTGAGTAGGGGCTCTCCGACGAGGAAGGACCGCACCAACCGGCAGTCATATGGGACTGTGAGTGCATTGACCCCACATAGTGAGACCTGCCCATGTTGTAGGCAGATTGGCCATGCTGTGGCCAATTGCAATAAGTTCGGGGAACTTAGGGTTCAGGGACGGCGCCGGATGGCCAAGCAGCGGAGCTGGTGTTTCCTGTGCCTCGGGCCACACATGGCTAGGTACTGCACGCGCACAAAAATGTGCGGATATTGTGGTGGGGCCCACAACAATCTGTTGTGCATGAACCGGTCCGGCCAACAGCCACCACAGGGCCGTACCCAGGGTGACACGGCATGGGGCCCTGAGAATTCGTTTGCGACTCGGAGCGCAACTCAGGGGCCAACGTCCCCACGTCCACAGGGCCGTACCCAGGGTGACACGGCATGGGGCCCTGATAATTCGTTTGCGACTCGTAGCGCAACTCAGGGGCCAATGTCCCCACGTGCACAGGGCGGTACTAGGGTGCAGGGCCGCACTCAGGGTCATCACATGGGGGGCCCTGAGTTTTCGGTTGCGACTCAGCATCCGACTCAGCGGGCAATGGGGCCACAAGCACGCAGCCACCCAGGGGTGCAGGGCCGCACTCAGGGTCATCACATGGGGGGCCCTGAGTTTTCGGTTGCGACTCAGCATCCGACTCAGCGGGACATTGGGTATGTTGAGCAGGCCGTAACGGGCGGGTGGCATGGGACACCTTCGAGCTATGCGGATGCGGTTCGGACGCCGCCTCAGTTGTCGCCCCGCTCGTCGCCTCGTCCTCGTCGGTCGCATGTGATGTCCCCCCCGCTCATGGAGCGGCCACGGTTGAATTCACGCCCACCCCCTTTCGGGGGGCGTCGTAGGGTGGCAATGGAACCGGCGCGTGGGCCATTTGTACAATGGGACCCTCTGGCGTATAGCTGCCTACCTGATCGGTTACAAGCACAGTGGGGCCCCGGGGGTCCTCGCTAGGAATTTGCGGCCCAACCATTGGTTGCCCCCCAACCGGAGACGGTGGTGTTACCGATCGCCTCTGTGCTTGTTTGGGATTTGGCGGGCAACCCAACATACGTTCGCGCCCTATTAGATTCTGGAGCTCAGGGCTGCATTGTATCGAACGATTTAGCAAAATGGTTGGGCCTCAAGGTAAATAGGTATAATAAATCAATACGGGGCGTGGGGAATGTTACGGTTACGAATGTAGTTGGTCAATCGGTGATCACGTTCTCTACACGTTATGACATTTTGACAAAAACATCCGTGCAAGCTTTAGTAATGACGCATGTCATGGGCAGACACCCCTTGGTGAAGTTGAATCCGGCCGTTCGATTCCTGACATCAGGACTCAAGTTGGCGGATCCCGATTTTGACACTCCAGCCCCGGTCGACCTGCTACTGGGAGCAGACGTTCTGGGTAGGTTTCTGTTATCGGATCGGCGAGTTCTTCAGCCGGACGGGTTGATTGCTGTGGATACTAAGTTTGGTCACGTGATCATGGGTCCGGCATTGCCAATGGTTAGGCCTGCCGAGTCAGATGGCATACTTATTGGCTCAGCGTTGTCAGACGCTATCCAACGTTTCTGGGAGATAGAGGAACCTCCCACCGCTCGTCGAGTCGACGCAGACGAAGAAGAGTGCGAGTTGTTTTACCAGAATAGTACTGGTTGCCTTCGTTCTGGTCGTTTTGTAACTCGACTGCCTTTCAGGGCCGATCGACCGCCACTAGGAGAATCTAGGAAGATGGCTGAGACGAGATTGATGTCGATGGAGCGTAGGATGTCAAGGGACGCCGTATTTAAACAAAAATACGTCGATTTCATGAGGGAGTATGAGTCGTTAGGACACATGTCGGTATCGGGTGTGGACTGGAGATCTGAGGATCATTGTTTCCTTCCACACCATGCCGTCCTGCGAACCCCTACCGGCAAGATTCGAGTTGTTTTTGATGGGTCAGCACCTACCTCGAACGGGATGTCCCTGAATCAGTGTCTACATTCGGGACCCAAGTTGAGTCGTGATATTTCGGATATTCTCACGAGCTTTCGGAGGCACCAGGTTGTATTTGTCGCAGACATTCGGATGATGTTTAGGCAAACGGTAATTCATCCCGCTGACAGAAGGTATCAGTTGATACTTTGGCGTGAGTCCACGGCCGAGCCAGTCAAGGTCTATGAGTTGAACACGAACACGTATGGGTTACGGTCTAGCCCGTATTTGGCGATGCGTACCCTGCGGGAGTTGGCGTCGCGTGACCGTGTGAGCTATCCTAGAGCCGCCGCTATCCTGGAGCAAGATTTGTACGTCGATGACGTCTGCACAGGGGCAGCCAGTGTAGAGGAAGCTCTGGACCGACGTGACGAGCTCATTCAATTGCTGGAACGAGGCGGCTATGAACTACGCAAGTGGATGTCCAACTCCCCTGAGTTGATGGCTGGTCTCCCAGATGAGTTTCAACAAGACCCGCACGTTTTTGAGAATCCTGACAACCCTAACATGTTGTCAGTGCTTGGAATTCAATACCGGCCCGTCCATGATGAGTTTACCTATCGGGTGGTTTTAGAAACACCGAAGGCCTGGACGAAGCGGTCAGTACTGTCAACGATTGCGAGAACGTTCGACCCGAATGGATGGATTTCTCCAGTCACCTTTGCTCTCAAATGTTTTATGCAAAGGCTATGGGCGGCTCAGTTGACCTGGGACACCCACCTCTCAGGTGATTTGTTGAATGATTGGACGCGAATGTTCACCTCGCTATCGGACATAAATAATGTATCGCTGCCGAGGAAATTGGTCCCTGCTGGGGATTACAGGGCAACCCTTCACGGGTTTTGTGATGCCTCTGAACGAGGGTTTGCGGCAGCGGTTTATTTGCGAACCGTCACCTCCACCGGGGAGGTCGACGTGCGTTTGGTTTTGGCAAAAAGCAAGGTAGCGCCTATTCGGACAAGGATGACGATTCCAAAACTGGAACTGTCCGGGGCTGCTCTTTTGACCAAACTTTTGAATCACACTCTAACAGTGTTGCGTGGGTCAGTGGTTTTGGAGGATACGGTGTACGCGTGGACGGACAGCCAGATTGTTTTGTGCTGGCTGAAGGCTTCGGTCCATAACTTAGAGGTTTTTGTTGCGAACCGTGTCTCCCAGATTGTGTCGTCTGAGGTCCCACTGACCTGGAGACATGTACCAGGAGAATTGAACCCGTCTGATTGTGCATCCAGGGGATGTCGGGCTCCTGAACTCGTTAGACACCATTTGTGGTGGGGACCACCCTGGCTTGCCAGGAGAGAATCGGACTGGCCCCACAGCCATGTAGTAGTATCTTCGGATCATGGCCCCAGAGCGGCCGTGCATGTTACCCAGAAGGCTGAGGACCCTGACGCCGGGTTTCTGCTGGACCGGTATAGCTCACTTGACAAGTTGATAAACGTGTCCACTTGGATTAGGAGATTCGCTCGAAATTGTCGTACTCCTCGCGATCAGCGAACGTTGAACCCTATTCTGACTCCGGCAGAGCGAAACGAGTCGCTACTGAATTTGGTCCGGTTGGTACAGTCCTCGAAGTTTGGGGCAGAATTGGAGATTATACGAAGTGGACGTTCGAAATTGAAGGGAGCCGTCGCGCGTCTCAACCCCTTTGTTGATTCGACCGGGTTACTTCGGGTAGGAGGAAGATTGCGCAATGCGAATCTGTCGTATTCGGCTCGTCACCCACTTCTGCTCCCCAAGGGGGGACAGTTAGTTGAATTGCTGGTGACTGATCGTCATATTAAAAACGCGCATGCCGGCTGTAACGCGTTGTTGGCCACGCTCCAGCGGGAGTTTTGGATCTTATCTGCCCGCCGTGTCATACGGAACATCGTGTTTCGGTGCATGCCATGTTATCGACTTAAGGCTGCCACGATGCAACCTCTCATGGGGGACTTGCCCCCTGATCGTGTGAATGAGGTCAGACCGTTTTCAGGTGTTGGTACGGATTTTGCCGGACCGTTTATGGTGAAGAGTTCACGATTGCGTACCGCTAAGCAATACAAGGCGTACCTATGTGTGTTTGTTTGTTTATCCACCAAGGCGGTACATCTCGAGCTCGTTGCTGATCTCTCGACAGAGGCTTTCATTGCTTGTTTGGATAGGTTTGTTTCTCGAAGGGGACTTCCAACTTTGATCCGCTCTGATAACGACACTAACTACGTCGGTGCGGAACGATACTTACGAGAGATAGTCAACTTTTTGAATGTAAATAAAGTGGATATTGGAACGGCCCTCTCCCGTCGGGGTATACAGTGGACCTTCAGCCCACCGAGTTGCCCCCACTGGGGTGGGATTTTTGAGGCCGTAGTTAAGTCAGCTAAGACGCACTTGGGGCGTATAGTAGGTCAGACCGCGCTGACTTTTGAGGAGCTCGCGACATTGTTTTGTAAGATCGAGGCCGTTCTCAATTCGCGACCGTTGTGTCCGCTCAGCTCGGATCCAAATGACCTGGAGGCTCTGACCTCAGGCCATTTCTTGATAGGACAGCCACTTAACGCGTTGCCCGAGCACCCCTTCGAGGGAGTGAAATTGTATCGGTTGTCAAGGTATCAGATGTTGCAGCAGTTTATTCAGAATTTATGGAAGCGTTGGTCGCTCGAGTATCTGCATATCTTACAACAGCGCCTTAAGTGGACTGACAAAACCAGCCCCCCTAGTGTTGGTGACCTCGTTCTGGTTAAGGATGCTAACCTACCGCCACTACGTTGGCGCAGGGGGCGCATTGTTAACTTGTTCCCTGGCAAGGACGGGACCCCCCGGTCTGCGGAGGTTCTAGTAGGAGGCTCGGTTCTAAAACGAGCGGTAGCAACGTTGTCTCGGCTGCCCGTAGATTAGGGGACAGGTGGGTGCCTGTCCGGGCGGGTGATTGTTCGATTCCAAATCGATATTCGATCGATGGTTTCGGAACGGCCATTTTTGAATTTGACGTTGCTGCCAACCTAGCAGTTTTTTGACAACTGAGAGACAAAAAGCCCTCGCAATGTAACGCGTATTGGTATAGGGTATTGAATTTAAATCGTAAGCCATCTGGAATTGTATTCGGGGTTCCCTCAGGATTGTCTAGATAGCTGAGTGTGTTGTGATTCCCCGAACCAGATAAAGTTCGCATTTACGTGGCCGATTGGTTTTTCCCACGTAACATAACCTGTGTTGGAACACTGTGCTCGTCGAAGCTGGCCTGCCAGCCATACCTGGTTGGCTGAAGAACCTGTCTACCAAGAAGAGCCTAGGGTGCACCCGGGCCTTGCAGAGAGACAGGAGTTTGACGGGAACGAAGCACAGACCAGGTCAGATAGATTCATAATTAATAGCTCGGTGAATCGCCGACGTTCACACTTCTTGGCATCTGATCGCTACGCTACCTCGTAGCTGATGGGCCCCTGCGAGGTCATTGGGTGCCGAGAAGCCTGAACACCGCCTCATAGCGAAACACACGATCTACCGGCTACCACACAATTATTTCTCGACTCCTTTGCCAACATTGTCAATGCTAATACGGAAGATCACTTTCTGTTGGCAGGTGATTTTAATAATTCCACCATCAGTTGGGAATCTGGGGAACCTAGATAACTGAAAAAGGGCCATGTGGAGATACAAAATAGTGGAATTAATCTAATAAATCAATTGAATATACACGGCTCTCAGCAATATAACTACCTTAGAAACTCATGCAATAATACACTTGACCTCGTTTTCACAAACTTTAACATCGAGCTACATGGAACTAGCACAGAATAGTGCCACTGGACGTTTTCCAGCCCACTCTGGATATCGACGCCACTGACATTACGGTCCCCCCATGCCCTTAGCAAAACAGTTCAAATACTTATTTAGGAAAGCAGATTACGAGAGCATTAATAAGTGTCTCGAGAAACAGGACTGGTCCTGTTTAAATATTCTAAGTGTTAATGATGCTGTCTCAAGTTTTTATGACGTAATCTATGATCTAGTTAATAGATATGCACCGCAGTCAGTAATAGGATTGTCACGGCGCTACCCCATCTGGTACAGCCGCGCACTAATTAATGTAATGAGGGAAAAAACTAAATACCATGTCCTCTGGAAAAAGTATAAGAACCCCTTGGATTATGATTCCTTCAGCCTACTCAGAAAACGCCAGAAAACTATACAGGATGAATGTCATGCAACTTACATACAACGCTCACAACAAAATATTATAACTAATCCTAAACTGCTGTGGTCTTATATTAAATCAAAACGGCAAAATAGTTCTAACTACCCTAAAATAATGAAATATAACAATGAGGAATTAAAATCAGAAGCCGAAATCTGTTCTGCATTTAGTACTTTCTTCGAACGAATGTTCATAAAACCATCTGAGTCTTACGATCAGGTCATCAGTAAGGCAGATAACGGTATTGAGTTGCTGCAATCCATAGTGGTTACAGAGGAGCAAATATTTAATATACTGCAAACAATTGATATATCTAAGGGCCCCGGCAGTGATAAGATTCCTTCTGTTTTTGTTCGCAACTGTGCCAAAACCCTAGCATTACCTTTGGCCATACTTTTTAACCGCTCGTTCAACCATGGTATTTATCCAACGGCGTGGAAGATAGCACATATCATACCTATACATAAAAAAGGGACTAAAGCTAACATAGAACATTACAGACCCATCTCTATATTAAACGTTTTTGGCAAAATTATGGAAAAGGTCGCACATGAACATCTTTATCCTGTTATTTCAATAAACATACCGACCGAACAGCACGGTTTCTTCAAAGGGCGCTCTACTGTGACAAACTTAGCTATTTTTACTGGTGATGTGCTTACTGGCATGGACAAGGGAGGGCAGGTAGATGTGATCTACACGGATTTTGAGAAAGCATTCAACCGTGTAGATCACTTCATATTAATGCGTAAATTGCGTGAGCTAGGGGGGATCTGCTCAGATGGCTGGAGTCATACATAAAAAACAGAAGTCAAACAGTCGTCGTGGCAGGACACCGTTCCGAGTTCATCGCTATCCCATCAGGAGTGCCACAGGGATCACTGCTGGGACCGCTCCTTTACATTGTCTTCCTATACGATATAAGCAGTTGTTTTATCCACTCAAAGTTTCTTTTATACGCCGATGACAAAAAAGTGTACAAAAAGATAAATTCAACTTCCGATTGTGCATTTCTACAGAAAGATCTTTGTAGGCTAGGTGTCTATTATACGGTAAATAGGATAAGTTTTAATCTCACTAAATGCAATTACCTGAGCTTTACCAGAAAGACTAAGCCAATATTTTACAATTACCAAATTAATAACAGGCTAATCGAGAAAGTTAAATCAATAAGAGATCTAGGAGTTTTACTCGACTCAAAGCTCATATTCTCTCAACATATAGACGCTGCTACAGACAAGGCCTATAAGAACCTGGGTTTTGTACTTCGAACGAGCCAGGCATTCACTGACCCACTGTGTATAAAGGTTCTCTACTACTCGTACGTGCGCAGTGTTCTAGAATACTGTAGCCCTATCTGGCGACCCCAATATATATGCCACATTGAGTCAATTGAATCATTACAACGCAAATTCATTAAACATCTTAATTACCGCACTGGCTACCACTCTCCTTTGAAGAACTACAATACTTCGTTGGAAAAGCACGAACCTCAAACACTCGAGGACAGGAGGCGTCGCCTGGACATGCTATTTCTCCATGACCTGTGTAATGGAAGACTGAACTGTCCTGAATTAATCTCCTCAGCACTTCGGTTAAATGTTCCGAATAAAAGAACCAGGCACACTCCTCTCTTCCATGTCCCCCTATCTCGGTCTAACTATGCACAAAACTCAGTCATGAATAGGTGTCATTTAAATTACAACAAGCTTTCCAAAGATAAGGACCTAGACATTTTTAACACCTCTAAACAGGTTTTTAAGAAAAATATTATTTGAATTATTAAAACAAACAGATACATTGATGATGTATCTGCCGTGTCATACGAAAGCCTACTCACCTATACTCACCCTGCTTAGTGGAAATTCAATAGACACAGTCCCGATCCCAAGACCATCGTCGTCGTAGGGCTAAGCAGATACAGGTACAACTACACTCACACCACTACACAACACATGCAACCTAAACTACTTACACAACCGGCACACCACATCTCAACTTGCAATAATATAAATAAAAATTTTAAAACTAAATCAACACTAGTTACATATATGTATAACTAGTTTTGGTTATAATTTCTATATATAAGTATAATCGCCAAGTACGTTTGTCTTATAATATAAAAAAATGTAAATCCGTTATTGGCTAATGTTAAGATAATTTTTCTTGCCTTACATAATTGTATCAGCTGTGGATTTTTTAAGATCAATAAATAAATAAATAAATAAATAAAAAAATAATTAAGACATAAATATGCTTGAAATATAATTAGTAAAATCAACATGATTTCGTCATGAACATCTACTTAGTATTTTAAAGTTATCACAATTATGACTTTTATTAGAAACCCTCTCAATCAGAGTTAACAACTATAAACACATAAAAAATACGACAGTAAAATATTCAGTCTTACATATTTACTTACATGTACTCGTACTTTAAGTAATCCCAACGATCGAGTATTTTCAACTTAAATTAATATTTTGGTAGAGATTTCAATCAATCACTGTTGAAATAAAATTATTTCTATACAATCATAAATTATGATAAATGATTTTGGAGTCCATCCGAGTTGATCTTTTTATTTTTATTAATAAGAACATGATTTCGTAGGTTTCTTTTGTTTGATTTGGGAGTAAGGCAAACATGGGTATGATGTTGTTGTGAGTTTTAGTACTCCCCAAATCCACATGCAGGGAGTAAAAATTGTAAAAGGTTATACACAAAATGTAAATGGTCCATCACAAAGGATATCAAAACGAATATTTCAATTTCAATTTAGTTATTGCTTCTACATTATTTTAGTACAATAGTAACATATTTGTATATGGGTAAAGGTTATTGTTAGATGACAATGCAGCGCCCTGTAAGGGCTTTGCAATTTCTCTTAATTACTAAGTAAGTAGGTGTCTTTATATATTTATTATTTACCAGTATTTATCTACAAGTTTTATTTGAAAAAATAATGATTGTTTGTATCCCAGTAGTCTGCTAGTAAAAAACTGAAATTATATGGGCACTACTAGGTCTTTCAAAATCTTAAAACACACTTTTTTCACATTTTTCAGTGATTTGTTTCGTTTGCGGTATAAAAAACGTTGTAGTTTATAAATCTCGGCATTTTGATCTCATTGCCGCACTCCCTTAATGTAAGTCCAACCCTTGGGCAATCTTTGGTCTGGAATAAGTGCGAGTGCTGCAGTAAGTAGCACGATTCTTCTTTCTGCCTTACTTTTCGTATGCCCCAAATGGTTTGCTTTTCGCCACACACATCTACACCAATGATAATAGCAACCAATAATTTTAGCTGCAGGAAACATATACCTTATACGTTGGCACCTGAGTGGAAATATGAATCTGAACACAGTGAGTGAGTGAGCCCCGCTTGCCCCATTTTGCTATGCAACTTGACTTGAAACTTTTTGAAGAAAATAGGTATCTAGGCGATAATTCGAAAATCGAAGCGGACATTGGGAATTTTTAGCATAACCCTGGATGACGTCAGAACCTGCAAGGCTCGGCTCTGGAATACGGTTTGCACACCTTTTGTGATTTGCACCCGACTGGCGTGTCTTATAATATAAAGTACTTTCGCCAACTTTCGCAGTTTCTGGATAATATTTCGATTTATTGATGGTGGCTAAAGTGTTAAAGGCGCTTAGACAACCAGTGAATAAATCTGCACTAGTCAAAGAATGCAAGGCAACCCTACTCTTTGGAAAGTGTTTCGGAAGTAATTATTGCATGGGTCCCCGGACACAAAGGGATCCAAGGAAATGAAAAAGTAGACGAGCTGGAAAGATTCGGTTTAGACCTGAGATTTATTGGGCCAGAAACCAGGCTGCCTATAACTGCAACTCAAGAACAAGGAGATTTGGAGGAATCAACAGTAACTGGTGCTCAAACACTAGGAATAGGGTAAAATAGTCACAATAGAGGACCTATCACCCGCCCGTCTTCAGCGGGCGTCCCAGCTCATCATCTTCATATCTACCCGTGGTACTACTGGTGGTACTTCTGGTAGTATCAATGCTGATTCACCTATGGTCAGACGGCACAACTTTAATTTTGTGTATAATATTTCTAGTAAATGTTTTGTATGAATAAAACCATTCACAGTCTTAGAAATTTAGTGTAATTTTATTATATCATCCTGCAAATTTATTAGCCCGCAAGCAATCATTACAATTCGATCCAACTAGCCTAAACAAAATTGCGAATAATTCTTGAAATATTCTGCGTTCACTTGACGACAATATTCTTCTCGCAGACGATCTAGAATTGGTACGAATAACAAATCTGGGTTATCAATGCTGTTTGAACATGACGGGACGAAACACTCTTTGCTTCCCATTGTGAAAAACAATTAGATTTTTTAAATCATATCACAATAATAATCAATAATTTTATTTTTTTTAGGTAACGACTGACGTGAATGAAGTGATGTTTGTTTGACAGTTGACTCCACTCGTATACTTGGCTGGCACTCTGTGGTTGACATGACTGTCACTTTTTTGTGGTAGGCAAATAAATTTATCCCATTACGTCTCTAGACGTCACGTTTAATTTTGTCGGGTTAAACTTTAGCATTTGTTTTTTAAATAGACGCAATGAATAAAACAAAAATATATTTAAAATTGTTTCTTAAAATGGTCTATATTTTCAAAATAAATTATTAAAAAAATATACAATCAGAAAAATCCATGGCCAATTGAGCAGCAACTCATGGCTAATAAACATTTCTAAATCAAACAGCAATTTATATCAGTCTGAAAGGCTGTTTTTTTTTGTACAGCATATTAATTATTTAAAACCTGCAATTAGTAACTCATGTTGAATAAAAACATATTAAGGCCTCAGAGGGTAAGAAACAAATTGTGCAGGATATAAAAGTAGCAACAATACTTACTTGTCATACGCAAAACTATATATACTATTTATGCTAAATTTTACAATAATCTTTCTGGTGTCAGAGTAGGGGTCGCCTCACTCCGCTCCGCTTCTCTTCGGCTCCCGGTTGTATTAAAAGCGTTGTATCCTAATAAACCTTTCTTTAGTTTTCAAACAGCTAGTGACCTATAGAACAACCAATTCGGTTCTGTCGTGGACTACATGGGGTCGTCTCGCTCCGCTCCGCTTCGCTTTGGCTTCCAGTTGCGTTATCTCATTGTGACCTAACAAACCTATATTTAGTTTTCAAATAAAAAGTGACCTATAGCAACCAATTTGGTTCTGCGACACTACATGGGGTAGCGTCGCTCCTCTCCACTTCGCTTCGGCTCCTGGATGATCATAGCATTGTGACGTAACCTATCTTTAGTTTCATTTTTAAATAAAATAATCGTTTCATTTCGTTCTTCACGGTGTCACTCAACTCAAACCGTACGACGAAGTAAACTCCTTTTTTCTAATACTTTTCTTTTTCTACTACTATTTATTTTACTAAACGTGTTTTAAATATGCATAACGAGCAAATAAACTGCTTAAGGGCTCCATATAGTATAGTATAGGTACTCAAGTATGTTGTCTATATTTACATCGATACCTACAAATATATGCAATAAATTTATTTGTATACCTTAAGCCTTTGAGTAATAATGAATAAATACTAGAGACGCTAGCTCGAACAAAATATGTGCCCGGCCTCTTGACGAGAGCGGGCGTGTCAGTTGCCATAGATAAAAATCTTTGCGCTCAGATGCGACGTGCCGAAGACATACAGTCAGTCGCCTTTGCCCAAAAGTATACATATCGAGTGACTCCTGCCTATACTGGTTGCATACTATCATAGTGCAGGCGACCTATATTGTGTATTTGGGAATAAAATAAAAGAGAATATGCACATATCCAATATTTTAATGGGATTTTTTTTCACTGGTTGTGATGTTGTTAGTCAGTTTAATAAATAAATTGACAGTTCTTTAAATTTTCGTCAAATACGTAATTGCGTAATTTCGTAATTGCGGTTTTTTTTTTGTTGGAGGGGAAAAAATGGAATTACCCATGCCCAGGAGTCAGACCTCCCTGCTATGTCCGGGTCCCCACATATTGAGCGGGCATCAGCTCGTGTGGTATACGGACTAAAAACAACCCCTTTGTGTTTACAGTTGTCTTACTAAGAACTTACTGTGAGCCATGGCCTCGGTATATGCTGAAGGCTTTCTACCTGCAATTTGCCCTTTTGGGCGATATATATGTGTATATGATATATATGGGAGGAGTTTGCCTGCTTACCCGATTTTATGAGCGGACATCAGCTCATAGTCAACGGAATTAATTGCGGTAGTAAAACATGAGCGGTATTACTGCGCAAGGTTCTACCTGTCACTGCTATGAAATTTATCCTTATCATCTTGGGCTTGCTGGAAGAAATTTCTTGTTATAGATAAGCTTGCCTTTGTAAATGTCTTTTCCATAAGTTTGTAATGTGAATTTTCATATGCAATAAAAAAATACAAAATATATGACGTGCATAACACGTTGGTATTCATAGCTGCATGTAAAACTCTTGTTACTCTTTGATTTTCAAAGAGAAAACATGGCTGTCGCTTTGTTGATTTTTGTAATTCACAAAATATTATTGATTATGCGTATTTTACTGATAATACAGGGTAATTAGTATGAAAAGTTATTTCTCGGCTTTTTGGTCTGTACGGTGTTGTTTTTACAGAGCACATGACGGCATTATTTAGTTTCTTACTCTTGCATCAAAAGCGTCACGGCTCGGCAAGTGCTTGGCACAGACTGAATTGGTGTTGCGTGAATTCACTCTACTCATAGCTGCAAGAAAGTCAGTTTGCGCGCCTACTCTAGTATTTGTACATAATAATAATAATACCTTGGACACTTTTTACACACATTGATCTAGACCCAAACTAGGATTCCCTGTATCTCGGGTACTAGACAACGATTCACATACTTATATAGATAAATATTATACGTAGATAGATAAACAACCATCACTAGGGTACAAACATTGTTCCCATCCAACAAATATTTGCCCCCACCGGGACTCGAACCCGGGACCCTTGGCTTCGTAGGCAGGGTCACTGCCGACTCGGCCATTCGGGTCGGCATTATTACTCAAAGACCTAAGCACACATTACATTACACATGTGTTTATACGTCTGGTTTATATTGTGTAATCAGGAATATGGATCTAGAATTGTAAATAATTTATTGGATTCATAGGTTGAACTATTTATTTAAATAATTGTCTTTCATTTTCAGATGAAAAATGTGCTCGAAGTCCACACACCCCGCCCTCCGAAGAAAGGCAATCACCCAAAAAAGAAAAAAACCAGTAAAATATCCACCGACACTATCAAAAGGCGATTTTACATCAACAAGCTGAAGAGTGCTGTACTGGAGAAGAAAAGAGCAATAGCAAAACACAATATGGCATTAAAGAGACAGTCAATTTTGGAACTAAAAATTAATATAAAACAACAAGAATTTGCTAATTTGCTCAAAAACATCTGATGCATCGTTTGTGTACAAACTTTTATATTAAGTTCTAAAATTGACTGTGATACTGGATTTTAAGTCAAACAGGGCTTGTTAAAAAAAACCGTCTTCAAGTTCAAACCCTATTTCGTCCTCCCCTGTCGGGATGCGAATAAAGTATGTGTACATGAAAAGTCCTCATCAAAACGTTTTGCTGCACGGAACCACAAACCAAAACGTCATCTGTGTAAATATTTTTTGTAATAGTTGATTTTTTGCAAAAAGCTGATCAGTTTTAATAAAATTTATATGGGGCCACCTCTGAAGATAACCTACCACCACCAACTAATTAAAACAAGAACCATCAAAATCGGTTAATAATTGACGGAGTGATCGCTTAACAAACACAACAACAAAACAAACGAAATGAGAACCTCCTCCTTTTTGAAGTCAGTTGAAAAAGGAGGTTGTCAATTCGTCGGGATGTTTTTTTAGGGTTCCGTACCCGAAGGGTTCCAAACGGGACCCTATTACTAAGACTCCGCTGTCCGTCCGTCCGTCTGTCACCAGGCTGTATCTCACGAACCGTGATAGTTAGACAGTTGAAATTTTCACAGATAATGTATTTATGTTGCCGCTATAACAACAAATACTAAAAAACAGGATAAAAGAAATATTTAAGGGGGCTCCCATACAACAATTCTTTCAATACCACATACAAACTTATGGATGCACCTGGTTACGTACATGGAGTGTGAAAGTAACCGCACCAATAACTTTGTAAACAATATTTTGCTGTGTAAAATCCAAACTATTCACTCCACACCATCGCTTCCATTGAACGGTGGTACGGAACCCTTCGTGCGCGATTTAGTCTCGCACTTGACCGTTTTTTTTTTTTTTTTGTGAAGTGAATGTGGGTTATGTACCAGGAGAGCTTCTCAACAATTTATCAATGTCAGTCAGAAGTAGGACCTGATGACGGAATCATGGGGAAATCAATGGAACTCTTCAAATAATAAATGCTCACCTATAGCGATTTGGGCATTTTGTATAGAGCCTCGTGCATTTGGAAGCTTCAGTTCTCGGGAAGCATGGCTTGGTGAAGTGGAAGTGATGATGAAGACTACAGATTGCCACCGGAACTACGCAATTCTGGGTATTTCATGGGTAGGTTGGGATAAGGATGCTAATTAAATGGGTTTCAATTTGTCAATTGTTCAATTTCAATTGTCAATTTTGTGTAGATTATCTGGTGTAACAAATTAACATACCATTTACATACATGTACATTATCAATAATTGAACTGTTTTATTTTATTTTATTCAAGGTATTTCATCTCAATACTCACCATTGAAATGTGTAAGTAATAATGCGGAGCGAACTGAGTCCTTCTCATTGGTTCCTCCACAATGGTTTGCATGTGGCTCATACATGTCAAGCATATCTATCTAAGTATAATATTTATCTATATAAGTATGTCTATCGTTGTCTAGTACCCAAGATACAGGGAATCCTAGTTTGGGGCTAGATCAATGTGTGTAAATAGTGTCTAAGGTATTATTATTATTATATCCTTGATTATGTCATTATTATTAACAGTGATATAATGGAACACAGCCCAGGATACTTATATGTTCATGGATCTTCCAGCTTCACCAGTAATCCCATTCACATACAAGGGAAACACCTTTTCAAATTTCCAAAAAACCTTTCTACTGGATTTCTTGTGGCAATTTGGGCAGCATTTGCTAAAAGCCTTTAGAAAGACCTCCGTTTCAGATGTTTTTGCTTTTGTTGATTTTTTCTATGCTTTATTAGTGTAAGAATATTTTGATGATGTTAATGGAGGATTGTCTTTAACCTTGAATTGGTTCACAGTTAATAATTTATTGTTAAACGCTGGTAAAACCAAGTGTATCAAATTCTCACTTCCAAGTGTCAGGCAAGTTGAGAACAGTTTAGTTAGACAGCAGCACGTTAGAATTAGTAAATGACATGAAGTTTTTTGGAATAACCATTTATAGAAAATTGCAGTGTGGGTCCCCCACATAGATAAACTAGCTGGGAAATTAAGTTATGCGGCCTACGCTGTTAGGAACATCTGAAAAAACGCGGATGTGGCTACATCTAGGCTAGTATATTTTAGTTACTTTCATAGTGTCATGTTCTATGGTATCTTGTTGTGGGAGAAAGCAGCGGATATTCAAACTATTTATATTTTACAGAAAAGAGCTATTCGAGCAATTTATAATTTTAAACGCACAGACTCATTAAGAGATCTTTTTAAAGAAATTGACACACTTACTGTAGCTAGTCAATTTAATTTCGAAAATATAACGTATTTATGCAATAATCTTACAACATTTTCCAAACTTAGCGATAGCTGTAATGTTAACCTAAGAAATAATCACAAACTAGTTGCTCCCCGGTTTTGACTCGCGAAGGTTAGCCTTTCTTTCAAGGGTCAGTGCATTCTCTAGTACATTAAGATACCTCTGGAGATTTTAAAATTGCCCTTTGAGCAATTTAAAAAGCATGTTAAAGCGACCTTGTCGAAAAAAGTATATTACAATGTTCAAGACTAAATTATTGTAATTAATATTGTAATATTTGTAT
This sequence comes from Argyresthia goedartella, assembly GCA_949825045.1. NCBI lineage: Eukaryota > Metazoa > Arthropoda > Insecta > Lepidoptera > Argyresthiidae > Argyresthia > Argyresthia goedartella. Next base: position 9,661,014 of record OX463832.1, on the reverse strand, counting down.
TAGTTAAGCACAAGCAATTTTTAAAAGAGATTTAAAAATGATTCTGTGGGAGTTTCTACGCGCTTTTTCTTTCACAGTGGTCCAATGAAGGGAATGGGCAAAAAATGACGTTTGCTCAGTATTTGTTACTATCAACAGAAATAAAGACATTTGATTTGATTTGAAAGCCCGGGTAAACCCCTTACAATTGGAGATACAATAATCATTATAATCTTGTTCTGTTTCATCCATTGATTTATAAGTATTAGCTGTATTAGCTGTGCAATGAACTCTAAGGTCTCTCTGATCTTACTGACGCGCCGCAGTGGTTCTTTACCAATGTGGTTCGTGAGCTCGGTTAAATGATAGGACTGAGGTTTTTGACACGTTGAATTCTAACTTATTAGCTTTGCTCCACTTTACAACATTATCTATATCCTGTAGCAGTTTGTCATGATCCGATGCCTCACCGATTTCATGAAACAGCATCAGACTTTCGGCAAAAAGAAGGCAGGTTGATTCCATAACCACCTCCGGTGGGTCATATACCTAGTATATACCTACCTGTAGTCGGGTAAAAATAGCTCCGGCCGTTCCGACCACAATGACTTAAAGGGTAGGTACAATACAAAAGCAGTATCACTTCTGCGGTGTGCAATCTCGCTGCGCTCCCCGTTCCCCCGTGTCATCAAGTTGCGACACGTTTTTTATTTGAGAAAGCGTCTCTATGCGCTAGCAATAGTAACTCAATGCATGCGTACGAGAAAACCGTAGGTATTCACTCAATTTGTACGAACAATATTCTTAGGCTTATGCACGAATACAATTCGAATCTACAGTAAAAACGGCTTTAAATACTATAACTACGATAGATACCTATCATCGTGTGCCATTGGACGCTTTTATACTACTAAGTATGTGCAATTTTTCATTACATTTATGTAGTATATATAGCAGAGCTTTTTAAAGCGCCGTCCTTATTCTATACTACATATGTATAATTAAAACTTTGCACGACATGGAAGTATAAAAGCATATATTGACGCTAGCGATGATGTCAACGGACCAGTTCAGCACTTCATTTATGTTTCAAAGCCGCAACTCCCACTCCTGTCCAGTCTTCCCAATATACTCTGTAAAACATAGCATGATAGCTGTGACAGCTATCATGCTATGTTTTACAGAGTATATTGGTCAGAATTACATGACTAGACGAGAATAGATCGATACCTATAATTATCTATATTTCAACTAAATGTAACAGAATGTTTCCATTAAATCAAACAAAATGAACTTGTTACACGTTTTTATTCAATCATCATCAAATTCTGATTTGGAGTCACTGGAGCAACCAGATTGCAGATTAATATCCAGTTAATGTTGAACTGGTTGTTGTCAAATTGTACATTGCGCATCCAATCTACTTGCACTTTTTTTAGTTCTTTCGACGAATTTTTTCCAATCTTCCGGTGTGACATATGTAATTTCATAAGTTTGGAACATTCAATTCGTTCTTTATGCGCACCTTGTTATTTTATTTATAAAAATTCTAATCTCAATCTATTTTCTCACACTATTATATTGTCCATTTATTTTTTCAAGATCGTTAACTTGTCTTGTTGTACGATGACCCTAAGACATCACAATTCACGTATCTATAAAGTATGATATTTGTCTCTTATACATTTTACCGACACAAAAAGCGGTACTTGATAGGCGTGTTTTTATGACAGCTGTCACCAGCTATCACGCTATATTTTACAGAGTATAATTTGTGAGTTTGGGTGTTTTTAACTGATTTCAATATTTAGCGCACATATACATTATGAGTTAGAATAACATACAAGGTACTTTTTGTCCCGATAAATGATCGCTTATACATACGTAGTATCTTATTATATGTCTGTGGCTTATACGACGAAGTTGAAGGCCCCAGCTGGTGTTCAAATGGTTTTGTCAACGTTGTCACCTGGCTGCCTTTCCTTGATCACTTGTTCCAGTCGTTGCTTCGACAAATGAAGATTCCTCCTCAATCTAAACACAATTTCTTTCGCCGAATACTCTGAAATCTCAGGGAATTGTTCTCGCATTTGGTTGTAAATTTCTCCTTCGTGATCAGAGAACTGTGGGGCGTCTGTAGTTACATCAATGGCGTCGTCTTGTTTTTCTATAACTTCTCGTAGATCTTTCGCGAAGTTTGTGAGGAATTCTTCTAGGATTTCTTCTATTCGACCCAGTTCTTGTTGGGTTAGATTGCTGTATTGCTGCTGCACGTATTGGCTCATGATTTTCGTATAATTCTCGATGTGGTTTAGGATGGCGAGGTTTTGTCTGTTGGTTTGTTTGTCGTATTCGGTGGTTGTTTCGTCGGTTTTGTCGACATTTTCGGCAGGCTTACAGATCGCGTTTAGCACAAGCATGAGGAGTGGTAAGGTTTTAACTGAAAGAGGAAACAAGGACAATATTCGAATAAAAATACTACTCGTTGGTAACTTAGTAGGTATATCCACAGCGCAAAACTGAATAAATTATCTTTGATATATGATGTTGGTAGGGCCCTAAATAACGTGGGATTTTGATAAAAATCTTGCTCTGAAAGTATTCAATTTCTTAATAATATACTCACACATGGTTCACAACAACTCACAAGAGGGAGACTGAGCAAGGAACGCATCGCTTTCAATTCAATCAATTGAGAGATGAATAGTTCAATTGAGATTTCAATGTGTCGATTGACCTTACTTTGATAGTTAGGCAATTATGCCTTATATACTAGTGGCTGTGTGAGCTGTAGACCTCGCAATACTGTTAGTGGAAAGCTGAACTTTTAACATACAAATTTATGAGTGCACCTGGTACCTGCATGGAGCATGAAAGTAGCCGCACTTATAGTTTACAAAACTATAAGTGCGGCTACTTTCATGCAATTTAATTTTCACCAAATTTATACAGCCTTTTATATTTCAATACCACATACAAACTTATGAATGCTGTAGTATGTAATTTTCACGATCTCCATAAATATAACGACCCCTCATTTGTTGAAATCTGTCAAGCCGTTTGGGGTGTAGTGGGTTTTTTACATTTGAAACCCCATTCTAAATCTCCGCCATTTTTGAAAATTTCCAAACATTGAATCGATAGATGAATTCCATGTAATTATAGAACCTGCTCACAAAATTCCACTAAAATGACACAGAGGAGAGCAGCCGGATCGAAAACCGGAGTTTGGACACATGAAAGCATTTTACCCCAAGCTGAAATAAATAAACACTTGTCTTTAAAAATACGTAATCAAATAACAAAACACACATTATTAAATCGAAAATTTTGTTTAAATAAACACATGTCGGATTATTCTAATTGTTAAGCATTACATAAACCGAGGGCGCCATCTAGTGTTGAGTAGCAGTGACAATCTGTTAATTACTGGCAATACTAGGTGGCGCCATCAGCCTGTATTTATTATTATTATTATGGAACGACCGCACCAGCCAAAAAGACCTAACCTCTCTGGCTCCAACGAATAATGCAGATAATACGATGTCCCCTATCACTAACAACCAAAATGACACTCCCTCGGGGACCAAGTGAACCACCCCCGGCATTACAAACAATGCTCAAAACAAGACCTTCGCCGCCTGCATGGCGTCCCGAGCATCTTCAACAATGATGACGAAACAAACTGATGTGGACACAACCAAAAATGAATCTGAAACCGATGAAAATGACTGGACAACCGTCCGAAAACGACGACGAAAGAGCCACAAGCCACTTGTAATTAGAGGAACTGCGACTCAGACAAACATTGGAGGTGTTGATGTCCACAAACATTTACATGGTTGCTTTTTCAAGAAAGACACAACACCTGACAGCTTAATTAAACATCTTGAACTAATCCATGCAGGCCCCAACTACTCGGTCGAACAAATTCCATCAAAGTCTGAAACATATAACTACTTTAAGATTGGCGTCCCCACATCTGTGTATGACAAATTCCTCTCAGCGTCAGCTTGGCCCATCAACACCAACATAACAGAATGGAGGCCCTTTCTCCGACCCAAAGCCCACAAACCAACCGACGACAAGGACAGCATCACCGAAAAACACAAACAAAATTGATGATTGTAACGTCGATAGCTCAACGAATCTGACAATTCTCCACCAAAATATCAACCGTCTGGGAAATAAAACACACAGGCTTGAATGTGAACTTCAACTGCTAGACCCACGACCAGATATACTGTGTGTAACTGAGCATTGACTTAGTCCCAGCAAAATATCCAGTATTAACATAATGGACTACACGCTACGTGCCCACTATTGCAGACCGACCAGAGCTGGAGGAGGTGCCTGCATCTATGTCAAGAAGTCCATACTGACAATCGAGCGCTGTGAAGTGCAACAGCTATGTGAAGAATTGAACTTCGAGGTTTGTGCTATTGAGTGCATATGCAGTGTAATAGTAATATGTGTTTATAGACCGCCCAGTGGCAACATACTGTCATGGCAGAATGGACTGGGTGAGTTGTTATGTCTGCCTGCTACACAAAACTATAAGGTAATAATATTAGGAGACTGTAACATTAACTTATTAAATGATGACATATACAGTAAAAACTTAACAAATTGCTTGAAACAGGGAGGGTTCAGATCATTAGTAAAAACCCCAACCAGAATTACCAAAACATCAAAACCTGTTTAGATCATGCATATACAAACATGAGTAAGTCGTCCATTTCTAAAGTAACCCCAACAGAATTGTATGTATCAGATCATATGAGTGTGTTGATTAATTTGATATTACATGTTTCCTCTAGAAAAATCCTGACCATCACAAAGCGCTTATATTCGGACTATAATATAGCTAATTTTACCCATAGCCTAGACGCATACGATTGGGACAGTTTGTGAAATAAGTCTCCCTGTCCGAATACAACTTTCGAATCGGTAATGAATGTTATAAAACATCTACATGACTGTAACTTTCCAATAAAAAAATATCCTGTTCGAAACTATGTAAATATGTGGATTGATGAGCACGTCCGAAGCGCGCGGTCTAGAGTACGTAGCTTAAAAGTAAAAATAAGTAATAATCATCAACCCCCCCATGACCCAGAACAACACAGGCACCTGTTGGTCCTCGAAGACAACCTCAACCAGGCTATCCGAAAGGCACGTAGAAACCATATTAATGAAACCATCTCAAATAGTGAGACAAATATGTGTAAAAGTATATGGCGTGTCATATCCGAGGAAACTTGTAGAAATCGTACCGGTGATAGTGCACTCGATGTACTCATTAGCAAATCAGCTGGCGATTGTGATCGGCAGTGTGCCGCCACCGCCGCCGCCGAGCTCAACAGATTCTATGTCGATGCTAATGTAAACAATGCGAAACCGGTTGTTTATAGAGCAATGACTTATCTTGGATCATTCACCGCTCCAATGATACCATCATTAACTTTCGAGCCCTTCACATTGGGTGAAATAATTAAAACGTTTAAAAACATTAAGCGAAAACAGTCGAAAGATTTAAACGACATGTCTACTTATGTTTTTGATTATATTCCCCCATGTGTTATATAATTGCTGGGATACCTATTTAACAAATTTGTGTTTCGGGGTGCATATCCTGATGTACTCAAGAGAGTTAAAGTACAACCGATATATAAAGGCAAAGGTGAAATGCACCTACTAAAATATTATCGTCCGATCTCACTGATACCAGTTATATCCAAAGCATTTGAGTGCCTATTGGGTAATAGGATGATGCGACATCTAACTAAAAATGAACTTCTCAATAAACATCAATACGCATATCAGCCTGCAAAATGCACCACAGACGCTACTCGGGACGTGGTGAGTAGGGTGATGAGCCACCTGGAGGCCCGGCGCCAGGTCGCAGCTATATTCTGTGACTTGTCGAGGGCCTTCGAGCTGGTAAACCACTCTCTCCTACTGCAGAAGCTCAAGCACTACGGAATCGGAGGATGTTTCCACCAAACAGTGGAATCATTCCTAAAAGACCGCAAGCAGAGTACCTTCGTCCGTGACGAACAATCGGAACTTGAACTGATTGGTGACAGTGCTGTACCGCAAGGATCCGTCATGGGTAATCACCTGTTCTTAATCCTGGTCAATGACGTCACAGCAGCCTCCAGCGATGAAGAGTACGTGATGTATATGATGATGATGATGATGATGATGATGATGATGATGAATAATAATAAAAATAATATATAATATATATAATATAATATAATAATGTAATAAGTATAGTAAATAATAAAATATAATAAGAAAATAATATTTAACCATCACAAATGTTAGTTGTAAGCTAGTTATTAAGACATTGTAGTGCCCTTACAGGGTTCATTGTTGGATAAAATTTTGTTAAAATGTACCACAATGACACAATAAATATATGAATATGAATATGTTTGCGGATGACACTTGCGTCATAGTATCGGCTGAAAACTACTCCATTTTAAAAGACAAACTCAATCAGGTAATGTATCAAATAGATGACTGGTTTACAGCAAATGGGATGCTACTAAATGTTGAAAAAACAAACCTGATGCATTTCCAGCTACGAAAGACGGAACCTCTCCAGCTAAATGTCATGTGCAACGGGGTGCCTGTCCCGCAAGTTGAACAGGTAAAATACCTGGGCTTCGTCATAGACTCTGCGCTAACATGGTCACCACACATCGACGCCATGTGCTCCCGGCTATCATCAGCGTGCCATGCTTTGCGCAGACTTGGTCCTAGCCTAACATTAGACAACATTAAACTAGTCTATTACGGTTATTTCAACTCAATAATAACCTATGGGATTGACCTATGGGCAACGGCAGCAGACAGAGATAGGGCTTTCAAAATGCAGAAGCGTGCAGTCCGGATCATTAGAGGCAAACCGCGAGATTGGCCTGCACAGGAACTTTTTAGAGAATTAAACATCTTAACACTACCAATTATGTATATCCCTGAGGCAGGAAGTTATGTCAGACGGAACCTTAGCATGTTTGTAAAAAAATCTGACCACCATAATGTGAGGACACGGCAAAGAGACAACCTGTGCATACCTGCGAGGCGACTTGCAAAGTCAAACGGGTGCCTGCGAGTTATGGGTCCTAAACTATATAACTCACTATCATCAGATATTAAATCTGCCAGCAGTGATGCCACATTTGTAAACAAATTAAAAAAACATCTGTTACATGAAGCTTACTACAGCATCAAAGCATTCCTTCAGTCGTGACTCATGCAAACACAATTAATACAATAATGTACACAATAATATAGGATAATTTAATTTAATTATTGAATTGTAACATTGTTTAATTGCTCATTCGAGCACCTAATGGTAAAGATGAATGTAAATATATATAATTACAAAAACCAATATAGCTAGTTACTACCTATATTGATATAAGATGACATGTTAATTTTTATAATTTCACAATTCACAATTCTTTATTGCACATAACATTACAACAATACAATTATTCACGAAATTAAAAGGCAAAGGCGAGCTTATCTCTCAACAGAGATTTCTTCCAGCAAACCTATCTGGATAGGATACATATAAAATGAAAAGGGTAGTCTAGTATTATTAAATACTTTTGTAACATTGTTTAATTGCTCATTCGAGCACCTAATGGTAAAGATGAATGTAAATACTTATAATTACAAAAACCAATATAGCTAGTTACTACCTATATTGATATAAGATGACATGTTAATTTTTATAATTTCACAATTCACAATTTTTTATTGCACATAACATTACAACAATACAATTATACACGAAATTAAAAGGTAAAGGCGAGCTTATCTCTCAACAGAGATTTCTTCCAGCAAACCTATCTGGATAGGATACATATAAAATGAAAAGGGTAGTCTAGTGTTATTAAATACTTTCCAAATACCAATAAAATATGATACTTACTATAAAAATACATATAATCAAAGAAATAGTAGATAAAATAAGAATAAACAAATAATAATAATAAATAGATAAATACAATTACATACTTATATATACAATACCTATGATGAAAGAGAAAAGAGTGGGACTGTCCCTTATAGTGCAGGGAAGTGCATTCCACAGCCGAATGGCCCTCAGCCTGAACGAGTGCTCGTAGGCGACGGTGTTATGCTGCGGAATACATCGAAGAGACACCGTGTGAGATCTCCGCTCCTTGCCTCTGGAGAAAAGGAACTCAAAACGTTCACGAAGGTAGGAAGGATATCTGGGGTTTCTCAAGATGTTAAAGAGTAAATAAAGTCAATATGTGGAAATCACGGCGAAGACGAATCGGGAGCCAACCCAGTTCCTTGCGATACTGCGAGACGTGGTCATACTTGCGCAGCCCGAAGACGAACCGAATCCCGAGGTTCTGAAGTCATTCGAGTTTATTCAGTTATTCTTCGTTCGCACTCACCCAGCAGGCATCGGCATAATCAATTAAAGGAAGTAGAAGGGACTGGGCTAGAGTGACTTTAGTATGCCGTGGAAGGAAGTATTGTAATTTCCGAAGGGAGTGAAACGATGCAAAGACTCGTCTGCTGACCTCGGAGACATGGGGCGACCAAGACAGCATGTTATCGAATACAACTCCGAGATTTTTAGCTTTATCGCTGTATTTGATTAGGGTTCCATCAAATATTAGAGGAGCGATTGGAAGTTGTAACAGGTTAAGAGAGTATCGGGTTCCCAAGATCAAGGCCTGCGACTCTCTCGGGTTGATCAAAAGCCCATATGAGAGGGCCCACTTCCTGATATTTTCGAGGTCAGCATTCAGAGCCTCCACAGCCGGAGTCACATCACGCGGAGAGAAATGCCGGTATACTTGGAGGTCATCTGCGTAAAGATGATATGAAGAAGAAAGTACATCAGAGATTGACTTGATAAAAACCGAGAACAGAAGGGGTGAAAGGATGCCACCCTGAGGAACCCCAGTGAATAGCTCGCACCAATCGGTGGATGTTTCCTCAGAATTGATGCGTTGTTGTCGATCAGATAGGAGTCAAACCAGCGGGCGGCATGAGAGGAGACATTAAGTGAATGGAGGATCGCAACCAGGATATTAAAATCCACGCAGTTGAAAGCGCTGCTGAAGTCAAGCAGTGCCAGCACAGACATCCTCTTCTGATCCATCGCAAGTTGGATGTCATCTGTCACTTTGAGTAGAGCGGTGGTAGTGCTGTGACCCGGCCTAAAACCCGATTGGAAAGAATTAAGGAGATTCATGGAGGAAAGATAGGTGGATAATTGAGTGTGTACAATGGATTCAAGGACTTTGGAAAGAATGGGCAGGATAAAAATAGGACGATATTCTTTGTAGGAAGTTGGGTTGGATGTTTTAGGCAAAGGGATCACGAGAGCACGTTTCCACTGACTAGGGAAGTGACAGTCAGAGAGTGAAGCATTAATTATGTGAGTGATAACCGGCAGCAATTCTCCAAGAACACTTGTCAACATTTGAGAGCAGATTTTGTCATCGCCGACGGCTTTTGATGATATTGCTAGCACTGCTTTCCTGACTGCAGCGATTCCAATATGACGCAGATTGAAAGAAGAGTGGCAGGAGACAGTCCTGGAAAGCAAGTTACGGAGTGTGGCATCCTTGACAGATGGATCCATCTGGACGGGGAGACAGCAAAAAAATGATTGAGACCGTTAAGGTCGATGTTACCAACCGTCAGGTCCTGGGACTTACCAATACCAAGGGTCTTCAGAAATTTCCAAACTTGTGCAGGGACGTAGTTTTCGATACATTCAAATATATGACGGCGTTTGGCATCTCGACACAGATGGGAGCAGCGATTACGAAGACTTTTGTATGCTAAGAGATTTTCGTCGGTCGGATCCTTTTTGTATTTAGTCTTGGCACGGTTTCTCTTAGCCATCAGACCCTTAATGGTATCAGTAAGCCATGGAGCGGGGAGATGTTTACCTTTAACCTTCTTGACAGGCGCATGTTTGTCAAACAAGCTCAGGACAATCGTGTTAAAGTTCTGGACCTTATCATCAACGGACTCACTTCCCAGAACAAGGGACCAATCTATGGAAGAGGCGTCGGATTTAAGGGAAGAGACATCAATACCCTTGAAACTACGAAGTTCAAGAAACTTAGCTCTACGCTTGGGGGCCTAATTTTGTAGGATAGGTAAATTAAATCATGGTAGGAGAAGGGGGCACTGAGTTGACCATGTACGGCAACCTTAGTCGGGTTAGATATTATCATCAAGTCAAGAAGAGAGGGGGTACAGTGAGGCTGAAAGTGAGTGGCATCAAGGGGAAGAATGTGTGAATTCAAGGAGTTAACAATGGATTGCAGTATGGCTGATCGAGCATTGTTTTTAAGGAGGCAGGTGTTAAAATCACCAAGAATAAGAGTAACACGATAAAGAGGAGACAAGTCATTAAGAAGAGTTTCAAAAGATTCAAAGTAATCTATGCGAAGAGAGGGGCTGTAGTAAACACCCAGAAGAACTTTATTGTGACGAAGACATATCTCTAAAAATAAGTGTTCCGCAGAACCAGAGTATAGGCTGGGCGAGTGGCTGATAACTTTGCACGAGATGTCAGAACGAAGGTAGATGGCAACGCCGCCATCAGCCTTACCCGTTCCATCATTACGAAAGAGCCTGAACCCTGGCAGAGCATACATGGAAGAAGAGAGGGATGGCTTGAGGAAAGATTCGGAGACAAGAATTCCGTGAATATTCTGGTCAATGAAGGCATCAAGAAGATCAGCGTAGCTGGCGTCAATGCTCTGGGCATTAATATGCACGATGTTGAGATTAAAGCCAAGGGTCGAGAACACGCGTTTCAGATTATCAGACAAAGAGCCATCCGCCGACAACCCACCTCCCGCACTAAGTGAAACATCGCTATCAGAGCTAGAAAAAAAGCTATCGTTAAAATCGTTTAAGGTATTCATAAACTAAATAGATATACACGTAAATTATAAAATACATTTATATTAATAGGATTGTTAGATACGTGCGAATGAGACACCGGTTGCTATTACACTGGTCGTTTATTGGTCGTCTGTCGTAGCTCGATAACAGGTTGCTTATATTATATCTAACACCCCTCCACCACATTTTCGAAAATATCTTGTAAACATTTAACAATTAGAAACTTATACCTAACAGTTTAGAAATATTTCTTATAGTCTATCTTTACTAAATCGCGCAAATTGTATCGCCCTTGACCTCCAGTAGCTTGTGTTCCCGATGATGTACCAGACGTCGTATTTCCTGGTTCAACGTCAGGACCCGTCTCCTCTTTGGGAGTTGGAAGCTGTGTCAGGAAGCTAAGATTAGCTTCAGCTTCTGCATCTGAGTTTATGTTGTTGTGAGCATCACGCACGACTGGCGACGGAGGGAGTACTGGTGACGGTGAGCCCGCCACGGTAGGTGGCGGTGCCAGCGGCGTCGGAGGCAGGCGGTCGCGCCAGGTGAGCTGGTGACGCTGCAGACGTGGATGGCGACACGGCTGGGGATCTGCTTCGTGGCCGAGTAATTTGAGTGACGACTCCCGGTTCTCTGTCTTCTATAAACTTGGTAAGTTGGTCTATGTGCTTTTTTACCAAGTTGTTGCTGACTGTTTCCCTCACAACGTAAGTGTTCTTTCCTATAATCTCCATTATTGTCCCTTTGCTCCACAGATACTTTTTATTGTCTAAGTTTTTCTTAAAATAAACTTTATCGTCCACTATAAATTCCGGCCTTATTACTTTAAATACTTATTTACCCCTAAAACTACGCTCATCGGGGAACTGTTATCACCATTTATTAAATATAAACGAGATCGTAGTTTTCGACCTAACAAAACTTCCGATGGTGATTTTTGTGTAGAACTATGTCTGGAATTTCGATAGTCGAACAAGAATTTCAACATTTTCAAATGGAGGTCCCTTGAATTACCGCCAGAAAGATAAATGCCCTTAATAACTTTCTTTACAATTTTTACACAACTTTCAGCCTGCCCATTACTAGACGGGTGGTAAGCCGGCGAGGTAACATGTGTTATGCCGTTTAAAGTACAAAATTCTTTAAATTCCGACGATGTGAACATTGTGGCATTATCACTTACCAAAGTGACTGGAATACCTACTCTCGATATGTATTCATACAATCTAGCTAGTACGGCTGTAGTGGTTGTGTTGCCAGTCATATCGAAACATTCTATCCACTTTGAATAAGCATTAGTAATGATTAGAATTGTGCGATTGTGCATAGGCCCTAAAAAGTCGAGGTGAACTCGGTGGAATGCGCACGGGGGGTGTGGCCAGGGCGCCAGCGGAGTGCGGGGCGGGGAGGGCCGCAATGCTGCGCATACACCACACGCTCCACACATGCGCTCAATCGCCGCATCGATGCCAGGAAACCACAGTCTTCCACGAGCATCCGCTTTCATCTTCACCCTCCGAAATGGGAACTATGCAACTTTGTCATAATTTTGGTCTTAAGACTATTCGGCACGACTACCTTATGAACTCTCATTAAAACTCCATTTTCTAAAGACAGTTGGTTCCTACATAAAGAAAATGGTTTCACTAAGGGGTCACTGACCCGTCGCGGCCAACCCTTGCTTATGTAATCGCAAACCTGTTTTATGACACCATCGTTTCTTGTCTCGGTACGCAATTCAGCCAAAGTAACGGGAAAATTTCCATCTACCACGAAGTTGACGTAGGCCGCCCGGTCCTCCGTCGCCGCTTCGTCTGCCCGGGACTCCCGAGCTCCCTCTTGACCTGATGACGTCACCGCTCGTGAAAGATAATCTGCAATGTTATCAGCGCTCTTTACGTATTCAATTTTAAAGTTGTACCCTGATAAAAAATGGCATATCTTTGCAGTCGATTCGCTGATACTTCCGGTATACCCTTCTGTGAGCCGAATATTGAAATGAGAGGTTTATGATCAGATCGCAGCACAAACGGATCCGCCCTACCATATAAATATTGGTGGAACCGACGCACCCCAAAAATAATCGCAGTTACCTCTTTTTGTATCTGTCAGTAATTTTTCTCTGGCGGTGTCAGCGATCGAGAGACGAATGATATTGGTCTCTCTGTACCATGCTTATCAGCTTGCGATAAAATCGCCCCAAGACCCATCGGTGACGCGTCTACTGTCAGTATTAGTTTTTCATCTGGGTTAAAATGAGCCAAAACTTGATCTGAGGCATTATGCTTTTAATCTTATCGTACCCTGTTTGTTGTTGAATAGAGCACTCCCATTTTGATTTTTGATGTAACAACTTATACAATGGGCACAATATAGATGATGCGTTCGGAATAAAGCATCTATAATAATTGACTAATCCCAGAAAAGACTGTAACTGGCTAACGTTCTTTGGCTCAGGTGCACTAGTAATTGCTTTTACCTTATCAGCTGACTTCCTAACGCCGTTCCTGTCAATCAGAAAACCTAGATAAGTCACCTCATCTTGGAAAAAATACATTTTTTTTTCCTCACTGCTAATCCTGCGTCTTGTAACTTTTGCAACACGAATTTCAGTCTTTCAACATGTTCTTGCCTTGTTCTACCCGTAATCAGAATATCATCCATGAAAATAAGAACACCGCTATCTAATGTTACATTTTGTGTGTCATTTGATTTACACCCTCTACGAGCCGCTTCTCTTGACATTGAGATGTTTAGAACGCACTCGTCATCCGATTCACACAGAAAAATCTGATTATACGCATGTGACAGGTCTATTTTACTAAAGTGGACCCCTCCATGTAATTTTGAAAATAATTCCTCAACCTTTGGCATTGGATATTTTTCTACTTTTTATTGTGGATTAATTGTAGCTGAGTAATCGGCACAAATCCTCACAGATCCATCATGTTTCAACGCGGGCATAATTGGTGACGCATACTCTGAGTATTCGACGGGTTTTAGGACGCCAGAGCTGACTAACCGATCTAATTCCTTATCAACCTTTTCTCTCAATGCGAACGCTACTGGCCGCGCCTTGAAAAAAACTGGTTTAGAATTTTCTTTTAGCTGCAGTTTCACCTCATATTTGTTGTAACAGCCTAATTGATTCGAAAATACTCTGGGATACATTTGTTCCAGATCCTTGACCATGTCTGCATCGTTCGATAACGAACAGAATTGCATTCTGGCCAACTCTAAATTGAATTTGCTTATAAAGTCTCGGCCTAATAGTGGTGGTCCACCATTTTTCACAACAAAAATATCGAGTTCATTCTCAAAACCATCATATGACACAAGTACTTGAGCATAACCCATGTAATCTATCTTGCTGCCATTAAATGACAACAGTTTCTTTCTACTGGTAAGTAAAGGTATCCCTGATAGATATTTTCTATAAGTACCTACCTACGGCTGAACCACTATCTATTTTGCAATTCAAGGGAACTCCATTTAATAATATTTTATGAGACATAGGTTTACCCTTCTCGCATCGAATATTGCACACAAACTCACCGTCGTCCGAGTCTATTTCCCCCTGAGTGGCAACGCCCGTGTCTGATTGCACAAAGTTATCCTTTTTATTTGGCAAACACGACGAAGGTGCCCTTTTTAAAAACAGAGTTGACACTTGTACCCTTTGAACCGGCACACTAAACTGCTGTGATCATTGGACCCGCACGCATAGCACTTTTCACTTTGCTTCCCACGGCCTTTCTCCTTGGTGATCGCGAACACTTCCTGAACCGAGCTGGTGGCGGCGACAGCGATCGGCGCGAGCGCGGCTGCCCCCGCGCGCGCGCATCTCACGCTCTCCGCCAACTCCACAGCCTTTGTCGCGAGGCTTCGCTTCTAGTACACAACACAATAGCGACATAAAGGAAAATTGGGTAAATGATTTCATGAGGGGGTAGAATATAGCGACCCCGAGAACAGCCTCTCTTGTTACTGATACTGGTAACGAAACTATTGCTAGATTGCTACCCTTTCTTTTACTCTTTGTGAGGGCCGCTAAAAGGGAGCGGTACAGGTAGGGCGGACCTGTCACCCTCGGAGCCTAGGGGAAGACATGGTTATCTCTGGTAGCTGTACGCCTTCTAGGTGGTCATACCATGTGGTTACACCCCTAACGAGTACTGAGCCACGGCAGATACTTTAGCCGCGGGACCTCCAAACCTCCCCTACAGTCCAACCCCTTGCCACACGGATGCTCAGTACTCGTCCCTAGAGTTCCATCAATGGCCAGAGGCCAGCTCTTATTTCACTACGAGCTCTTGCACATTACTTTGCATCATTCATTTCTTTGCACTGTCACTTTGCAGATTGCCTATCTCAAGGTCGCCATACTTTACCGAGAAGGCTACAACATATCAGTGAGGGATAGTTGAGTAGTAAACAAGGGGAAACTCACCAGGATCACAGTGGAGAACTATACGTCCACTAGGAGTTCGCCTCTAATCCTGTTACTTCTGGGTACGCTCGCTATTCTATTCCCTGTTCCCGCCATTGCACCCGTGGCTCTCGACTCCTCCAAAATTAAAAAAACTCCTGTCATCAAGTGAGCAGAGAAAAAAAAATATCTCAGTGTTGCCAACATAAAATACAAACTATTCAGTTTATGCTCACCGAATGTTTGACAATCGCGTCCTCCGCGACACTCCCCAGGCAAAAAAAGGGACTTTACAGAAGCGCAAATAACAGGCGCGTCCACTCAGCAATTTTCTCGCGAGCTCGGATGGCAGCTTCTCTCCTTACTCTGGACTCTGGGGTAATGTCAATTTCTTGTGATGCCTCCTCTGATTCTATGCGTGTGGGCGGTACTTCGGCTTCACCTGCCTCTACTTCTACTTGTTCAGAAGAACCTTCTACATTAGGTTCAGGATCAATTTCCGTGGACTCTGGAGATTGATTCAGCCTTGTTTCATGCTGATCTGATGCTGTGATTTCGATCTCGGATGGAAATTCTAGATCAGGACGTTCTATGAACTCTGGAGGATGGACAAGCTGTGGGATCATTATGGGCTCCATACTTCTTTCCATATTCACTGTAGGGCTGACATCTTCAACGTACATGTCTGCCTCCAATGGGTAAAGATGTCCCACAGACCGGACAAAGTCTTGCTCTCTGACTCTGCTACCCGGCACTCACCATCTTGGCCTTTCATAAGGGTCGTGATCTTTCCCACCTTCCAGTTACTTCGGTTTCTAGAGTCCTCTTTAATCTGCACTATGTCTCCGACATTGGGTTGTCTCACCGATCTTACTCGAGGCTGCTTCAGATGGTGCTTGTATCTTTCTCTCAGGCTGGGTAGACACTGTCCCTTGAACATCTCTCTAAACTCGTTCAATATCGTTCGACCCCTCTTCCAACTCTTTAAGAGGTCGATCTTGGTTGCCGTACCTTCCAAAAGAGGTTCTTGTTGGGGAGAGAGTTCCAGACATTTGCCAAGGGACAAAAAATCAGCAGGTCGAAGAATTTGTTCCACTTCGGCGCCTACATTGGTCAATGGACGTGTATTCACTACAGCTTCTACTTCTTTAATCATTGTCAAAAGCTGTCCGTCCTGAAGCATGTGTTTGTCGAGAGTTCGCCTTAAACAATGTTTGACAAGTCCAATCAATCTCTCGTACACACCACCGTGCCATGGAGCTAACTGGGGTATGAACTTCCATCTTATACCGGTGTCAGACAGGATCTCACTCATCAGCTTAAAGGTTGTGGCATTGTCAGAAACGAGGAGGTTGGGCTTGCTTCTAGAGGCGATAAATCTTCTCAGTGCCAATAAACCTTCATCGGCCGTCAAGTCTCTCACTGCTTCGAGATGGATAGCTCTCACGGCGAGACAAGTAAAAAGGCATATCCATCTTTTCTCTTTTGTTCCTGTCGATGTTTGGGCAAACATTGGTCAAAAATCAAAATCAAAAATCATTTATTTCCATAGGATGTTGTTACATCACTTAGATCCGTCATTACATTTTTTTGGGTGAGTTCACTAACACAATGGCGGAATCTGTGGAGAAGAGCTCACCGAAGAAACTCCACAGTCGTCGCATCTTTTGCGTTTCCTTTTTTAAATAAAATATTGTCAAATTACAAAATGAATGCTAATTATATATCGAAACAGCCTGTTACTCAAACAATCTATTCCCATGGACATTTGTCCTCTAAGTAATCAGATATCCTATACTAACCTTTTTTATACAATTTCTGTTTTATTATTATTTTAAACTTGTCTAAAGGTAAGTTTTTAATATCAGTAGGGACCTTATTGTAATAGCGTATACAATTGCCTTTAAAAGAATTACTAATTTTATGTAGTCGGCTTACATAAGCAACCAACTTGTCTTTATTTCTAGTATTAAAATTGTGTATATCACTGTACTTCTGAAAATTAGTTATATTTCTTTTTACATACACAAGATTGTCATAGATATATTGAGACACAAATGTCAGAATATTGATTTCTTTAAACTTTTCCCTCAGTGACACTCTAGGCCCTAATCTATAAATTGCACGAACAGCCCGTTTCTGCAGAATAAATATACTATTAGCATTCGCAGCGTGACCCCACAATAAAATACCATAGGTCATTAGACTATGAAAGTAACTAAAGTAGACTAGTCTAGCGGTGTCTACGTCGGTAAGAGCTCTAATTTTTTTAACTGCGAACGCTGCCGAACTCAGTCTGTTCGACAATTTATTTATATGAGGATCCCATTGTAGTTTGGCGTCTAAAGTAATGCCCAAAAAGACAGTCGACTGCACAAGGTCCAATCTCTGTCCTTTTATAAATATGTCTGTAGTTACCGGGTTCACATTGGGTAACACGAATTTAATACATTTAGTTTTCTTTTCATTAAGTAATAAATTGTTAACAGTAAACCAGTTCACTATACTAGAGATAGCATTGTTTACCTCGTCATAATTTGATTGCTGTCTTTTAACTTTAAATATCAAAGAAGTATCATCGGCAAACAATACTAACCCATGTTTTGCTTTAACAAGGTAAGGTAAATCATTAATATATACTAAAAACAAGAAAGGACCAAGAATTGAACCTTGCGGTACGCCCATACTTATTGAAGACCCAGGTGATCTTTTCCCATTAACATCGACCATCTGAACCCTATCTGTTAGATATGACTCCAGAAGGCCAAGTGCCTGATCTTTTACACCATAATGGCGTAACTTCCTGACAAGAGTGTCATGATGGACGCAATCAAAAGCCTTGGATAGATCGCAGAAGACACCTATTGCATCTATTGCGTCTTCCCAGGCATCAAAAATATTGTCGATTAGTTCAACACCAGCATCGGCTGATGATGAATTAAATTATTGAGATAAAAATGACTTTGCAATTGATTAAGTATGAGTTTTTCAAATATTTTGCTAAGCGTTGGTAGTATCGATATGGGTCTAAAATTGGTGGGGTCTGATGTACTACCAGCTTTGAATAAAGGTATAACTTTACTTAGTTTCATCATGTCAGGAAACACACCATTATCTATACATTGATTAAATATACAACAAAGGTGAGGTGCAATACAATCTACAATGGAACTAATAATTTTTACTGATAGACCATGGGCGTCAGCTGTCTTTTTCATTTCCAGGGATTTAAACGCTTTTACAATGTCTTCATTATTTACGTGCCTAAATTTAAAATCTGTTTTACATTCCTCAAAGTTTTGTTTAAGTATAGATTCAGCAGCAGCGGGAGATGAATTTAAAGACTTGGTTGTTGAAACTGGAATGTCCATAAAGAAATTTTCGAAAGCTTTTGCTACTTCTAGGTCTGTACTTAGCAATTGATTATCTATCTTAAGCTTGAAGTTATTATGTGTAGCTTTGGACTTTCCAGTCTCTCTGTTTATAATTTGCCAAGTCATTTTCATTACATTGCTACTAGATTCAATTTTGTTTTTAATGATATTAGATTTAGCTACGGCACAAACGCGTTTAAACATTTTTGAATAACTACGAACATAATCTAGAAAGGCCGTATTTTTGTTATATGATTTCTCTTCATAGAGTTCATATAATCTTCGTCTGCTCCTATGAATTCCAACTGTCGCCCAATCACTAAACAAAGCTTTGTTATTAACTTTTATAGTTTTTGATTTAAATACCGTATCATAGTCATTTTTTACAAGGTTAAATACTGAGTTGTACAACAAATTTGGATCGTCACTGTATGGTATTTCCCATAGTTTATCTAAAATATTATTCCTGTAGTGTTCAAGCCGAGTGTCACTAACGGGCACACATGTAATTTCCTCTTTTTGGTCCTTTTTTATTTTAATATTGAATATATCTATCTGACCAGAGTGATCAGAGGTTAATTTATTGATGACCGATTTGAAAATGGGCGTAATGTTAGTAAATATATTGTCAATGCAGGTAGCAGATGTTGCAGTAATTCTAGTAGGCTCCAAAAACAGATAGTTCATGTTGTGACATAAAAATAAAGATTTTAATCTAGTACAAATATTATTATCCTCTAACAGATTAACATTAAAATCACCACAAATTATAAAAAATTTGTTTTTATCGCTGATTTTAATCAACACTTCATCCATTTTCTTTTCGAATAAATCAAAGGATGAATCTGGTGGTCTGTATACGCTCATTACAATAAGTTGTTCAAGTTCAATACAGGCTATTTCCATGGTACGCTCAACAGACAGTCTCACTATGTCAACTCGTTCCTTATATTTAAAACTATTATTTACAAGTATTAAGGAGCCACCGCGATCAGCTGTTTTTCTGTTGAACGAACTAGCAACGTGGTGGTTATTAAAGTTGAACATGAACTGATAACTCTTTAAAAAGTGCTCTGCTATACATAAAATATCAATATTATTACAGTTCATGAATAACTCAATTTCCAGTTCTTTACTTAACATGCCCTGTATATTTTGATGAACCACGTTTAAAATATTCTTACTTTTACATTTTTCATTACTAGTAACTTGATTTAATGGGCAAGATGAAGGTATATTTATACAAATATTAATATTACTGCCAGAGTTACTCTCTGTTGTTCTATGGGTTAATTTAAAGAGCTTGGAACAGATTCCAAGGAGTACATGTCATTATTAATACACTGCTCAATAGAAGCAGGCGTTTCATTAGTCAAAAACTTGACTGAGTTCAAAATAAAATAAGATAGTGAATGTCCTATCTGTTTTGTATAAAACCTAGATAGGTAATACCTATCCTTAGTCAAATAAAAATATTTTCCAATACAAATATTGGTGTCTATGAAATGAAATTTTTCAGTATGACGACATGTCAATGTGTGTATAAATGTATTATAATCATGCCTTATATGATTTTCATGTTGTGACAAAGATTGGCTGAAGGGAAACGCAAACAAGATTATTCTATCTACATTTTGTAAAGAATTTAATTTGGAAAAGTATTTAGTAATTAGTTTTTTAGATACATTTTCCCTTCTACCAATTAAAATAATTAGGGTGGTTGGTTCTAAAAACTGCGATGACAACACTTTGTTTAATATTTGTGAATATGTGGCGCCAGGCATACAGTTATTTAATATTGCCTGGCCCACGCGCTGACTAAGTTGTAAACCCATATTTTTTCCAAGTTCATCGCTGTACATTATATACCTATCCTTTGTCCGAGAGAAGGAGGTGTTATTGATAACACTATTAGTACTCAAGTCGACTGACGGCGGCGCCTGGGTCAGTATCAGCTGTTCGGCCGGCTGCTCGGCGGGACACACGGTCGGCACGGAACAGTCCGCTGGAGCTTGTTTACAATCACAGATGTGATTGTCGGTCAAAGATATGAAAGTGTCATAATTATACTTACACGTCTCCAACAAACTATTCATAGCCGACACATGTTCCTTAATTTCGTATTGTGCTGACTCATATTTACGTGTAATACTATGTAATGATGAGTTTAAAATATGCATATCTGACTGGAGTCGCCGTGTGTCACATTCGTACTTTTCTGTAGTTTTTTCCAAACATAATCTACAATCATCGATTTCGTTAATTAATTCGACACGTTCCTTGCTACAATTTACATTTTTACAAAATATTTTATTTCTATTAGCTAGTTTTTGTGTTTTTTTTGTATAATTATTCAATTTAACATATTTCTTTAATTTATTTTTACTACAGCTCATAGTGGTTACTGATTGCGATCTATTAGGACTATCACACGTGAGATCACAAGCTGTTAGGTCAATAGTTGGTATGCCAGTTTGGCTCATGACCTCATTATATAAGGCCCTGGTTGTAGCACTGTCTCGCTGTTCCTCCCGCTCGCTGAAAACTTGAAGCTCGTGGTGTGCCTCTGCAAGCTGTTGTTCAAGTGATTTTATGTGTTGCAATGCTACGTGGTGGACATCATGACACTTGTAAAATGAGTCGACTTGGTGTTGTAGTTCATCTCTCTGGGCACTGAGATCCTGGCATTGGATGTCCAACTCACTGAGCTCTTCTTTTAGCGCCGAATTTTTCTTAATTTGCTTATCTATCTCCTCTTCACACTCATCTCGCTCTCGTAGAAGTATTTCACAAAGCTCTTGGCTCTTCTTGAGCTCCAGCAAGGTCGCTTTCAGCTTCAACTCCACATCGCGTGTGCTCATCTTGCTTCGTGTCAGCATTGCACCCTTTTTCGCCTGAAAAAAAACCGCGAATAGGTGTCAGTGTATGACCGGGTGGAATACTAGCGAACACTAGGGAGTTTATTGCACAATGAAGGTGTTAAGTGTGTGTTTTTGTTGAATGTAGCAGAATGTTGCGTCTTCAACTTTGCTTCCGCTTTTGCCAAGTAAAGAGAGACAAAACGGTACCTGAGTGAGTGTACGGCAAGTGTTTCACTTATATGAAGGTTTGTTTAGTTTGTTACGGGTGTGAAAGGTGAGATTATTGATATAAATACAGAAATAAAACGATACTTCCCCCGTTTACGTCGTTGCTATTTGAACTGATTTTGACAGTTCAATCGGCCGGTACAATCGGTCTTGTTTTTTCCAAAGCTTGTATGTTTGCACAGTTGTTTCTTATCTACACATTATTTAATCACTAATTACTACTTAAATTAAGTTTACTCGTGCAGAAAAGCAATTTTGACTAATTTAATTGAAATAAAAACTACAGATCTGTTTACAACGTCAGCTATTCGGTCTGGGGTTGCCAGCCGAAAAAAAGAGGTCCGAAGTAGTCCATTCCAGTAAAGTTGAATGGTTCACTGAATCTCACTCTTTCTGCAGGCAGCGCAGGAGTTGGAGGAAGTTGGTAGGGGCCTCCTCCATGCTTTATACATTGAGGGCATTTCTTCAGCATCCTTTGTACTTTAGTTCTGCCTTGCGGTATCCAGTATTTTTCCCTTAGTAAGCTGAGAGTGTGAGCCACTCCGACATGATAATTGTCTTGGTGCACCTTTTGAATGAGTCGATCTGTGAAAGGGGAATCTTTTGGGATTAGGACTGGATGCTTTTTGTCGTAGGGCCAACCCGTGTGTGCCATGCGTCCTTTGCTCTTTAAACCTTCCACGTCTAAGAAGAGCCCGAGATTCCTCTTTAGGTTAGTCTCTTTTCCTGAAAATTCATCTGGGAAGTGAGTCTTCTGTAGGTCTTTAATCTCTGTAAGGCTTTCGTCACTATCTGCTGTTGAGGGTGATGCTTCTGGTGTCTCTTCAGTATCACAGCTTGTTGTGAATCCTGTCTGGTCGTCATCCTCATAGCCCATAATTGACATCTCTGGGCCATCTACTGTGTCCAGACCCTCCCCAACCAAACAGATGTTTCCTTTTTGAGTGGACTGTTTAATCTTGGGCCAATATCTTTCTTCTTTAGATAGGAAATTTGGGCCATGAAACCATAGGTCTCGTTTCTGATGCCACAGCTCTGGTCTGGTCGCTACCTCGGCAGGATTGTCTTTTGTGTTAACGTAGCACAACTCCATATCTAGGGCTTTCTGTGTCTGTCTGATTTCATTCACCCGTCTGGATACGAAAGGTGGCAACAACTTGTTGCTTTTCATCCAGGCCAAGACAACCTGACTGTCCGTCCACAAATACACTTTCGAGACTTTTAACTCCAAGAGACTGCTGACATATTTGAGCAGTCTGCTGCCGATCAGATATCCTAAGAGCTCTAGCTTGGGAATCTTAAGGTCATCTTTATCTTCTATTGGTGTTACTCTCGATTTTGACATGAGAAAAGACCTTTGATCTCGTGCTCAGTAATGACTCGAAGATACGCCACCGCCGCAAAACCATTTTTCGAGCTGTCTGTAAAGCAATGTAGCTGGTACTGTTTTACCTCCTCAGTTATTCCAATTGCGACGAATCGCGGTATCTCGATGTCTTTAGTTGCTTCTAAGTCCTTTACTATTGACTTCCACTTAAGCTGTGATTCCTCCGGTAGGAATTCGTCCCATTTTAGTTTCTGTGTACAGAGCTCTTGGAAGAACAGCTTACCCGGTAGCACGAGTGGTGACGCGAATCCACATGGGTCGTAGAGACGAGCCAAGGTACTTAGCACAGCCTTCTTCGTGACACAATTCTCCTCAATGGCATTGACGATAGATAAGTTGTCAATCTTGAGCTTTAACGTGTCTTTCTGTAGGTTCTATGACAAGCCAAGGATTTTTATGGTGTCAGCCTGTTTGGCTCTCTGTTCAGTGGGAATCTTCTGCATGAACTCCTTATTGTTTGAAGTCCAGTCTCTTATGTTCATTCCCAGTTCGTTGAATAAATTAGTGGTTTCACTATGTAGTTCAAGCGACTCGCCTTCAGACTTCGCCGATGTTACTAGGTTGTCCACATAGCATTTGTCTGCTATCTTGGTAAGAAGTGCTTTTTTAGTTCTGGACATGTGATACCGTATAGTTGCTGTAAGCAGGAATGGGCTAGAGATGATGCCAAATGGTACTCAGCAAAACCGGAAGTGGATAAGATTATCATGTGTCAACTCCTTCATGGGGTCTTTCACCCACAAGAATCTCGTGACATCTCTGTCCTCGTCTTGAAGACCAACTTGCAGGAAGGCCTTCTCGACGTCGGCTGTTATTCCAATTTTGCCCATTCTGAATTTTAGCAACAATCCAGTCAGGTCTTCCAACATCGATGGTCCACGGTACATACATTCATTGAGACTATTTTCATCCTTCACTTTCGCTGAAGCGTCATATACTATCCGTCCTCTTTTGTCGCCCTGTTTCACCATATGATGAGGCAAGTAGTGTACCGGGTGAGATATTTGACGCAGTGGGACAGGATCGACAACTTCTATGACATCGGACTGCAACTGTTCTTGAAGGATTTGATTGTAATCATTCAACATTTCCTTATTGGATCTTCTCAGCAGGCTTTTCAACCTTCCTAGTGCTAGACCATAGTTTGTAGAAAGTACCGGTGGATTCTGGAACCAGGGCCATTTGACTTGGTATCTTCCGTCACTGTACTTGACAGTTCTGTTGAAGTGCTGTACGGCTTCCTCTTCCCTCGTCGTTTTGGGTGAATCCGTGATTCCGATACTCTCGAGGGCCCACAAGAACTTTATGGCGATGCTTCGGAGAGGAAGGTCAGGCTCAATAAAATATGGGCAAACTGTATCATGACATTGACAGTATGTGGTAACTGTCAGAGTATCCCTTTCATTCCTTTGGATTTCCACATTTCCAGAAATTATCCAGCCAAAATCAGTGTCAACTAGGTATGCGTGATTTTGCATCTTTAATCGTCCTGTCCTCAGGAAGGTAAAATATAGTTCGTTACCAATCAGAACCTATGCTTTCGCCAGTTGATTCATCATCAGCTATAATGTCGACAGGGAGAGAATCTATCTTCATAATGGGTATTCTGTCTGTAATATGTGGGACAATATTGACTCGCAGTTTTGTTTCAATACCCCGTTTTGTGATAACAGTTATTTCTGCAGACGGACTGGACACTTCTCTTGGCTTGTTGGCTTACTCACAACAGTGCCTGTAGACAAGTGACATCGCTAAGGATAGCGAGTCGAAGCGATAACTTTTTATGTATGCGATTTGACATTTGGATTCACTAGGTGACGTCACCTTAGCGATTCCAAATGTCATATCGTCATAATGTCATTTTATGTATGCATAAAAAGTTATCGTTTCGACTCGCTATCCTTAGCGATGTCACTTATCTAGGGGGGCAGATCGTCTAAATTCATCTCCATACGAAGCAGAGACTTAAAAAATAACACTAGCGTCAGTAAGGTATATTTAAAATTTCATCTTGTATATCCCCAGGACATTGTCAAAACGTTTAAATTACTTAACTTAAAAAATACGGAAGACCTGAGGGGTATATCAGTCAAAGTCATTGGTTCAGTTATTCTAGTTATAGCCCCACACTTAGCTTATATATTCAATAAATGTGTTGACAATGGGGCTTTTCCAGACCTCATGAAACACAGTTAACTTATACCGCTGTTCAAATCGGGAGATAAGGGCGATCCTTCAAATTTCAGACCAATATCTGTTCTTCCAACACTAAGTAAAATATTTGAAAAGATTATACTCAATCAAATGCTCTCACACTTCAACCGTACAAAACAACTCCACGGCAAACAATACGGTTTCACTAGGGGTAAATCAACTACGGATGCAGGTATTACCCTTATATCTCATATTTATTCTGCATGGGAGGCCGCACAGGATGCTATCAGAGTTTTTTGCGACCTGTCAAAGGCGTTTGATTGTGTTAATCATAATACGCTATTAATTAAATTAAATCATTATGGAGTTAGAAATAAAGCGTTGGATCTACTAAGATCATACCTAAGAAATATAATTCAAAAGGCAGAAGTTAACGGCGTTAAATCTGATGGATTGGGTGTAAAAATTGGCGTTCTACAAGGTTCCATATTAGGCCCTTTCTTATTCCTGGTATATATTAACGATCCGCCTTTCATGGTAGAGAAATTAACTGACATAGTATTGTTTGCTGATGATACTTCAATGGTCTTCAAATTGAAAGACAAAAAGAAGATTTTTATGATGTTAATGGTCTATTGTCTTTAACCTTGAATTGTTTCACAGTTAATAATTTATTGTTAAACGCTGGTAAAACCAAGTGTATCAAATTCTCAATTCCACATGTCAGGCAAGTTGAGACCAGTTTAGTGTTTAGACAACAGCACGTTAGAATTAGTAAATGATATGAAGTTTCTTGGAATAACCACTGATAGCAAATTGCAGAGGGGACTCTACATAGATAAATTAGCTGGTAAATTAAGTTCTGCGGCTTACGCTGTTAGGACCATCAGATAAAGCACGGATGTGGCTACATCTAGGCTAGTATATTTTATTTACTTTCATAGTGTCATGTCCTATGGTATCTTGTAGTGGGGGAAAGCAGCGGATATTCAAACTATTTTTATTTTACAGAAAAGACCTATTCCAGCAATTTATAATTTAAAACGAACAGTCTCCTTAAGAGAGCTTTTTAAAGAAATTGAGATACTAACTGTAGCTAGTCAATTTATTTTCGAAAATATAATGTATGTACGCAAGAACCTTACTACATTTTCCAGCTTAGCGATAGCTGTAATGATAACCTAAGAAATAATCACAGAGTATGTGTGCCCCAATTTAAACTCGCGAAGGTTAGCAATTCTTTCAAGGGTCAGTGCATTATCTACTATAATAAGATACCTCTGAAGATTTTGAAATTGCCATTTGAGCAATTTAAAAAGCATGTTAAAGCGACTTTGTCGAAAAAGGGATATTACAATGTTCAAGATTTTTTAAATAACAGGACTGTATGGGGTTAATCTAGCTCAACACAGATCTTGCTGTTAATAATTTTGTAATTATTTAGTGCTGCTTATTAATCATAATAATTAAATTATTCATATGTGTATTAGTTAAGCACAACCTATATTTAAAAGAGATCTGAAAATAAATCTGTGGGAGTTTCTACGCCCTTCCTCTCCCACAGTGGTCCAATGAAGAGAAGAGGCAAAAATGACGTTTGCTAAGTATATGTAAATATACAGTATATACAGTAATAAAGTACTTTTACTTTTGACTTTTTGTAACAATTTTAGACAATGACTTATAAATATATAATTAGCTTATTGGAAAAATTGTAAAGCTATCATCAATTTATTTATGAAACGTTTTATACATATAATTGATGTTAATAATATCCAGTATTTCTGATGAAATATGTTTTTTTTTAAACGCGCCTTAGGTACTTAAAAATCGTGGCAAAATTTCAAATTCAAAGTTTTATTTAATTGCGGAAAATGTAGCTGATTCCATCCAACATTGACATCTGTTACCTAATCTTTATCAGCGTAAATCCTATTAAGTTCACCTACCCCACCACCACTCTCTAATCGCCACAATCATCGATGAATGAATGTTCTGCAGGACAAACACTGATCATCAGTCCCCGTGAAGTTCTCCCACATTACGTTACGTGTAGTCAAACTGATGAGCGAAACCCTTTCGCTCTTGTTATGCAGATTTTGCCCTTATAGCATCCTTTGATACAAACAAAGGATCCGATGGTTCTGTTTGTATTGTACGCAACTGTCTTCGGCTCACGGTGAATACGACACAATTTAATCTTCTTAATAAGGCCTTGATCTTCCGCATATGCCACGCATTGCTGCCGCATACCCAATTCCTGACTGAACTATAAAGCTCATCATGTGTACATAAACAAGTTTCGTTTTCGGTTGAAGCTGAAAAACGGAGTCTCATCGTCGGAACTGTCTGAACTCGTAGACAATGGTGGCGATTCCTCACGAGGAGGCCGCCGTGATGATCCACTCGTCTAAACACTCAAAACTTTATAAGTAATCCACAATCATCATCATCATCATCATCACCCTCTCACAGCGGGACCCACTGTTGGGTATAGGCCTCGTCATAAACACGCCATTCAGAATGGTCCTGCGCCACCCGCGTCCATTGCTTTCCTGCCACCCTCGCCACATCTTCGGACCATCTGGCAGTGGTCTGCCGACCGATCTTTGCCGACCGACCACAATAACCACTATAAATTACAAAACAATGTTGCTTAGGTTTATATCTACTAGTTTTTGCAAGATCGTATAATTTGATATAACAGATACGTAAAAAACTATTAGCTGCTGTCAAATATAGTTTCATTGTAAGAAAATCTATACCAAAAAAAGGTGAATGGTTTTTGATCGGCAACATATAACAGTCCTGCCGCAGGCCTGCAAATTGTTGCTCATAGTAAGAAAAAACAGGGCAGTTGAGTTTAGGTACTGCTATAAGAGTTGGTATTAGGCCTCTAGCTATAAGAGTTGGTAGTAACCCACCTGCTTTTCCGTATTAAGAATAGTTCGAAAAAGCAGGGCAGTTCAGTGTCTAACATATAGTACATTACTTAGTGTAGTTATTTATTTATACTATTTGTCTAATGTGAGCCATGGTGACGGATGAACCTCCGGATCTTCGGCTGCCTCTGGACATAAATGAATACCCTTCCCCTCCCCTTTTTCCTTCAGGAGATTCGCAGAATTTAAGTTCGCATCGCAAAAGCACAGCTGACGATGGTGGTACCACCGCTGGTACATCTCCAAAAAAAACTGCAACGGACCTGACCCAATCTCAACCTTCAATTCAGACGTTTTACGTAGCTAGTCCTCATCGCAAGCCCAGTACTTCCAAGGTGAGAATGTCTCTTTTGTTATTCACGTCTCTCGCGGAAGTAGGTGGAAGCCTCATCCGGTAGCGCTCTAAAACCAATTGAGTTCGATCACTTCCTCTTC
The DNA here is from genome assembly GCA_949825045.1 of Argyresthia goedartella. Taxonomy (NCBI): domain Eukaryota; kingdom Metazoa; phylum Arthropoda; class Insecta; order Lepidoptera; family Argyresthiidae; genus Argyresthia; species Argyresthia goedartella. The sequence goes on along the minus strand of OX463832.1, from coordinate 9,632,293 downwards.
AGTAACAAAATTAATGATGTAGCAAGGGATGGCGTGAAAAGTGTAGGCCGTAACCGAATTGAAATCAAATTTGTGTCTGCAGAAGCAGCAAATTCATTTGTTACCCACCCGGCCTTGGCAAGAGCTCAATATGTAGCCACTATATATACGTATAATGTTACTCGTATGGGCGTAATCCGTGACAAACCTGTTGAATGGAGCATCGAGGACCTAGCAGGATATCTGCAACTCCCTCCCAATTGTGGACCTCTGCTAAAGGCCAGACGCATTAATAGGAAATCTACGAACCAAGAAAACACAGCAATATATGTACCAACTCAGTCCGTGGTCATAACGTTGGGCGGTCAAATTCTCCCGGAGACAGTATTCTGTTTTTATAACTATCTCCTGGTCGAGCAATATATTTTCCCCACCTTTCAATGTTTCCATTGTTGCCGCTTTGGGCATGTAAAATCGTAATGCCGGTCAAAGCTGATATGTTACAAATGCTCTCAGCCCCACCCGGGTGACTCTTGTAAAACTAATACAGACTCCTGTCTATATTGTTCAGGCCCCGCAGGGCAACCATAAAAACTGTCCTGAATTTCATAGACGGAGGTCTATCAAGATAATAATGTCACAAGGAAACATTTCTTACAGAGAAGCCTTACAAAGAAGACCGTTTCACCTTCACATTTACCGGAACAATATTTGTTACTATAACTCCATCTCAAGAATGTGCCGTTTGTACAACGATCTCTCCAGTGAATACCCAGATCTTGATAATTATGAACCTAGACCGTATGAATTTATTAAATTAATTAACTCTGCTCTGTCCCAGCCATCTTCAAACAATTAGAATTAGATTTCTATTCTTTTTTATATGTTTGATCAATAAATCATGTAATAAAATCATAAACACATTAAATTAAGTTTTACTATGTACACATAGTTTGGGCTACAGTCCAGCACAAAGACCTGTATTGATGTATTATTGTCTCAAATGGCTGTATTCTGTTTTGTGTACTTATTAAATAAATAAATAAACAAATGCGAACCTTTTGAAACTCCTCCTGTCCACAATCATAAATATGATGACCAAGTTCAGCGACTGCCCCCCACCCCCCAATGTGCGTGAAGGTCTTTGTCAAGTCTTCAAATTAGTAAGCTCTTTTAACTCCCAACAACATCGCCAAGGCCCTGCAGTGGAATTGCAGAAGCATTAATAACAAAAAATCTGATTTGATATTTCTAATTAATAATGATTGTCTTAATTTTTTGCGCGAAGAATACTGATTCTTAGCTTCCGTTAAAGTGGCAACATCGAGGCGTTGACCGACATGTGTCATTCAAAAAAACGGCGACTTGCCTTTGTTGCCTACGCGTATTTCGTTCGTTTTTGAAGAAAATTATACTTTGTAAAAGCTACATATGATACAACTAAACTTACATTACTACTCTTATATTTTTCTGTAAACAAAGAATGTAATTACTTAATTTACAAAGAAAGATAAGATTAGTAATTCAAGTTAGTTACATTCATGAACATGGAAGCCAAATCCTATACATGAGTAATATATACGTTCTTATTATATTATTATACACAGAATTTAGTTCCGGAACTGAAATGCAGATTTCGCTTACATTGAAAAGAGGTTGCACTTTTTTCACGCAAGAAGGCCCACTTTTTCTATATGTATTACATTACTCTTTGCTATTGTGTTTGCGCTTCTTGCTAGAAAATATGCTTTGTCTTTTCCGATAATGCCTTTATGGGCTGGAACCCAAATGCAAACTATATTTAAACCCTCAGTCCTTAGAGTCTTCTAAATAGTTTGAGTTAGTGTCAAATCTGTTGTGATTCAAAGCCGTAAGTGCACTCATGCTATCTTAGGCTGTAATTCCTTGTCGGACTGTTCATTGATCTGAATATGCTGCAGTGCTGAGAGGATGACTAGAGCTTCTGCTGTTGGCATTCTCGTCTAACTTCATTGCGTGGCCAATCTTCAAATGGGAGTCGTAAATTGTTTCAGAGACATTGTGATTATTTTTGGCTTCATTAGTGTAGGCACATCTGAAGTGAATAATTTGATAGTAGCTCATAGAACTCTTGTTTGTTTTTCAGTGCCTTTTCTATGATGACCTCTATCTTTGGATATTAACCAAGAAAAGATCCTTGATAGCATGGCCAGCTGTCAGTCTTGTTATTATTGTATCTAGCCAGAAAATTTGTTATTTCAGATAAGTTCTGAAGCAAGTATATGGAACCAGGAGGCAAAGAAGACTCCAAATGATATTCGTGCTCAGGGAGTCAGTTAAAATTAATGATTTATTTAAACTACGGGTGATAAGGAACACAGTCATTACGAGTTAGGTAGTGAAACATCTGGTCGCCGAATACACTTTCTGGAATTCCCCACCGGCAGTTTAAGTTTGTATAGTTTTATTATCCTTTAGCTCGTAGACATTATATTTGTTAGCATTAAGATTCTATTGTAAATATTTCGTCACTATTGTTGATCTTCTGTGTTAGTATTGTTTCCTTTTGCCGAAAAGGCATACTGTGAGGTGAGGTTTGTGTCGGCGCCTTTGAGGGCACAGCTGCATTGCAGTTTTATGAGCAGGCCTGTGCACTTAGTCATTAAGTAGAAAACGATTGTGAAGTTTTTGTAATACTACTGTAGTGTGCGTAGGCCCAGCAACTTTATATTTCCACTATTGTCATTTATTCCGTTCAGTTCGACCGAGACCTTCGACGACGCCGCTGGAAGCTCTGCCCGTGCGAGCCTGTTCAACTCCCCTAGCTTCAGCGTGCGACGTTCGTAGGTTTTCTTAGTGACAGTGTTGTAGTGCTTCGTTTGAATCCCCCTGTATTCGTGTCTAGGTTAAGTTCCCTGTGTGTTTATAAATATATTCGTGCTGATTTGTATCGCGTCGTACTTTTATTGGACCCCGCGCCGAAAACTATCCCGGTAGTCTCTTACATTTTGGTCCTTCGAGCCGGATAGTATGTCGGAATCAGCCGGATATATTATGACCAGGAGCAAGTCGCGAAGGGTGAACGAAGACAACATGTCAAACTCAAACGATGTGGAACCAACGGCGGGTAGCAGTAGCAACTACCAAGAGGATATATCGCTCCCGGTACAGCCTCAGGCCCTAAACACTTCGACGACGAATAGTAATGGCATCCCGACCGTTCGTGGAACATCACGGCCTGGAAGTAAGACGTCGAGGGCTAGCAGGCTCAGCAGAGAAGCTCGGATGAAGAGAGCGCAGTATGAAGCGGAGCTCGAGCTTCAAAGGTTAACGGAGGAAAAGGTGCGTGCGCGTGAGCGCGTCATACAGAGCAAGTTGGTGCTTAAAATGGCGGAAATCGAGGCAGGAGATGCAGAAAGCGAAGAGGACGATGAATTACGTCACGCTGGTACGCCCGCATATTCAGTGGAAGCGTGGTTGAAGAATGCACAACCACCGGCGCCGGTCGCATCGCCGCGGCCATCGTTACGAGCTTCGCCGCCGCCGTCGCCAGTCTCTGTACCAAGAACAGCGCCGCCGACACCACCGCCACCGCATATGACAACATCGCAATGCCCGCCTAAGGAACCACACGCACGTGAGCCGTCGACGGAGCGCCGCCGCAGCACAAGTATTGATATGTTGAGGGAAGCCATCAGCGGCATGACTCGACCTAGACCTGTGCCCAAGCAGGCGTACGAAATCCCCAAATTTGATGGGAACCCTACAGATTGGCTCGGGTTCAAAACGGCGTACGAAACTTCGACGGCAGCTTACGAGTTTAAGCCGTTCGAGAATGTCGCGCGACTACGGGTTGCGCTAGTTGGGAACGCAAAGGTGGCAGTAGAAGACTTGCTGCGATCAGCTTGTGACCCAGGTGAAGTAATACGCGCGTTGGAAGACTCATTTGGACATCCAAGTTTATTGCTGGACTGCGCATTAAAAAAGGTGAAAAATCTTCCTCGCGTCAGCGAAAGTGGTCGCGAGCTTCGTAGTTTTATCGCCGCAGTCCGAAACTGCGTAGCGTTGTTGAAAGCTGTGCGTGCAGAGGGGTACATCAACAACTCCCAAATAGTTAATGAGTTGCTGGCAAACTTACGCCCTATGAGCGGGCGCAATATGGCAGCTTTGCGAGGCGAATGGATACCGAGATCGGGGTAGATTTAAGAGTTTCGCCAAATCTGCAAATGTTGGTGAAATTTTTAACAGATCTCACGCACGAGTCGTCGTACTACGCGACGGCACAACAGAGCCTTGCCAGTGCGCCTGCGCCGAGCGCGAGTCGTGTGCGGGACGGGCGAAACACTACGCCGGTCAAAACAACGCATCGGGTCCATGCGCATGTAGAAGCTGTCAAGGACGAAAGTTCGGTGTGTGTGTTGTGCAATAAGGACCATCAGTTGGACAAATTTGATAAGTTTAAAGACCTAAGTGTGAGCGTTGGGCTATTATCAAAGACAAAAAAATGTGTTTTAGATGTTTAGTTAAGTCTCATTCTCGTTAGTTTTGTCGTGCGCGGCGGTGCACTAAGTGTAAGTGGCCGCACCATGTATTGCTGCACGCTGATCGAGCTGAGGTGTCATCACCATTGTCGCCGCAAACCACCACGGACACAGGTTTAGTGACAATGTGAAACATTGGGGAGTGTCGGGCTAGAGCGTTGCTCAAAGTTATTCCGGTCTGTTTAGTGTCGGGTAACGCTGAAGAGCAGCGCACGTACGCGCTACCGCGCCGTGTCAATTATGGACGATAGGTTCGCGAGTGATATTGACGGACCCACAGTACCCCTTAGGTTGGTGACAGCGCGTGGACATCTTGTAACGGACGAGCGATCGCGTAAAGTGAAAGTGACAATAAAGGGTTCGAACTGTTATGTCCTGGTATTGTTCCGTATTACTGCTTTGTCATTGAGATGTCCTGTGGGAAGCTCCAGAATAATATTTGCAGGACGTGAAACGAAACACAGCTATTCGGTAAAACGATGTATTCGATGGAGAGCAATGATTACAAAAGCGGGTACTCCGTGAGAATATAAATATCGAGGTACCTACGTAGGTACATACATTACACCTCCACCATAAACTAAGAAGTATCCCTTAATTCTTATCTAATAGTAATAACATAAACAGTGATGATTAACTTAGCATATTACATAGAAACCTAACTAATTTAATAATGATATTATAATAAACACAAACCTTAACTAACCGCCACAGCATACTAAGTTTAAATAAAATGTACACCTATCAATCGATATCAAAACCATATCTAAGTACTGGTCTAAGTTCCTCTCTAGGTCTAAGATTGGAAGGACGTGGGACCGCTACTGGCGGCTCAGACGGTCCAGCAGAAACTTCGACACTTACAGCTGGTGGCGCGCCCACCTGACTCTCCACTTCCGGTGACATCCGTGACTCCGACCCAATATCCGGCTCTGGGAAAGATGGCGGCCTATTTCGTCTCTCTGACCTCGATTTAATCTGATCTACATGCTTGACCGTAGGTGGACTGTTTTCCCTATCTACTAAATAATTCCGCGAGCCTAACTTTTCTTTAATGGTTCCCCTAACCCATTTATTACCTCCCGTATAATTACGAACATACACCTTATCGCCTATCTGAAATTCTCTATCAACCCCCCCCGCACGATCTACCTGCTTTTCCTGTGCCTCCTGCACCGTGGCCTCTATCTGTCTCGAGTCTTTTAATAAATCCAGCCTGGAACGTAAGTGCCTACGTTGCAGCAGCATAGCAGGTGATGCGCCCGTTGAGCTATGCTCCACATTACGATATGACATCAAGTAAGTTTGCAAAGCTAGATCTACGTCACATTTTTCTCTGAACGCCTTCTTAATTGCCCGCTTACATAGTTTTACAGCTGCTTCAGCAGCGCCGTTGGACGACGGGTGATAAGCCGCTGAAAACGAAACTTTGACACCATTGTTAGCCATAAATTGGGCATATTCTTGACTAGAAAATGGTGGGCCATTATCGGACACGACCTCTTTAGGCAAGCCAAAACGCGCAAAAGTCTCCCTTAATACCTTAATAACTGAGCTTGCTGTCGTTCTAGGCATCTCAAAAATCTCTAACCATTTCGTAGTAGAATCTATTAGAACTAAAAATGTTTTTCCTTGAATCGGGCCCAAAAAATCCAGGTGCAGTCGAGACCAGGGCTCCGCAACGTACGGCCAGGGCTGCGGTGGTGCGCGCGGCGGGGCGCTTGCCTCCGCGGCGCACACGTCACACTCGCGGCACGCGCGCTCGATGTCTGCGTCGATGCCGGGCCACCACATCACACTGCGTGCTATAGCCTTCATTTTGACCATGCCTTGATGACCCACATGCAATTCTTTCAATAAAGACTCCCTTAATGAAAACGGAATTACTAATCTATATCCCCAAACGATGCACCCTATGTCAATGTATAATTCATTGCGTCTGTCCATAAAAGGTTTCAAACTATCGTCCTCGCAATTACTTGGCCATCCGGACTGTAAATACAACATCACCTTTTTTAACACGACATCGCTATGCAAATGCTTTTGCACTGTTTTCCTAGTGATAGGTAAGTAGTCCTGTACAAAATGTATGTACGTCTTCTCCTCCCTCTGCTTGACAGGCTTACCCACCGGCAAACGCGATAACGCGTCAGCCGAATTTTTCTTGCTACACACGTACTCAATATCGTAATCGTATCCGGACAATAACACCGCCCAGCGCTGCATCCTACTGGCGGCCATCACCGGTATGCCGTGTTTATCGCCAAAAATGGCGACTAGAGGTTTGTGATCGGTTCGCAATAAAAATTTCCGCCCATACAGGTACTGGTGGAACTTCCTAATACCGAAAATAATAGAGAGAGCCTCCCGTTCGATCTGAGAATACGCCCTCTCCGCCGAGTTTAGCGAGCGCGAAGCGTACGCGATGGGGCGCTCGCCGCGTGACGTCATGTGCGAGATGACGGCGCCCACGCCCACGCTGCTGGCGTCCGTGGTCAGCACCAGAGGCAGCGAGCTGGAGTAGTGCGCTAGCACTTCACTCGATACTAACCTTTCTTTTACTTTATTAAACGCCCTCTCACACTCGTCATTCCATGAATATTTCGTTTCTTTTTTAAGCAAGGTATACAAAGGAGACAGCAACGTGCTAACGTTTGGTATAATGTATGTACCTACGTAGGTACCTCGATATTTATATTCTCACGGAGTACCCGCTTTTGTAATCATTGCTCTCCATCGAATACATCGTTTTACCGAATAGCTGTGTTTCGTTTCACGTCCTGCAAATATTATTCTGGAGCTTCCCACAGGACATCTCAGTGGCGACGAGGATTAAAAGAACTTACGTGTGTGAACTTTAGTGTGGGGGAGAACGTTTTTTTTGGTGCAAAAATGTCTATCGGAAAGTTGGGTCCGTTTGACCTTGACAAAGACAGTTGGGAATTGTACGCGGATCGACTGGAGCAGTATTTTGTGGCTAATGATATCAAGCCAGCAGTGAAAGTGGCCACGCTGATATCAGTTATGGGCAGAGAGGCGTACGAATTACTAGTAACCTTATGCACGCCGGCGAAACCATCCACGAAAAGTTTCGATGACCTTGTGGCTGTTATGAAAGGTCATTTACAACCCAAACCGAGCATATTGGCAGAACGGTACTTATTACGGCAGCGTAAACAACAGCGAGACGAGACTGTGGCGGAGTATGTAGCTGAGTTAAAGAAACTGTCAAAAAACTGCGGGTTTACGTCAATCAATTTAACGGAGAATCTACGTGATCAGTTCGTTTGCGGCTTGTTGAATGACCACATAAGGGAGCGTTTGTTCACAGAGGAGGATATATCGTTCGAGAGAGCATATAAGATTGCAGTCAACATGGAAGCGGCCGAGGTTAATGCTGCGTTGGTGGAAAACCGTACTAGAAAAAGTGACGGAGTGCCAACGGCGGATTCATCGTCGGCAGTCCATGCCATTACTGCGAGCAGTACCAGACGTGGCGGCGGCGGGGCGCGGCACAGCAGGAGAGGCCGACCGGAGGCCGCGCGCAGTGCGCGGGAGTCGAACCCGACACCAACCAGTGTCGGTGGTCCGAGTGGCAGGAGCGGAGCGGGCAGCGAGTCGCGGCGGCGAGAGAGGAACCGTGACAACATAAGTGATGGACAGGCGCAGAATGTATGTAGGGCGTGCGGAGGGCACCATTCCTACAGTACATGCCAGTTTACGGCTTACGTGTGCCGGGTATGTAATCTTCGCGGGCATCTAAGAAGAGTGTGCCCAAATTTACAGAAGAACAATACATTCTACAATATGGCGCAAGAACAGTTAGCATTGGATAGCGACTCGGGCGCAAGCAGTGACGAGGTAAACACTTATACGATTTACACTAGTAAGAAAAAGAACGTGGGTCCATATATAGTCACTGTTGGTATAAATGGCATAGACTTAGACATGGAAATAGACACTGGAAGTGCAGTGTCGTGCGTAAGTTTGGATTGTTATAAACAACTGTTTTCAAATTGTCCATTGTTAAAAAGCGGGTACTCCGTGAGAATATAAATATCGAGGTACCTACGTAGGTACATACATTACAGTCATCATTTTACTTCCATTTTCCACAGAGCGCCATGCGGCTTTACCGAGTCTATAAAAGGGAAAAGCAACATGGGCTCAAGTCAGTTCAGATACAAAATTCATCCGGTGCTTAGGATTTCGGCGCATAAGTTCGCCTCGCGCTATAGTTAAAATAAGGGTTGAAAAGTACTTGTATTGTGAGTGTTTCAAGGAACTAATAAATCCTTTCTAGCTTATTAAAATATATTTTTTAAAAAGACACTTTGGACGGGCCGCCTAACAGTTTTGGTGTCAGAAGTGGGATGCTGTAAGAGGTTTCCAATAAACCCTGGCATCTCGCACCCCTCCGGTCACCCGTCCGCGAAAGGTGTCCAGCTTTGTGGCCGACGGTAAGCCTTGACCCCCTCGTGGTTAAGCCCGCGCTACACACTCCAGCCCTTGTGGTCGACGTTAAGTCTCAACCTCCTCGTGGTTGAGCCCGCATCACATCAGCGCAATCAGCCTAGCAGCCAACTTTCCTGAGTCGACGGTAAGCCTCCGCTATTTGCGTGAGTCCGCATCCATCACCGGTCTGAACTCCGCTTCACTACTCTAGTTCCAGCACCTGTCTGAGAAAGGCAGTCTCCGGGTCCTTACATCTTCAAAACCATCGAATTAAATCGAAAAAACAAGTGCAGTGAATACCTAAAACAAAAGCGAAGTGTAAAAATCAAACTATAAAATACAAAGTCTCGTAATTTCCGTCTCACATTCGCGTTAACCGCGTAACACTACTCCAAGCGATTCTTGGAACCAAAAACTATAATTAAAAACTCTAAACTAATCTTAAGGTCTGCTACTCTACTATGTCTACTCATCTGATACTGTAAGTAATTTTATAATTTTTGTTCGTGTTGTCTTTTCAGTGCTACCTATTTTTTCTATATCTCAATTACTATTTTCTGAACCCCTATGCCTAATTACTATTTCAAAATGTCTACTACAACCAAGACTGAAGAAAAACCTGATAAAATGGATCTTATGTTCTTAACTAAATTCGTGAAACCATTTAACGGTGATAGAGAAATTCTCCCTGCCTTCTTGACCAGCTGCCAAAATGCAGTGGATCTTTGCAATCCGGATCAAAGGTCGATCTTGTGTAAATTCATTATCTCCAAACTACAGGGAATAGCTGCCACAGCATGCAGCCTCAAAGATTTTAAATCTTTTGACGACCTAAAGCGTTTCCTAAGACATACATTCGGTGAAAAGAAACACATGTCCCATCTCCTCATTGAACTGCAAAACAGCAGACAACTCCAAAGCGAAACGGTTACCCAATTTGGTCTCCGCATCGAGTCCTGTCTGACAAAGATTCAGGCGGACATCCTAACGACCTGTGCCGATCGGAACCAACTAGTCGGTAGAATAGCTGCCATGGAAGATCTCGCGTTAAACGCCTTCATTCTGGGCTTACACCCCAACATCTCAACTGTACTGAGGTGCAGAAATCCCTCCTCACTGAACACCGCTATCTCTCTAGCCTGCGACGAAGAAAAAGTCGTCTCTACAAAGATCTTTCCAAAGACCCCCTTCCAAATTTTGTTCAACATGCAACAAACAGGGCCATTCTAATTCGGAGTGTTTCAGGAATAAATCCCGACCTCCAAAACAAATATCTCATGTCCCTCAACCACAGAATCAACCCCAACCTTCGGGTTCTTATAACAACTCCAATTATCCTAATAGAAATAATTTTACGAAATCATGCGCTTACTGTAAAAATAAAGGTCACACGATAAACGAATGCCGTAAGCGCGAATATAACAATCGCCACCGCACCTCGCAACCCGATCCTCGTGACACAGGTGCCGGTCACTATGGCGCTGATAATGCGCGTCTACATCATTATTGCGATGACGATAATGTGCGTCCAGAGCATTTCTGCGACACCGATAATAATGCGGGTCCAGAACATTTTTGCGACACTGATGCACAAGGTGATACCAACGCTTTAAACTAAAGCCGATTTCGGATGAGTGCCAACCGAAGTCGACAGTTCAAGACGGCACTACTAAAACTACCAAGTCTTGTCCTAAATCGAGTACTAAGTCGTGTCGTAAATCAAACGCATCTCAACTAAATATGTTGAGTCTTACTAAATCTCATACATCTCGACCCAAAGAGGCGAGTCACACTGTATCTTATACTAAATCTTATGCATCTTGTCTCAAAGAGACAACTCAAAGAGACAAGTCCCACTGTATCTTATACTAAATCTTATGCATCTTGTCTCAAAGAGACAAGTCCCACTGCATCTTATACTAAATCTTATGCATCTTGTCTCAAAGAGACAAGTCCCTCTGTATCTTATACTAAATCTTGCAAGTCATCTCAGCCCAAAGTCGTGAGTCACACAAAACCTTGCAATGCACCTCAGCCAACACTGTGTCAGAATAAGCAAAGTCCTACTATACCTACTAAGTCGAGTCCCATCGTATCTACTTAATCAAGTAATGACACCCCTATCCAAATCCACTCTACTCACTCTAGCAAAAATGTGTCGCTACCCTATACCTTACATACCTTAATACGGTACACAATGCTAAGCCTATCTGTTTCCTAGTCGACACCGGTGCAAGTGTCAGCATAATAAAACATCTATGCTTCACAAATAAGCCCAAACTCTCCTCTGAAATCATCAAACTCAAAGGTGTATCTAAAGATAAGGATGCCTATACGAAAACTCTAGGTACAATCGATTTACGATTTCATCTGCGCAAAGAAGCACTTTCGTTCCAATTCCACGTTATAAATGACGACGACATTGATTTCTCTTACGACGGAATAATTGGAAATGACTTTCTGAAGCATTTCAATACTACAGTCGATTATAACACTAATCTCCTATCTCTTAAAGAGCACAATCTCCAAATTGAATTCAATGCACCTGTTTATATCATACCAGCCCGCTCCGAGCAAGTTATTGAATGCAATGTCTCAAATAACATCAAAGAGTTGTCTCATCTTAGAGAAGCTCTCATCCTAGATCATACTATTTCAGATGGTGTATATGTATCTAATTGCATCGTAACATTGAAACCCAATCGAAGGGTCAATGTCTCTATCTTAAATACCACCGAATCACCAGTTCAAATAACTGATTTCAAAGTTCAACTAACTCCTTTTGATGATACTACCTCTTCTCAAGTCTCTACAGAAACAATCCCTATCAACAACATCTCTTCATCCCCATCTCAACGCTTAGAGCGCGTTCTTGGTCAAATTCGATATTCGCATCTCAATGAAGAAAAGAAAAAGGCTCTCTTGGATTGTTGCTCCGAGTACTCCGATATCTTTTATCTGGAAGGAGACTCACTCACATGCACCAATGCTATCAAGCATTACATAAATACCAAGGATGCTCCACCGATTAACGTCAAATCATACCGATTCCCTGAATGTCACAAATCCGAAGTAGAAAGTCAAATCCAGAAAATGCTCGAACAAAATATCATAAAACCTTCTGTTTCTCCGTGGAGTGCACCAGTCTGGGTGGTCCCCAAAAAACTGGATGCCTCCGGCAAACGCAAATGGCGTATTGTCATAGATTATAGACGTCTCAATGACGTTACAGTCAACGAAGTCTTTCCAATCCCTTTAATCACTGATATCTTAGACCAACTAGGTCATTCAAAATATTTCAGTACCCTAGATCTCGTTCAGGATTTCACCAATGTCCTTTGAATCCTTCAGATGCTGAAAAAACCGGATTTACCGTCATCAATACAAACGGTACTTCAGGTCATTTCGAGTTTACTCGAATGCCCTTCGGATTAAAAAATGCGCCAAGCACATTCCAACGCCTCATGAACACGGTCCTTTCAGGACTGCAAGGACTCCATTGCTATGTATACCTCGATGACTGTATCGTATACAGCTCCGATCTCAATTCCCACATAGAAAAACTCAAACTCATTTTCGGAAAATTCCGTGAGTACAATCTCAAATTACAACCTGATAAGTGCGAATTCTTGAGGCAAGAAGTCACTTATTTAGGTCATATCATTACCGACAAAGGTGTTTCTCCGAATCCAGACAAAGTCAAAGACGTGACTGATTTCCCCCTACCACGGAACCCTAAAGAAATCAAATCATTCCTAGGTCTCATCGGCTATTATCGCCGTTTCATTGAAAACTTTTCCAAGCTCACAAAGCCTCTCACATCTCTTCTAAAAAAGGATGTTGAATTCGTCTGGTCTCATGACCAAGATCAGGCTTTCCAAATCTTAAAGGAACAATTGACTTCAGCACCCCTGCTTCAGTATCCTGACTTCACCCAACCCTTCGTCGTCACAACCGACGCTAGTAATTACGCAATCGGCGCGGTACTCTCTCAAGGCCCCATCGGAAAAGATAAGCCGATAGCTTATGCCTCACGAACTCTAAATAAGTGGGAAGGTAATTATTCCACTACAGAAAAAGAGCTTTTAGCTATCCTACTCGCTGTGAAAACATTTCGCCCTTACATATACGGCTACAAATTCCAAATCGTCACAGATCATAAGCCCTTAACGTGGCTCTTCAATGTCAAGGATCCAGGCAGCCGTCTTATTCGCTGGCGCCTAAAACTCGAAGAATACGATTACGAAATCGTATATAAACAGGGTAAACTCAATTCCAACGCCGATGCGTTATCTCGAATCCCAATCCATATCATTGATCAAAGCTCCCTTAACAACCTCACATATGAGGCCTACTTCAGAAAACAATTCACTAAAAACCTACCAGATTTTGATACTAAAATCGAAGAGCATACAGAGGCTCTGCACCTCTCTAAAATCAAATCAATTGCATGTCCCATCTCATTAGACTTTGATTCATCTATGCCCCACTGCGAAGAACTGATTAGTCAGCTAAACGACAGCACAGCTGTTTTGAACGCCGAACGTGAAACATGCACCGTACAGTCGGTAACAAATAAAGATAAGATGTATTATTTCTTGTTTACAAAAGTCCATCATTATGATGAGACGTCTTTTCGCATCATTTATAATGTGTTGCAAAAGCTGAGAGATAAAATTCTCGAAGTTAATCCAAATGAAACCGATATCGCCATCTCTGATTTTTCTGATCCCTTTCACAAACTGGCCTATACTAAAATCTACAACATGATCGCTTATGTTTTCCACAGAACTAATATTAAAATACATATTTATAAAATCAACTGATCTATCCTACTCCAGCTAAAATTCCACGAATCCTCAAAGAAAATCATGACTCCACTATCGCGGGTCATCCAGGCGTTAAACGAATGTTCAATCGCATCAAAGCCGCATATTATTGGAAGTCTATGCGCGCTGACATTGAAAGATACGTTAAAAATTGCAAACTCTGTCAGATAAACAAACCTCTTCGGGCTTGTAATAAAGCTCCTATGGAGATAACCTCTACTTCTACTAGACCTTTCGAAAGGCTAGCTCTCGACATTGTTGGCCCTCTACCCGACGCTGGGTTCCAAAAATTCCGATTTATTCTTACCCTTCAGGACGACCTGACCAAGTTTTCATGTGTAAATCCCATGATCTCCTCCACAAGCGAAGAAGTAGCCCGAAACCTTGTTTACTTCATGTCACTATTTAGTATTCCCAAAACTATCCTAACAGATTTAGGAACATGCTTCACCTCCGAAATGTTTCGGCAGGTCACCGAAATCTTCAAAATCAAACCCCTATTTTCTACCCCTTATCATCCGCAAACAAATGGTGCCCTAGAACGTAGCCATGCTACCCTCAAAGAATATCTCAAATCCTTCATCAATGACAATCAAAATGATTGGCATTGTTTCCTGGCCACAGCCGTACTAGCATATAATACCACTCCACACACTACAACTCAGTTCACGCCGTATGAACTCCTCTATGGTCATAAGCCATCTATTCCTAGTTCTCTCTATGAATCTAATAATTCAGTCACATATGACGAATATGTCCGAGCCCTGCAATACAGGATGAAGTTCAGTAGGGAAAGAGCCATTGAACATACACTAAGAAGTAAAAACATTTCTAAAGCCCACTATGATCAATCCACTCATAACGTCATTTATAAGGCAGGTGACATGGTCTATCTCAAACATCATCATCGATTACGAAAAGCACTGTCCCCAGTTTGGAAAGGTCCATTCAAAATTGTAAAGGTCAACGGAAAACATAACGTGACCCTAGCCATAGGCAGAAAACATGTGAAATATCATACCAACCTGATCAAACACGCTGCTGTTACTTGAAAACATACATTTTCTTTTCAGGTTATTACTTTGTCATGCTGCTGTCGCCGAGTTCGAAATTGGACCTATTGTCAATAGCCCTGGTCTATACTTTGACCCTGCAACAACAATACATTTCTATAACGACTTTTGGAAAGTCGTAACTCACGTAGATATTGTCTCAGTCCAACCACATCTAAATACTATTGAAAAAATGGTTCTAAAAACGTCCCTTCTATGTAACAAAATTCAACCCTACGAAATCAACCATTGTAAAGATATTGTCAGCCCCATCGAAGTATTGATCGAATCTAATTACGTAAAAGCAAACTCGTTATCTCATATTATTTCTGAAAATTCACCAATCCGCTCTAAACGGTCTTTAGAGTTCGGCGGTGAAATCTTAAAGTTCTTTTTCGGCACCCTAGATGCTGACGACGCTAGGAAGTATGATGCAGCTATCAATACTTGTCAGAATAGCGAAAAGGAGCTATTCAAGCTAATGAAAGACAACATACATATAGTTAAGTCCTCTATTAATTCTTTTAATTCCACGATATATAGATTAAACGTAAATGAAAATAAGTTAAACTCTCAGATAAATAAACTTAACGATATCTTAGCACAAACCACTCGGAATAACGCTGAGTTGGTTTATATATTTTAGAAAGTTCACTATTAGCTCTCTCGAATCTGTTAGATACTATATTAAACGCAATTTTATTTGCTAAAGTTAATGTACTACACCCCTCTATTTTAAGTCCTACTTATTTGTACAACGAGCTATCAAAAAATAGTCATCTTATGATCAAAAGACTAGATTTCCCAGTCTCTTTAAGTATAGAAAATATACATACTATAATTGATGTTGTTTATGGCAACATAAAATATAATCTACATTTGAATATTCGCCACTGGCAACGTTGATTGTACGGGCACTGTCCAATATAGGCTCTTGATGTTAACATGTGCTTGGTGCTTCTTTATACGAATAAAAGTGAAATTAGAAAGTTAATAGTTTGATTACAGTCCAAATACAGTCCACAAGAAGAAGGCTAAGTGAACACGCTTTCATTTGGTCCAATCGAGCCTCGGATTCGAGCCAACGAAACGAGCGACAAGCTCAAGCACACCGGCGGCATATGTTCTGCAATAGTCTGCTACATTCTCAGACACCAGGCATCGACTGCTGCTGAATACATCAAGCTGCTGACAGAAACAAAACCAGAATTCATTGAAGAAATTCAGTCATTTTCAGAAGAAAGTCATAAGGCGGAAGGAGCAAAAATCGAGAGGACCATAGAATAGAGAGAAATATTTCGGAACTTCACACTGTCAAGTTGGTAGTCTGCGGTTAGCGTGGAGCGTAAGTGGCGCCAGCGAGAACGTGGGGAACCAGGTGGAAACCAATCCCGACTCGGCGCGAGTGACAGCACGACACCGGACAGGCCCGTTTATAACTTGCCGCCGAAACCTGCTTCCGTCAAGTTGGCACCCTGTAAGCGCAAGCGGCGCCACCAGCGGCGTGTAACAACGGCAGCGTCAGGGAACTAAGTTTGGTTTGCACTTTTGCGTCCGCCATCTTCCTTCTTGTTTTACTGATTGGATTTTGTTTTGCCTGTGACATTTTTTTTGCAAATTAAAAAAAAAAAGGCTGTGTACTTTTAGCTTATAGAATGAGGGATTTTTTAAAAAAAAAACTTCAGAAGTTCCAAATTTGTCAATAGATGTCGTTGAAAAGTCGTGGCTTTCACAGCCAGTTGCCAGATCAAAAATTTGTGTTCTGTGGCTGATGGTGGCTGGTCTGTGATGTGTCAAACCGTTTCTCCTGTGGTTACGCGGTGTTTTGTTTTCCTGTTCTCCTCTGTTTTGTGACTATTACGACGACCCTGGCTATTCTTTCGGACTCTTGTAGCTCCTTCCCTCGACTGACCTCCGCGTGCACCCTGGACATTTGCTTGCCATTACGATTGACCCCTGCCTGTGTATTGGACTTCGATTTTGTCATCACGATACCTTCGCGAGCACCCTGTGTTGATGCTGTTCGACAGACTTTGGTTACCATGGAAAAAAAGCCTGATCGTCCATGCGTTGTTAGGTTTTGTAAAAAAAATGGTACTTACCGTTTCCCTAGATGAACATCGACGTTCACTATGGGTTCAAGCTGTTGAACCAGCAAAGCCTGGATTTACCCTAGGAAAGCATAGCAGGATATGCTCCGATCACTTCAAGCCATCCGATTTTAATAGAACACCGTTATCATTGTTACAGCCAGGTAAGTTTACCTAAAGATTTCCGAGTATGCCTAGTACGCACCATACCCGTGCTCATGAGTGCTTACTTTCGCGAGTCAGGTGTGATTTCATCTTTTGCACTAATTAGTGCTTATGCGAGCAAGCTTATCAGCAATGTTCTTGCCCAATCTGTACCTATCCTTACACATAATCCGTTTGACAGGTGGCAGATGCCAACGTCAACAGCTCGCCTAGCCCGAATAGTATTAAATAGCTACTAAAATGTCCTTATTAACATGTGTTTTTTTTTATAGATATTGCTCCAAACACTTTGAAGAAAACCTCTGTTCCTTCATTGTTTTCATGGAAAACAACTCCTCAACAATCTCCATCAACGTCTGAAGAACAAAACTCGCTAACTCTTAACCTAACCAAAGTTGAAAAAACCTATGCACGAAGTAAGTCACCTATTGTTATCTATAGCCTAAAGGAATTCATTCAATATTCTGTCTTGCATTGAGCCTTGCAGGACTGCGAAGCATGCAGAGTAGTTCTGCAAGGTGGATAGAAATACCGTCACAAAAAACATGATATTTGATACCGCGCAGGTGCAGTTATTTGATATCCTGCACAGGGCCTGTAAACTCGGAACACTGCTTGTAGTCCTTTGCACAGTAATATTGTTCTGTGGCTTGTTGTCCTGCTTAGCCGGCCGTATTGCAGACAGGAATATGAACAAGATTCTGTGACAAACATTGAGAAATGCCGCATTGCAAGTAGGTAGGTATACTTAATGTAGTTTGACGACCTCTATAGCGTTGCAGTTGGGGCTGTGCTTTACAAGTGAGACGTCCCGGGTTCGACTCCTGGTGGGGCGGGAGGAAAAAACACCCTCATGGCATGGATGTTTACATGTTTGTGATGTCGCTGTTTCTGGTTCCTACAACACAGGGTATCCTAGTGTGAAACCAGAAGCAATGTATGTGCCTGTATGTAAATGTAAAAATAAAACTAGAGATTCAAATATGTTTTCTTTTATTTCCAGTGTGTCCAATATTATTTGTAGAAGAGCAACAATATTTGGTCGCTGTGGATAGTAGTTTAAATGAAGATCCCTTACACATGAGTGAAGAAGATGCAGACTCTGTCTTTGCAAATCCCAACGATGACATGCAAGAAGATATTGCTGTGGAACTGCACAATGATATAGCAGAAGAGTTAGAGATTTCTCAACATGAAGAGTTGGTGCAGGAGGGATCATTGAGAGATGATAAGATAACTTCAAAATATGAGTCAGTACAAACTCATGAGTGTAGTGTCTCAACTTCAAAAGATGAGTCAGTACAAAATCATGAGTGTAGTGTCTCGGGTTTTACCATCCACTTGTACAAAAATAATGATAAAGTTGTGCACTTCTACACTGGCCTAGAGAATTTTAAAAAGTGATGCTTGTGTTTGACACTTTAGGGCAATGTGCTTACCTCTAATCTTACCTATTTTTATGGACATCCACCAAAGAACCTCAATGCATTCGAATAATTTTTCATTACCTTAATGATAGTATGGAGACATAAACCTTTCGAAGAAATTGCTATGATGTATCAAGTAACAACCAAACAAATCTATAATATATTTATCACTTGGGTCAGGTTCATTTCGCTGTAATGGAAAAATTTGGACTTGTGGTTAGACAGAGATAGCGTAAGAGCATACATGCCTTTAGATATTCATGATAAGTATCCATCAACACGGGTTATACTTGATGCGACAGAAATCCCTATTAAAAAACCTAAACTACCTTTTGCGCAGCAAGTCACATTCTCTTCCTATAAAAACAGGAACACCTTAAAGATCCTTATTGGAATTACCCCTAGTGGCTTCATTAGTTATGTGTCTCCATGCTATGGCGGCTCTGCTGCTGATAGGCAAGTTATAGAATGCAGTACAATACTTAGTAGATTTGACTACAATGATGAAATAATGGTGGATAAAGGCTTAAATGTCCAAGACATTTTTGTTCCCTATGGTGTCAAAGTGAACATGCCATCTTTCTTCAAAAAAGGCAATCAAATTCTACCTCAGACACTTAGCTCCTCCAGAAAAGTGGCAAGCAAAAGGGTTCATGTAGAAAGGGTTATTGGCTTGCTAAAGACATATAAGATTTTGACTCAACCTTTGAATCAAACAGAAATTGTGTTGTCGCACATTGTGTTTATATGCGCAATGTTGGTTAATTTTAGGTCTAGCATAATAAATAAAGATGCTTAAATGAATAGGTAAAATGAAGTTTTATTAAGCAACATCAATGATGTGTCGAAGGCCTCCTTTACACTTTTGTAATTAGCTTTTACGTTTTGTATAGGCACTAGGGATTTAGATACAAATCACCCTCTTCTCTGCATTGCTGTTATGCTTTGTCCTATGAAAAGGGGTAATACAAAAAAAGAGGTAATATACTAGGGTCATTATTTTTTATTATACAGAAATTTATTAACAAGGGCTTCCTTAAAGTAGTCATTATAAAACTTCTCTAATTTTTCTAACATGCTTTCTATAAAACAATTGTTCCTTTGGATCACCTTTACTTTAAAATTACTTTTTGTATAAACACAAAAGTATGCATTTTCTCTTCCACTGCACATCATTTGCCCCTGTACTTGGTAGTAATAATTATGACTTTCATTTAGTCTTAATAATCCTGTCTTTTCACACAGGTATAAGTAGGGTACATTTTCTGGAGAAATCTTTTGATTGCGTGCTGTGTATGGGCACTTACCTTCCAGTACACTACTTGCGCCCACTAATCCGTCTGGTGTGGAAGCTAGAAACTGTTTTTCTTTATGAATTATAATGCCACATTTCCTTGCAACCAGATTTGTTTTTACCTCAAACTGGTGCACAGCTTCAGCTTCATATCTCAGACCATGTTTGATTGCTGCAGTTGCCACATCCACATTTTTTACTAAAGTTTTAGCCAGGTTTTTCATATTGCTGTTGCAGGTTTTGATAATCTTGCCATAAATAAAACTATGAATCCTCGTGAGTCGTTCTCTTTTCCATTCGTTTTTATTTCCTCTTGTCTTTTCTTCCACTTGCTGGATTCCTTCTTCTGTGAGGATCATGTTTTCTAGGAATGCCTCTTCAGTAGTTTTTTCTAGGTAATCATGATCCCCGAAAATGCTGGGTTTGTCTGCAGGTTCTATTATTTGAGCCATTGGCATAGTCACTGTAGACGTGTTGTTGGACTGGCCACAAAAGTTTGCAATTTTCTTTTTAAAATTACTTATATAACTTTCTGCAGATTCCGCTATTGGTCTTGGATCAAATACTGCCATTTTCTTATATTTTTCGTCTCTGAATTTGAGTGTGATATCTTCAGCCTTGAAAGGATCTCCGGAATGTATTTTACTTGGCCGATGAAATGTTTGAATATTGGTAGTAACGCTTGATTTAGTTTTGATTGTTTTATTTTCACTCATATCTATTATGCCCAGGATCACCACCAAAACATGCTTACACTGGGAATATGGTCCCATTCCAGCAGCACATTCACACTGTGCCTCTATTATTAGGTGATTTTTCACTTTGGTTGTGACATTATAGGTAATGTTTTTCCTCATCTCTGAAGCAACCATTCCAGTGAAATAATAATCATTATCCACTATAGCTATACGGCACGACATTAGAAAGTATTCTTGGTACATGTTGTGCGATGTTACTACATCGTCTCTTTCTGTGACCTGGCAAAAGATTTCTAGGTCCTCTGAACTCAGTGCCGGCATTGCAGAGTTACTGGTGACGTCTCGGAAATGTTGAGGTGCTGGTACAGTGATTTTGTAAACTGATTCGGGATCAGATACAAGAGGTCCAAAGAGTTTGTCGTAATCTTCAAGTCTGCAACAATGAATAGTATAGTTATGTAACATATATATATGTATATGGACTGTAGATAAGGGGGCGCCAAGTGTAGTATGAAATTCACTAAAGCCAAAAAATAGGTGCGACGTAGATGTTAGGTTCACATGTTAGACAACAAGATTGCCATTATAGGTTAGGCCACAACTCGCCAGACACCGGTCGACCAAAGTTGTAAAGTGATCAGGCCAATATGGTGTGGCTGTGCTACATACACCTAATGCCCAATCTTGGCCAACGTTAAACTGGTGTCTCGCTCGGTGGACATATCACGAAGAGTATTTATTGTTGTAGATACAAACTACATACCTCTGAATGAGCGTTGCCTTTTTCCCAGAAAGTTTCGCATTTCGTTTTCGAAGCTCGTTTTTCAGGTCTGTCAGAAACCAAGAACCGTAATCCTTTCCCAGTGCTGGAAAACTCATGATGACAAAATCGAAGTCCAATACACAGGCAGGTGTCAATCGTAATGGCAAACAAATTTCCAGGGTGCACGCGGAGGTCAGTCGAGCGAAGGAGCTACAAGAGACCGAAAGAATAGCCAGGGTCGTCGTAATAGTCACAAAACAGAGGAGAACAGGAAAACAAAACATCGCGTAACCACCCACAGGAGAAACGGATTGAATTTAGATTTAGACAACATGACCAGCCACAGAACACAAATTATTGAATGAAGTCACCGATCACAGATCCATTTTTGAAAGCCACGTCGAATCAAACGCCGTCTGCCGTAGCTTTCAGAACTATTCTTTTACTTTTTTTAGCTGTCAGAAAATCTCTCATTATAGTTAGTACATAACAATGGAGGAAACATTACTCAAGAAACTCAACGCCTCACGGGCCTATGTAAAAGGTACGATAACTAGAAACGTCACCTATGTTGAGAGTCTTGTGTCGGATGAATCTAATTTGCACAGCATTGAAACGTTAATAACAAAACGCGACCGATTATTACAAGTATTCAAAGAGTACGAAGATTATAATAAACAAATCTTGGCAAAGGATTCATCTGACACTGAAAATGTAGAAGACTATGAGCAAAAATATCTCCATTGCATAACTGTGTATAACGAAAATATCAAAACACAGAGTTGTTCTAACGTTGAGCAACAGAAAGACTTGTCCAAGGGGTCAGGTAGTGGCATTGTCGCTAGGGCCAAGCTACCTAATATTGACATACCAAGCTTCTCAGGTCAATACACAGAATATGTAGCGTTCATGTCGATATTTAGGTCTGTCATTCATAATAACAAGGCTTTAGACAATGTACAAAGACTATACTATCTGCGTTCATTCCTAAAAGGGCAGCCGTATGAGTTAGTAAAGAACCTTCCCTTATGTGAGGAAAGTTATGAGGAAGCATTGCAACTGTTGGAAAAGAGGTACTACAATAGGAGTAGGATTATATCAGAGCATGTCAGTACTCTCCTTGACATGACAAAGTTGCCAAAGTTTGCAAACGCTAAGGATATAAGGAACTTTATCACAGTAATACGTCAAACGCTTGCGGCTTTAAAAAACTTAGCTATTACAGTACAGGCATGGGACCCGATCCTCCTAGAAATACTGGGACGAAAGTTGGACAACTACAGTGCACGAGCCTACCACCTCGAACGAAAGCAGGAAGACGAGCCCACCATGGAAGAGTTTTTGATATACATGGAGAAGCGAGCCCTAGCTCTGGAAAACACCTGCTCAGAGCAGCAGGAAGCTGGGGGCCGCTCACAGATCCCGAGCAAGAGTAAGGTAGTGTTGGCTGCAGCGTCAGACAAGCCATTGATGGACTGCATATATTGTAAGTTGTCTCACAAATTATTTGCTTGTCCTAAGTTTAAGCTAGCTTCACAAAATGAGAGGTTGTCATTCAGCAAAAGGGAAAAGCTTTGCAATACCTGCCTCAACCCGCACACTGGCAAATGTAAATATCACTTTAGGTGTGGGGTATGCAAAGGCCAACACAACACCCTGCTGCACATAGACAGCAGTGCAGTGCCAGAACCAGTGGTTCTTCTTTCTGGAGGAGGGTCAACTAATGTTTTGATCCCTACAGCTCGTGTCAAGCTGTACTCAAAGAGCGGAAGAGAGGTGCATGTCAAATGTATTCTAGACTCTGGCTCTCAAGTGTCACTGATAACTACAAAGGCTGTTGAGGTATTGGAATTAACACCTCAGCGTAGTGATATTAACCTGATAGGCATATCTCAAAGCAAAAGCAAAATAAGCTATTGCATTCCTTTGCAGGTTTACTCTTTGACCTCAACATTCAACACCCTCATCAACTGTCACGTGGTGGAAACGATAACATGTAACCTGCCACAAAAAGAAGTGGATCTAAAGGTTATATCCATACCGGCTGGACTGACCTTGGCTGATAAAACATTCAACAAGCCATCAGAAATAAACGTGTTGATTGGTGCTGATGTATTTTTCCAGATAATACTGCCGCTTGAGCAGTCGCAGAATCAGTCTGCACGCAATAACCCCGAGCAGTCTACATCTCCGAGCATCTTCAATACACAATTTGGCCATATCATCGCTGGGGCCACCACATCAGACATCATAAAAAATCAGGTTGTACTTTTTTGTACTAAATGTGACTCGGGTATAAATGAGATTGTCAAAGGGTTCTGGGAGGTGGAGCGTGTTCCAGAACTACTAATTGAGGGGAAAGAGGGGAACTCAGAGCAACAACTAGCAGAGGATATATTTAAAAACACTGTCAAACTAGATCAAAAAAGGTTCACTGTTGACTTGCCATTGAAGTTAGAGCCAGACAGTATAAATAAAACACTAGGTAACTCATTTGACCTAGCTCTACATAGATTTCTCAGCCTTGAAAAGCGGCTGCAAAAAAACATCAATCTGCTGACAGATTATCAAAGGTTTATAGATGAATATGTAGAGCTGGGACATGGACACTATGTAGATATTAACTCATACAATTTCAATGAAGATGCGATATACTTCTTGCCGCATCATGCTGTAATAAATGAACACAGCAAAACTACGCGTACAAGGGTGGTATTTGACGCGTCTATGAAAACCGGCAAGAAGATCTCATTGAACGATATTCTATTGAATGGGCCTATAGTACAAAAAGAATTGTTCGATATTGTAATGCTGTATAGATTTGGGAAATTCACATGGAGTTCAGATATCAAGAAGATGTTTCGCCACATTCTTGTGAATCCGGAACAATCTTCACTCCAGAACATTTTGTGGAGGGAAAGCCCAGACCAGCCTTTGCGGTGTATTCGCCTTGACACAGTCACATACGGAGTTAAACCTTCGAGCTATTTAGCTACGCGATGTTTAATGGAACTCGCCCAGAAGCATGAGCAAGAATTACCACTGGCATCCTTCATATTAAAAAATTGCACGTACATTGATGATGTTTTGTACTCATGCTCTGACATGCATCAACTACTTGAGGCTAAACGACAACTATGTGAGCTGTTGAGCTATGGCAGTTTCAACTTGCACAAATGGGCTTCCAACACACCTGAAGTTCTTCGAAGCATACCTAAGGCTGAACAAAAATTCAGTGAGCTTGATTTTCAAAAGGGAAACTTTAGTATGAAGACCTTGGGACTTACCTTGGACGTTAAAGGGGACTGTTTCACTATCAACAGCCCAGAAGCATTTAAAAGTAATAAAATAACAAAGAGGGAAGTCCTAAGTTACATATCAAAGTTTTATGACCCCATGGGCTTTGCTAGTCCAATTGTAGTGCGAGCAAAAAGCATTATTCAAAAAATTTGGTCACATAATCTAGATTGGGACGACCGCTTGCCTAACGATTTGATCGAAGAATGGCTTAACTTTGCTAGCAGTCTGGCTGACATGCAGCCCATTAATTTAGGAAGGTGTATTCCAACCAACAAAGCAGCGGCGGTGCAGCTGATCGGATTCTGCGACGCTTCCAGCACAACAGGCTACGGGTGCTGTATATACCTACGCGTGGTCGACATAACGGGTAAGGCTGAATTATACTTGCTCTGTTCAAAGTCGCGAATTAACCCACGTGCAAAGCCACTAACAATACCTCGGCTGGAGCTTAATGCTGCGTTGCTTTTGTCTATACTTGCGGAAAGAGTATATGATACATTGTGTAGAAACATACATATAGATGATGTTTACTTGTATACTGACTCACAAATTACCTTAGCTTGGATAAAGACTGACAAAACAAGGATGCAAGCTTACGTTGCGAACAGTATAAGTGTAATTCAGCAAAAAACATCCAAATGGCAATGGCAATATGTGCCATCAGCAGACAACCCTGCTGATCTCATAAGCAGAGGCATCAGCCCACAGGAACTTCCAAAATGCTCCCTCTGGTGGGAGGGGCCAAAATTCCTGCAATGTGAGTACACATTTGATAATAAAAATCAGAACTTACCTGAAGACTTACCTGAGATGAAACCGGAGAGCCCCAGGCCTGATATGATAGTACTTGCTACAGCGGTACAGTATGATATTCTTCAAATAATAGAGAAGTATTCAGACATTGATAAAATGACCAGGGTAATAGGATACATTTATAGATTCTGTCATAATATAAAAGGCGATGGTAGGGTTAGTGCGAGAGTGCTGAATCCTGTCGAATTGCAACGCGCGTTGCATATTATAATAAAGCACGAACAGTCGGTTTATTTCAATGATGAAATAGCTTCATTGCGAAAAGGCAACAATGTGCAAGGCTCCCTTAAGCCAATACATCCATTTTTAGACGAAAATGGTTTGCTTAGAGTAGGTGGGAGATTAGATAATTCAGATATACCACTCGCACAGAAACATCCTATAATTCTGCCAAACTAATCTCGAATAACAGAATTGATCATACAAAGAGAGCATGTTAGGTTGTTACATGCTGGCCCTAAGTCGCTCTTAGCGAGTTTAAACCAACAATATTGGCTGGTAGCTGGTATGCGAAAAGTTAAAAAAGTGACTCATGGATGCATGGTATGTTTCAGATTTAAAGCTGGTGCAGCAAAGCAACTCATGGGATCCTTGCCTCAGCATCGCGTCACTGCATGCAGACCATTTCAAAAGATAGGCATCGACTTCGCTGGGCCAGTTAAGATAAAAAATTCGAGGTTGCGAAGCACGGTAATCACTAAAGGATATGTTTGTATTTATGTTTGCTTTGTAACAAAAGCAGTACATTTAGAATTGACTTCTGATATATCGACAGATGCCTTCTTGGCATCCTTCAAACGCTTTTTGAGCAGACGTGCCTTGCCCAGCGATGTCTTTTGTGATAATGGGGGATGTTTTCGTGGGGCAAGGAACCAGCTAGCTGAGTTGTACGAGCTTAATAGTTCTGCTGATCATCAGACGCTTGTGCAAGCCTATGCAGCAATAGAAGGCATAAAGTTTCATTTTACGCCTAGTTACGCCCCTGTTTTCGCAGGGCTTGCAGAGGCGGCTGTGAAAAGCATGAAATATCATTTAAAGAGAATAGTTTTAAGTGCTGAACTGACTTATGAACAGTTAAATACGGTCTTGTGTCAAATAGAAGCCGTGTTGAACTCACGTCCTATCTTACCTCTATCAGAGGACGTCAATGATTACTGCTACTTGACTCCTGGACATTTCTTGGTAAGAACAGCTTTGTCAATGTATCCCGAACGAGATATTTCTGATCGTGTGAGTAACAGGCTTGATTTCTGGCAAAAATGTACCCAACTACAGCAAAGGTTTTGGAAGGCGTGGCATAAGTATTATTTAAACACATTGCAAAATAGAAACAAGTGGAGTAAGTCTATGCCTAACCTTATTGAAGGCCAGCTTGTACTTATGAAGGAACCTAACTCTCCACCTTTAGTTTGGCCAATGGCAAGAGTTGTAAAAGTCTGTCCGGGGAAAGACGGCAAAGTAAGAGCCGTTACGTTAAAAACAGCAGATCATAAAATGTATAATAGGTCATTACAGACTATTTGTGTCCTGCCTATTGAACAATAGTAGGAGGTATATTTAGAATTAAGGTATTATGTTACAAGTCACCATTGATTGGCTATGTGTGTACTATCCGTTAAGAAATAAAAAGTCTAGGTTATGCTTTGCTATATTAAATAGATTTGTTTGTATAACTTCCTGCAAATAAATCTGTCTAGATATCTGTAATAGTTGTAGAGAATTAGATACATGTTAGTGGGTTATCAAGTTCAATGTTTAAATGATCGTGTGATTGATCATTGCTCTAATTATTTATCTGTATGTATTTGCGCCAAGGGCGAACATAAGTTTAACATTTAGCTTACCTAGCTATAATTGTTATTTTTGCCGGTGGCAGCCTGTTTATGGCAACATAAAATATAATCTACATTTGAATATTCGCCACTGGCAACGTTGATTGTACGGGCACTGTCCAATATAGGCTCTTGATGTTAACATGTGCTTGGTGCTTCTTTATACGAATAAAAGTGAAATTAGAAAGTTAATAGTTTGATTCCAGTCCAAATACAGTCCACAAGAAGAAGGCTAAGTGAACACGCTTTCAGATGTTTCTAAATTAACTTCATACTATTATAACAGGAAGATTGTTTTTGTAATGGAAATTCCCCTTATCTCATCGATAAAGTATATGTCCTATAAGGTCATCCTTTACCTACTCCTCATAATGTAAAACAACCTACTACATTTGCTCTTATACAACCTACAAAGCCCTATCTTGCACTTACGGAAGATAACCTAAACTATGCTATGTTAGATAACCTTAACGAATGTACAATTATAAGTTCCGTTTATTCAATTTGTCCTGCTGTATCAACATTTTCTTGTTTATCGAATCCATCCTGTGAAACTAGACTTATTACCGAAGTATCTCTGTCATTGCCAAAAGAATGTAATTCAAAACTTATCTATGGAGATGTAGACATTTGGCAAAAACTTACTAACAATAGATGGATATTTGTCCAATCCAGAAATAATAAGTTAACTGTGAAATGTAACGATATCCTGTCAGACTCTATAATTTCAGGCACTGGTATACTAAAGCTATCTGAAGATTGTATTGGCTATTCTAAAACCACACAACTTATACCTACTACTGTACATACTATTAGCTTTTCTAATCAACTTAAATCCGATTTTATCATAACAGAAGATGATTGTTGTAATAAACTAGTTTTAAATAGGTCCATTCATTTGCTAACTCCAATCTCGATGTCAAACATAGACTTAGATTCGTTGAAACACGCATCGCATCAGTTAAACGACTTAGAGAATGAAATTAATAAAGCTGAAAACGAATCACACATTGTAAAATATGGCAACTACTATTCCGGATTAACCTACTGTACTATCTTACCTCTATCAGAGGACGTCAATGATTACTGCTACTTGACTCCTGGACATTTCTTGGTAAGAACAGCTTTGTCAATGTATCCCGAACGAGATATTTCTGATCGTGTGAGTAACAGGCTTGATTTCTGGCAAAAATGTACCCAACTACAGCAAAGGTTTTGGAAGGCGTGGCATAAGTATTATTTAAACACATTGCAAAATAGAAACAAGTGGAGTAAGTCTATGCCTAACCTTATTGAAGGCCAGCTTGTACTTATGAAGGAACCTAACTCTCCACCTTTAGTTTGGCCAATGGCAAGAGTTGTAAAAGTCTGTAAAATATGGCAACTACTATTCCGGATTAACCTACTGTATAATTGCGTGTATAATTTTGTACTTCTGTTTCAAAGTCTATAAATACTTCTGTTGCAACTCAAACTCAAATTGTTGTATCCAGATATACAATCAGTGTAACACTAGGAAACGCATAACGCTAAGCTAAGAAGTTCAATTGAGCTTTCAGACATGACTAGTCATGAAGATGATAAGCCTATCAAATCACTGTCTATTGCAGACTCTCAATTTAATATTAGTAATAGAAACTTAGCTCATAATTAGGATAAGTTAGTGTACTTTTACTATTTCATTTTTATTTCTTTTGTGTAATGTTTAATGTTAGACCCTTATTTCAATTTCGCTTCATCTTTGGGATAAAGCTCCATCTTAGGGGGGAGGTGTTATGTCCTGGTATTGTTCCGTATTACTGCTTTGTCATCATTTTACTTCCATTTTCCACAGAGCGCCATGCGGCTTTACCGAGTCTATAAAAGGGAAAAGCAACATGGGCTCCAGTCAGTTCAGATACTAAATTCATCCGGTGCTTAGGATTTCGGCGCATAAGTTCGCCTCGCGCTATAGTTAAAATAAGGGTTGAAAAGTACTTGTATTGTGAGTGTTTCAAGGAACTAATAAATCCTTTCTAGCTTATTAAAATATATTTTTTAAAAAGACACTTTGGACGGGCCGCCTAACAGAACGGTGTGTGTCACGATGTAATAGTGCGGACATTAAGTGATGTTAACTTGCCTTCTCAGACATTGCCTAAACAAGTGCTTAATGAAAATGCGCACTTACGGGACCTGGGTTGCAGTCCAATGGAGGGAGCGAAGCCTATGCTGCTGTTGGGCCAGGACAACTGGGAGCTGATAGCCGCCGAGGAGATCTCTCGAGGTAAATCTGGTCGTCCAGTCGCTTCACTCACTAAGTTAGGATGGGTCGTGCATGGACCCCTAGCTACGAAACACGCTCCAAATATGACACGCCACGCAAATTGCATGATAGTTTCACAGCCTGATCTTCACGCTTTAGTGAAGGAACAGTTCGAACTAGAAGCCATAGGTATTAGTCAAGTCTCACGTAGGAATAGCGAATCCGAACGGGCGATGAGCATTCTCGAGTCCACCAGCCACGCCGTACACGGGGGGTGGGAAGTAGGCCTGCTTTGGAAACGTGACAACGTGGAACTACCCGATAATTATAAGTACGCACTAAAGCGTTTACACGGTGTAGAGCGTCGGTTAGACAAAGATCCGTCGTACGCCAATACCTATTGCAGCCAAATGGACAGGCTTATCCGTGAAAACTACGCGCGGAAAGTAGATATGGGTTTTGAAGCCAGTCCTGTTTGGTATTTGCCTCACTTCGGTGTGACAAACCCAAACAAACCTGGAAAGTTACGACTGGTCTTTGACGCTGCCGCTTCCTACGAAAATTCATCGCTTAACGACAATCTTTTAAGCGGGCCTGACTTATTGAATTCTTTGTTAGGCGTGCTCATTAACTTTAGAGTTGGGCCGGTAGCATTCACAGCGGATATAGCCGATATGTTTCTCAGAATTAGGGTCAGGAAGGAGGACCAAGGAGCACAATTGTTTTTATGGCGTGGTCTGAATAGAACAAAAGACCCTGATATTTACGCCATGAACTCATTAGTATTTGGTGCTACATCCTCGCCTACTTCCGCTATCTTTATTTTGAATAAAAATGCAAACTAATTTAGTGACTCTTGCCCAGCCGCGGTGAACGCTATTCGGTCCAAACATTACATGGATGACTATCTAGTGTAGAGACTGTAGAAGAGGCGCAACAGCTTATTACTGATGTCGGGCGCATTCATGGCGCCGGAGGTTTCGACATCAGGGGGTGGGTGACGAATTCACCCAAGTTGAGGGCCATGTGGCTCTCCGGCCCGCCATTGCTCTGTAATCCACAGGTACCATGGCCGGAACGCGAGGGTGAAGAGGAAAGCGCCCCGGATCCAGAGCTCTTAGAGAGGGCGCTAACGACGGTAGAAGCAGAGCTGCCGTTGGTCGACACTACGCGCTTCTCAACGTGGACACGGGCTCTGCGCGCTGTCGCGCGCGCACTGGCGTTCATTGGTGCATGCAGACGGAAGCAGACGGGGGCGCTGACGG
Source organism: Argyresthia goedartella (assembly GCA_949825045.1). Taxonomy (NCBI): domain Eukaryota; kingdom Metazoa; phylum Arthropoda; class Insecta; order Lepidoptera; family Argyresthiidae; genus Argyresthia; species Argyresthia goedartella. The sequence continues at coordinate 9,601,566 of OX463832.1, read as the reverse complement.
TGGAGAACCTACAGCAGGCTGAGTTGTGCTTGTTGAAACAGGCCCAAGCGCAGTCCTTCGGTGAAGAAATGCGTACGCTGAATTCCGGTCGCGCGCTACCGCGGTCTAGCCGCCTTCTAAGTCTTGACCCTATCTTATTTGAACTAGGGCGGTTAGGGGCCGCAGAAGAGTTGTCCTTTGACGAGAGACACCCAGTGCTACTGGATGGCAGCAGTCAGGTTGCTCGACTGCTGGTACAGCACTACCATGCGCGTGCGCTGCACGCCAATCACGAAACGGTGGTCAACTTGCTGCGAGAGAGATATTGGATAACGCGGCTGCGATCGACGGTTAAAGCTGTCGTTGCGCGCTGCCAATACTGCAGCGTGCAAAAGGCATGCCCGACCTGTCCGAAGATGGGAGATTTGCCGTCTGTTCGGCTCACTAACACACGTCGTGCGTTCGTAAACTGCGGAGTCGATTATTTCGGCCCTATGGAAGTGAGCATCGGAAGGCGTCGAGAAAAGCAGTGGGGTGTATTGTTCACCTGCCTAGCTACTCGCGTCTTACATTTGGAGTTGGCTGCATCATTGAGTGCCGATTCCGCTATCCTGGCCTTGCGGTGCTTAATAGCGCGCCGTGGGCAACCTGCAATGATCCTGAGCGACCGCGGTACGAACTTTGTCGGTGCCGCCCGCGAGCTGCGCGCCGTGCTAAAGAAGATGGAACATGAGCGTGTGCGTGACGAAGCTATCGCCAAAGGGATTGAGTGGCGTTTCAACCCTCCGGCCGCCCCACATATGGGTGGCTGCTGGGAACGCCTGGTGCGCTCCGTGAAGAATGCGCTGCGGGTGACTCTGAAGGAACGAGCCCCGCGCGAGGAGGTGCTGCACACTCTTCTACTGGAAGCCGAGCTGGTTATTAACAGCCGGCCCCTTTCCTACACCACAACAGACCACGAGGAGCCTGTGGTGCTCACACCGAACCACCTACTGCTGGGTACTGCCACCGGCGACACACGCCCGGCCCTGTGTAACCCCGGAGACGTCGATTCGCGGCGCCTATGGAAGAAAGCAAACGCACTGGCAGACATGTTCTGGCGCCGCTGGCGTCGCGAGTACCTGCCGACGCTTCAGCGTCGTCATAAGTGGGAGAATGCGTCTCCATCAGTGAAAGTGAGTGATGTTGTGTTAATTGTGGACGGCAATCAGCCGCGAAATATGTGGCCCCGTGGCATAATAGACAAAGTGTTTCCGGGTAGTGATGGACAAGTGAGAGTGGTAGATGTAAGGACATGTTAAGGGATGCTGCGTCGACCAGTTGTCAAACTAGCTGTGTTACCTACCGACGGTCATGTGTAGCTATCGGTGGAACCCTCTTGCTCGGGGGTGGAATGTTAAGGAACACAGTCATTACGAGTTAGGTAGTGAAACATCTGGTCGCCGAATACACTTTCTGGAATTCCCCACCGGCAGTTTAAGTTTGTATAGTTTTATTATCCTTTAGCTCGTAGTCATTATATTTGTTAGCATTAAGATTCTATTGTAAATATTTCGCCACTATTGTTGATCTTCTGTGTTAGTATTGTTTCCTTTTGCCGAAAAGGCATACTGTGAGGTGAGGTTTGTGTCGGCGCCTTTGAGGGCACAGCTGCATTGCAGTTTTATGAGCAGGCCTGCGCACTTAGTCGTTAAGTAGAAAACGATTGTGAAGTTTTTGTAATACTACTGTAGTGTGCGTAGGCCCAGCACTTTATATTTCGACTATTGTCATTTATTCCGTAAGGAGTTGAGCCGCGATCATCCGCGCATACGGACCTACTACAACGCTCCACTCAGCTGCTTGCGCGCCGTTTCATTGCGAAACGCCCGCGTCAACACGCGCCCGTGCGCGTCGCGTTCGCGCTACAACCGCGTCGCGAACTGCACGGAGGGGAAAACCTTCGGGGGCGGACGGACGTCGGCTTCGGCCTAAGGTCGTGCCAGATCGGAACCCCTTCCCGTGCCAGCTCATCCATAGCCAACCAGCGCTATGGATGAGTTCCACAGCCCTTCTCAGGGCTACGCTGCGCCGGACGGGAGCCCTCCACTGGGCGAAACGCCGAGGCGCACCATCCCCCGCCACCGCATCAGATCGGCCTCCCTCGAGCGGCCCCTGGTTTTGTCGACCTCGACAGAATACGGGTCGCCGATCGTCCCGCGACCAGTCTCGCCGAGAGCAGAGCTCACGCTGGACGAATTGTATTTAATTCGTGCCCGTGACGCCAAACTGTTTTCGGCGGGACTTCTGCGGGCCATGGAGGCCTACCTCGTCGAGCGCCGCGCAGCCATGGAAGGCTGCCAGCTAGCAAGCATCGGCGACGAACTATTGGACGCCAGGCTGCTGGAGCAGGCCCGCTCGCAGCCCCTCATTCTGCCGCCGACCCGTGGGGGCAAACGACGACCCTCGGACGACTTGCAGCAGGAAGCCGCGAAGCGAGCGCTGCTGGAGCCCTCGCCGTCACCGACTCCCCCGCAACCCCGAGGCCTCGACATGCCGCGGCTATCGCCGGAGCCGCTGGCCACCTCGTACGCGGCGGCCGCGTCCGCATACGCGCCCATGCCCACCGCACTGGCGACCGTCGCGAATCAGTCCGCCGCGAACGCGAGGCCCCCCCGCCCCATCCCGCACACACACGGAGTGCAGGCCGCGCCCGCGCCCCCCGTCGCGAAACTCGTCGCGCCCGCTAGCGCGCCCCCCGCCGTCGCCCGCCGCCCGCCACCCGCCGCACCCCCCGCTGTGCCCGCTAGTGCGCCCCCCGCCGCGTCGCCTACCGCAGGCGCCCCGCCGCCACCCGGTGCCCCCGCTACGGGCGTGGCCGTCACGAAACCGCCCTCCAAGCCGCGCTACCCGCCTATAGTGGTGGAGACCCTCCCGAACTGGGTCCACCACTTCCGCGAAATCCAGCAGCGGCTGAAGAGGGTCCCGAACGCGCGCCCCTACCAAATGGGTGTGCGATTTTCGCCTACAGATGACGAGGAATACCGGTGCGTCCAGTCGTACCTCTCGACGTTGGAGAAGACCACAGGGGTGCACTGGTACTCCTACTCGCTTCCCGCCGAAAGGAGCCTGAAGATTGCCATCCGGGGGCTGCCGGCAAACACTGAGCCCGCGGAGATCACTTCCGCGCTGGCAGAGCGCGGCTACGAGGCCAGCTTTGTCAAACAGATTCGGGCACGGAAGGGCAGACCGGGCTGCATTTTCCACGCGCAGCTGAAGAAGACGCCGGGTATAACAGCCAGTCTGTACGATACAGACGAGCTACTTTTTATGCCCGGCGTGAAGATCGAGGCGTGGCGCGGGAAGAAAGGACCAGCTCAATGCCACCGATGCCAGAAGTTTAGGCATAGCAGCCACAACTGCCACCGCCCCCAGGCCTGCGTGCGTTGCGGAGGACCGCACCCCGCCGCGGACTGCGACCGGCCTAGAGAGATGCCGCCGACGTGTGCCAACTGCGGAGGCCCGCACACGGCAAACAACACGTCGTGCCCTGTATTCCGGCAAGAGAGCCGAAACAAGAAGGCCGGTCCAGCGGCCCGCACCGGTGGCCCCAAGACGCAGCCGCCACCCCCCAAACCCCCAACTGTGCAGGAGTCGGCGCCCTCATCACTCATGGCGGAGGCCAACCCGGCCACCGCGCCAGGCGCGCCCCTACCCAAGCGCAAACGGAAGCAGGGGGGAAAGAAGAAGAACGAAGTGCCGAGAGCGGCTGAGGAGAAAGGAGCCGCAGCACCACCACCTCCACCAGAGAACGAACCGCCGTGGGATCTTGTCGCAGCACTCATCAAAGCACTCCAAGATCCCGCAGTCCTAAGGAGTATCGCCGAACATCTGCCCTGATGGCTGACTCCCTAAGGATTGTGCACTGGAACGCCCAGTCACTCAAAGGAAAGAAGCAGCTGCTGAAAACCTTCCTGCGAGAGTACCGAGTCGACGTCATGCTGGTTAGCGAAACCCACCTCACCGTGAAGATGAAGCTCACCCTCCCCGGCTACACAACCTACCGCAAGGACGAGCGATCCCCGCAGGGGATTGCCTACAGAGGTCTGGCTATCCTGGTTAAAAGGAGTATCGTCCACCAACCCATCGACTTCGAGGAGCACACTACAATCTACGTCCTTGGCGTCGAAGTACAGGTCGCCGGCAACGTTGTGCGACTCTATGCCGCCTATCATCCCCCCGGTGAGAGACTCAATCCCAGGGAGCTCCGGGGACTGCTGGAGTCGCCGCAACCGACTCTCATCGCCGGAGACCTCAACGCCAAGCACCCACACTGGAACTCCTCGAAAGTGTGCGCCGCCGGACGCGCACTCCTCGCCGACTCCGTGAGCCACGACTACGATGTCATCGGACCCTATGAGCCGACTCACTACAACCCGGACGGCTCTGGGGACATCATCGACATCGTAGTCTACAAAGGAATCCGGACCCAGCCAAGCCAGGAAGTCCTGCCAGACCTCCCCTCGGATCACAGACCCATTCTCCTCGTCCTTGCGGATTTACCAACAAGAGTCTCGCCACCAGCGCCCCGTCGACGGTACAACTGGGCCTCCTTCTCGGCCGCACTCGCCGAAAACCCCACCACCCGGACAGCCACACAGCCAGAAGACGTCGAAGCACTGACTTCAGAGTTGACTAGCAAGATCCAGGACGCGCTCGACACATCCTCGCACACCGTCTCTAGCCGGAGGAAACCCCAACCCCTCCCGGCGAAGATTCAGGCACTGATCTGCGAACAGCGCCGTCTCCGGAAGCTATGGCAACAAACCCGGTGCCCAACTCTGAAGTCCCGCCTCAACGCCATGACGGCCACCACCAAAAGATGCCTTGCCGACCACGCCGAAGAATCTTGGGAACGCCACATCGAGTCCGTAGGCGATCACGTCCCCTCCGTGCATCGCTTATGCCGGCAGCTGTCGGCCACCCCGGCTCCTGTTCGACCGCTGCTGGGCAGCGACGGCTTCCCGAGATTCAGAGCAAAAGACCGAGCTGAAATTTTCGCCGAATGCCTGGAGAGGCAGTTCAAGCCGAACCCCACCGACGACGCCGAACACGTAGCAGCAGTGGAGGAACACCTGCGGCACTACTTCGCGACGCCGATAGCTCCTGAAGAGGACCCCATCTTCTTCTCGCCCGGCCAAGTCCTGCGAACGATCAGGCGCACCAAGCCCAGGAAAGCCCCGGGCGCAGACCGAATCACCAACATGGCGCTGCGCAACTTGCCGCTACCGACTGTGGCGGCTATGACGCGCCTGTTTAACGGCATCATGCGCACGGGGCACTTCCCTACTACATGGAAGGAAGGCCTGGTCATAATGCTCCCCAAGCCGGGCAAGAATGTCAAGAAGCCCGAGAGCTATCGGCCCATCACCCTCCTGAGCACCATGTCAAAGGTGTTCGAGAAGCTGCTGCTAGGAAGACTGCTGCCACACATCCAAGCTCGCCCGGAACAGTTCGGCTTCAGGCCAGAGCATTCGACGACGCTCCAGCTCACCAGGGTACTGAACGACATGACGGTCTGTCGGAATAAGAAAGAATACACCGTCGCAGTACTCCTGGACATGGAGAAGGCGTTCGACAGAGTATGGCAAGAGGGGTTGCTGTACAAGCTGTCGACGTCCCCAGCTCCACGACGAATCACCCACGTCGTGGCCTCGTTCCTACGGAGTCGCCACTACAGAGTGGTGGTGGAAGACGCCGTGTCAGAAGCCCGCCCCATCGAAGCCGGCGTCCCACAAGGTTCCTGTCTTTCACCCGCCTGCTACTCCCGATACACGGATGACATCCCAGTTGGCCCTGGTGTACAGCTGGCCCTCTTCGCTGACGACGCAGCATACTATGCGTCGTCCTACAAAGCACCCCACGCCGCCGTCAAAATGCAACGCACGCTGGACACCCTGCCTAAATGGCTGGCCAAATGGAGGCTCTCCGTCAACGTCGGGAAGACGCAGGCGATGATCACCGGCCAGAGCAACCTGCCACCACCACTCCAACTCCAAGGGAAGGACATTGGGTGGCTGCACCAAGTGAAGTATCTGGGGGTCACCATAGACCGCCGGCTCACGATGAAGACCCACGTCGACAACGTCGTAAACCAGGTCCGGGCTGCACGGGCAAAACTTCGTCCACTCCTGGACTCCGGCCTCCCCCTGCGGTCGAAGCTCGGGATCTATAAAACGTACATCAGGTCCCGCCTCACGTATGCCTCGCCGGCATGGTACGCCCTCTGCTCGGAGTCCAACAAGAAGAGACTCCGGGCCCAAGAAAACCTCTCCTTGCGTACCATCGTCGGCGCGCCTCGCTACGTGAGAAACGCAACGATCGCAAGGGACCTAGGATTGGAGACACTGGACAAGTTCGTCCAGAGGCTGGCAACCAACATGTTCGCACGAGCGGACGGCTCTCAACACCCGCTCGTGCGAGACCTGGCGCCATACCACGCGCGCCCGCCTGACCGTCGCCGCCTACCCCGAGACCTGGTTGCCGAGCCGGCAGCACCCCTGGATTGAGGCCACACAACCCGAAGAAGAACACCTCAGCCACCCAATGACCTGGCCGTAGTCACGGCCAGCGGAAGACTCCGCGGAAGGGGGCCATTGCCCCGGGACCGCAACCCCGCACCCTGGAAGGGGTGTGAGAAGATCACCAAGACGAGTTATTCCGTTCAGTTCGACCGAGACCTCCGACGACGCCGCTGGAAGCTCTGCCCGTGCGAGCCTGTTCAACTCCCCTAGCTTCAGCGTGCGACGTTCGTAGGTTTTCTTAGTGACAGTGTTGTAGTGCTTCGTTTGAATCCCCCTGTATTCGTGTCTAGGTTAAGTTCCCTGTGTGTTTATAAATATATTCGTGCTGATTTGTATCGCGTCGTACTTTTATTGGACCCCGCACCGAAAACTATCCCGGTAGTCTCTTACAACGGGATTCTGCAAAAACGATTGCTTCTAAAATAGCCGTAGCTTCCCCTGTAAACACGGATGAAAGAAGAGGGCATTTAAAGGACAAAATTATTTTTACTTTAACTGAATTTAATTTAATCGTATGGAACTGAATCTCGAAATGTTATCTTATAGTTGTAAAAAGATATCGATAATGTATTTGTAATTATTTGATTTCTCACCATGTGTATTATGTTATGTGTGGCGCTTTGGGTCCCAACCTGTTATGTTGCACATCATATTTGTATAATAATAAAATAAAATAAAAATTGTACGGAATTTTGGACCCCAGATCGCTGCTTCAACGTTACGGTCATCAGAGAGTTTATATGCATCGGTGAAAATTGGTAGCCAGTCAGGCCATGTTTCGATTAATATCCTGTTAAAGTTTCTGTTTCCAAATAAATTGTCCTTTTCAATGTCAAAATTTAAACATATATTGGGTTCATATATGATATAAAGCTTCTGAGAAGCCATGTAAGATCATTTAATGATTTGTATCCACGCGACGTAATGCGCTGGATGAGTCTTTGTAGTTTAGAGAGTAGAGAATGGGATGAGACCTGAGAAAGTTTAAAGAAAAATTATCGCATAAATACTGTCTACGGAGATGAAAAGGAGGGTCTACGCATTCGACCTGAACTATACGAAGGCACTTTCCACTTTCACTTTGCCTGGGTTCTCATCCTCCTCTAGTTGGATAAAAATACCTTCAGGCCCATGGATCCATGCTCGGACCGCTCCTTTTTCTATATTTGTTAGAATATTGATGGCATTATAAAAAGAGCAATTAAGGCTTTGGGTTTTGTTATAAGAACCTGCTCTCAGTTTACACGTATTAAGGTTATTAAAATCTTGTATTGTGCTTATACGTAGAATCCTCGAGTATTGTTCACAAGTTTGGAACCCTGGATATGAAATTTACATAGATAGTATTGAGTCCATACAGCGTAGATTTCTGCGATATCTGCGACATAAGAGTCATTTTATTGATAATTACTTTAGTGGCGCACATCTAACCTAGCAATAACGTGGGTCTATTCTATAGCAGGGCGGGAAGTTGAAAAAAGTGCTGGTTTTTATTTTCTCGTAGATAAAAATACTTATTTTATTGGCTAAACTTGTGTTTTAGGCATCAAAATGCCTTCTGAAAGTGGTGGCGACGGTTCAGGCACGCCTGAGGCCAAAAAACGAAAGTGGTGTGATACATCAGGAGCAATTCTGCAAGATCAGGATAAATACTATCGGCCTTACTCCAAACCCAATTACAAACGAGTGTACCCGGACAATTCAACAAACACGGAGTTTCCGGTATTCGTTGAGAATACAAAGGACGTAAAGCTTGGAAATAAAGACCCTCTCCAAACACAAAATTTATTCTCGAAATATATCAAAGGACAGTACGAAATTAACAGAGTCAACGCACATAAGCTACAAATTACCTTCAAGCAGGCTAGCGCAGCTAATGACTTCCTCAACAATAACGACGACCATCAACAACACGACATGCGTGCATACATCCCTGCATCCTTTGTGGAGAAGATAGGAGTAGTACACTTTGTTCCCGAGGAAATGAGTAACGAGGAGCTGTACAGGAAACTTTCTTGTGAGTACGAGATAGTGGCGGTGCGACGCTTCATCAAGAAGGATCCCGAAGGTAACCTTTACCCATTAAAGACAATATCTGTGACATTTGTATCCAGTACTTTGCCGGAGTACATATATTTAGACAGATGGCGAGCAAAAGTAAAAACATACATACCACCGGTAATGCAATGTTACAATTGTATGAAATGTAACCACTCTGCTAGAATTTGCAAGAATGCTCAGGTTTGCTCCATTTGTGCGGGTGGACACTCCTACAAAAGCTGCGACAAAACTGATGAAATTAAATGCAGCAATTGTGGGGGGGCCCATTTAGCCATATCTAAGTTATGCCCTGTAAAGGAGGCAAAAATAAACAAAAACAAAAGTATGAGTTATGGTAGTGCTGCAGCAAACTAATAATCCAAAGAGTTTTCCAGCTCTTCCACCATCCAAAGTAAAGAATACAATTCTAAAACAGGCACCAACAATACCCCTGAATAAGACTGATGCTAGGACATCTAAAAACAATGATAATGTGAGCATTACAAATAATGATAAAGTGATAAATGCTATAGTAAAAACTTTAGTTACACTGGGGAATGATAATGCACCTATGACCACATTAAAAATTAGAGAAGTTCTTATGAAAAATTTGTCAATCTAATGGATACATTTCTAAGAATAGTACAGCCGCAGATAATATTCAGAGCATTAATAGTAAAAAAACCCCTTCTCAAAACATATTTAACTGAAAACAATATTGATATATATTTACTAAATGAAACATGGTTAAAAAAGACTAACAGTAATATTAATTTTCCTGGTTATAATTTTATATTTAAGAACGCTAAAAATGAACATGGCGGTGTAGGTATTTTAGTCAAAGATACAATTAAATACAAAATCCTTAATACAGCGTTTTATCAAGATATACAGTCTATTGCGATTTCTGTGTCGACGGAAACAGGACCTCTTTCACTTCTAACTGTTTATTGCCCTCCTAGAAACAAAAATAATGGGATTAGTAGAATTAGTAAACTAAGAAATATTATTAGAAATTTACCTAAACCTTGTTTAGTATCTGGAGATTTTAATGCGCACCATATCGCATTCGGGTGCTGCACTACTCAGTCCAGAGGAAAGGAATTATATGATTTGATTGACGAGGCTGATTTATGTATACTAAATACTGGTAGCCCTACAACAGTACAGGCTCCTAATAAGAACCCATCAGCAATAGATGTTACTTGTGTTAGCCCGGATATTGCTCCTCTTTGTGAATGGAAAGTTGGTGAAGACACACTAGGAAGCTATCACTATCCTACATACATAGATATTAATATTTCCCCCTCTTTATACCAAGTTAATGAAAACATAGAAAAATATTTATTTAATAAAGCTAACTGGAATAAATACTATTCAGATTCAGAAAAACTATTGGATGAATATGATTTTGATCCATCAAACCCATTAGATTCCTATGATAAATTTTGTGACATGTTAAACAGATTAAAGAATGACTATTCCCTTACACAAAAGGACAAACAAACATAAAAACAGAATTCCAGCTCCATGGTGGAACGATGAGTGTGATAGTGCAGTTAAAATGTCCAAGGAGGCATTAATGGCTTACAGGAAATCTATGACTAGAACTCTTTATAGAATACAAAAGGTGCGACGCTAAAAAGAAGCTTATAATAAGAGAATGTAAAAGAAACAGCTGGAAGAACCTTTGTGCATCCCTTAATAGGTACACTCCTATTTCAACTATTTGGAATTACATACGTAGGTTTAAAAGAGTTAATGTAAAAAACAGATCCAAAAATGATGAATGGGTAACAGCTTTTAAACAGAAACTTGTACATACAACCCCATGTAATAGTAAAAACATTGATAACTTATTTTCTTTTAATAATGACAATGAGCAGAATAAGTTTTTATTGAAACCATTTGAATGGAATGAGTTATGTACTGCTTTGGACACAAGAAAGGATACAACACCGGGCTTAGATAATTTTCCTTATATTATGATTAAAAAATTACATGTTTCCTGTAAAGAAACACTTTTGAACATTTTAAATTGCCTCTGGACTAAACAAATTATACCTGACTCATGGAAAACTCAGAGCGTGATTCCAATTCTGAAGCCAGATAAACCTGCAGATGACTACAATTCATACAGACCAATTTCACTAGCTTCATGTATAGGTAAACTTACAGAACAAATGATTAAATTAAGATTAGATTATTATGTTGAAAGTCAAAACTTATTACCTGAGGTTCAGTTTGGTTTCCGAAAAGGAAAGAGCGCTTCTGAAAGTTTGGTTTCATTCATAGCTGACATGAAGAAGTGTTCATTGGCTCGTTCAACAGCAGTTTGTGCCTTTCTGGATGTCCAAGGGGCATATGACAATGTAGACTTAGCTCAATTAGTTCAGGTTTTAGCCGGTATTGGTCTGCCTGGAAAATTGATAAAATGGATATTTAACTTTTCTAATGATAGAAAATTATATGTAAAACATAACAATATTCTACATGGACCAGAAATAGTATCCAAAGGTTTAATGCAAGGTGCAAGCCTATCACCTATTTTGTATAATCTTTATACTTCCGAAATATTAAAATATGTGACTGGTGACATTAAAATTCTGCAATTTGCTGATGATATTTTGCTATATTCGGAGGACAGGAATATTACTGTGGCTCAGGGCAAGCTTAATAGTGCTTTGGAGCAGTTGAACTATTATTACACACAAATTTTGAGATTAAATATTAACTGCAGTAAGAGTTCTGTCTTGGTCTTCAATAGTAATTATTCTGCAAATATTAAATAAGGAGGTATAAATATTGCACAAGAAAGGGAAAAAAGGTTTTTGGGTATAATAATAGATGATAAATTAAAATTTGACAGTCATATTGATTATATATGTAAACAGGCAATGAAAAGGATTAATGTTATGAGATGTCTGGCTGGAGTTTTCTGGGGTTCTGATCCTAAAATACTATGATTTATAAAAGTATAGTTCGAAGCCAATTTGACTATAGCAGTCTGGCATACATCATCAGTAGTCCCACACTTAAAAAAAAACTAGATAAGATATAAAATATTGCTCTTCGGATTATTAGTGGTGGCATGAAAACTACCCCTATTAATGCGATGGAAGCAGAGACAGGCATTGTTCCGTTATCTATAAGACAACTTCAATTAGCAGAATATTTTTGCCTCAAAAGTTTAACTAGTAGAAATTCTACTGTTCTAAATAGATTGTTATTACCTGAGTCACTAAGTAATTCCTTAACCCAGTCCTATGTGGGCCCGAAAGATATCCTGCATGGCCGGCTTCCTGAAATGTGTTCAATAATTACTCACATTAAAACATAACTGTAAATATGCACAAAAGTGACAAATGGCCATTGTATAAATGTAAATATGAGGTTTTGATTAATTTAAAATGTAAAATAGATAGTTCAAAATTAGATGATAAACATTCATACTTGGAAAGCATGGCACAAAAAGTGAACTACTATAAAATCTTTAAAAAGGAATAACTAACAGCCTTACTAATAAAAAAATATAGAAGGTGTATACACTAGAAATAAGCAAAACCTTACTAATAAACACAAAATAGGCCAATCGGATGTATACAGCTGTTATAAGTGCATAGTTTGTATGAAGATTTATACACTGCCTAAACAGCCCATTGACCTTGTTTAGTGACTGAATATGAATAAGGAGAAAAATGGCGGTCCGCTCGACACACATGATTTTGACGTTTGAGTTTGAGGTTATTTTGAGTTAATTGCTATTGGTTTGCGTTCTCTCCTTTATTACGAAAACCTGGAAATGGATTGATTGGACTTTGTGGAAGAATTAGATGTTATGGATGTGCAACTTCTCCATGTAATAGAGAATTTGCCACCTCAAAGAAGAAGAAAGACATATAAACCCCGTTTCGATCCATCAGTACTCTCGGACGCTGATTTCAAGAAGAAATACCGATTTTCAAAAAGATACTTCACAAAAATCTGTGATATAGTGCGGGAGGATATTGAAAATAGTTCAAGGGGTGGAGGGTTTTCAACCGAATTACAGGTGCTCATCGCTTTGAGGACTTGGGGTCGACAAGAGGTTCAGGATGACGCTGCTGACTTACATGGTGTTAGTCAGCAGTCTATAACAAATATATGCCGCCGAGTAGCAGAAGCTCTGGCACGGAAATCGCATCAGTTCGTTAAAATGCCGATATCACTTGTTGAACAGGCACATGTATCTGAAGAATTCCGTTCAATTTGTAACATGAGAAGTGTTATAGGAGCTATTGACTGCACGCACATTAGAATTCGGAAAATCGGAGGTGCAACTGGACAGTTCTACATAAATAGAAAAGGGTATAGCTCGCTGAATGTGCAGTGTGTGTGTGATGCGTCACTATATATAATGGATGTTGTAGTAAGATGGAGAGGCAGTACGCATGATAGTCGTATTTTCCGTGAGAGCCAGTTAAGGCAAAGAATGGAGCGCGGTGAATTTCATGGCCGGCTTATTGGTGATTCAGGCTATGCTTTGACACCCTACTTATTTACACCGGTTTTAAATCCTCGATCACCGAAAGAGGAGGCCTATAACTATGCCCATTTATGAACCAGGAACACTATAGAACGCTGCTTTGGTGTTTGGAAACAACGCTTTAGATGTCTTCTGCACGGGTTCTCTGTGTCATTAGAGAATGCCAAATTATACATAGTAGCGTTGGCTGTTCTCCACAATATTGCCATTGATATGAGAGAAGAGCTTGATGAGGACTATGACATTGATGAGACTGAAGACGTACCAAGGCAACAGCCATCAGGCAATCATGCTGGGCAAGCCGCCAGATCAGCTTATATTGAAGCTTATTTCTAAGGTGAAGATCAAAAAAGCAGAATATTTTTTTAAGAGATACATATTAGATTTTTATTTAAGTCAACAATTATTAATCATATATAAATTATATGAAATTGCAGAATATTTTTTTTAAAAGAGCGATATTAGATTTTTATTTAAATCAAAAATTATTAAAAATCAGTTTGTTTCTTCCTCATTAACTCCAATCGGAGATAATGTTCCTCTCTTGCCCATTCATGGGCTTCTGTCATGTGCTTCAATTTTGTATCATGAATTTCTTGCATGTGCCGCAGTTTTAGCTCATGCTCTTCTACTATGCACTGAGTAGCAGCAAGACTTCTTTTGATAGCAGTGTCTGCTATTTGTTGAACCTGAAACACAACACCAGATCAAATAAAAGGATAATGTGTATATTTTGTTTAGAAGAAAAATAACAAACAACAAAAATGAAACATTGTGTACAAAGGCTATTGCTGATGGCAACTAATAAATAATATTCCAGGCAACCTTCCGGTGAATTAAATTAAGAAATATTATTTATGATATTGCAAGGGACATAGGACTATTAGACATGATAGTTATTAGATACCTCACGAGACTCTTTCACAACAGCTGTATGTTTCTTCTTTTGGAATTGATTCCGCTTCAATGGGACCTGCCAGTAAAAATTGTGACTTAGAAAAAATATGGTATAGTTGCCAGTAGCTTGCCTGGCGAGGACAGCAGGAAAACAATGGATGCAGGTTGCACAGTGTTGAGTTGAATGGGCTGAATGAGCTGGGCTGGCCTAGATACTGTATGTAGGCAGGGCCCAGCTGATTGGATTTCAAACTGTACATGAGTCCTGTTAGGGAACCCGCTGTTCATATAGGCTTTATATGAACAGCGGGTTCCCTAACAGGATGATGATGATGTACAGTTGGCTCAGGGATAATATGTATGCCCATTACAAATTACTTGTTGTTAGATAGGAGGCAGTATTAAATAAAAACATACCTTGCTGGAGTTGTTTGTAGGAGAACATGGTTTTGCCTCAATTGTTCTTTGAGGTTCAGGACAATTGTCATGCTGAGTCTGAAAACAAAATGTAACAAATAAATATATTTTGTTCACTCAAAACATTATCCTTGTTCCAAGGGGCAGTCTCACTCATCTTTAGATAGATAGATAGATGAAGGGGTGGGAAACCCGTTGAAGCACAGGCAGATTATCGGTCTTCTATTGTGACTACTTCACCCAAGTATTTGGGCACTGTTTACTGTTGGTTCAACAGTTGTCCATCCCCAAATCTTCTTCTAATGAATTCTAGAAGGTCATTAAACTTTAGTTCGACAAGTTAACTACTTTGATGCTATCCATCTGTAGTGTACGCCATCTTATGTATGAATACATTACATATTCTCCCAAGAAGTGCTGGCTAGTTTCCTCCAGGCCACAGTGAGGATATGAAGGGTTTGGTACAAGCTTGTGTGTGATACATTATTATGCATACCTGGATCAAATTGTTTATATCAGAACTGGGATCTTCGACTCCTCTCTGGGATGAGGATTGTTCATCTTGCACCTGAAAGAAATAACATGAATAAAAGTAATACAATGAACTTCCCAAAATACTGGTGTTTAAATTCTTTTGAAGTAATTACATGACTTACTATTATACAAGGACCATCACTATCAAATTTGTTGTAATCAACCTCAAACTCCAGTGGGAACAGTTTTATAAGGTTAAGGGTGTCTTCATTTGGGCTAGGAGGTCTTGGGCCTCCACCAGTTTTAAATGTGCCACTCTGTCTTAAATGTGCGCCACTGTTGTTTTATTTCCTCCAACTTCCTTGGCCGCGTGTTAAGTTCATTAAATCTACAAAGACAACAAAATGTTTTAATAAATGTGACATATATTTAGCATAATTAACAACTAACAGCAGATATTTAGGTGAGTACTAACCTTTGATAGATTTTTTTCCAAGCTTCTAATTTCTTATTATTTGTATTAGTTTCCGTGTTCTTATTTTCAATTATATCGACGTAATCGCTGATTAACTGTCTTAACAGTTTCTGAAACCAAAAAGTGGTGATGAATTATGTAAATATAATGCTCTTTTTAGGTACATAAATAAATGGGACCAACTAATTTTTTAAATAACAATGTGTATGTACGCACCTTTTCAACGTCTTCCCAGTTAGGAGCACGGTGCCTTTTTTCTTTATTTTTAGGTTCTTCCTTAACGTTAAGCGACATTATAATTGTTATTCTGTTGTCGTTTTTCGCTTTTTTGCAATATTTTGCATTTGTAACTATAAACAAACACCACAAAATGACAAAACAACCAAGCGAAGCTGTCAAAAATAAAATGCGTTCGTAACCGGTTTCCAACTTTGACTGGCAATTTCAAATTAATATGGATCATGAAATTGCGAAGCTTTGTGTTGATAAATGAACTGGAAAATGTATTTTTCTAGTTGATTATTTATATTTCAGCACCAAAAGATGATGAAATTTACCACACAATTTAATACTTCTTTAAGATTTGGTTATTTTTATGCAGATAAAACGTGTTTGAACGTTCCTTTGTATTGTGTTACCAGCATGCAAAATAAAAGAGTCGTATAGTTATACAAGGCTTATACACTGTTTATTAGTCAAACTGGTGGATGTACTCTATACAAGCTTTATATAATGTATAACTATCACAGTGTTATAACGCTGAAATAAGACATTTTTAAGTGTTTTAAAATTGAAGACAAATGCAGTATTTTTAGTGCAGAAGCTTATGCAATCTACAGAGCATTGTTGTACCTAAGAGAAGATGATGTTTTAGATAAGATTTTGATAGTGACAGATTCTTTATCTGTTTTCGAGGCTTTGATGAGTGGTTCATTGTCATTTAAAGTAAATTACATTGTATATAATATTAAAATTATTTTGCATACACTGAGTACTGAAGGCAAAGTAGTAGAATTTAGATGGGTACCTTCGCACCGTGGCATTAAGGGAAATGAAGTAGTCGATCGGGCTGCGGCTTCAGGATATGACTAACTATGATGTACTGATGGTTCCATATACAGATTACCATGTCGTGTTGAAGGAGTCCTATAAACAGATATGGGAAGAGTACTGGAAAGAGGAGTCAGGTCAGTGTCGATTTTTTTTTTCCTTGGCGCCCCCTTATCTACACTCCAACCAGGAGTCGAAAGAAAAATGCAGCTGATATGCCTCTATACAAAAAGAATTACCAATTTCACCGTGGTACAAGAAACATAAGGCTTGCAATGAAAGAAAATTTATAACAGTCATCAACAGAATGAGATTTGGACATTGCCTGACTCCAGCTCACCTCAACAGAATGAAGATAGTGCCTAGCAGCAGGTGTCCTCACTGTGATTCCGAAAAAGCGGACTTGAGACATTATATAGAAGAATGTAATACCTTTTCGATACAAAGACTTATTTTGCTAAGTGAAATTATGAAAGATTTTTTTTTTGTCCGTCTTTATCCCTAAGGAAAGGCAATAGCAATCAAAGCCGTACAGCCATGTCTTCAGTGTTTACATCTTCTTATTCCGTTTCCGAGGTTTCGAAAGGCCGAAGCCAGGTCTTCCGTATTTCTTGTTTTTAAGGCCAAAGCCGAGTCTTCCGTAGTTTTGTTTTTTAAGGCCGAAGCCAGGTCTTCCGTATATCTTGTTTTTAAGGCCGAAGCCAAGTCTTCCGTAGTTTTGTTTTTTTAAGGCCGAAGCCAAGTCTTGCGTGTTTTTTTTTTCAGCCGAAGCCAAGTCTTTTTGTTTGTTTTATAAGGCCGAAGCCACGTCACATTTGAGGAGTCAGGTCCGTGTAATATATCTCTTAGTCCGTGTATTGTTCCAAGTCCGATACATATTTTTACCACTCTAAATATCTTCAATAGTTAGAGCAGATATAATCGTAAATATATTGATAATTTTCAAAATTCTTCAATAAGTCAACAGTGGTACGCGGGATATCTTCTGGTTTGTAGATGAGCAACAGTTTATCAATAAAGGCAAGGCGTTGTATAATATGGGCGGGGCAATCGAAAAATATATGATCCAGTGTTTGATTAGCGGCATTACAGATATTACAAATTGGCGAAGAAATAATTTGCATACGGTGAAGATGTGATCCGAAGCGACAGTGACCAAATCTGAGACGTGTCATTATAACATAGAATTTCCTGCTTTTCCACATGTTTGACTTAGAGAACCAGGCACGTCCAATCCTTCCACTAACGGATCCGTACCAGGAACCTTTAACTACAAGAGTTTGTTGCCAATAACTAAACCATTCTTGTTTCAAATTCTGTTTGAGTTTGGTAATGAAATCAGAGTTTGGCACAGGTACAGTAGACTCAGGAGCATTACTTTCAACGATCGCCTTGGCCAGGAAGTCGGCATTTTCGTTTCCTGTCACTCCGACATGAGATGGAGTCCACATAAAGATAATATGTACATTTAATTTATGAAGTTCGGAGTAGCGATTCTTGATATCGTAAATAATATAATTGGTGTTGCAGTCTAGTTTGTTTGATTGAAGAGCTTTTAGAGTACTCATACTGTCAGATATTATGACCCACTTGTTTTCCGGGGAATCAGCTGGGTGTTCCGAAATATAAGTTAATGCTTTCGATATAGCAAGTGCTTCTGCTGAAAAGATACTCATTTCTTGTGGCAATTTCACTCCGAATCCATTTTTAATGTGCGGTAGGTATATAGCTGCGGCAACGCCGTTATCAGTTTTTGAACCATCAGTGTATATTTGAGTAAAATCAATATATCTTGCCAGTTGTTCACAGATTTCATGTTTATTCTTTTTCTCGGGATCAATATGAAATACCATTGAAGTGAATTTACTATCAAAATCGTCTGAGTAGCATGCCCAATGATCTTGGCTTCTATGTATATTAGATTGCTGATTAAAGTCAACCATATAGGAAAAATCATGAAGAATGTAGGGAGTTTTGGAGGAAGAGGCCAAAGCCTGATTATTTCTGTAAAATTGTACCAAACTTTTAAACAAAGGTTGGGGCTCAATGGCTAACATTTTTAAGATAAACCTGTATTTTAGGTACTTGAAGCGAAGATTCAACGGTGGGATATTACATTCCACTTGAAGGGAATTAATGGGCGTGGTTTTCATAGCACCAGTAATAAGTCTTAAATTGTTATTTTGAATTACTTCCAATTTTCTTACAAGTTGATCATTAGCTGCAAAGCAAATAAAGCCATATTCAAAATGACTCCGAACTATGGCCTTATACAAAGTTATTAATACTTTCGGATCTGAACCCCAGTAAGTTTTAGTAAGAGACTTCAATATGTTATAACCCCTATTTGCAGAGAATATAATCTTATCAACATATTTCTTCCACGAGCAGTTACCCGTAAAAATAACTCCCAAAAACTTGATCTCCGATGCAAACATTAAAGGAGCGTTATTAAAATAAATTTTAAACTGAGCTTGTTTGATTTTGTGGAAAATTAACACTTTAGATTTTTCAGGACTGATGTCTAAATTTAAATATTTGAAATAATTTGAGAACCTAGAAAGCGAATCATTTAGATTTCGCATAACCTCATTTGCATTCATTCCAGAGCTATATATCACTAAATCGTCCGCAAAATGAAGGTTTCGGACTTTGGAGCCCAAAATAAGATTAAGTTTATGAATATACAAAGTGAATAAGAGTGGGCTTAAAATCCCACCTTGACAAACTCCCTTAAATGATGAGCGGGGACCGAGCAATTGATTGTTAATCTTAACATAAACTTTTCTGTCGTGAAGAAAGGAAAAAATAAAATCAATAAATTTAATAGGAATCCCAATGGAAGCTAATTCCCTACACAAAATATGACGATTGACATTATTCAATGCACCAACAACATCAAAAAAGACTCCGGCAAACGACATATTCTTCTTCACAGATTGAAAGATGTCTAATAACGAAACCCAAACTGGTTTATGGGTAGTATATGATTGGATTCAACAAAAAACTCTAGCCTTTGTTTTAGAACTTGTTCAAAAATTTTACCAACGCAAGATGTAAGTGCTATAGGTCTATATGAGTCAGGGCAATGTTTCTCTTTATTTGGTTTTAATATTGGAATAAGACAATCTGATTTAAAATCATCAGGAATTATATTTTGAGACCATAAAGAATTGAACACATTTAAAAGAACTGATTTAGATTTATTAGAAAGCATTTTTAACATTTTGTAAGGAATCCCGTCAAGGCCAAAAGCTGTATCTCTCCTAGATGAAATAGCTGACTGTAATTCTTGAAAAGAAAATGGTTTTACCAGGAATTCGCTATTCTTAGGCGTATATTTTTTAAGGAATTCGAAGACCCAACTTATGTTATTGTTTGAGAAACTATGTACGAAAGTTTTATTAAATTTTTTCATGATAGTCCAAATATGCGAAATCGGCGTGGTTCTGTTGAAGGATTCACATAATGCAACCCAACTAATTTGTTTTTGCTGCTTTAATGTAAGCTTTTTAAGAGCTTGCTTCTTTTTGAAATTGATGTAATTACATTCAGTTGGATCATTTTTAAATTGAATATACGCTTCTTTAGAGCACTCTACAACCTGGCTGCATTTTTCATTCCACCATGGGAGAGGAATTCTTTTTTTCCTAAATATGCCTGGTGATGAATTATTATTACGAAAACTGGACACTGGTGATGAATTCCGAGCAGCTAAAATTAAAATATCAATAAGATTTTTATAGCAATCTTTAGAGTTTGAGGTATCTATATTGAATTCTTGTAGAAGGGTATCTACATTTTTTTGTAATTATTCCAATTAACACGACGAAAGTTTAAATGAGTTTTCATAGCTGAACAGTCTAATGGAGATGAAGTGTAAGGTGAATTGTTGTGAATAAGTATTTTAATTATTACTGGAAGATGTTAACTACCTAGCGGGTCATCATATACTGTCCAATCACAGTTCAGAGCCAGTGATGGAGAAATAAAAGAAAGATCTAAAGCATTTCGCCTCCATTGGTGTGATCCAATAGTGGTCATTTGGCCATCATTTAGCAAAACTAAGTTATTGTTATTAGTACTTGAAAGGACATCACGACCACGAGCGTCTGTTGATTGACATCCCCATGCCGAATGGAGAGCGTTGAAATCTCCCGCAAAAAGCACAGGTTCTGGAACACTTTGTATAAGTTAATCAAATTTATGTTTGGTAAAAACCGGTAGACAGTTTTTAGAGCTATAAAAACTAACAATTGATACTTCCTTATTATCTCCGTACATTAAACGTATTGCTATGTTCTGAATGGAATTATCATAAAATGTATCAAGTTTTCTAAAAGTTAAGCTGTTATGAACAATTATGGCAACACCATTATGGTCGTTGCCGGAGTCCAATCTACAAATATTATAACCTCGAATATTGAAACGTTGATTCGGCTTTAGCCAAGTTTCACAAATAATTGCAACGTGAATATTATTCTCCTTCAGGAAATGTTTTAAAACAAGTCTATTACTAATTAAACTTTGTGAGTTCCATTGCATTATGTTTCATTGATCCATTAAAAAAGAATAACAAATTAATTACTCTTACTTAGTGTTTCAAGAAGAATGGTTTTAATGTTTTGTGAATTAATTGAAAGTTCGTTTGTTTTGTTCTGAGATAGTAACTTAGTTACTGAGCCTACTATAATGTTCATTATATGTTCTGAATTGAGAAGCAGTGCTAGCTGATCAGAAGGGCTTTTAGATATTAGTGGAGGAAATGATTTTTCCAGGGTTTCAGCAAATGTTTTCTTGTCTAATTTCATTTTGTTTTGATTAATTTTCTCCTTTTTTACAGGGCAGTCAGGTGAGATGGCGATATGATTGCCTTTGCAATGACAGCAAGAGGCATCCGCTGCATCAACTGTGCAAGACTTGAAGTTGTGGCTGCCTGAGCAGATAGAGCACTTCTCTGCGTTTTTACAAAATTTAGCTATGTGTCCATACCTCAGGCACCGCAGACACTGCTTCACTGGAGCGATGTACGGGCGAACCTCGAAGCGCCAGCTGTTCAGATCCACACTGTCGGGCAGGGATGGGCAGGAGAATGTTATTGAGACTGTCTTCAAAGGCTGGAACTCAACAGTGTTATTGTTAATTGTTCTTTTCATAAATCTTCTTACTGATACTATGTTTTTGGAGCAAGAAATATTTGAATAGATCTGCTCATTGGATAAATCAAGTGGCACATGTTGTATTACTCCAGTCACTTCAGTGGCCGTAGCAGGAATAGTCGCCTTTAGTTTGTATGAATCCAGAAATGTTTTATTGCTTAAAGCTGCATTGGCGAGCCCTGGCCGCTCAAACACAACGCCAATCTTGTATTTGTTGATGCGTCTTAACTGTTTTATGCCTTTATTGAATCTTTTGAGGCAGTTCGCTAGAGCCATCATGTCTCTGTCGCCCAATGCCTTGCCAGTGTCGCTGCTTTCAAAATAAACGATATAATCTAATTTACCTCCATCCACTGGGTAATAACGGACATAATCCGGGACCTGAAAAGGCTTATACTTATCCTTGTCATCTTTTGGTTCATCACACGGACTTGAGGATTCCCCACTATCAGACAGATCCTCCTCCTCCTCTTCCTTCTTTCTTTTCTTAGGCTTCTTCCTGCCCATTTTTAACCAATTTCAGTATTTTTAGATAGCCTACTGGTTGCGATTTGGAAGGTGACACAAACTAAAATTAACAGCCAACTAGACAACTAAACGTCATCTTAGTTGCTTAGCTTTAATCGGTATTCGGAAGGCGCCAAAATTAATCGATATTTTTTTTTTAAAGTTAATTTTAACTTGTCTAGTTTAGTGTGTGCCAATTTGTATGGATTTCGTATTCGGAAGGCATTTTAGATGGCCGATTTTAGTTCCTTTTTGACAGATAGCGGTTAAAATTAACGGTAATGGTTTTGGTGGCAATTAAAATTAGCTTGAGGCCTTTTTGGTCAGATTTCGTATGAAAACTATTATTTCGTGTGTATTTCAATTTAATTTAAGCAATTTAATCAATCAATCAATCGAACGTAACTTTAAGCGGGAAATTTATTTTTCTTGTCATGACTTCTATTTTGGCGGTTTTCACGCGTCGTGAATTGTTGATCCTAAAATATGTATAACGAAATAAAATGGATATCGAATGCGTGGCGGCTTCTTAGCCCTAGACGAAGAGTCTATTTACCGGCGGTAAGTTAGAACAGATTGTTATTCACATACTTATCAATTTCCTTCAATCAATTAAATCAGCGCACATTTACGCACTGCCGGGTACAGGCCTTCCTTTACCACGAGATCTATACCTACTCAGGTCCCTTGCCTTTCATTTTTCTACCTCTTCTTCAGTTATGATAGGTAAACTAAATTGATTATACTTGCATATTGCAGCCCAAACTATGCCAGGCTCATAACTATGATGGCAATATATATAGACATAAGAATGGAAGCTGCAAAAGTTCACCGATTATAACGTTTGCCAAAACTTTCGAAATACATACCAATATTATATAGACCTACTATTTATTATTTTTATTTTAGATTCAGAAGACGAAGAGGAGACCACTGCTGCAAGTTGAAGACGCGTTTGACTTCCTGCAGAAAGGCCGTCAGCAGCGGGCTAACCTTGTTAATTTACATAAAAAATAAACACAATCTTATATTTTTAATTATTTTATTAACAAACTGATTTATTTATTGTGGTTCCGTGTGCCTCTGCACAGTCTGGCGGCTCGAGCACACGGCAACAGCGGTTGTGTCAGCCCTGATAGCGGCCGTCTATTCAGCTGTTGACTCCCGCAAAGTTTCGCGCATCAAGCGGGAGTTTTCATTTAAAGCCTGCACCAACAGGAGTGCAGGTGAATCCGCTGCCCTGTAAAGTAAACAAGACTACATAAGTATTTGTATTATGAAGTATAACAGAGACATAAAGTATTTGTAAACAAACAACTTATTGCTTTCATTATTCACATCTTGAAAAGCAACAGCCTGAATGAAATATACAACAAGGTACCATTCAACTAATTAATATGAAAATGACTAACAAAAGACATGCAATCCATACTCTTGAGCGAGACGGCATTAAGACGTCAGACAGTAGAAAATCCAACCGACAGAAGTATTAGAGTAGCATAGGACTTTTCTTGGAGGACAAGTTTATCAACACAATTTTTTGATTAGCTATCATTTATGATTATGACCACTAGAATGACTTGCTTTGCTGTAATGACCACGGCATGGCCACTAGGTCCATGCCTATACAATACAATTTAAAAAGAATACATTACACAATACAAACAAATTCATGAATGACATAACTTTCATAATAAGCTATGTTCTCTGGCTAATTCTAGGCCAGTTAATCTATTTATATCACTTATGTGTCTCATACTCGGTGGTAGCTGTGTCATAGGCCTTAAAAGGGTAGCTTGATTTCTTCTGACAGTTGGATTGGCCACTATTCAGGGTTGACACCCTTCCATCAAACCGGCAGAGCCAGCATGGTGGAGTACTTATGACTCAATCTTACTTGTATCCAAGTAAAGTCCCATGCCCCTCGGTGGGGACATTAATGGGCTACATATTATTATGTGTATCATTCTCACACTCTAGTACCTATCTGGTCAGTAAAAACTTATCTAAACAAATATTAGACATACCTATTGCCTCTTTCAAATCTCTGCCGCAGCCGAATAAATTGAGCTGTGTGGCAAGGGCCGACCACTGCTCCTGCTCCATTATCGTGGGGCTCGCTCTATTCCCTGCAAAAGTTAAGCAAAGTGAAAACATATGCGTTCCTCAATATTTTTAATTTGATTGCGCGGGAAAATTGCCGGCGGATTTCTGTCATTTATACCTAGTGGTAGGTCTTCTCATCCCGAATAAGAGCAAAATAGATAGGTGGGTACCATGTCAGACATGCATATCAGTGTCCCATAGTGGGGAAAGATGAGAAGTCGCAGTCACAAAACACATCACAATCTGTTTACCAAACAAACAAGTTATTGCAATGCACATACCCCGAACAATCTCGTTGTTTGAATGGAGCCGCTCTAAAAGCAGCGGTTAGCAGCGCCTGTTGCCGTTTCAACATTTGTTTCCTGCTGTTCTTCTTCTCCAATAATAACACGAAGTACAGCACAAAAAGAAAGGAAAAAATTAAAATCACATTGAAAAGAATAATGACTGAAGTAATTGTGACAGACTTTTATATTGATATGCTTTGGTATTGACATTTATAGTACTGACAAGAGTAAAAGAATAGACATTCATAGACTACTACATAAAGTATGTATATAAAAATAATATCATAACACTCCTCCTCGATTATAAATGTGGTAAAACTTTTAACATTTATAATCGCATCTTAAAATAACAAGTCAACAAACAAATATTGAAAGTAACGACAACGCACATAAATAACATAGACACATTGAACACTAAACATTACAAATTATTAATAAACATTTAACAGGAATCTATTATGAGCAAATTTATCTGCAGACAGTACCTTCGTAAACATATCGGCAGCATTATTATATGAATCTATATGATGAACAGTTATTGTTTTATTTTTAACTAAGTCTTTGACGAAGTGATATTTTATATCGATGTGCTTCGCATCGCACGTTTGCTGTTCTCGAAGCTGTTTGACATGGCGATGGCTCCCATGTTATCTACGTAAATGGTAGGAGTTAAGCATTTACCGAGATCCTTGGCTAATCCTATTATGTTTACTACCTCTGAACATGTGTTGGCCAGCGCGACGTATTCGGCTTCTGCCGTTGATAAGGAAACACAGTGCTGTTTTCTTGAATGCCATCCAATAACATTACCGTTGTATGTGATTACACCTCCACTCGTACTTTTTCTGTCTATCTTCTGGCCTGCCCAATCGGCATCTGAGTATGCTTCAATTTTATTTATTTCGTTTTGATCTTTCTTATAGTTCAGGCCGAAGTGGATAGTTTCCTTTAAATATCGCAAAACTCTTTTCGCTTGCTTCCAGCATTGTGTGTCCGGTTTATCTAAGAATTGACTCAAGTATGACACTGCATAACTAATATCTGGTCTGGTTACTGTTGCCAAAAACATGAGACCTCCTATTATCTCCCGGTAGGGGACATCTATGACATCTTTAGTTCTTTTACCCTGTAAATCTTTCTCCATTGGTGTTTTAACTCCATTGCATTCTGTCATTTTAAATTTTTCTAATAACTTTTCAATATGTTTGGTTTGACTGATCTTCATTTCTTTACCTGATCTTTTTATTTCTATTCCGAGAAATTTATTAATTGATCCTAAATCCTTGGCCTGAAATTCTTTGTATAACTGGAGCTTCAGCTTTGTTATTTCTTCTTCTTCTCCTGTAATTAGTATGTCGTCAACAAATACTAACATCCAAACTTTACTGTTATAGTACAGGCAAAAATCATGGTGGGATCGTTTTAGTCCTATTTCATTTGTTATGAAGTTGTTCAGTCTTTCGTTCCAGCATTTTGGGCTTTCTTTTAATCCATACAAACTTCTTTTTAATTTTAGTACTTTATTCTTACCGACGTTCACTCCTTCTGGTGCTTTTATGTATACATCGTTTTCCAACATTCCATTTAGAAAAGCTGTTGGTATGTCCATCTGACATATTTTATAATCATTTTGTACTGCATGAACTAAAAACATTCTAATTGTATTCATTCTCGCTACTGGTGAGTAATTATTTTCAAAATAACTCTCTTTCTGCTGGAATCCTTCTTTGGTTCTAAAGACCCATTTTGTGTCTATCGCTTTTTTGCCTTTAGCCTCTACTTCTTCCCAAGTATGCAGCTTTTCTAACGAATTAATTTCATTTCCAATTGCTTCTTGCCATTCTTTATCTTTTATTGCTTCCTTAAAACTTGCTGGATCTTCGAAACTCGCCAGGCAATATGCCATATATATTTCATAATCATTTAAATGTGTTGGTTTATTTATTAGTCTTCCTGATCTTGTTGTTTCATGAACAACAGGTTCATTCATGCTGTGAAAAGAATCATTTTCATTTCCACTATTATTATATTCTTCTTCACTGTCATGCCTTGTTAAAGTTTCATTATGTATATCCATTTCAATATTTTCATCTGTTGGCTCATCTACTGTATCATCTTTATCATTAACTGTTTTTTTATCATTATTCATTCCAATTACATCTTCTTCATCATTCGTATAAGTTTCATCTTCTTTATCGTTAGCTTCATCTTCTTCATAATTCATGTAAGGTACAAACTTATGTTGGTTGCCTTCTGTCTTTTCCACTTTGTATGTGGTTTCATTTTCGTTAAATTTGACGTCTGTAGATATTATTACTTTGTCTTCTTTGGGATCATATAGTCTGTATCCCGAGCCACTATATCCAACCATTATACATTTCTTAGCTCTTGGCTCTATCTTTGCTGGTTTGGGTAATATTACAGCCCAAGCTTGGCTACCAAAAACTCGTAGTTTTGTTAAATTGTTATTACCAAACCATATTTTTGCTGGTGTTTCCCCATTTAATGCTGAGGTTGGACTTCTATTTATTTCGTAAGCGGATGCTGTGACTGCTTCACTCCACAGGTATTTAGGCAATTTTGTGTCCGCTAGTTTAGTGCGTACCTTATTTAGGATATTTCTATTCATTCTTTCTGACGTTCCGTTCTGTTGGGGTGTGTACGGCGTTGTATATTCAAGTTGAATTCCTTTATTGTTGCAGTAAATTTTAAATTTGTTTGAACTGAACTCTCCTCCGTTATCTACTCTTATTCGTTTTGTTTTAAGTCCAAATTGGGTTTTTATAAATTTAATGAAGTTTATAATATTGTTTTCCGCTTCATCTTTTGTCTTCAATAGTCTTATCACAAGATAGTGTGAGTAGTCATCAATGAGTACCTGAAAATATTTATGGCCATATATTCCTATTGGATCTATAGGTCCACATAGGTCGGAATGTATTAAATCTCCGATTTGTTTGCTATTATTATTCTGTGAATAAAAGCTTCTTCTTGTACTTTTACCTTCGATGCAGGTATCACAGACCTTGTTGGGTACTGGTAAGTTTAATAGTTTCAAGTCGTTATAATTTATGTGGCCAAGTCTTTTGTGCCATATGTCATCGGTTTCTTTTGCGCTTATGTAACAATCTTCTTCAATAACCAAATCAAGTTTTAAAGTGTATAAGTTGTTATATTTGTCTCCTTTTATATGAATATTGCCTTTCTGTAGTAGTACATTACTGTTGTTGAAGGTAATGTTAAAGCCTTTTTCAGTTAATTTGTTAATCGATAACAAATTGTGTTTTAATCCTTCAACCAATAGCACTTCTATTTCAATTTCCAAATTTTGGTATTTGGTGTTTAAAATTCCCTTTCTTCGTGCAATCATAAATTCTCCATTGGCAATTTGAATTTTTATTGGTGTTGCCAGTTCTTTCATTTCAGCTACGTATTTTTCACATTCTTTTTTTAGCAGATGATTCGTTGCTCCCGAATCTAAAATAAAGTTATCTGTATTCTCAATTGCAGCCATTGCTATGAATGATACTTTATCGTTTGAACGGTGTGGGCTTTGATCTCTATATGTGCTTCTAGATGCACCTCTATACGATCTTCCTCTATAATTGCTCTGTCCTCTATATGAGTTTGTGCCTCGGTGAGGAGCTCGGCCTCTTTGTTGTTTAAAATTGTTGCTGTAGCATTCAGTTGCTCTGTGCCCTCGTTTGCCGCATTTAAAACAGGCTAAAAAAGTCACTTCTGGCTGTGATGATTGTGCTTTCCCGTTATTTTTAAGTTCTGCGTCTAATAATCGGGCCTTTACAAAATCTTCTGTTAATTCTTTTTCCACGCTCATAGTCTCTAGTGTCGTTATGACGGTTTCATATGTGTCAGGTAATGTGAGTAATAAGTGAGCAACCTTGTCGCTTTCATCTAACTTGCAGCCTGCGGCTTCCATTTCATTTAAGATGGCGTCAAATTTCAAAAAATGGTCTTGTAGGCTTCCATGACATTTAAGTGTCAATAACTTCTTTTTCAGATATAATTTATTCAACACGCTTTTTCGTTCGAATATTTCTTCCAATTTGCACATCATTTCTTTGCTCTTTTCTGCCTTTTTAATAATATCTAAGTATTTATCTGACACATATTGCACAATTATACATTTTGCCTTCGCATCGTTTTGTACATATTTTTCATTTTCTTTCGCATCTTTCGGGGCGTCCTCGTATAGCACGTTAGCTACGCCTTTTTCTTCTAGTAATATTTTTATTCTAAATTTCCAATTGGAAAAATTTACTTTTTCATCCAATTGTGACATAATATTGGAAGATGCCATCATTGATTGTTTTCACCGTTGTGGCTGAAATACTGCAATGATACAACTTACCGCAAATGATACGTCCCTGGATTATTTATTTATACCATTATACCTACTACAATTTATTGTAGTTTAATCAATAATTTTTACTGGGCCCATAACCTTTTATATTGATATCGACAAAGACAGTTCGCGCCGCCCGCGGCATGCAACACGTTTGTGTTGCATGTTCTGAAACTGATTGAACATAATTTTAGTTTATTCAAAATGGGTCTATCCGTGGATTATTATTGAAGTTATCTTAAAAAAAATTGGTTGTTTGTAAAGTAGGTTTACGATCGAGATGTTTACGTGATAATCGGTCCACTCACTCGAACGCTATGCCAGCCTCCGCTCGTGAGGATTCCGCGTGACAAGTTTCACGGAATGACTGGCAGCGCTCGAGATGAGACGGGAGATCGGTCCGTCTCTCTCTCGTTATACCTGCGATCGCGCTCGTGAGGTTTTGGTGTGACACAAGTTTCTGAACATGTCACCCGACTAAAACGATTTTAAAGACGTTATCACGTCAAAATATAATTTGAAACACTACAAAATGCACGTGTAATAATAAATTAATAATAATTTGAAAATATATTTGAACAGTTTCTTTATTTGACTATGACGAAAAATATCGATTGTATCGAAACATAATCGAGAAATAAAAAGATACATTGAGGTTCAGAACTGTCCCTAGGGGCGGTAATTCGTTTAGGTGGAAAAAAAACGAGAACTATTCTTAGTTTGCGTTTAGAGAGCGTGACTTCCAAATACCGATTAACGTAATTCAAACTAATATTAGTTCTCAAAATAGTTTAGAGCGGCTAGTTGACCGTGCCTTCCAAATCGCAACCACTGTAAGTAAATTAAATTTTCAAAATTTAAATTTAAATTTTCCGCCTATCAAGACAAAAGTTCCCGCGCTTCTCTGAAATTATGAAAGAATTAGAAACGCCATCAACGGATAAGTCAAACTCAAATGACATTAGTAGAGATGTACCCCGCCGCACTAAAGATATATTGGCAAGTCCAAAGTGTTTTATGCCTGTGTACAAATACAGTCAAGGAATTATAATAAATATAAGTGAACAGTGGACATGAAATAAAATCTGGTGAAAGACTATTTAAATATAGACTGGCTGTAAAGACTAGCATCCAAAGCCGTAAAACTTTAAAAAAAAAAAACTATAGCACTGCAGTTCATAAATAACATTCAACGAAGGCTTTTCAATACGTCATTAAAAAAAAAACAGTACCGCAAGTTACCGATAGACGGTGCTGACGTCACATAGTAATTGACATGACATTCTCTGTGGTTTCTGTCACGTTGCTTGTTTGTTTCGTTGACGATTGTGTTCTGTGGTTTGGTTGTCGGTTGCGTGGTGTAGCTATTATTTTGCGATTATTTCTTTACGACCTTCTGGCTCTGCTTCTGCCTACGGACCTTGATACCTGCCTTGACGAATACGTGCCTGTGACCCGGACTCCGAACCTTGATTACCTAACTGACCCTCGCTTGCCCATTGGACCTCGATACTTCTACTTCTGACGACCCGAGCTGTATTGGATTTGTTTCTTTGCCAACATCATGGCCAAACATTATGGTGCGTGGTTTCTCGCAGACCTTAAAAGCGAGCTCAAGGCGCGTAATGCTAAAAAAATTATACTTTCATACTTATAACATACTACTCAGAAATAAGAAGTCCCTCAACTTGACATGTCAATCCATTAAAGTTTTTCTATTTATGGCTGTATTTCTAGTTACCCGGCCACTTACCACACGGGTTCTGTAGGAAAAATTTCCCATTCAATGCATATATATTCAATAAATTCACCTTCATCAATAGATTTTTCAGAACTTTCTACTTTTGAGATTCGATTATTAGAAATTGTACCACTTTGTTTCAGACTGGAGGATTATGACCAGTTATTTGGGCCCCTTGTGAATGATTCCGAATCAGTTTACAAGATAGTGGTGCCGAGTCCAGATCTTTTTCGGGATGTTACAAGCTACTCTACTTTGCCAAGATTGACAGAAGAAGACCAAAAAACATTTTGTGAGCTGATTGGAAGAGAAGATGTGGAACGTTCGGCTAATATGTATGAACAATACTTTCTGATTGCATGCCGCTCTGCCCTCCAAGCTGGTGATCACTACATCACCAGTGTGTGTGCCTCAGAAATGAGAAAAAAAGTGATCTATAACGTGACCATTAAGGCAAAAGACCACATGATCATTGAAGCACAATGATAGTGCGCAGCAGGGTCAGGACCATACGGCCAATGCAAACATATTATTGTTTTGATATATATTTTTTTTGTCTTCCTGTATTACTGCGATCTGTCATCTAGGACATTTAGCAATATTTTTGAGATTGATTTTAGACCGGCTTGCATGACTGGAGCTTTTGCCCCATCCTATTAATTTAGTTTGTCAATGAGATCTTGTGGTGCTCTTCTTTTCAGTCTTTCAAACGTTGTGGTTTCTGTCATCAATTTTGAGGCCAGTGCGTTTGGATGCCTTTCAAGTCTGGTTTTATATCTTTTAAGATTGGTGATAATTTCTTCTTGAACCGTAGGGATTTTCAAGTCTCGGTGAATATGTTCGTTTTTGACATACCATGGGGCGTTTACAATTAATCTCAGGGTTTTGGACTGGAACCGTTGGAGTATGTCAATATTCGATTTGGCTGCCGTTCCCCAGAGCTGAAGACCATAGGTCCATATGGGCTTTATGATGCATTTATATTCAAGTATCTTGCTTTCCAAGGACATTTGTGAGTTTCTGTTGAGAAGCCAGTAGAGATTTCGGAGTTTAAGACCCAGGGCTTTACGTTTGGTAAATATATGTTTCCTCCATGTGAGTCGTCTATCCAGGTAGATGCCGAGGTATCTTATCTCATTTTCTTGCGGTATATCTTTTCCGTTCAGTGTAACTGGAGGGCATGTATCTCTTCTAGTAGTAAAGGTGACTTGGACAGATTTCGATTCGTTGGCTTTTATTCTCCAGTCTCTGAGCCAGTTTGATATTGAGTTTAGGCTCGATTGTAGCTTGGCCGATGCAACAACGTGGTTTGGGTCTGAAGCTAGTACTGCTGTGTCGTCAGCAAAGGTCCCAGTGACAATGTCTTTGCTGACTGGGAGATCTGCAGTATACAAGATGTAGAGGATCGGTCCAAGGACACTTCCTTGTGGCACTCCTGCTTGTATAGGATGTAGCATGGATGAGTCTTCTCCCTGTTTTACAAAGAAGAATCTTTCGCTTAGGTACGACTTGAGGAAAAGGTAGTAATTAATAGGAAGGTGCAGTCTTATTTTATAGAGTAGTCCTTCATGCCAGACGCGATCGAAAGCTTGTGAGATGTCTAGAAATACTGCTGAGCAGTACTCCTTTTTTTCAAAGGTGGAGTTTATCTTTTCTACAAGTCTATGGACTTGTTCTATCGTACTATGTTTTTGTCTGAAGCCAAACTGATGTTCCGGTATAAGGTTTTTTTCTTGAATAACTGGCATTAGTCTCTTCATAAATAAAGTTTCAAGCAGTTTTGAAGTGATCGGGAGCAAGCTTATTGGTCGATATGATTTTACGTCCGTCGCTGACTTTCCTGGTTTGACAATCATTATTATTTGAACCACTTTCCATTGTTTCGGGATAGCCGCTCGCTGGAGGATAGTATTGAATAATGATGTCAGGAGGTCTACGGCTTCTTCCGGCAGATGTTTAAGTACAGTGGCAGTGATTAGGTCATAACCTGGAGATTTGTGGTTGACAAGGTTCTTTATTGGTATGTTTACTTCAGTTTTAGAGAATGTTTGTATTGGTCTGTCCAATTGGTAGGCTGTGGCAAGCAGCGCGTCTACATCTTTAATCCTGGTGGATCCCTCATCAGGGTTTGGGACAAAAACACTCTCTAGGTGGTCTGCAAATGTGTTCGCCTTATCCATATCCTTTTTCGCCCATGCTAGGTCTGGCTTCCGAATAGGGGGTTGATGAAGTTTTGGACGATTGAGGTTTTTGGTGGCCTTCCACAGTGAGTAGTCGGTACCTGTTTTCCCGTCGAGGTTTCTTAGATATTTTTGAACACCCTCGTTCCTTACTTCCTCAAGAAGTTTCTTAAGCTTCACTGTGATAGCATTTAGTTTCTTTTTGTCGCTGGGGTATCTATGAGTTTGCCAGGTCTTTCTAGTTTTTCGTTTTTCAGCAAGGAGATCTGTAATTTATTGGGGACATGGAGCTAGTACTTGTTGTTTGGGTTTTGGGGTTGATTCCCATGCAGCCTGTTGGATGTTTTGGTTAAAATGTTCTACAGCTTCTTCAAGATCTGAGTCACTTTTGAGTGGTAAATTAATACTGGTCCTTGAGGCTACTAGGTGACGAAATAGGTCCCAGTCAGTGTCTCGGTTATGTAATTGGCATGTTCTTTGTGTGTGCACCACATTCATCCCAATTGTAACAAATACTGGTGAATGATCAGACGAAAGGTCGTAGCTATCTTTGCATTCAATGTTTTCTGTGTCCAGTCCTCTAATTATACAAATATCCAGTAGGTCAGGTATTTTATTCATATCTGTAGGCCAGTAGGTCGGTTTTCCGGTTGATACTACTCTCAGTTTTAGGGTTTCAATAGTTTGGAGAAGTTGTCGTCCTTTTGTTGTAGTGGTTCTGGCTGCCCATGATGTATGCTTCGCATTGTAATCACCTCCTGCAAGAAATCTTCTACCGAGTTGACTAAGGAGTTCAATGTAGTCAGTCGTTTTTGGGTTGTGTCTAGGTGGACTATAGACAGCATACAGTGTTAAGGGTCCTTGCCAGTCTTCAATTGAAATTTTTGTAGCTTGGAACATTTCTGAGCAGTATGACTCTATTTCATGGTGGCGTATGTTATGTTTCACTAGAATTGCACTTCCTCCATGTGCAGCCCCGGATGGGTGCATAGTGTGG
Organism: Argyresthia goedartella; assembly: GCA_949825045.1. Taxonomy (NCBI): domain Eukaryota; kingdom Metazoa; phylum Arthropoda; class Insecta; order Lepidoptera; family Argyresthiidae; genus Argyresthia; species Argyresthia goedartella. Next base: position 9,567,806 of record OX463832.1, on the reverse strand, counting down.
TAGAGTTTATAGTTGGGTATGTTGAAGTGATTCTTTCGTGTGAAGTGTGTTTCTGTTATAAGCATTATGTCAACTTTGTTTTCTTCTAAGAAGGCTTTTACTTCTAATGTATGTTTTGGCAGGCCATTAGCATTCCATAGGACTAATTTAATTGTATCGAATGTGGCAACTTTGATGTCATGGAAATTAGTAGGTTTGTTACAGCAGATAGTTGCTGCATTATTTGTTGAATCATTTTCATGAGTTCCATCATCTCATCTGGTTTGTTTTTGTTTTGCACAGGGTCACTTTTTGCATTTACATCAAAATCTTCGGTGTCACTGCGATGGGTGACTTTTGGGACACCCTGTATATGAATTTGATCCGATTTGTTTCCAGCTACATCACTGTACGAGCGTGTCTGTGGTTTTGGCATAGGTATTGTTGGTTTCTCTATTGTTTGTGGTCGAGTTTGTGGCCTTAAAGAAGGGAATTTAGATTTTTGGAGTTGTTTATATATTGTACATCCTTTATAGTTTGCGGGGTAGTTCCCATCGCACAGGACACATTTTACTTCTTCAGATCTTGCTTTTCTGACACATTCAGCTGACATGTGGTCACCAGCACATTTGATGCATTTAGGTTGCCTTCTGCAATATGATTTAGTGTGGCCATATTGTTGGCACTTGGCACACTGCGGGATCATTCGTTTTGGGATTGGTTCCTCTATCTTCACTTGACAGTTAAGTAAGTATTTTATATTAAATATTTCTTTATTGTTGCTGCTTGGTTGTAGTTCTATGAAGAAAATTGGTAGTGGTTTTTTGGTGGTTCTTGCTTTGATGTTCCAAATGTTTGTGGTTGTATGGCCAAGGTTGCATAATGATGTCCTGATATCATCAATGGGTGTCGACGGGTGGATGTTCTTCAAGACTGCCTTATAGGTTCTTTCTTGTTTTGGTTTATAAGTAAAGAACTCTGTCCCTTTAAGTTCTAGTTGTTTGACAATTATTTTGTAGTATTCTGCTGATTTTGGTTGGATTTTGACCTGCTCATTATGCAGGACCCTAATCACATAGTTTTCTTTCGCATGTTCCGTAAGTAGTTCAATAAGTGGTTGGATATTTCTGACTTTATCGACGAAAATTGGTGGTGGTCTAGGCACTTTTACTGTTTGTTGGGAGTGTTCTTGTTCTTCGGTTTGATCATCTTGCAGCTCGTTACCAAGTTCGGAAAAGCTGTTAGACAGGGTTACTGGTTTACTAAGCCAATACTGATCCACTTTCGCTTGTTTGTTTTGTCTGTTTTAGCTTTCCGGCGAGCTGCGAGGTCTCTTGCCTGTAACGACGGTCCAGTCTTTTACTGGAGTTTGTGAGCCACTGGGTCTATTGTTTGTGTTGTTAAGATCACTGAGAGACTGTGTCCTCGGGCGGGTGTGATAAAGCCCTTTGTGGAGGGCTTGCTGGACCATTTTTTTGTTGATGTCCATATCCAGTTTCAATAAACTTGTTGTGATTTCATTTTGACAGCTGCTGTCATGAATGAGTGAATGGTTTGCAATCTGGAGTTGAGCAAAAACGGAACGTATCCAACTTCACCCTAACTGCGACTAATTTCAGACTGTCTGTTAGGTTTTTGTTTAGTGGTTGGTAGCACTGGCCAATTTCAAAATGGAGGCTTTACACAACAGAAATCAGCTGCTTTCGATTGCTGATTTACGAGCAAAGTTCACTTTTTCCGCGCACTTTTATCCATAATTGGATTCACTTTAGAGTGGCACTAAGAACTAGCTAGCACAGCACTGTGTGTATGCACTTTTGACCTATTTTTCGATTATTTAGCGCCGGAGCACTGGACAACGCGTCTTATCGATTTGATTATGATATTAGATTTTAATAAAAATAAAACAATAAAACTTAAAACAAGCTGTACCAGCTCGCTACAAACCTTTCACCACCCCAGCACTAGTTATAGTGGTAATCCAGTTCAAGCTGAGCATCTCACTTTAAAATTCAAGGATGCTACAATGAAAAGCATGACTCAATTTGATCCCAGACCGATTATAGAGTCCAAAAAAATATCAAGAAGAATTTAAAAGCCTGATCTCCAATTATTGTGGAGGAAAAGGCAAATTGCCGTCTATACCCATAGCCCAACTCATTCTTCTAGCAGACAAACGAAGCCTATACCAAGACCATGATTACTTGGAGATGACTGCTGAAGAACAATATCTAAAGTCTCTTATTTTAAACAAAGACCAACTGCAATATTTAGAAACAACAACAAAAACAAATAAGAAGGAGTGGTTGAAACAGCGAAAACTGAGATTGCAAAGTTCAGACTATGGAAAAATATGCAATCGGAAGAGCAACAAACTAATACTAGCCAAAAACTTGATAAAAAATTATAATCTGCAGAGTTTGGCCATTAAACATGGCAGAAAATATGAGCCAAAAGCCATAGAAAAATTTGAGGCAGTGACTGGCTCGTCCGTGATGAAGTGTGGGATTTTGGTTCATCCAGAAAGCCAATTCTTAGGTAGTACTCCGGATGGTCTAGTAGGAAATGAGGTGTTAGAGGTGAAATGCCCATACACAGCAAGAGATGAAAAATTTCTACAGAAACTGTGCCATATTTGTATTTATGTGAAAAAAGTGGCACCCATAAATTAAAGAAAACCCATGATTACTACTATCAAATTCAGGGTCAAATGTTTGTCTCGCAGAGCAAAATGGCAAATTTTTTAATATACACCTTGTGTGACCATTATTTAATTTTTTTTTCAATTTAATTAAATTTTTTTATTTACAATGTTAGACCTGAAATTAACAAGCATTGCAATAACTAAAACTATATCACTAGATAGTAGAATTTCTGTTTGGTTCATTGGTTCAGTTAATATTTTAAAGGTTTTCATCATGCCAATAATTCATTCAAAGTGTACACGTTTACTTGCAACTTTTCTATTAGAGGCTAGAGTCTGGGATCCAATTTGATTGCCTTTTCTAAAAAATGCTGGCATATTTACCTTAACACCATAAGGAACGAATATGTCTTGCACATTCAAACCTTTGTCAACCATAAGTTCATCATTGTAGTTGAATTTGTTTAGTATGGAACTTCTTTCTATAATTTGTCTATCAGTAGCTGATCCTCCATAAGATGGAGATACATAAGTTATCATTCCACCAGGTGTGATCCCAATGAGAATTTTAATTGTGTTTCTGTTCTTGTATGAAGAAAAAGTTACTTGCTGGGCTAAAGGTAAAGTTGGTTTTTTAATCGGACATTCTGTAGCATCCAGAATAACTCGTGTTTCTGGGTATTTGTCATTTAAGTCGATTGGCAAATATGCTTTAACATTTTCCCTGTTAATCCACAGATCCAAATTCTTCCATTGCAAAGACATAAATCGGATCCATGTGATAAATATAGTATACACCTCTTTTAGTGTAATTTTATACAACATTGCCATTGCCTCAAAAGTAGAATGCCTTCGTAAAATAATCAAAGTTATGAAAAAATATTCCAAGGCATCTAAATCCTTCGGGGGTGGGCAATAAAAATATTTCAAGTTATGTACAGATTTGCCCAACGAATAGAACTCTAGCATTAACTTGTCAAAATTTTCTAGGCCCGTGTAAAACTTAAGAGCTTTGTCATCATCAGTGTAATTATAAATACTAAATCCATGCTTTTTACTAGATCCTTCAGTCTGTGTATGTATGGATTCGACATGATCCAGTGTAAGTTCTACCCCATCTTCCTCGGTTTGCGTTCCAACTGGTTTTGTACCAATTTCAATTTCAATAGTGTGATAATCGTTGTCAAAATTAGGTGGATTTTCAGTAATATTTGTTTCGTGATCAAATTCTTTTACACGAACCGTTTCTGTTTCTTGAAATTCCTCTTCTTGATTTGAGTATTTTAATGGATCTTCTATTATGTCTCTATGTGTGTCCAAAAATGACTGCATTTCAGCAAATGCTACAGGAGGAGCTGTGAACAAAAATAATTTCTTAGAACCACGAGATTAAATAAATAGTACAAGATTAATAAACAAAAAATAATTTAGCTAACATACCCTGTTTACTGCGGTACTTTTCTTTTACAGCAATAAAATAAAACTACAATATTTTCAACCATTTACCAAGATCTAATTAATCTACACTTTATCATGTTACTGTTACATCATTTGTGGGTAGGTACTTACTTCTAGAATAATTTCTTTGTGCTATTGATGGATCAAAAATCAATGTTGTTGACGATGAACATTCCTGGTTTTGTTGCTCAGAGACTTGGGTCCATGGGAACACGGAAGGACTAGCGGATTTTTTTAGTATTTTTCGTGCACGATCTGTAAAAAGAAATATTAATAAACTACTGTTAGGTACAAATAGTTCCAAACATATTATAGGTAAGTAGGTAACTACTTTACCTAGCCACTTTGCATGCCACAGCATTACAAAAGGTTGGAATGTAGATAAGGGGGCGCCAAGGAAAAAAAAACTTAGATTTTTTTTGCGTTTAGATAGCCTGGTCAATGTGTAGATAAGGGGGCAAAAAAAAAAAGAGCGCCCAAAAAATTTTTTTTAATTTTTTTTTGAAAAAAAGAAAAATTTCGACTCGTCATCCAGCGACTTAGAAATTTTTAAAATATTTTTTTTACTGTTTCTTTTTATTTCGGAATCGGGTAGTGCTGCTTTTTGCCATAATTTTTGGTCATATACATTTTCCTCGTGCACCTCACCAATTTCGAGATATGCGTCACAACGATGTTTGTCATATCACTACATAGTATAAAACAAAGTCGCCTCCCGCTTCCTGTCCCTATATATGCTTAAATCTTTAAAACAACGCAACGGATTTTATTGCAATTTTCTTTAATAGATAGAGTGATTCAATAGAAAGGTTTTTATGTATAATACATGCATAATATAGTAGAGAGACACAGATAATTGCTAAATGTCGTAAATAAACACATTATTTTGCGCTTACATTGCAAACGCTGGCTGAACCCTACGAGATAGATCAAAATAATGTACAACAGTAATGTAGACCTTAAAAAGGTCTACAAAAAAGTCTGCGATGGTATATGTCTACCTCTAAGGGATAACCCACAATAACCATTGGTATCCTTTACTTTTTACGCTTATTTACGAAGTGATTTTAAGCGATACAGCATTAATCCTTATCCAAATAAGTGTCTTAAACATATTGTGCATTTAATATAGATCAATATGGTACTTTGACGCATGTAATTTAAATGAATATATTCGAAGATATTACAGATTCTAAATGCATACGTAGAGGTTGCGGCGCGTCGGTGGTAGGTTCCGGCTGGGTGGCCGGCGGCGGCGGCGCGTACCTATAAATAGCGCGTCGTAAGCCGCGCTCCGCCCATAGCTTAGGCCATGGCTCACAGTTAATTCTTATTAAGACAACTGTTAAAAAAAAAAAAACAAAGGGGTTGTTTTTAGTCCGTATACCACACGAGCTGATGCCCGCTCAATATGTGGGGACCCGGACATAGCAGGGAGGTCTGACTCCTGGGCATGGGTAATTCCATTTTTTTCCCCTCCAACAAAAAAAAAATAAAAAAAAAAAATAAAAAAAAAATAATAAAAAAAAAAAACGCTGCGCCCATAGTAATTTATGATACAGCAGCGATCGCACGCGTTTATCGGAGCTCTCTAGCGAGTAAAATTACAATTATTACTTAATAAAAACGTGCTTTTCAGCGCGACAATTTTGTTCATTCTTTAGTCGGTATTAAGGTTAATTTTTAAACCGCACTTATAGTAAGTACATTAGGTTAGGGCAGACATTAGGGTAAATATTTTTATTATAAAAATCGTAGTTTATGGTACGGTATTCAAGTTTAAAAAATAAATAAATAGAAAAGGTATCGTTTGTTTTTGATAAATAATTGTTGATTATCTTTTGTTACGAATAGCAAGTAAAATATTAATACTAATTGCCATATTATTAGTATGTCCTGCAGTAAAAATATTGTTCATAATCATACGTGTACTTAGGTTAGATAGGATTAGATAAAACTTCAAATTAGAGTTAAGGAAATTTAATAATAGGGCAAGTATTTTTAATTATCGAAAATACGTTTAAAAATAACTTAATAGAATAGGTATCTTTTGTTGTTCATAATTGATGAATAACTTTTGTTTTTGGTCGAGCGAATAGTAAGTAAAATATTTTGTTATTAGTATATACTGCGTTAATTTTGTACAGAAATTAGAAAGTCATGTCTGAAAGACGTCGTCGTTCGAACCTAGGTCGTAGTACAGTGAATGCCAGAAGAGCACGTTCAGCAAGAGATAAAGAATCGTCCACAGAACGCGAGGCTCGCCTCAGCCAGCTTCGGGATATATATTGAGCTGAGAGAGAAAGAGAATCCTCAATAGAGCGTGAAGCTCGCCGCAGCCAGGATCGGGATAGACATAGAGTTCGGAGAGCCAAAGAATCGTCTGTAGAGCATGAGGCTCGCCTCAGCCAGGATAGGGATAGATATCGAATACAGAAAGCTAGAGAATTGTCCTCACAGACACATAGTAACACCGAACAAAATGAACAACCGAGCAGCCACATATCTTCATGGGTAATTAAAGAAAATTCTGCCATGAATTACGATCCTTCGATTCCTTACAAGGACGATCGTGTAGTATCAATAGGTACCATGTCAGTAGTGTGTGAACATTGCTTGGCATTAAAATTCAAGGATGAATCGAAAGGCATGTGTTGCTTACAAGGAAAAGTAAAATTAGAAGAAATTCTTCCTCCATCTGAACCACTTCACTCTCTTCTTGCGGGTGATCATCCGAAATCCAAACAATTCATGCGCAATATACGCCGTTATAATATCGCATTTCAAATGACCTCTTTCAAGAGTAAGCAAGTCGTTGAGCGTGGCTTTATGCCTAGATTTAAAATTCAAGGGCAAGTGTATCACTTAGCTGTGAGCTTGCTACCACTTCAACCCGATGATCACAAATTTCTGCAAAATTATTTTATTGCAGATCCAGATACACAAGCATCAGCGCGGTGTTCAAGTGTCGCACAACGAATTGATAGAGATTTGATCAGATCTCTCCAAGTTATGTTACATTCTCATAACCGCTACATACAGTCTTTTAAAACTGCGATCGAGAGTGTTCCAGTAGATACTCCTGACTTTAATGTCGTAATCCATGTAAATAAAGTCCCTGTTGGAGAACACAGAGGACGATATAATGCGCCTTCCACGAGTGAAGTTGCAGTGGTGATAACTGGACAGCAATTTGACAAAAGAGATATTGTGTTGCAGAGACGTAATGATAATTTGAAAAAAAATTCAGAGTTACACAGATCTTATGACAGCTTACAATATCCTTTGATGCTATGTCGTGGAGAAGATGGTTATACCATCAATGTTTCTCAAGTTGACCCAATCAGTGGTGCAGCTCTGCATGAAACTGTGTCATGTATGAACTACTATTGCTACCGTATAATGACAAGACGTAACAATTTCAACCCTTTGCTTAGGAATGGAATGTTAACAAACCAATACTTGGTCGATCAATATGCGAAAATTGAATCTGAGAGATTAGCCTACATCCGCAATAATCAAACTAAATTGAGAGCAGAAAATTACGTTTACCTTCAGGATGCTTTACAGGCGAATGAACACAGCAACGGCATTGGACAGTTGGTTATACTACCTTCATCATTCACAGGTGGACCTCGATATTTACACAAAAAATCACAGGGCGCCGTTCATCAGGTTTACCGTAATGTCTGACGTAAGTCATTACTTACGTCAGACATTAAGGTAAACCTGATTTATTCATAACTGCAACATGTAACCCTAATTGGCCAGAAATCAAAGAAAATATTAACACCAATTTAACTCCACAAGACAGATACGATATAGTTAACAGAGTCTTCCATTTAAAAGTACAGAAACTCATGCACCTCATTAACAAGTCTCATATATTCGGTCCGCCGCGCTGTCATATGTACACTATAGAATGGCAGAAACGTGGTTTGCCACATGTACATCTGCTGGTGTGGTTAGTGAACAAAATTAGACCAAAACAAATTGACAGCGTTATTTCAGCTGAATTACCGGTTAAAGAAGAAGATCCTGTCCTGTTCAAAATCGTAAAGAAACACATGGTACACGGCCCTTGCGGGACTTTAAACCCTAATTCTCCGTGTATGCGAGATTCCAAATGCAGCAAAAAATTTCCGAAGTCGTTCCAAACTCAAACATCTACTAGCGATGACGGATATCCCAAATATCGTCGACGATCACCAGAACAGGGTGGGCAAAGTGCCACCGTCCTAAACCATGATATTGATAACCGATGGATTGTTCCCTATAACCCGCTACTTTTGAAAAATTTTGATGCCCACATCAACGTAGCGTTGTGCAGTTCAATAAAGTCATTCCAATATGTTACTAAATATATTAATAAAGGTAGCGATCAAGCCACTTTCAGCATACAATCACCAAATGAAGTGGAAAATATCAGTCTGGACGTTACATCTGCAGCTCTGAAGCAGTATGGAGGATTTTATCATTCGAAGTGCACGACCGTGCTCCCACTATTGTCCACCTTGCAGTTCATTTAGAAAATGGACAAAGAGTATATTTCACTGAGAACAATATACAAGAAGTTGTTAATAACCCGCGGGACACAACATTAACAGCATTCTTGAAGTTATGTGCTCAAGATGATTTCGCGAAAACACTGACATATGACAGAGTTCCAAGTTACTATACATGGAACCAGAGTTCTAAAACCTTTCAACGGCGAAAACAAGGTACTGCGGTCGATGGTTTCCCTGGAGTAAAAAAAACGGATGCTCTTGGCAGAGTCTACGTGATTCATCCCAACAACAGCGAATGCTTTTATCTGAGAATGTTACTGCATGTTGTCAAAGGCTTGACATCCTTTGCACATCTGAGAACTGTACACGGTGTTATTTATAATACTTATCAAACAGCATGCAAAGCTATGGGGCTCTTGGAAGACGATTCTCATTGGGAAAACACATTATCAGAAGCAGCTATTTGCAGTTCAGCTCCGTCATTAAGATATTTATTTGCCATTATAGTAGCATTTTGTCAAGTAACTGATTCTGTTACTCTATGGAATAAATTTCAAGAAAATATGGCCAGTGATATTCTAATTCAGCGCCGACGGCGAGAGTTAGTTTCAGATGATGTACAATATGATCAAAACATATTTGACGAAGCATTATTTGAATTGAACAAAGTAGTGCAATTACTTTCGGGTAAATCGATCAAGGATTTTGGGCTGCCGATGCCAGCTAATACTACTAACTCAGATTTAACGAATAGTGTCGAATACACCAGAGAAACATCATACGATCAATCGAGACTTTTACAAAATATAGCTCAAGATGAGCCACGATTAAACACCGACCAGAAAAAAGTATTAACTAAATTACTATCATCAATTGACAACAACGAAGGAAAAATATTTTTCCTTGATGCCCCAGGTGGTACGGGAAAAACATTTTTAATCAATTTGCTTTTAATAAAAGTGAGATCTACCGGAAAAATTGCATTAGCTGTCGCGTCATCCGGCATTGCCGCTACGCTATTAGAAGGAGGCCGAACCACACACTCTACTTTCAAGCTCCCGCTGAAAATCGCCACCGATGATAATAGCAGCGTCTGTAGTGTTTCTAAACAGAGCAATACAGGAAAATTGATGTGTAACTGCTCATTGATAGTCTGGGACGAAGCCACAATGTCAAACAAGACGTCTTTGGAAGCACTGGATAGGACAATACGCGATTTGCGCAGCAAAAATTCACTTATGGGTGGATGTACAATTCTGTTCTCTGGAGACTTTCGTCAAATCCTACCAGTTGTGACTCGAGGAACACGTGCTGACGAAATAAACGCTTCCCTGAAAAGATCCAACCTTTGGCCACACGTCAATAAATTAGAGCTTAAAACTAACATGAGGGTTTCATTGTCTTCACGTGAGAACAGGCTTTTTTCAGAGATGCTGCTAAAAGTTGGCAATGGAGAGTTAACACAAAGTAATGGAAGGATTAACCTAGAAAACCTTTGTGTTTTGATAGACAACATCCAAGAATTGGTCAACAATGTCTATCCCGACATGGATAACCTAAGTTTGGTTTAAAGAAAGAGCGATTCTGTCACCAACTAACGAACAAGTAGACAAGGTAACTAACTTGATTCTTTCCAAGATTGATGTGCCGACGCAAATATACTACTCGGTCGATACTGTACTCGATTTGGAAGAAGCTGTTCATTTTCCTACAGAATTTCTTAATTCTTTAAACCCGTCTGGACTCCCTCCTCATAAAATGGTATTGAAATTATGTTGTCCTGTTATTTTATTAAGAAACCTGAATCCACCTAAACTTTGTAATGGCACGCGTTTGTTGGTAAAATCACTAAAAACTTTCTTATTAGAGTGCACAATACTAACCGGATGTGGTACTGGAGAAGATGTATTGATTCCCCGAATTCCTTTAATACCATCGGATTTACCGTTCCAATTTAAACGCCTACAATTTCCGGTAAAGATATCTTTTGCAATGACCATTAATAAATCGCAGGGTCAAACTTTCAAAGTTGCAGGCTTAGATTTGAGCGTTGAGTGTTTTTCACATGGCCAATTATATGTCGCTGTCTCAAGAGTTACCTCGAAAGAAAACATGTTTGTATTGTCTAATGACAAACAAGCTGTGAACGTTGTATATAGAGACATTCTGTAGTACCTATATAGTATCAGTATTGCACCCGTGCGAAGCCGGGGCGGGTCGCTAGTTATCTCTATAAATAATGGTCCTAGGGAAAACATGCATATGACATAAAATGATGGCAAGAAGCAGCACTACACGATTCCGAAGTAAAAAGAAACAGTAAAAAAATATATTTTCACGAAAGTCGCTGAAATATATTGTAGATAAGGGGGCAAAACACTTAGAATTTTTTTGATAAATCTTAGTAGGTGATGAATTGCCAAGATAACTTACCTAACTTTGTGAAACATGTTGGGGTTATTGCGAAGTCTGTTCGGAGAAAATGGGCTGAGCATATAAAATAATGTTTCCTTATGGTCAACCCAGGTTTAATATGTTTTATCGCTTGAATCCATTGTGATTTACGTATTTCATCTTTAGGAAAACGGTGAGTGCCAATGTTTTTACAAAAATGCACAATGCATGGACTAGCCATGACTAAAGACACAATTCACCTACTTAAGGGGTAAGTACTTGTATAAGACACATTGAATTTGGGGGAGGGGGGCGTGGAGGGGGGGAGGGGTGGGGGAGGGGAGGTCCCCCCACCTACCCCCCCTTTTAGGAAACCACTAGTTTTTATGTTATGGAAGTACAAAGATTGAAGAAAATGTCTACATTTTTTGGATTTCGGGGGAGTTGGAGGAGGAGAGGGGTTGGAGGAGTGGTTGCCAAGAGTAGGGGGTCGCCTCGCTCCGCTCCGCTTCGCTCCGGCTCCCGGGTCTGCTGTAACGTGTGAACCTAACAAACCTATCTTTAGTTTTTAAACAGGAGGTGACCTAAAGCAACCAATTTGGTTCTGATAAACTCCATAAAGTAGTTAGTAAGTAAACAAAGCCAAAGTCGTCCAGAGAATCACGGATAAAACGAGAGCGCAACAGAACATTCACGAAACACGGAAGGAATCGGAATGAAATGAGCAAGTAGGGGGTCGCCTCGCTCCGCTCCGCTTCGCTCCGGCTCCCGGGTCTGCTGTAACGTGTGAACCTAACAAACCTATCTTTAGTTTTTAAACACGCAGTGACCTAAAGCCACCAATTTGGTTCTGATAAACTCCATAAAGTAGTTAGTAAGTAAACAAAGCCAAAGTCATCCAGAGAATCACGGATAAAACGATAGCGCAACAGAACATTCACGAAACACGGAAGGAATCGGAATGAAATGAGCATGTCATTATGTCAGAAAATACAAAATTGCTGACGTAAATTTCTACCATTACAACAAAATCTTGTAATTTGTACTAAAATCATGTACCAATATCCAATCGCGTAAACATATTTACTCAGACTTAATCAGAAAATGGTATCAGAGGATAGCTAAGGACCCCCCCTAACCACCTAAGTACTCCAATCTTCAAATTTCAATGTGTCTTATATAAGACCCAACCCTACTTAAGTAATGAACAGAGTAAAAAATGTAAAAATACTTCGATAACCTTCAAGATTCAACAGCTGTAGTCACAGAGTACATTATTATAACTGACCCCTTGACCGGCAAACGCCCGCAGCGGGCGGATTTCCGGTCGCATAGAGATGGGCGCCTTTAAACTAAAAATATAGGTTGGGAGCCGCGTTTGCACTTACAGTTGGTCACCCCATACACGAACGTATCTGTGGAGCTATCAAAAACTAGTCCGTGCATAGGAAAAAAATAAATTCTGACCCAGTTTTGATTGAATCGCGTTTCACATGTTTTTCGCTAGAAATGTATTATTTTTAATTGATACTCAGGTTGGTGTTGTACATATTGTATAAATAAAACAGAAAGTTAGTAAAAAATGTGTTTAATTTAATTTTTATTAATTTTATTAATTAATAAATAAATTAATTAATCAATTTAATTTAAATGCTAGGTTTGACCTTGGACAGCTAGGCTCACGAGTACATTATTGTTTTCATTCTTAAACACTAAACTAGCTTGTTTCATGGCAATTCTAAAAATATATAGGTTCCTATCCTTTTCATACAATAAAACGCCGTGAGCGACGTTTTAGTAGGCGCAGGCAACAGCCCGCGGGGACCACCCACGTAGCCCTGGCCGGTTGAGCGTAAATTTCTAAATGGCGCCCGCCACGATAGGGTTAAAAAGTAGCAACAAAGTTTATCACAGACTACAAAGAGATGTTTAGATTATCACAGATTAATAACGATTTAAAACCTATGATGATGATGACATTTGTTCTTCGTGAAGCGCTATCTAGTATTTTTTAATGAAACTCAGCTGACAGCTGTCATTGAAAAGCCCTCTATTTTTATATCGGGAAACACTTAAGTATCATTTCGAAGGACGGAAAAAGTTTTCAAGCAACAGATTTTGAGTTAATCATGAGATTAGCTGCCATTTAGCTAACGGAAAATTAGCGGTGATTTCGTGCTACTCAGCGATAAAATTAAAGACGTTGCCCAAAGGACTTTGCACCCAGGCCGTAAAATACAAAAAAAAAAACATTCTCCGCTTGGCTCTGTGACTTGGCTTGCTTTGCTGACTTCACAGACTTCATCATCGGGCATCGTCGGCAGTGTCCCCACCTAAGGGTATTCTCCCCTAGATTTAGGGGATTTTTGAAGGTTTAGGGGATATTTTAGGGTATAAAATTATTTAGGGGAATATTGAGGGTAAAAAAATATGTTGGGGATTTTTTAGAGAAAGTTTTGATTTCCAGTTCGCAAAAGAATTTAATGCGTGACTGCGTGTAAGCGAACGTAACTTTGTTTGGTGATGTGCTGTTCTCGATGTATAATTTTAAGGAAAAAAACATTGAAGAGTTGGAAGAAATGGAAACCCAAACAATGGACGCATTCCATTAAATAATATGTGTAATTCTCCTCAATTTGTGCTATATTTTTAGAATAAATTATTAGGGGATTTTTTTTTGAGAAGTGCCTAATTTAGGGAAAATTAACGAGGAGTTCGGGGAAAATCAAAATCAGAGGGTGGCAACACTGATCGTCGGCCATAAATTTTTATTTTGTTACACCAAGCTGTTCCTTCCTTCGCCTTTCGCCGTTGTTATATGATATGCTCTAACTACTAGTCTCACACTGCGTTTTGAAGATGGAAGATCCTCAGATGCCGACAGAAGATATCAAAGTGGAAGTTACGAAGTTTGCTGATCAAAGTATGCATCAACTGTGCACGACTTGTCTGTGTGCGACACGAACTACACACACGCTCAAGGACTACACACTGAAGCAGTGCTACAAGAACATCCTCACTGAGTTGCAGGTGAATTTCTGATCATAGGCATAAGTCTAGAACATGGGGTCCCAAGGGGGTGTAGAGTGATTGGAAGGGGGGCGTGGCGATCAGCCCATAACTCTTGTAGATAATTGATAACTTATACCTCAACTTGCTAGTCATGTCTCAGGGGCGGTTTGCCCCACGTCCCATAGGAACATCCTATTTGTCTAATTTTCATATCTCAACAGAAGGTTCAGGTGTCAAAATTACAACTCCGTCGAGATACTCTTTACCTCGTTGGAATGCAGCCATGTTATAAATTAATCCAGGCGTGGACTTAACTCATAGGAGTTGTAACTAAAGCCCAACAGAAGAAATGTGAGTGGAGTAAACTTTGATATTCCAATGCCAATGTTAACCTGAGATTAGAGCTTACTTGTATTTCATCTGTCAGGTATTAAACTAACATGACAGCTTGAACTAATATTTTCAATAGAAAACATTGTGGAGTCTATGGAAACCTTAATATCTCCCTAGCTTCGGTGATGGGCTAGTCACCCGCTACATACTATGGAGTATTGAATAACTGGCTAAATAGCTAAACATTGGCTCAACTGTGCCACTGCCACCTTGTATGGGAACAAGTGGAATTATTATAAAAACAAATAACCTGACGGTATTTTCGATCTTTCACTTCCTTTCTTTCATTTCCAAAATATCAACTTATGAATGCGGTTACCTATCTTCTATCTTCTTATAAGGGGTGTAGCGCCTGCACCTGGCCCACATGAGCGGGGTGTTTGTGCATCTCCCCTCCCCTTTGCCTGCACATCTAATTCAGTCATCCCAACACCTGCACCAGCTGGAGCCAATATTTGAACTACCATCATTATCTTTATGGATGTCAATGAAACCCAAAAAATCTAATCTTTTGTGTAATTTTCCGTCACCATCAACATCAACATATCTTGCAGCTAAACTCTGTTGGGCGATGTGCGCTACGCCCATAGTCTCATCGAAGTTGATGCTGTAATAACCAGAATCTTTGATTTCCTCCAGGATTCAGCATGAAATAAGTTCGTTACACATTGTTTTACTTATGTAAGTGGTGTTCACTTTAGTGGTCTCAAGGTGATGTTTTAGTTACAAGTCTCCAGCGTCAATTCTAAATCTTAGGAGAGTTCTAAAGTTTCCCCGTTACTCACTATACTTTCACTATCATTTTCGTTTTCTAACGGACTCCCATTATCTCTATGATATTTTGCTTTCCATGAAATATGATTGTTTTTATTATAAGACGGTCTCTGTTTTCTCTAATGCTTTCCATTCTCTGTTTAGACAACTGATTTATGACCTCAAGTTCACGGTTGTCTCCTGTCTCCAATAATTTTGCTTTGTTGCCGCTTCAATGTGGTACTTGAGCTGAGAGTGGGTCTCGAGGTCACCATCTTTACCAGTAAGTTTGGCAAACTTTCTTAGTGGTTCAGTCACAAGTTTCTTGGTGATAGTCTTTCCTCCAACCATTTTATTATTCACAAAAATGCAAAAAAGTCCCTTTTTAACTTGTGGGAACAACTGCCATGGATGCTCTTCAGAGGGATTATCGTGCACTTGTCTGCATTCAACCCGTCCCCTCTTGTTGTGCTCCAAAGTAGGAAATATATAATAATCAATCAATCAAATGTCTTTATTATTGTAGATATTTAAATATACTTAGCAATCGTCATTTTTTGCCTCTTCTCTACATTAGACCACTGTGGGAGAAGAAGGGCGTAGCAACACCCACAGATTGATTTTCAGATTTCTTTTAAAAATTACAATATTAAATATTATAATTAATAAGCAAGAATAAATAATTACAAAATTATTAACAGCAAGGTCTTTGTTGAGCCAGAGTAACCCTATACAGACCTGTCATTTAAGTAATCTTGATCATTGTAATGTCCCTTTTTCGACAAAGTCGCTTTAAGCTGGTTTTTAAATTTATTTATTTATTTATTTATTTCCCAACAATACCTATCATTACAGGATATCCTAATGCGGTAGGTATATAAAATCTTACAACTTACAAAATACAACAAACAAAATACCTTATTTAAACCTATCTTCTCTGTAACACAGCACAAATAGACACATTTTTGTGAATTCAGACAGAGTAGAACCAAACACATCAATTTCCTCCGCCAATACATTAATAATGCGAATGGTTCTGGTGAGCGGTGCGCGGGCAAGCAGACACGTGCGCGCGCGCGGCATCTGCAGCAGCGGTGGCGGCCGGCGACGACTTACATACCCGTCCGGCACACACAGGCACAGCTCGGCCAGGACCACGGGGTTAAACATCCTCCCCACCAACACCTTATACACATAGGTCGCTAACGCCATATCCCTTCTAACCCTAAGTTCGTTATATCCTAAACATACCTAGTAAAAACAGTGTTGCATAATTTAACGGGTAGAAGGGATACACCCCAAACTGCCGCCAATATAAATATCTTATAAATTTATTTTGAATGCATTCCAACATGAGACAATATTTCCTCTCATGCGGTGTCCATATGATTGCGTTCGATTCAAGGTGTGACCTAACAAGAGTATTGTACAAAGTTTTCATCGCAGTTATGCCCTTGAAGGTGCACCCCATACGCAAGACAAGACCTAAATTCCTATATGCTTTTTTACATATTCCTTCAATATGTACCCGGTATTTCAGGTCAGATGTCAACACAACTCCTAAGTCCTTGACTTCATTAAGTCGCTGGATTTCCCTGCCACCCACTATATAACTACCCACTACTGGACATATCTTGCGAGTAAAACTAATAATTGCACATTTGGATATATTGAACTCCAGCTTGTTAGTTTCGCTCCATTGCACAATACTATTAATGTCCTCTTGAAGTTTCTCACAATCCAGAGTACCACTTATTGTCCGCGAAAGTTTCAAATCATCCGCGAACAATAAGCAGTCTGAATTCTTCACGTGGTTAGGGAGGTCATTAATCATTATTGTAAATTTCAATGGCCCTAAAGTACTTCCCTGACTTACCCCGGACCTGGCAAAAAAATGGTTGTGACCGATATCCGTTGTACTCCACGTATTGTGATCTATCGCTCATGTAGCTAATAAAAAACCTAAGAAGTTTGGGAGTACATCCCACATTCGCTAGCTTCATAAGAAGCACATCATTGTCCACTAAATCAAATGCCTTCCTATAATCAAAATAGGCGGCGTCTACCTGTCCTCCACCATCCACCACGGGGATAACATGGGACATAAAATTAAGCAGATTGCTCGACTTCGAGTTTGCGTAAACCCGTGTTGGGCATCTGATAGTTGCGGCTCCACCTGCGCCAATACTTTCTTTTGGATAGCCGACTCCATTACTTTAGCCATCGTACAAAGTACCGCTACAGGTCGATATCCCTCTACACTTGGACCTGCCTTAATTTTTGGTACAGGTATAACCCTCGTCATCTTCCATCGGTCCGGGAAAATCCCCTGTGATAAGCACAGATTATAAATATATGTAAGGGGCTCTCCTAACGTATGACGACAATCTCTTAGCACATAAGAAGGAATGCCATCTGGACCCGCAGAGCGCTTCGGTTTCAGCCGCTGCAGCGCACTGCGCACCTGCCCCAGGCTCAGCCTGTCCACCTGCACTCGCGCCGCGTTCGCCTCAGCCTCCGACATGGCCGCGTCAATGTCCAGATTAGCGCGGCGCTCATTGTAAACGGATCGAAAATACCTGGCAAATTCATGCGTAATCATAATTCATAATTCATTCATAATTCTTTATTGCACAAAGATAAATAAAAAGTTACATTAGTTGAAAACATATGTACAAAGGCGAGCTTATCTCTAAAAAGAGATTTCTTCCAGCAAACCAAGGCATGATCGGAAAAATTACCAAGAAAGGGTAGGCAGTGCACAATATCGAATAACTTATCTATAATAAATAAATAAATTGAATATCTATAAAATATGTAAAATAAAATATCTATATACCAAACTACTAAATAAGTACCAATAGATACATAAACCTGTACATATAGTAATAATATACATACTATAACTACTATCATGAAAGAGAGAGGAAGTGCTCTTTTACCCGGTTTTTGAAAGAGAAAAGAGTGGGACTGTCTCTTATCTTGCAAGGAAGTGCGTTCCACAGTCGGACCGCCTGCAACCTGAAGGTGTGCTCATACGCCGAGGTGTTTGCCTTGGTGTGGCTAAGAGTGAGACCGTGTGAGATCTCCGGTGCCGATCTCCTGAAAAGAGATACTCAAAGCGCTGTCGAAGGTAGCTGGGGTAGCGCGGATTTTTCAATATATTAAAAAGATATGAAAGTCTCGGCGACGACGAATCGTTAGCCACCCCAACTCTTTGCGATATTGAGAAACGTGGTCGAATTTGCGCAACCCGAAGATAAACCGAATCCCGAGATTCTGAAGTCGTTCGAGTTTTTTCAGTAGATCTTCGTTCGCGCTTGCCCAACTTACATCGGCGTAGTCGATTAGCGGCAGGAGAAGGGACTGTGCAAGAGTGATTTTGGTCTGCCGCGGCAGGAAGTACTGCAGCCGCCTGAGGGAGTGGAAGGACGCAGAGACCCGTCTGCTGACCTCGCTGACATGTGGAGACCAAGACAGATGGCTGTCAAATATAACCCCGAGGTTTTTGGCTTTGTCAGTAAACTCTATTGTGATGCCATTGTACGATACAGGAACAATGGGCTTTTGTAATAAGGAAAGAGTGTGCCTGGTTCCTAAAATCATGGAACCAGGCACACTCACACCCGACCAAATCACATTCTAAAAATGTGATTTGGTCGGGTTTACCAACAGCCCGTATGATGAGGCCCAGTCTTTCACATTCTCGAGGTCAGCATTCAGTGTCTCTACAGATGAAGCTACAAAAGGCGAAAAGTGGCGATAAATTTGGACATCATCATGCGTACAGATGATACGAAGAAGAGAGGACGTCGGAGATGGAGTTTATGAAGACTGAAAATAGAAGAGGAGAGAGAATACCACCTTGAGGCACTCCTGAGAAAAGATCACACCATTGAGTTTCAGTCTCTTCAGACTTAATTCGTTGCTGACGACCTCTCAGGTATGAGTCGAACCAGGTAGCAGCGTGGAAGGACACATTCAGTGAGCTCAATATTGCGACAAGGATGTCAAAATCGACGCAGTTGAAGGCATTGCTGAAGTCAAGCAGGGCTAGCACCGTGGCCAACTTCTGATCCATCGCTAGCTGTTTGTCATCACTGACTTTTAAAAGTGCTGTGGTAGTACTATGCCCTGGTCTGAACCCAGATTGGTACGGATTAAGAAGTTTGTTTGATGAAAGGTAGGAGGAGAGTTGGTACCTTGCCGTCTTTTACAATATTTTGATGACATCTGCTTCCTCTCTTCGACTTAATGTACTTCCAGAACGCCCCAGGTTCCTCACATAGATGTTTTTCCACAAGCCTACTACACTGCTCTTGAGCCCGCATACTCGAAGATTTCACCCTCGCCGTATACATTGCAAATTGTTCGTAATCAGCATTTGATTTGCTGGTTTTATATATCTTATGCAAGTAACTTTTCATCTTAATGTCGCGAATCAAGTCCTTAGTATACCACTCAGGATAATTGTACCCAGAGATTATACTATTTCGCTTTTTATTTGGAACACAATCATCAAAAATACTATTCACGGCTGTATAAAAATAATCTAAGCAATCATCTACCTAATTCAAACTATACAACTATACAAATTGCACTGCTTTTCCCCACAACAAGATACAATAGAACATGACACTATGAAAGTAACTAAAATATACTAGCCTAGATGTAGCCACATCCGTGTTTTGTCTGATGTTCCTAACAGCGTAAGCCGCAGAACTTAATTTACTAGCTAATTTATCTATGTGGGTTCCCCATTGC
The DNA here is from genome assembly GCA_949825045.1 of Argyresthia goedartella. Lineage (NCBI taxonomy): Eukaryota > Metazoa > Arthropoda > Insecta > Lepidoptera > Argyresthiidae > Argyresthia > Argyresthia goedartella. The sequence goes on along the minus strand of OX463832.1, from coordinate 9,547,901 downwards.
AATTTGCTATCAATGGTTATTACTTCGTATCCTTTACTAATTAATGTTGCTTGCTATCTAACACTAACTGGTCTCAACTTGCCTGATATTTGGAATTGAGAATTTGATACACTTGGTTTTACCAGAATTTAGCAATAAATTATTAACTGTGAACCAATTCAAGGTAAAAGACAATGCTCCATTAACATCATCAAAATCTTCTTTTTGTCTTTTAATTGTGAAGACCAGTGAAGTATCATCAGCAAACAACACTATGTCAGTCAATTTCTCCACCATGAAAGGCAGATCGTTAAAATATACCAGGAATAAGAAAGGGCCTAATATGAAACCTTGTGGAACGCCAATTTTTACAACCGATCATCAGATTTAACGCCGTTGACTTCTACCTTTTGAATTATATTGCTTAGGTTTGATCTTAGTAGATACAACGCTTTATTTTTAACTCCGTAATGATTTAATTTCATTAATAGCGTATGATGATCAACACAATCAAATGCCTTCGACTGATCGCAAAAAACTCCGATAGCATCCTGTGCGGCCTCCCATGCAGAATAAATATGAGATATAAAGAACACACATCACAGCTCCAAGGAACCTTTTTCGGGGTTCCTTGGAGCTGTGAGAAGCTTGTATGTATTTTATATCATCACTAATATTTTCTGATGCTTATAATCCTGTAATTCCTGATCCAAACAATTGCCAATATCCGTGTTATTAAAAGAATCAGCCGATGAACTTTGTTGTGAAAGTTTCGACGAAGTGCTGGGCTCTGCCTGTACATCTGGTGGTGTTTTTTCCGCTGAATAGTAACGGGAATCTTCAGATATTTCTACTTTTCTTTTTCTTATTACATAACGGTCCATTTTATTATAATGTTACGACGTAGCGTAGGTAAATTTGATTGCAATTATTCTTGAATACACAATTTATTATAACTGAAAAATGCAACACTAGTACACTTAGCACTAAAACACACACGGTCACACTCCGCGTATTTCTAATATCACTAAGCTCAACACTGACAGAAGTCCGTGGTCACAGATAATAATCGCAGTTGTTCACTTTTTATCAATTCCAAGTTATCGCGAGGATTGTAGCTTTCAAACTCACCTGGCAGCGATTCTGCTTCCTTTATATATGTGGCTCGGTTTTTTCGAGAACATTCGCTGCCAGAATGTTCGCTTCCAGTAGAATATTCGCGACTTTTACTCGAACAAATGCTAGACAGAAAAAAGTATCGAGATCACTAGAATGGCCGGTACTTTTTCCGTAGGCATGTGTTAGCTATCTACCTGCCTGTGCCAGACAGGAACGTAAACAATACGATGACACGGACGCGGAAAAATACAACTACTCGATAACTCAACTCCGAGTGGACTGACGAAAGAAAGAAATGAACAAATAGCACGTGGTGGGCTAACTGGCGCGGGTGGCGCGGTTGGCGTGGGCGGCCCCCCCATATGTATCCGCCAACCAACGGTGGCATACCTAGCATGATTTCTAGTGCCGCTGATGGCGTTGAACTCATGCAGCCTGTGATCGCTACACATGCCATTCTCTGGAACTGCTGTAGTGGTTCGTGTCGTTCGTTGCCACCATACCAGGGAGCCATATGTGATGATGGGTCTCACCACAGCCGTATACATTATATTTTCGGATTGAGTCCCCATCCGTTCGCTACCAACTTCCTACATGGGAAGAAAGATTTGGTGGCTTTCTTTAGTGTCGCTTCCATATGCTGGTTACAACTTAATTTGTGATCAAGCCATACGCCTAGATATTTCACATGTTTTATCTTTTTTGTGAATAGTACCATCTCAGTTTTAGCGGGGTTTACTGAGAGTTTGTTTTTGTTGCACCATGTTTCTATGTTCCATCGTACTAATTGCTTGCGGTCAAATATGGTGTTTATAAAAGGCCGTTCACGAGTATTGTTACGTCATCGGCGTATGCTATTGAGTAAAATCCTCTTGTGTTCCATTTGTATCACCAGGTCGTTAGCTACTAGTACCCACAGTAGTGGTGAGTACGCCCCCCAGTGGGCAGCCCTTGGCGACTTTGCATTTGATCTTATTCTTGATTTCTAAAGAGATAATTCTTGATTCCAACATTTTTGTTATGCATGCTATGGTTTGGGTTGGTGCCTCGTTGTTCTAATCCAGTTCTGATGCTACTGAATTTAGTTTTGTGAAAGGCTCCTTCGATGTCTATGAATACCGCCAGGCATGATTGTTGGCTTAGTATTGAGCTTTCTCCTGACCACTGCATGTAAGGCGGTCTCTGTGGATTTTCCCGCCTGGTACGCATGTTGGTTTGGGTATATAAGGTTGATTCTCATGGCTCCGTCCCTTATGAATCTATCACACATTATTTCTAACGTTTTTAGAATGAATGATGTGAGACTTGTAGGTCTGAAGGATTTCGGTTAATGTATTACCTACATGGAGTATGGAACATTTTGCGATCTAAAGCCCAAGCTATTGAATTTTCTCTAAAATGTTATAGCCTATGTCAACGCAGAAAAATCCAAGGACTCCTCATTTGTTAAAATCTTTCAAGCCATTTGTTTTGTGTTTGTAACGCATACTAACGAAATGCTCATACGCTAGAAAAACTCTATCTGTGAATCTGTTTCTGACAGGTGTGTGATGATGCGTGCATGTCGCCAAGTGTCTGCTGGGAGTGCTTGTCGGTGCTGAAGAGATGGATTCGCTTCAGAGAACAAATCAAGGAGTCCTTTACCATTCTACATTTGGCACTGCTCAAGTGCGATAAAGAGGTATGTTATATATATATATATATATATATATATACATAGTCAGGTCATAAGTTCTGTCACATGTGCAATATGAAATAATTTAGACATGTTTATTATTTATGTAAACATTTATATAGCAAAATGAACTTAATAAAACATAGATTCTTATGGTAATAAAGTTTATTCAAAATGACCCCGCGATTTTGAATACAGGCCTTTATTCTGCGCGGCCCAGTCGTCTATCGCAGCACGAACGAGGTCCATGTCAATATCAGCGGCTGCCTTAATCAAGGATGCCTTGAGTGACTCCAAATCAGGATGAGGCTTTGAGCAGGCCTTTTCCTCCAAGTGTTGCCATATCTTGTAATCTAACGGACTCAAATCTGGACTGGAGGAGGGCCAGTCTTCGTGCCGGATGAAGTCGATTTCACGCGCCGCCAGCCAGTCTTGTGTGCTTTTCGCTCTATGAGCTGGCGCAGAATCTTGTTGGAATACCCAGTGCCTGTTATTAAACATGGTATGAGAAACAGGTTCCACAAGGTTCTTGAGGACTGTATTTTGATACACAACTGCATTCGTTTTTACGCCTTTCTCACAAAAATGTACCTCAGTTAAGCCCCAATAAGAGACTCCCAACCAAACCATGAGCGAGGATGGAAAATGACCTCGTTTGACACGCGGAATACGGTTGCTCGCTTCTTCACTGCTGTGTGCGTACACCTTATCATTTTGTTTGTTGTAGCTCTCTTCCACGGTGAAAATTTTTTCATCCGAATAAAGAATTTCCCGATGCTTTTTTCCCGCGTACCGCTTCAACAAAGCGCGGCATCTCTTCAGTCTCAGGTCCATTAAACGAGCGTCCAAACGATGTCCTGTTTTTCTTCGATATGCCCTAAGCCCTAAGTCTTCATTTAACACCCTTTTCACCGTGGTCCTGCTTAACCCCATCTGAAGGGCCAACAGTTTCTGCTTACGTATGGGATTTCTGGGAATTCGCGCCTTCACAGCTTTTATCACTGCTGGAGTCCTAACAGAGCGAGGGCGACCACTTCTTGACCTGTCATCTACACTAGAGTCTTCATTGTATCGTTTTATGGTACGATAAACGAATCTTTTGGTTATATTCAAATTTTTCAGTAAGTCGAAAATCTGAATTGGCGCGTAACCGCAACGATGCAACGCAATAACTGCGACACGGTCTTCTTTAAGTGTCCACTCCATATTTAAAAATGAGGAAAATTCTAAAAAATACACATTTTTATTTTCATGAAAAATTCGAAATTCGAATTCAATAAACTTTTTTGTGGCCAGCGTTCTAAATTCAAAAGTTTTTATTGTGTGACAGAACTTATGACCTGACTGTGTATATATATATTTATTGGATTCTCTGCTACATAATGTTTTGAAAAATACAAATAGATCAATAAATAAAGGAGAATGGGAGATATTGACCCAAAGGAGACGATAGAGAGATCAAATCCTATACAAAAAACCCAGGCCCGGCGCGATCGAAATATATCTCAAAATAAAGAGTTTAATTATTATAGTAATTCTACAACAGAATTAGTGGCTTAAGTATTTTTTTGCCTTCTGAAGTTTCGCAGGCGCACAAAATTATACTTGTGCTTCGTCCTCGGTTTAAACCTGAAATCTTAGTATTATTATGTATACACATTGTAGTTACATGGATAAGTGACACCACTCTGCACAGTAGTTAGGAGAAGTGTAATGTTACCTTGGCAATAGCTTTTTCACATCAGCAGCTCGAACAAGAGGCTTTTGCTGCGAGTAAACAGTGTGCAAAGTTGCATTTTGCTCACTGAGTGAGATAAAGGAGATTTTTTATTTTGAAATCGCATACAGCCAATGGGCATCGAGTTATAATTTGATGTTCTTTGGCGGTTTGCGATTTCGCCAAAGTCACATATAATACTGCCGATTTTTGACTCGATTGCAGTATCTATGCATTTAAAATCCAAATAATCGAGTTTCTTCGAGAATCTCCTAGCCATTCTAATTGATAAATAATACATATCAGACAAATATTCCGTAGTGTAAATTAGTCGAAGTTTATCATGAAAAATTACAATAAATGTTATTTTGTTTTTGATGTTATTTTTCATTCTCTCCAATTCCAAATTCTTAAATTCCAAATGTCTTTAATACTGTAGGTATTTACATATACTTAGCAATCGTCATTTTTTGCCACTTCTCTACATTGGACCACTGTGGGAGATGAAGGGCGTAGAAACTCCCACAGATTGATTTTTAGATTTCTTTTAAAAATTGATTGTGCTTAACTAATACAAATTTTATAATATCATTATATCATAATTAATAAGTAGGAATAAATAATTACAACATTATTAATAGCAAGGTCTGTGTTGAGCCAGGTTAACCACATACAGTCCAGTCATCTAAGTAATCTTGAGCATTGTAATATCCCTTTTTCGAGAAAGTCGCTTTAACATGGTTTTTAAATTTCACAAATGGCAATTTCAAGATCTCCAGATTTATCTTGTTGTAGTAGAGAATGTATTGACCCTTGAAAGAATTGCTAACCTTCGCGAGTCTGAACCGGGGCGCAAGTAGTCTTCTGTGATTAATATTACAGCTATCGCTAAGTTTGGCAAATGTGGTAAGGTTCTTGCGTGCATACATTATGTTTTCGAAAATAAATTGACTTACTAGTTACCTACCTCCTATCTGCTAGATATCCAATAATAAGAATCGGAGCGCAATCCTTTATGACGGACGAAATAGGCACGGATAGCAACAGAGTCCAGAAATGGTAACTGGATCAGATCGTAACTGTTCAGTTATTTGAGCTACATGTAGGCAGAAAGATACTTATTTGTTGGAAATCAAAAAGCCCTATCTAGGAAGGTATAAACCGTCGGTACATAATTATTCTAGTGTTCTAATCCTGAATTCCCTACACATCATTTGGTACTGGTAAAAAGACTACACTGCACTTATCTAGATATAACCATTTACCAACTTTAAGATTTGATACAAACTCAACTTTTCACACGCGCAAACGACGACGTTTAGTTTGTCGGCGCCTTTGAAAAAGCCGCCCGCTTGACCGGGCGGCGGCAGTCAATTAATCAAATGTCTTTATTATTGTAGATATTTACATATAGTTAGTGAAGTAAATGAGACAACCGTGTCAGCTCGTAGCTAGTTTATGACTGCAGTGCAGGTAGACAACCGGCGCGCGGGCAGGCACGCCGCGCGCATATACCACATTCCTCCAACCTTACTTAGAAGAGCATCTATTAACAATAGAAATAGACACATTAATAATTAAACACGTAACTAACTAATTACATAACTAACTAACTAATATCTTACAATCTAATCAGAAGAACTTCTTATAATCTACTTCAGTTCTCTCCCTACGCGAGCGAGAGGGATGCTGGGGCTGGCCTGTCTCAGCTCTCGCATCAGCCTCAACGTCTACATCAGCAACTGGCTCCGTCTCGCTATGTTCGTTAGGTTCTATTGCCTCAGACCATTGTTCCTCCTCCTCCTCCACTTGACCAGTCGACACGTCCTCATTATGGTCACCCTGCAGCTTCGGCAACTCCGCGCTCGGAGCTGGTGTCAGTGCTGGTGGTGGAGTAACAGGCGGAGACACCTCACCGGTCGGGCTCATCGTCTGACGTTACACAATGCTCTTCTGAAACCACAATGTCACGCATAGTTTGCCCAGTATACTTAATTAATTGGTTAACATCTCTTTTACAAACTGTACCATAATCTTTAAACAAAATTTCAAACATCCGGTGGCCTAACTCTTTCTTTACAATACCTGTTGACCAACTTTGCTCTTATTATAAGTCCCTAACTCATCTTTCCATAGTTCGTCATACTCGGTCAATAGCTCGCGCACCTCCACGTCACTTATACCCGCATTGATATTATTATTTGAGCAAAATGTGACCTTAAACCTCGCCATGAAATCACGACCAATAAGAGGTGGGCCGCCATTTTGTACAACGTAAAACAAAATATCGTCGCTAACATTATTATATGTTAACCTTAATGACAAACATCCTTCCGGTGTTATATTATGTCCGTTATAAAAGCACATCTTTACATCGCACTTCTTTAGAAGTATATCTGCGAAATGGTCATTATACATTTTACTCGACATAACACTAACACTAGATCCTGAATCGAGTTTCCTCTCATATGATTTTACATTGTTCACGAGAACTGACAATAATATAGGCTTAAAACTCGCGCACCTCAAATTGAACATTTGGCATTCCTTACACTGAGTACAGTCGTTACCGTCGTCGTCAGCATCCTCGGACTCCATATCGATGTTGTGCACTCTGCTGTAACTACGCGATTTACTAACACACACCTTTTTAAGGTGTCCTTTTACGCCGCAAACTTCACACTTGTAACCCTTATAACGGCACTTTTCTGTATCGTGATTCTTCATACCGCAAACCGAGCACCTCGGCCCGCCGTCACCCTGGTGTCGCTGCGCGCTGCTGCCGCCGCCAGCGCCGTGCGCGGGCGCGCGTCGGCTGCTGACCTTGAACACGGGCTCCTCCTTGATGTTGGTCGTGGACGTTGTGCCGATAGACCGAGCTGCTCGCGCACACGCCACCTGCCGCGCCACTTCAATCGCTTTGGACAGCGTCAGCGTCACCGCATCTTGTTCGAAAAGGCGGTTTCGTTCTGGGCCTGGCTTGTACGCCAGAACGAATCGATCGCACAAGAGTTGATCTAAGGCCGCGCCGAACCCGCAATGTATAGCCAGTCCCCTTAGTCGCGCAGCCCATTGTTCGGCATTTTCACCATAATTTTTCGTCGCTTCGTAGAATTTCGCCCTGTCGGCATACGTTGACCTCTTGGGTGTAAAATGCCCGTTGAGTATTGTAACTAGCTGGTCAAATGTTTGACCTTCGATCGCACTTGGGTGAATCAAATCACGCACGAGACGGTATGATTCGTCAGACAAATGAGTTTTAATTTTTGAAATTTAAAAAATAAAAATAGCTTCGGTGAGGACGAATAACCACCAACACTAATAAGACAGTGCGCAGACGAGTTAACTTTACCTTTAACCACCTTGATAAACCAATCATATATTATGGGGACTTACTTAAAAAATTCCAGACTTACTTAAAAAATTCATCATTAGACCTATACATAAGAAAAATTCAAAGTCCGACCCAAATAATTACAGACCCATTTGCCATACTTTCAACAATTTCAAAAATTTATGAAAAGTCCACCCCTTGAAAACCACGACCTTGAAATAAATTATAATAAAACTAAAGTAATGATATTCCACCCCCGACAAAAAAAGCAACTAGATTTCGTCATCACCTATAAAGGTACTCAAATATAAATAGTAGACCGGTTCACTTTGCTTGGAATTGATGTAGATTCACATGTCCATTGGAAACAACACACTCAATAAATTTGTAACAAGATATCTCAGTTCTCTTACGCACTTAAAGAAGTAAAAAAATCCAATGACCTGAAAACTGCTCTTACGGTATACTATGCATACACTTTCGCTTGGCTCAGCTACGTCATTATTTTATGGGGAAACAGCACAGGAGCCCCAGCAATATTCATCTTACAAAAAAAACTAATACGGATCCTAGTAAATATCAAACAAACGGACAGTTGTAAACCTTTCTTTCAAAAACTTAATATTCTGACTTTACCATGCTTATACATATACGAAATGTGCAAATTTGTCCGTAATAATGAGAATCTTTACCATAAACGTGGAGAAATTCCCGTAAACTACTCATTAAGACATAAAGACAGACTCATCCAACCCTGCACTTCTACTCTAAAGATGCACTCATCTAGTCCTTATGTCATGAGTATCAAAATATATACTCATGACATTGCTCTTTTTCCAGTTGTAGAATTTTTGTATCCATATCACAAATATCTTTTTTATTTTTTCATTATCCAATTTTACGATTTGGAATTGCTGTAGGAAATCTTTTTTTAGTTGTTTTATACTCTGGGATATCTTATTTTCAATCGTTGCGGATAGTTCTGTTACTATTTGGTTTTTTATGGAATCTAATTTAGTATCCAGTAGATCTGCAAAATACTTCATGTTTGTAGATGGTGAGCCGGTGTTTCCCATGGAGTTTAAACTCTGTCTTAATGTGTCGCCCATTGGACTTTGATCTGAGTCAGAATCGTAATTGTTTGCTGTGTGGGTGCTTCTTACTGGTGTGTTGTCAGTCTTTCTTCTTTGGGTAATATTTTTGCATTCAAAACATTGCCAAGATATATCATAGTGATGTGGGTTCTCTCTATACTCAGTTGTGCTTATATTTAGACATTTATAGTGATAGACTTTTCTACAAGAGCAACATTGTAATCTCTTCGATATGTTTACATGTTTTGTACAAGCAATGCAATTCATGTTTAGAAACTGGTGCTGCCCTCTAGTGTTAGAAATAAATATCACTCGTCATTCACAGTTATTAGAAGCACATCGGTGATCTCTTCGTTCAGAAAGTTTATTATACTGTCACTAGATGTCGCTGCGGTGTGCTTAGATGAAGAAATTATGCTGACTAATAGGTTAATAGAAAATTAGGTTATAATTTAATGCACTTTTATCAAAACTTGTCCATTTCGTCCGTATCACTTTTAATTGGAATGTACAGGTTTGTTTGTAGTTCTGTGGAATTATTTGTTTGTCACTTTACTCAACCAGATTGGATGTTTTTTCAAATATTTATGAATTGTATCTAACACCGTTTTTAAGCACTTGTATTTTATAGTTTTAATAATCTTCAATATATGTTGTTGTTCGATGGTCCAATTATCTAATTACACTGTTTTTTGACGCTTTGACTCTTTGTACACTATTTTAATTTATTGTTTATGCGGTTTCAATGTTTACTTTACGGCAGTGTTGCCACTCTTGTAATATTTGTTCAATGTTGTAATATTTGTATTAGTTAAGCACAACCAATTTCAAAAGAGATCTAAAAATCAATCTGTGGTAGTTTCTACGCCCTTCTTCTCCCACAGTGGTCCGACCTACAGAAGACGAAAAAATTACGATTGCTAAGTGTGGTATATGCGCGCGGCGTGCCTGCCCGCGCGCCGGTTGTCTACCTGCACTGCAGTAATAAACTAGCTACGAGCTGACACGGTTGTCTCATTTACTTCATTGGCGCTGCGGACCGGTCGCCTACGCGTGCAAATAAAAAAAAAATGGCGAATATAATTATCGGAACCTTGTCCGTGTTTGATCATAATAACCAGGAATGGCCGATATTCTTCAGTCGGTTCTCCCAGTTTATCAAGCTGAACAAGATACCAGCAGAAGATAAAAGTGCCGTGTTGCTGACTCATTTGTCTGACGAATCATACCGTCTCGTGCGTGATTTGATTCACCCAAGTGCAATCGAAGGTCAAACATTTGACCAGCTAGTTACAATACTCAACGGGCATTTTACACCCAAGAGGTCAACGTATGCCGACAGGGCGAAATTCTACGAAGCGACGAAAAATTATGGTGAAAATGCCGAACAATGGGCTGCGCGACTAAGGGGACTGGCTATACATTGCGGGTTCGGCGCGGCCTTAGATCAACTCTTGTGCGATCGATTCGTTCTGGCGTACAAGCCAGGCCCAGAACGAAACCGCCTTTTCGAACAAGATGCGGTGACGCTGACGCTGTCCAAAGCGATTGAAGTGGCGCGGCAGGTGGCGTGTGCGCGAGCAGCTCGGTCTATCGGCACAACGTCCACGACCAACATCAAGGAGGAGCCCGTGTTCAAGGTCAGCAGCCGACGCGCGCCCGCGCACGGCGCTGGCGGCGGCAGCAGCGCGCAGCGACACCAGGGTGACGGCGGGCCGAGGTGCTCGGTTTGCGGTATGAAGAATCACGATACAGAAAAGTGCCGTTATAAGGGTTACAAGTGTGAAGTTTGCGGCGTAAAAGGACACCTTAAAAAGGTGTGTGTTAGTAAATCGCGTAGTTACAGCAGAGTGCACAACATCGATATGGAGTCCGAGGATGCTGACGACGACGGTAACGACTGTACTCAGTGTAAGGAATGCCAATTGTTCAATTTGAGGTGCGCGAGTTTTAAGCCTGTATTATTGTCAGTTCTCGTGAACAATGTAAAATCATATGAGATGGAACTCGATTCAGGATCTAGTGTTAGTGTTATGTCGAGTAAAATGTATAATGACCATTTCGCAGATATACTTCTAAAGAAGTGCGATGTAAAGATGTGCTTTTATAACGGACATAATATAACACCGGAAGGATGTTTGTCATTAAGGTTAACATATAATAATGTTAGCGACGATATTTTGTTTTACGTTGTACAAAATGGCGGCCCACCTCTTATTGGTCGTGATTTCATGGCGAGGTTTAAGGTCACATTTTGCTCAAATAATAATATCAATGCGGGTATAAGTGACGTGGAGGTGCGCGAGCTATTGACCGAGTATGACGTACTATGGAAAGATGAGTTAGGGACTTATAATAAGAGCAAAGTTGGTCAACAGGTATTGTACAGAAAGAGTTAGGCCACCGGATGTTTGAAATTTTGTTTAAAGATTATGGTACAGTTTGTAAAAGACATGTTGACCAATTAATTAAGTATACTGGGCAAACTATGCGTGACATTGTGGTTTCAGAAGAGCAATGTGTAACGTCAGACGATGAGCCCGACCGGTGAGGTGTCTCCGCCTGCTACTCCACCACCAGCACCGACACCAGCTCCGAGCGCGGAGTTGCCGCAGCTGCAGGGTGACCATAATGAGGACGTGTCGACTGGTCAAGTGGAGGAGGAGGAGGAACAATGGTCTGAGGCAATAGACCAATTTCGCAGTTAAAAAAATTAGAGCTCTTACCGACGTAGACACCGCTAGACTAGTCTACTTTAGTTACTTTCATAGTCTAATGACCTATGGTATTTTATTGTGGGGTCACGCTGCGAATGCTAATAGTATATTTATTCTGCAGAAACGGGCTGTTCGGGCAATTTATAGATTAGGGCCTAGAGTGTCACTGAGGGATAAGTTTAAAGAAATCAATATTCTGACATTTGTGTCTCAATATATTTATGACAATCTTGTGTATGTAAAAAGAAATATAACTAATTTTCAGAAGTACAGTGATATACACAATTTTAATACTAGAAATAAAGACAAGTTGGTTGCTTATGTAAGCCGACTACATAAAATTAGTAATTCTTTTAAAGGCAATTGTATACGCTATTACAATAAGGTCCCTACTGATATTAAAAACTTACCTTTAGACAAGTTTAAAATAATAATAAAACAGAAATTGTATAAAAAAGGTTACTATAGGATATCTGATTACTTAGAGGACAGATGTCCATGGGAATAGATTGTTTGAGTAACAGGCTGTTTCGATATATAATTAGCATTCATTTTGTAATTTGACAATATTTTATTTAAAAAAGGAAATGCAAAAGATGCGACGACTGTGGAGTTTCTTCGGTGAGCTCTTCTCCACAGATTCCGCCATTGTGTTAGTGAACTCACCCAAAAAAATGTAATGACGGATCTAAGTGATGTAACAACATCCTATGGAAATAAATGATTTTTGATTTTGATTTTGATTTTTAGAACAACTTAAGTGTTGGGTTTTCGGTCCCACTGACAATGAGCGACCACAGACTCAAGTCTTGTTGCGGCGTGAGGTTGGTACGGAGGGGAGGAGTAGTCTCTGCTGATCTAGCAAATGTGCCCTGAGTTTCCGCCCAAAGGCACACCTACTAGCCGTTTCACGGACTGGACTGAGCCTAATATAAAAAAGCCTAAATAACTATGCATTATAATAAATAATGACAATAATCAAAATTTTATTCACCAAAAGTCCATACTTTATCGGAAAAAAACACTTCAATCGTATTTGACACCTATTCTTATTATAGAATTACTATAATGATTATACTCTTTATTTTGAGATACGTTTCGTTCGCGCCGGGCTGAGTTTTTTTTGTGACACCTTCTTTCCACCATTAACAAGACCTAATGTTTTTTTTTGATGTTATAGTAAAAGTTGCGATTTATGTTAGATTTTTTTTTTTGACCAAACTCCATTCAAAATTGCCCATCTTCTTTGAGGATATTCCAATATTATCACCAAATCAACAGGATGTCAGGATCACTCTGGATATGGGTGTGTGTCGGCCTGGCCCGGCCTCAAGCCGTACCCATCTCCACGAGTTTATGTACGGAGTATAGGTTTTACTTTCAATGTACTTCAGTGTACAAAGAGACAGCCCGCTGACAAATTAAAGAAAGAAAGAAAGAAAGAAAGACAGTCAGAGTCGACCGGGAGCTATCAGGATCGTCATGGCCCTGGTCAGCCTCCTTTAGCAGTCATTTTGTCCCTGACAGAACCCTGAAAATTAATTGAGTGATGCTGTTTCACAGGATATAAATGAATTCCTGCTGGCAGAAGTGAGCCGTCCTTCGCGGTTGGAAAAGAGCTTCGGCTTTTCTTATGACATCAGTCCGGGTCAGAGATATGATTATGACGCGGTGATGGCTCCGTGCAGTGATTATGTCGCGCCGGAGAGGACTCCGTGCAGTGATGATGACGCGCTGGTGATGACTAAGAGTGATGATGATGCGGTGGTGGTGACTGCGAGTGATGATCACGCGGTGATGACTGCGAGGGATGATGACACGCCGGTGATGACTGCGAGAGTTGATGACGCGCCGGTGCGGACTGCGAGTGATGATAACGCGCTGGTGATGACTGCGTGTGACGATGACACGCTGCTGATGACTCCATGCAGTGATGAGGACGCGCTAGTGATGGCTGCGAGGGATGAGGACGCGCTAGTGATGACCACGAGTGATGAGGACGCGCTAGTGATGGCTGCGTGTGATGAGGACGCGCTAGTGATGACCACGAGCACATGCTTCATTCATTCCATCGACATCTCTGCACACGGTGATGACACGCAGGTGATGACTACTACTGAAGATGATGGTGATAAAGCAGCTGCTTTGCAATATTTGGAAAATTACATCGAGACCTCTACCTTCCGTGCAGATCCAGATGAACAGTTGAAGGAAACTGATGCATGTACAAGTAAACAAGTCAAAAATGGTGTCACCACTATAAACATACCAAAATCAAATAATGTGTTAAAAGGTACCTACGTTTGCGATTACTGTTATAAAAGGTTTACTTCAAAAACTGCGTTAAAACGTCATATCGCTATATATGACATTTATCCGCATAATAATACAACTATTCCGTTTCCATGTGAAGATTGTGTTGTAGTGTTGTGTTCAGACAAACAGTGTAGCGAGTTTTCGGACGGACAAAGATTACTTCAGAGTATTAAAACAAATAGTAATATCGCGAAGAAACAATATCAGCGCAATGTTCAATCAAGTCAATGTCATAATCATTTGTCAATTTCAAATAAAAAAAAGAAAGAGAAATCATTTGCACAACAAGGCCATTTGATCAGGCACAGAAGAACTCATACTAACGAGAAACCATTTCAGTGTGAGGTGTGTCGTAAATCGTTTTCAGAAAAAACATCGTTAGTTGTTCACATCAGAACACATACTGGCGAGAAACCATTTCAGTGTGAGGTGTGTCGTCAATCGTTTTCACAAAAAACATCGTTAGTTGTTCACATCAGAACACATACTGGCGAGAAACCTTTTCAGTGTGAGGTTTGTCGTAAATCGTTTTCACTAAAAACATCGTTAGTTGGTCACATCAGAACACATACTGGCGAGAAACCTTTTCAGTGTGAGGTTTGTCGTAAATCGTTTTCACTAAAAACATCGTTAGTTGCTCACATCAGAACACATACTGGCGAGAAACCATTTCAGTGTGAGGTGTGTCGTAAATCATTTTCACGGAGAGATTATTTGCTAAATCACATCAGCACGCATACTGGCGAGAAACCTTTTCAGTGTGAGGTGTGTCGTAAATCGTTTTCAGGAAAAGCATCGTTAGTTGTTCACATCAGAACACATACCGGCGAGAAACCATTTCAGTGTGAGGTGTGTCGTCAATCGTTTTCACATAAAACATCGTTAGTTGTTCACATCAGAACACATACTGGCGAGAAACCTTTTCAGTGTGAGGTGTGTCGTAAATCATTTTCACGGAGAGATCATTTGCTAAATCACATTAGAACACATACTGGCGATAAACCTTTTCAGTGCGAGGTGTGTCGTAAATCGTTTTCAGATAAATCATCGTTAGTTGCTCACATCAGAACACATACTGGCGAGAAACCTTTTCAGTGTGAGGTGTGTCGTAAATCATATTTATTGAAACATCATTTGCTAAGTCACATCAGAACACATACTGGCGAGAAACCTTTTCAGTGTGAGGTGTGTCGTAAATCGTTTTCAAATAAAACATCGTTAGTTGCTCACATCAGAACACATACTGGCGAGAAACCTTTTCAGTGTGAGGTGTGTCGTCAATCGTTTTCACAAAAAAAATCGTTAGTTGTTCACATTAGAACACATACTGGCGAGAAACCTTTTCAGTGCGAGGTGTGTCGTAAATCGTTTTCAGATAAATCATCGTTAGTTGTTCACATCAGAACACATACCGGCGAGAAACCATTTAAGTGTGAGGTGTGTCATAAATCATTTTCACGAAAATTTGATTTAAGAAGGCACATTAGAACGCACACAAGAGAAACCGTTTCATTGTGAGGTATGTCGTAAATCGTTTTCAGAAAGAAAAAGAATCGATCAAATCAACACACTGGCGAGAAACTATTATATTAATGTGTGAGGTGTGTCAAAAATCGAATCTAGAAAAAATAACATATGTTGGTAAGGTGTGTCATAAATATTTTGTAATGAAATGTTATTTGATCTGTCATAGAAGAACACACACTGGCGAGAAACCATTTCAGTCAAAAATAATTTGTAATGAAATGTAATTTGATCTGTCATAGAAGAACACACTGGCGAGAAACCATTTCAGTGTGAGGTGTGTCCTAAATAATTTGCATGTAAACGTACTTTGTTAAACCACGTAAGACAAATGGCGTTTTAAGTTAGTCTTAATTTCGTTTTTACTTAAACGAACATTAGTCGATCATATCAGAACATTGAACGGCTAGTCGTATTGTCCTGTAAAACATTGGTTTTTGAGTTATGCATGTCGGAATATGGAGCTGCTACATAGCTGCGGCGAGCGGCTAGCCCCCTGTCATGCAAAATGAAGTATAGACGAACTGGCTAAAAGTGCGCACAATTGTGCATCTGGGAACAAGGCGAGCCGCTATGTGTGTTACTCTATTTACTGAACTGTCAATCAACTAACTGGACATAGTTGTACAATGTTAATATACAGACCGTTCACCATAAGATGTCACCAGTCTTGGGATTTGGCAGCATTGCCTAAGGTGTTGCCAACAATATATGTACCTTTTACCCCCCCATTATCTAATCTAGTATGTACCAGATTAATATGTTTTACTTGCATATTTTTAAATAATAAATTATAAGATTATATAAGATTATAAGTAAGACAGTTATAAGATTAGGAAGCTTATAAATGATAGCACAATTAAATTTTTAATTATTTATTGATTTCATTTTCCTTGACAGTAATTATACCTAACCTAACCGACCTAACCACTTTATGGCCATGACTTATCAATAATTGTTCAGCCTCATAAATCGGCGCTTCTTTGTGCTCTTTTATAATTTGGTAAATTTCTGCTTTCAACATTGTTGGTAAATAAGGCAATCCCTTATTTGTAATCCATGTATTATTATCTTCATATGTACTTCCTCCAGCTATAAAAGCAAATCCGGACACATTCGTATTGTTTGGTTCAGTGTTTGCTAACGGAGCGATTTTATTCTTTTGTCTTATGTTGTTAAATTGGGCTCCATTGTTATAATAACAGTTCTTTAGGGGACTGTAAATTAAAGCACTTCATAAAACTGATATAAATTGTTTATTTTTAACTCAACCTAAGTACGCAGAATTCGTACACGGTATATATAATTAGGTACACATGCTACTCTGTTCGTGTCCACGGAACGACTAACTCGCGTCGCGCGGTTATGCTGACATATCAGAACTGTTACCCCTAAACTCATCCCGCCCTTTTTAAAAAAAAATTTTTTTTTGAATAATTAAATAATACAATATTACACACTAGATTTTTGTTGGTAGTACATCATACAATATTGCTAAATGCAAGTACCTACACACGACCCACAACGTACCCACACGTAGTTGCTGACTTAGTGCCTGTGACACCCATACTTACAATAACAATTGAGTTTCAAGAATGAAATAGGTACCTATCTGCATTTATTTTATTAGTTCTGCCAAACCTATTTTGTTACATCCTGAGCTATAAATAACAACTTGAATACAAACTGGGGTTGTGAAAACTGATATGATACTGCGCCTTTACACTAACACAAACACATAAGTCAATATACAATACATTTCTTAATTACATTTCGTGACACAAAAAAAAAAGGTTTCTTTTTGTAAAACCAAAGCAATGACAATCGCGGTGACATGTGTTTCGATGTCCGACTTTAAATTCAATACATACTTATTTATGATAAGACTGTGGTAGTTATCACGAAACATTTCCTGCCATAAACTAATTCAACTCCTTCAAACTATTGTCGTGACGACGCCGATTTATTACATTTATAATACTTCATAAACCAAGAAAAAAAAACAAAAGAGAACACTACATATACACTAAGACATTCGCATACGCTAACGCTACGTAGGTACACGTATAGTATGACCACACAAACGATTAACACCATGGTTGATAAATAGTTATTGTCGACTCTATCTTCAATGTCCGTAAGGCGCGGAGAGCGGACTCGCATTGTTAGCTCCGTTCTGCGCTTTAATTATTGAACTCGTTCTTGCTCTGCGTTTTACCCATGATGTTTGCGAAAATAGCAATTTGGACACTACCCCTGGTTCTATCCAAGTGTATATGTGTATCTGACAGTAAAATAATTATATCTAACGTAGTTCTCTGCTTATAAGATTCGAATACTGATTACTAAATAAAAAAAACTGCCGTATAGGCAACGGTTGTTCTAGTTAGCTATGAAATGCGCTGTACTAAAATACTTTAGCTAAGTAGGTACTTACTTTACATAAATCGGACAGGGAGTTTTATAACTCTGCCGGCGCGGGAGCGCCGTTCCACGACCTCTGCGGTTGGTGACGGCAGCAACGGCGGCGGCGGCGTGGGGTTCTGTAGGCAACCGGCCGCGTCGAAAATTCTGGGGTATAGTTCGCTACTCTGTCCCTGATTTGTTGACGGCACACACCTAGTGGCGTCATTAGTGTCGGTCTCGTTAAGTAAATACGCTGGCTTGAGTCTGTCAATTGAAACCTGTGTCTGTCTATTAGCTAGTTGTACTGTGAAATATTTATCTGACTTCCTAATAACCTTGAATGGCCCGTCGTACGGTGGCTGTAATAATAATACCTTGGACACCATTTACACACATTGATCTAGCCCCAAACTAGGATTCCCTGTATCTTGGGTACTAGACAACGATACACATACTTATATAGAGAAATATTATACTTAGATAGATAAACAACCATGACTAGGGTACAAACATCCGTTCTCGTCAAACAAATATTTGCCCCCACCGGGACTCGAACCTGGGACCCATGGTTTCGTAGGCAGCGTCACTGCCGACTCGGCCATTCGGGTCGTCAAATGGCTTGCGTAAGGCATCATTCCTGATAAATATGTGCGTACATGTCTCAAGGTCTGGGTGCACAAACATTTTCTTTGAATTTAAATGGTATTTTGATGCCGGTCTAGTCTGCCTAATGATTTGACGTAACTTATCTAAATATTCGTGTTGGTCTAATCGCTCTTCGGGGCCTTGGGTATAAAATTCTCCCGGTAACCTAATCGTCTGACCGTACACTAACTCTGCTGGACTTATGCCCGAGTCACTGCGAATTGCTGCCCTCAATCCTAACAAAACCTTTGGCAACTCATCTGCCCATGAGGTATTCGATAGTCTCGCCATTAGGGCTGCCTTTAGACTGCGGTGCCACCGCTCTACCATGCCGTTACTTTGGGGATGATACGGGGTGGTTCTTATCCTACGGGTACCTACCATACGCATTAATTGGTCAAATAACTCGCTTTCTCATTTGCGCCCCTGGTCAGTCGTAATTCTGGCACAATTTCCAAATCTGCATATCCAGCCTTCATACAGCGTTCTGGCCACTACTTCCGCTGTCATCGTTTCTACTGGAAAAGCCTCCGGCCATCTAGTAAATCGGTCAATTACTGTAACTAAATATCTATACCCCTCCCGGGTAGTCGGGAGCGGCCCCACCAGATCTACATGTAAGTATATGCTCGAATCTCTCGCATGTTTCAAATTGACCTACACCGGAAATAAAATGCCGTAATACTTTTGTTCTTTGATAGGCGATACATGTTTTGGCCCAAGTGCCTACATCCTTGTTTAATCCTGGCCAAAAATAACTCTTAGCTATCATTTTCCTTATTATCCCGCTTCTTTGCATTATGTAGGAATTTAGGAGTTCCTGTTGTTGTTCGACGGCCTTGGGCAGA
The DNA here is from genome assembly GCA_949825045.1 of Argyresthia goedartella. Lineage (NCBI taxonomy): Eukaryota > Metazoa > Arthropoda > Insecta > Lepidoptera > Argyresthiidae > Argyresthia > Argyresthia goedartella. Next base: position 9,528,527 of record OX463832.1, on the reverse strand, counting down.
TGTGACCTGTAAAAATTTATCATATCTAAAAATCGTCTCAACTGTTCTACGGTCACCGGGCGGGGAAAATTTTTGATCGCTTCCACTTTTTCATCGAGGGGTCTGATTCCCTCGGATGTTACCTCATAACCTAGGAACACTACCTTATCCTTAGCAAACTGGCACTTGCCCATGTTGATCGTGAGCCCGTTTTGTTCGTAGCGCCTAAGTAAGGCATCTAAATGTTTTTTGTGACATACTTCGCAATGACTAGCTACTATGACGTCATCTATGTAACAAGCTGTGACTTCTCGCAACCTGTGCTCCCCTCTGCCACTGTAACTCTATTTCCTTTAAAACAAAGTCATTCATAAATCTTTGATAGGTTTGTGCAGCATTACAAAAACCAAAGGTCATGCGGGGAAATTCGAAAAGCCCAAACGGAGTTATTATGGCTGTTTTCTCAATATCTGAAGGATTTACCGGAATGTTGTGAAATGCCTTATTGGCGTCTATGTGGGTAAAAACTTTCTTACCTGCAAGCCCGTACGTAAAATCTTGCATCCTCGGGATGGGGTACCGCGTGAATTTAGCCGTTTTTTTTGGGAACTACGTGGAGTGGGCTGGCCCACTCACTCTTTGATGGGCGGCAGATACCAAGCTCCTGCATGTTCCTGAATTACTCTTTAACTCTTTTGTACCGATCTGGGGGCAATGGTCTTGCCCTCGCGTGGATTGGGGCACCCTTTGTCTCTATATAATGATGTACCCCGTGTTTTACATCCTGTTTTAGATTGAACGGTTTCGTTACATCGGGGTACCTGGTGTGACGTCCCTACTTGGAGAGGAATAAAAAGATTCCAAATAGGTAGCCAACAAGAAATTTTATTTAACGTGGGTTCTCCAAATGTAATCTGACCCTGGTTACGCAGCAACGAATCTTCCCTGCGGGTTTTGCCGTAGTCGGAGTGCCGCTGACGTCGGAGAAGTAACGGTCCGAATGCAGCCGGAGCAGGGAAGCAGGTTAGCCCGAAGCGGTGTCAGGAACCGGGAAACCGTAGGGAAAGCGGTGATCCCGAAGAGGTGCCAGGAACCCCGAACTGGAATTCGAAACCGTTCCTCCTTTAACATCTGTTACTGCACTCCGTCCGAATGCTCCACCCGCCAAGAAAAGAATAGTGTTGTCGTGGTGGTAACAATCAGAACGGAGTTACATATACAAAGTAAAATACAGTGCTAGGAATAAAAACAAGCAAGCATTCATATTTGTTATCGGCAGACCCCACTTGGGACATTTTACAAATAATCGGACATTCTACAAAATGTCCAAATGTGCAATCTGCCGGTAACATTAATTATTTCTATATATGAAAAAAGGATATTTATTTGTTTATCGGCAGACCTCACTTGGGACATTATGCAAACAATCCGGACATTTTATGAAATGCCCAAATATGAAATCTGCCGGTAACAATCAACAATTTCCACACAAAAAGGTAGCTAGTATAATTTAGTAAGCTGAACATATTTTCCAGACATTCTATAAGAAGCCAAGACACACTAACGCGTGTCTAAAAGCGGGTAGCAATTTGCGTTACAATGCGATGTGAATATCGCGAAATAATAATTAGCGAGTCTAAAAGGAATAAAACGCAACAAGCAATAAATGAAATGAGATGATTCTGGACACAAATGAGTAAGCCCGAAAGTACCTAACGGTAAGATGATTTTAAAACAGTATCTTTCACCACTCACCTCAATCGGGGTTAATATGAAGCACAGACAAAACTAAAACGTAACTACTAGCAGTGCGTTATGATTAAACGCAAGCAACCACTGCTTAGAGTCGCTCGTCGGCGTACGGTAAAAAGGGACCGTTACAGAGCGCCAGCAGGACGGACGTGCGCACAGTGCCGAGTGAGTTTTCGGAATCACGCCGGCGCCGCAAAGTCAAGTTGCGGTCACGGCTGGTCAGTTTAAAACGGGCCAATCACAGCAGAGCGAGCGAGTTGTCAACAGTGGAATGCTGCTAGTACAGCGCGTGAAAATTAATACTGTGATTACCAGCCTCATTTGGCAGTTTTATTAAGAGAATTACTACTTAAATTCAAAATAAGACCAGTTAATGATAGAGTGAAGACAACGGCAACTTACAACGTTACAATACCCCCTCGCCCAGTAAAGGGTTTTCATACGTAATGAAAATCCAAAACCTAATTCTAAATATTCTTAACTAGTTTTAGATCCTTAACATGCCAGGTGCCTAAGTCCTTTCCCGTCATATCCTCTAAAATGTATACCAAGGGTGATTTCTTAGCGGAGACGCGACATTTGGTATATTTGGGCGCTAACTTTTTACTAAAGTACTTGTCTTTATCACTCAAGACATAAGCACGTTTTAGGACAATGTCGCCTACGCTGAATTCTGCCTCTTTCCGCCTAAGATTATAGTGCGCCGTATTTTTTTTATGTGCGTGCCAAAGAGATGCCTGTACCTTATCAAAATATTTTGACAGGTGACCCAGATTTTCAGCGTAAATGTCGCGTGGCAGAAATAGTAGTTCCTCACCCAGATCGTTATCTGTATAATGAGAACCACAAGTAACCGTTTCTCGTCCGTACACGAGGAACGATGGAGTGTAGCCAGTTGCTTCATTGACGGAGTTGTTAATGGCATACTGTATTTTGGGAATATTAGTGTCCCAGGTTCTGTGGTCATTGTCCACGTAGGTGGAAATACATGTAACTATTGTTTTGTTATAGCGCTCGACAGTGTTTACTTGCGGAGTATATCTCGGAGAGAAGAATACGTTAGGTATCTTGTATTTCTTAAAGAGGGTATTTGTTACCGAGCTAATAAACTGGGTACCATTGTCAAGGAATATTGTCTGTGGGATTCCGTGGACCAGAAACACAGAGTCCTCCAGAGCCTTGACGACAGCTTCCGAAGTAGCGCGTCGCATGGGAAAAATAAGGCAATATTTTGAGAAGCAACATGTTACGACCAAAATATAACTATTCTGCTTTCGACTGACCGGAAGTGGACCTATGAAATCAATAGATATCATTTGAAACGGCCGTGAGCATTGTTTAGGTCGACCCATCGTACCCAGCGTCGGATGGTTTTGTGGTTTGTAAGTGAGACATTTTGAACAAGAACCAACAAAACGTACGACGTCTTGGTGCATGCCCGGCCAGTAGTATCGAAGAAGTAAGCGTCGATAGGTCTTGAAAATACCCAAGTGAGCAGCAGTAGGGTCAGCATGATTCTCCTCTATGACGCTGTCACGCAATTCTTTCGGCACCACTTCCTTCCAGGAAAACTCCGAAATCATTTCGCACTTATTTTTGGAGTGGCGATAGAGAGCACCACCTTCGATCAAGTAGTTAGGAAAGAGGTTCGGCTTTTCTAAACAACCGTTATAAATGTTTTTGTACCATGTGTCAGTAGTAGTCAAATTAGAGTTGACCGTACTGATAGAAGCACATGGGAAAGCACGAGATAGTGCATCTGGAATGACATTATCGACCCCACGACGATGTTTAAGTTCGAAATTAAAGGCAGACAACCTCACACACCAGCGTGCTAGTCTTCCGGTAGGGTTGTCCAGTGACAAGAACCATTTGAGCGCGGAGTGGTCGGTGTAAACGGTAAAGGTTTTTCCGTTTTCCAAGTAACACCGCCAGTGTTCTAGAGCGGTTAAAACTGCTAGCGTCTCCCTCTCGGTTATACTGTAGTTCTTCTCAGATCCCGACAACGCCCTACTCATGTATGCAATCGGATGTTCTTTACCATCAATCGTTTGTGTGAGCATGGCACCAATCCCAAAATTGCTCGCATCAGTGTGTACTTCGAACGGTAAATCGTAATTGGGACAAGAGAGAACCGGGGCTGATACAAGACACTCTTTTAGCTTATTAAAAGCATCATCAGCTTCAGTTGTCCACTGAAACTTGGGTGCGTTCTTCTTACTTGAAGTCAGTTGGTTGAGTGGTCCGGCAATAGTGCTAAAGTTGGGGACGAAACGGCGGTACCACGTGGCTGTTCCAAGGAAGCTTTTAAGATCTTTTTTTTTTGTGGGTGTTGGGAAATTAAGGATAGCCTCGACTTTTTCAGGATCAGTGCGAAGGCCATGCGCATCCACAACATAACCCAAGTACTTCAACTCATTTCTGAAGAACTTGCATTTTTCAAGGTTGATGGATAAGTTCGCTTGTTTTAATTTATGCAGCACGCCTAGTAGTAAGGACACGTGTTCCTCAAAGCTGCTGCTGATGATAATAATATCATCTAAATATGCGAACGCCTTTAGATCAAAATTCCCGAACAGGAGATCGACAAGCCTTTGTTGAGTGGCAGGTGCATTGGTGAGACCGAAGGCAGTGGTCTTAAAACGGAGAGTTCCTCTGCCTGGAACATAGAATGCAGTTTTGTCTTGATCTTCTGGAGCTATTGGAATTTGCCAGAACGCTTTCGACAAATCTACGCTAGATAAGAATTTTGCATCGCGTAGGTTGTCTAATATTTCAGTTATATAGGGCAGGTTATATGCGTCCTTTTTTGTGACCGAATTCAGTTTACGGCTGTCGAGGCAAAAGCGAGGTTGTCCATTCTTTTTATAGACAATGAGGACAGGGGACGACCAAGCGCTCTCGCAAGGTTCAACTACATCTAACGCTAGCATTTCGTCGACTTGCTCTACCAAAATTCGCTGCTTCTCAGGTGACATTCGATAGTAACGTTGTCTTATAGGTTGAGAGTCACCAGTATCGATATGGTGAGTTATAAGACTAGTTCTACCAAGGCCCATACTGTCAGTGGAGATTTCCTGGAATTGACTGACAATTGAATCGGCTGTGGACTTTTGTGAATCAGAGAGATTATCGTAAGACTGTATAAAAGTCTCATTTTTGTCGATACTTATTTCTGCCAAAGAAGAGTTGGACAAGGTGATGCTACCTAAGTATTTGGGACAAATATTGAAAATCCGCCAAAAGTCAATGCCTAGGATAAGTGGGCTGTCCACATTTGGTAACACGTAACCCTTAATAATGTGGAATTGTTCTTCAAAGTGAATGGGAAGATTGATGTAGCCAATACTTTGAAGGGACTGGCCTCCAGCAGCAGTCACGGAGATACAATCATCGGTAAATACTTTTAGACCATGGTCCGACAATAATTTATGAGAATCATTGCCGAGAATAGTGACAGCAGATCCAGAATCGAGTAGACCAGAAGCAGGGATGTCCCCGATTCTAACGGAAATATAGGGTCTACTGTCCTTTGTTGGTTTACTATCCAGAATTGAGGCGACTCTGAAACTAGAGAAGAAGTTTCTAAGGGTTTGTAGCCATTTTTCAAAATCTACTCTATCGAAATGACCCTTAGAACCGTCCCAATTCTGGCTAATTAGTTTTTTTTGAACGGTAGGAGTACATTTAGGGCATTCAGGTTTCTTTACACCTTTATTACCGCACCCAAAACAGACGATGACGTCACGACTAACCTTACACTGACGAAGATCGTGAGTGTTAGAGCGGCATCTTAGACAAAAGTTATTTGACTTTACAGTTGTTGCAGGAGCGATCGCAGAGACATGGTTGTCAGATTTCGTCTTACATGGCTTGTAAGCAAATTCGGGTGCTAGTGTGTGTGTGGTAATCGTTGGTGGCTCGCGAAAGTGTGACATACGGGTTTGTATATTTTCGTAATTTTTGCACAACGTTCTCAATACCCCAATATCCACAATCTGAGTTGCCGAGGCCAACGTACTCGCATAACATGGCCGGATATTGTGCAATAGTATCTCTAATTTGTCCTCTTCGGATAATTGTTTCGATAAGCGCGAAAACATTCCTGCCATTATGGAAAGATAAATGGTTATCGTTTCTGATTCGCCCTGAGTGCGAGCCCTAATTTCAGAAAGTAGACGATAATCATAGTCAGTTTGGCTGAAATCCTCTAACAACAGAGATTTGAGATCCAACCAGTTGTTAACGCTATCTCTTATACTTCGGAACCAGTGCAATGCTTGATCGGTGAAAATTTCCGTTGCATAGGACAGAAGTTTGGAGTCCGAAATATTTCTGGCCTGACACAGTTCCGAAACCCTTTCGATAAAAGCCCGAACACATGATTTCCCGTCGTACTTCAATTTACTAAGTTCGGAAGTATTGCTACGCTCGCAAGTTACAGAAATCACGCTCGCGCCACTAACAGATGGCGTTGATTCCCTACACGCAGTATTAGACGAGGAAGATATTGAAAGGGGATCCTTTGCTTGTGATAAGAGAGCTAGGATCTTCGAATAATATTTTCGGTAAATCTCCGACAGTTGATCATGGCCCGTTTCGAACTTTTCATCCGTAGGTACCCGACTTAATCTGTGATAGACATGGTGCATCAGATTTTGTGTCCTAAGAAGAGAGGATCTATCTGGTGCAGGTCCGTCAAGAGTAGATTGCACTTTGTCCAAGATTTTGACGACTGCAAGTAAGTCGTCCTTAGGTTCAAGGTGAGATAACAGAACGTCCTCTGACGGGTATTCTGTCACAAGTTTAGTTATTTGTTTACGTAAAATTTCTACGGTAGTGCCTGGGTTTTCACCTCTGATGGCAACTTCGTACTCCAGTTCTGCTTTGTTTAGAGAGAGAAACTTAATTTGAAAAGACATGATGCAGCTCAAATAATAAATACCAAAGAGATGAGTAGTGAAAGTGTACTGATTCCTTTAGTCGCCTCTTACGACATGCACAGGAGGAAATGCAACTGCCGTATTCTTTTTTTGATTTCCCGGGACAGCACAGGAAGAGAAATCAAGGAATTGAAAATGACGCTACTAATTAGTCTCCGTTCTGTTACAAAATGATTTATGTACGTTAGGTTTTGACGGTATGAATGAAGTGAATGACGATGTAGAAAAAAATATATATGTTAAAACTGCAAATAAAAATATTGCAACTAGTGGGTAGGTGGTTAATTTTTTTATAAGAGAACGAGAAATTAAAACCAACGTAGGAATTTGAAAAAAACACTACAATTTAAAAGTTTGAATAATAACCACGTACACAGAAGTTGCTAAGCAAAACCAAAATTACAACACAGGTAAACGTTTACAAAAACACGCACACACAAACAACTAACTACTTACAGCGTAAGCAAGGCCAGACTAACCACGTTGGGCGCCACTGTGACGTCCCTACTTGGAGAGGAATAAAAAGATTCCAAATAGGTAGCCAACAAGAAATTTTATTTAACGTGGGTTCTCCAAATGTAATCTGACCCTGGTTACGCAGCAACGAATCTTCCCTGCGGGTTTTGCCGTAGTCGGAGTGCCGCTGACGTCGGAGAAGTAACGGTCCGAATGCAGCCGGAGCAGGGAAGCAGGTTAGCCCGAAGCGGTGTCAGGAACCGGGAAACCGTAGGGAAAGCGGTGATCCCGAAGAGGTGCCAGGAACCCCGAACTGGAATTCGAAACCGTTCCTCCTTTAACATCTGTTACTGCACTCCGTCCGAATGCTCCACCCGCCAAGAAAAGAATAGTGTTGTCGTGGTGGTAACAATCAGAACGGAGTTACATATACAAAGTAAAATACAGTGCTAGGAATAAAAACAAGCAAGCATTCATATTTGTTATCGGCAGACCCCACTTGGGACATTTTACAAATAATCGGACATTCTACAAAATGTCCAAATGTGCAATCTGCCGGTAACATTAATTATTTCTATATATGAAAAAAGGATATTTATTTGTTTATCGGCAGACCTCACTTGGGACATTATGCAAACAATCCGGACATTTTATGAAATGCCCAAATATGAAATCTGCCGGTAACAATCAACAATTTCCACACAAAAAGGTAGCTAGTATAATTTAGTAAGCTGAACATATTTTCCAGACATTCTATAAGAAGCCAAGACACACTAACGCGTGTCTAAAAGCGGGTAGCAATTTGCGTTACAATGCGATGTGAATATCGCGAAATAATAATTAGCGAGTCTAAAAGGAATAAAACGCAACAAGCAATAAATGAAATGAGATGATTCTGGACACAAATGAGTAAGCCCGAAAGTACCTAACGGTAAGATGATTTTAAAACAGTATCTTTCACCACTCACCTCAATCGGGGTTAATATGAAGCACAGACAAAACTAAAACGTAACTACTAGCAGTGCGTTATGATTAAACGCAAGCAACCACTGCTTAGAGTCGCTCGTCGGCGTACGGTAAAAAGGGACCGTTACAGAGCGCCAGCAGGACGGACGTGCGCACAGTGCCGAGTGAGTTTTCGGAATCACGCCGGCGCCGCAAAGTCAAGTTGCGGTCACGGCTGGTCAGTTTAAAACGGGCCAATCACAGCAGAGCGAGCGAGTTGTCAACAGTGGAATGCTGCTAGTACAGCGCGTGAAAATTAATACTGTGATTACCAGCCTCATTTGGCAGTTTTATTAAGAGAATTACTACTTAAATTCAAAATAAGACCAGTTAATGATAGAGTGAAGACAACGGCAACTTACAACGTTACACTGGCTAAAATGTCACTACATGCGTTTTTGCAGTCAAAAGTGCTCACCCTAGGCTCGCTGTCCTGCTTCACAAGTCCTGACGCGCTCAAATTTGTAACTCTATCTACGATTTTCCTACCGCTTATGTCTACAATAAGTTTATAGTGATTTAAAAAATCTGCACCTAGTATTGGTCTGCTTACGTTAGCGATAACAAATGTCCATTTTAACGCCCTCCTTAACTTAAGATTAAGCTCTAAAGTAACAGTACCATACGTCTTGATTTCCGATCCATTCGCTGCATACAGACTATATGTCACATTTTCACGAGTCAAAAACTTACGCACTTTAGCTTTCGGTATCACTGAAATATTTGCTCCAGTGTCAACTAAAAACCGTAACGAATTTTTACGGTCATATACACAAAGACGATTTTCCCAGGCGGCGACGTCGTCATCCCCTTCCGTCTTTCCGATGGTTGCCGCCAGTAGTTTTCCGACCACTTCTTCCATGCACAAGGCTCCTCGCATCTCCTGGCCCTAGCTCCGTATCTGAAGTGGAACCGGCACATCCAGTCTGGGCTGTCCGGTGTCCTCGTAGGCGTCGTGGATCTGACTCTCGAAGTGGGTCTGCCTCTCGAAATGGATCTGTTTCTCTCCACAAAACGCCGTGGATTGCTCTGCACTTCGCCGCGTAGAGCGGCTATTTCCAGCGCCAACTTATTAACTGATGCCATTATCTCGTTCACTGTAAACATTTGTGTGGAGACACTGCTACTCACCGATGCCACTTCACTCGAACCCGTCATATTTTCCACTATCTTGTCGGCTATATTTGCAAGGTTTTCCAGCGTCTGGTCTTGGCTCACTGTCAAAACCGCTCGGACCGATGCTGGTTGGCGCGCCAACCATAGCCTACGTACCGTTTCTTCATCTGCTTGGCAATTTCTCGCAAAAAACCATCACAACTGCTACGCATCTTTCGTAGAAGTTGTGATGGTTTTTGAGAACCGAGTTCCATCTCACCTACCAAGCGTTGGAATTGTCTTTCCGGTGACTCCTCATAAACCTTCAATAAACGCTCCTTGAGGGCCTTGTATTTCTCGGTTGCTGGTGGCATAAAAACTATGTCCGAGACTTGTTGAAGCGCGTCTCGGCCCAGTTTTGATACAGCCAACTGGTACTTATACTCGTCCCCTTGCTTTTGAGGACACACAATAGCCTCGAACTGAGCAAACCAGAGTCGTGGGTGCTCTTTCCAGAATTCTGGAACCCTCGTCGACACGGATATCGTGGCCAGCTCGGTTGTGTCTTCCATCTTTACTCCCTCGCTGCCTCCGGCATTCCCTGCGGGCGGCGTCATTTCCACTTGAAGGCCTGCTCAGGCGTGGACTCTGAGCAGGGAGTCGTTCCGAGTCCGTTCGCGTTATTCACTTCTCACTTTGTCCAAAGTCGTGGGTCACCAGTTTAGGGGACTGTTAATTAAAGTACTTCATAAAACTGATATAAATTGTTTATTTTTATTTATTTATTTATTGATCTTAAAAAATCCACAGCTAATACAATTATGTAAGGCAAGAAAAATAATCTTAACATTATCCAATAACGGATTTACATTTTTTGTTTAAATATTATAAGACAAACGTAGTTGGCGATCATACTTATATATAGAAATTATAACCAAAACTAGTTATACATATATGTAACTAGTGTTGATTTAGTTTTAAAAATTTAATTTATATTATTGCAAGTTGAGATGTGGTGTGCCGGTTGTGTAAGTAGTGTAGGTTGCATGTGTTGTGTAGTGGTGTGATTGTAGTTGTACCTGTATCTGCTTAGCCCTACGACGACGATGGTCTTGGGATCGGGACTGTGTCTATTGAATTTCCACTAAGCAGGGTGAGTATAGGTGAGTAGGCTGTCGTATGACACGGCAGATACATCATCAATGTATCTGTTTGTTTAAATAATTCAAATAATATTTTATTAAAAAGTTAGACTGAGAAAGGGGGGACATGGAAGAGAGGAGTGTGCCTGGTTCTTTTATTCGGAATATTTAACCGGAGTGCTGAGGAGATTAATTAAGGAAAGTTCAGTCTTCCATTACACAGGTCATGAAGAAATAGCATGTCCAGGAGACGCCTCCTGTCCTCGAGCGTTTGCAGTTTTTGCTTTTCCAACGAAGTATTGTATTTTATCGCTAAAGGATTTGTTCGCGACTGTACTTTACCATCATAAAATTATTATCAATAATGGAGTGGGACGAGTTGGGGAACGAAATTTGTTGTTGTATTGTTTGACGAAAAACGAAATCATGTTGATTTTATTATATTTCAAGCATATATGTCTTTTAATTATTTTATCGCTAAAGGTTTTGTTCGCGACTGTACTTTACCATCATAAATTATGATCAATAATAGAGGACGAGGACGAGTTGGGGAACGAAAATGGTCATAATGTACAAATTTTCAGATAAGAAATGAGTTTTTACCAAATAGTTTTACATTATGCTGGTCTTAACATGCGGTTTTTAGACGCAGTAAAGAGGGTTTATGATACGTGTGTAGATAAATTATATTTACTTTTAAATGCGCCAACTCGTCCCGTTCGGAGAAGCATCTGTGAGACGAGTTGATGAACGAGTCGGTAAAACGACTTTTATTTTGCTAATCGTTAGTTTGCTTGATGAAAATAAGATAGAAAAAAATGATATTTAAGTATTGGCGCCATACTAATACTTGTTCAAGTTGACCTTTTTAACAATTAATATTTCGTCAAATTGGCTGTAAAACCAGATTTCTGTACTTGAAAATAGCACAAGGTATATAAATAGTAGATATTTGGTGTCATAATAAAAAAAAACATTCCAAACAACGCAAACACTTTTTTTTTGTTTGCCGGCACTTTAGACTCTTGAGCCGGATATGAATGGTCCAAGGAGAATGTTTAAAAACACCCCCGACGACGCATTAATGAACTCGTTTCCTTGCAACCTTTTTTGATTTTTTTTAATTAATGTTTAAAAAATATATTTTAGTTTTATTAAAAATAATCTAAGAACCATCGCAGTAAAGTCTACTAGCAACTACAAAAACCTCATTATTAATAAGTATACCCGTTTGACCGCTATTCCTTGTAAAGCTAATCACTTTCGAACTGCTGAATCGAGTTTAATAAAGATCAATCGTAGTGAAGTCTACCACCAACTACAAAAAACCGCAATAAAATCAGTCCACCCGTTTGACCGCTAAATTATGAGTAAAATACTGGAACACTTATGCACAAACGCGAGCTCATCTCTAAAGCTCATCTCATCTTCAAAAAGAGTTTTATTCCAGCAAACTTTGGCAGAGTAGGAGAGTCTATTGCTAGAAGCTACTAGGAGTCACAGTCTGGTGCACAATCAATGAAATAACTACCTAATAACATATAATAGTAGTTTATGTGACTGCTGCATAATGGAGGGCATAAAACTCGAGTTCGGCTCGTTTCATAATAATATCACTCGAGAGTTTTAATGCCTAATTATGTACAGTTACATACACTAGTTTATCTACACACATATCATAAGCTCTCTTTGATGTGTTCAGGAACCGCATGTTTGACCGGCATTGTGGTTCTGCAATTGTTTAGCTTGTTCTTTAGTACCAACTTCACGCAGGCGGGCGTCGGCGTTCGAAATTTGAATGTCAGTACCAACTTCACAGACAAACTAGGGACGGCACGCGGGTGGGCGTCGGCGTTCGAAATTTGAATGTCATTATATGTAGAAAAACTACACATAATGACCCTTATGTGTAGTTTTCCAGATACGAAACTAGTTTTTACCAAGTAGTTTAACATAATGCTGATCGTAACGTGCGGTTTTTGAACGCAGTAAAGAGGGTTTATGATACGTGTGTAGATAAAATATATTACAAAGTAATATCATATATTATTATACTCCAGGCCTCTATACTTGGCCAATTTTTTAAACTTTAGGTGCTTTTTAGTAACGGAAAACAAATGGATATCTAGGAAAATAAGAGACAGAGCTGAGCAATATATAAATCTCTGTCCCTCACTATATCATATCACCGTTCCTTTTCTGAGGGTAAGCCCCTAAAGTTTTAAAAGCTGGCCAAGTCTAGACACCCTGAGTATACATATATTCGTTGCTAAGCTGATAACTTTCAGTTGGAAAGTTATCAGCTTAGCAAGTTAACCGATTTTAAATCAAACATATCCAGAACCATTGCAGTGCAATTACAAAAAAACACATTGAAATCCGTACACCCCTTAGAATGCTAGAATGCCACAGACAGTCAGACAGATACATAGACAGTCAGACAGACGCTTCAAACTTATGACACCCTTCTTTTTCATCAGGGGTCAAAAAACATCTTCAACTAAAATGTTTGTAAGCAGCACATACACATACTTTATGTAACAGGATAGTAGACTTTCATACCTTTTTTGTACATTTGGAGTCAATATTGTCAGTTTTGATAACATTCACAGTTCTGGAAGCATTCTGAAAAACCATGCATTGTTGTGGGTCTACATCCAGCTCGTCTCTCTCCACCTTTACTGACACCAGCAGATCCACTCCATCATCATCCAAGATCCTCACATCCTGCTGCTGTCTGTACGGCGACTCGATGATGTTGCTAAGTTTTTGCATCTCGGTTAGTTGTGGAAATGGATACTGAAATATTATAACCCCAAAAATTAGAGATTTCCCTTGAATGAGAGATTGTACTTTACTTTATTCATACAGTGAGCCCACAGGGTGGTAACCGACGGGAGACGGAATAAAAGGCTTGTTATTACATGCTAAGTTAAAAATTTGTCTATTTGATTGGAATACAATCCTAGCTTATATAATAGGTTGGTACATGTTATTAATGACATTCATAAGACATAGTATGTGATAAGATATTTCCACATAGATATGTGAAGATCATACACCCTTCACAGATGTGAAGGGTGTATAGTCCGGGACCTACATCACGCTGTGTCTTGCTTGGGAAGCGAAAGTCAGTAAAGTCTGTTCAGTTAGATAGCACCACAGCTGAACACTGCTTTCTTTGAGTAAGCGCCAGCATTAGACAAGAGCCAGCAAGTGCAGAGGCGGCGCGATAGAAGGCAGCGGGAGTTTATGCAGAAAATAATATTTTTTTGATATTGTGAATTTGGGTGAAATAGTCACAACAGAGGAGCAATCACTCGCCTGTGTTCAGGGGGCGTCCTACCTTATCATCTATCTATGAAATTTGTGAATTCTTTACATGAACTTAAATCAATATGGCATAGTTCATACCTATACATAACTATACCTTATAGTTTGTTCATAAAGTATAAGTATCAAACAATCTGCTAGATTGCGGCCTAGGAATAGGGTTTGCTACACTCCCAAATTGTGCTACTAGGGCTGTTGTGTTACTATTTTGTCTAATCAAATACCTGTACAGATACTTCAACTCAGTTGTGCGCGCGGCGCTATGTGTGCGTGCGCTTGTAAATATACAGGTTTCATTTGTGTGGCAGTGACGCGGCAGTCGTCGTCCGAGCAAGACGTGTTCTTATTAGGGTTTGCAATCCGGATATCCGATTATTCGGATATCCGTACAGTTTTTTGGATCCGGATAATTTCTGTCGTAAAATGCGGATATCCGGATCTTAAAGTTATGTCAGATTGACATGAAAACATCCTAAAAAATAAATCTTTTTTTATTTATTTTTTTGCTATATCTACCTACATATGTATACGTCTCTTTTTTGCTTTTGCTTTGTATAAATTAATGACAATTTCAAAGAGTTATATATCCTCTCGTCAGTGGAGCTGGCCTCTATGGGAAATGACAGTTCTTTCGCATCTGTGAGCCTGGTCGTTTTGGGTTTTTTTTGTAGGTTCGTATTTAGCGAAACTGTAACAGTCTTCGTTAACAGATCTCTATGTTTCTTGAAACAAACCAATCAGGAAAGAGCAAGCTAGCTAATGAATGAAATGAAATTTGAACTAGTTGATAATTAAATTCATACTTTTTGATGGTTTACAGGAGGGGCTATATTTGTACCATTCTAAAAACAGGTGGTGTATAAAACAAATGTATGAAGGTCATCTATGTTTGAGTTTATTACTATTTTGGACACACTAACGTGTAATTATAATAAATCAACGAATCCAAATAATGTTTGAATCAGAAAAAATACATAAAAATATACTAAACTTTAGGGTACTATATATTGAACATCACCATTTTGGTGCAATTCAATTGGAATAAAAGCGCAATTTGCAGAGAAAGGCAAAGGACTTAGTTAAGATCAAGTAAGAATCCAGTTATTTCCATAATTCTTATTAGATCTAGAGAAATTCCAATTAAAATTATAAAAGGGGGGCCCAAGGTCTCCGCCTGTGAGCCTGGTCATTTTGGGTTTCACAGACGCCATCTTTCTTTCAAAATTCCCCCCACTGACGAAAGGTTAATGTAATGTTAAATATAGATAGAGATTTTAATTTAATTTCATACGTTACAGTCGGACAAAGTTATTAGGTGCCATTTGACGTTTAAGATATCCATAGAAAAATAATCAGCTGCACACACAACATTGAACCATATCTTCATGACTTAAGTAAACGTCAAACGGCACCTCTTAAATTTGTCCAACTATAGAAATTAATAATTACCACGCTGTTGCTACCTGCGCCGTGCCCGCATTGTAGTCATTGTGCTAAACGGGCCAATCGCGTTGCAGTAGCGTTTGAGTAGGTAATCAGAGGGGAGGGTGCTTGTCTCAGTCTCAGGTAAACCCTTTTGTCGCATTACACGCGAATAATTGTGTTACTATGAGGTGAGTTTCTAAAAATCGTCGTTTATTTTTCCTACATGTAAATTATATATTTTATTTATTGACATAAAAAAATAACATTTGTGAAAAACAGTTGTAGTTTGAATAAATGAACTGCAATGTGCAATCAAAAATACCACGTGAGTTTGTGTTGTAGTTGTAGCCTACAACTACAACACAAACTCACGTGGTATTTTTGATTTGATTTGAAACTTGTAGGCAGCATGTTTTTATATAATTCAGAATTTTGAGTAAACTATTACTTGATTGGTATAAGATAAGAGCGAAAAAATATGCGGTATATTATCATTAAAGTTAATAGTAAATGAATAAGACCGGATTATTTAATTTGAAGCTATGGTCGGACAAACGTAATAGAGATCGCGCCACGAAAGTAGTCCCGCGGATTTTCGGTCTCTCTCTTTCACTCCATGGACTTTAGATTGTAGAGTGAAAGAGAGAGACCGAAAATCCGCGGGACTTCTTTCGTGGCGCCATCTCTAGGTGCCATTTGACTTTTACTTAAGTCATGGAGATAAGGTTCAATGTTGAGTGGCGCTGTTTTTTTTCTATGGATTTCTTAAATATCAAATGGCACCTATTACGTTTGTCCGACCATTGCTGAGATGTAGATTTAAATAGTTATCTATTAACTGTCGTCTTTGCCTTGCTTATTCCGTTTTTTTAAATAGACACGTGTCTTTTTTTTCAGATTGTAATTCAATATTACAAATGCAGTAAAATGACAAGTAAAATTGAATTTAAGGAGTACAAGAAGTCAACGGACTCAAGTTTTGTCTGGCGACATTTTTTGCGCAGTACAGATGGTTTGCAAGCACAATGCAAACAATGCAAAAAAATACTGAAAATAGCCGGCTCTACTTCACCTTTGCACAAGCATCTTAAACTTCACCCGATGATTTCAATCGCATCTACTCAGCAAACTGCATCAACATCAACTGCAGCTTCAACTCGGGAGACTGAAACGATTTCCGAACCTCCGACCAAGAAAGTTAAGATGACTGACTTCTTCAAAAGCGAGGAGAGTGCTGAAGTTTTAGTTTCAAAATTAGCTGCATTAGATGGACTTTCTTTTTACTGTATTTGCAGATCAACCTCAATCAGAACGCTTTTTAACAAAAGTGGACTCAAATTACCACATTCTCCCCACACTATAAGAAAAACTGTGGTTACCCGGAGCGAAGAGGCAAGAGTTTAAAAAAGAATTAGAAGTACTCAAATCGCGTGATTTCAGGTTCACAGCAAGTCTAGATGAATGGACTTCACTAAGAAACATACGTTACATGAATGTCAACATTCATTGTCAAGAATTGAAAGACAAAAATTTCAGAAACCTGGGACTCGCAAAAATAACAGGAAGCGCTAATGCAGACAGCTGCTATCAAATTCTTGAAAACAGACTGGCTGAATACGATTTCTCCCTAGAAGATGATGTTTGTGGTTTAGCTTTGGATGGTGCATCCGTTATGAAAGCTATGGTGCCTATCAAGTTCTTTGTGCATTATAAAAGCCACCGTGGAAGCAATCTGCGAACAAAAAGCTGATTTATTGACAGCAGAAGCTGCATTGCAGTTTATGATTGAAAAATTTGATCAAGAAAACAGCTGCGTCAGCGACGAGCTCATGGTGTCTTTAAAGAAAAGGATCAGTGAACGACGAATTCCTATATTAAGTGGCACACTAAAATACTTGCACAACTGTGCCAATTTTTATAAAGAAGGTCCTTCAAGTTACCCTTTCCAGAATCCTGATAGTGAAGAGATATTAAAGTTCATCGCTAAAATGAATACGCAATACTTTTCGCCAAAACCGCAGCCGGTGCCGATGGAACCTACGCTCGATGACTCAACAGCACAATCCCAATCGCATACTGAAGAAGGTACTGCTAATTTGAACACAACCTTCTCAATAAAGGAACAGTTGCAGAAAAGAATAAATAAAGCCATTTCAGCAACACCGTCAACTTCATCAGCACATAGTGATTCTTCTAGTCAACTAGACATGGAAACGAAGGTCCGAGTTAAGATGGCTCTATATGACAGTGGCAGCGAACGGGGTCTACATTTGTCGCGAGTGTACAAATTACTGAAGACTGTACCACCAACCAGCGTAGAAGCTGAGAGAGTATTCTCCGCCGCAGTCTACATGTGTAAAAAAATTCGTAGTTTAATGCTTGATAATACTCTCGATGCTTCAAGTTTTGTAAGATCATACTACCAAAAGAGTCAGGTGAATAAATAATAGTGTTCAATAATTTTACAAAAATAATTTATACTTACGTGCCTTCTCCTCATTCCACAAAGAAACATCTTTGTATCGTTTTAGTTAAATTTAATTATTTCAAATAATAAAAGTTTAACGTTTGTTGATTTTGCATGTTATTCTATTTAAATTTTAAGAAATGTTTCTTTTTTTATCGTAGTATTATAACGCATTAGTTAATAGGTCTTACTAGTTAAGTATGAGAATATTATTATAAGACTTTAATATTGTTGATTTTGCAAATCTTTAACAATGATAAGAAAATCATTGTTATTTCGTTAAGATTTAACTTTCCAAATTACTTATGAAGCTGTTATTATTGTTACATACGATAACATCAGTCCATTCAGTTCAATAAACAACAATTTCCATGCGTTTTATTTTGTTTTTTATTTTTTTAAATATCCGCAGTCCATTTAGTTAAATAAACAACTATTTCCATACATTTTACTCTGTATTTTTTTTTTAAATATCCGGATATCCGGATATTCAAATTTCAAAACGGATAATATCCGGATAGTAAAAAGTTCCGGATCTTGCAAACCCTAGTTCTTATCGCTTTTTCTTACGGGTACAGTCGTTAAAAAAACGTCTAGTTCTTCGCGGAGAAAATGTTTAAGGAGTCAGGTAAATATTTATTAATTTTAAATTTAGATATAATTAATTTTTATTATGATTCTATTTCCTATAAAATTAAATAATATTAAAATGAAATGAAATATTATATCCTTGTTGACGTTTATGTATTATTGTTTTAGACTCGAGAAACCATTGCTAAGGTATACGAATTTCTGAAAAAAGATGCGAGAGATATATTGCAACTAGTAAGTGATCCAGTTTGCAGTGCAAGTCCAATTTTAATATCTAAATTAAGTGAACATTTAAACAGCGTACGGAAAAGAACAGCAATGGCAGTGGGGGTATCAGAGAGAACAATAACTAATATATTGGCTGAAGGAAAATAATCTGACTCTAAATTTAACATAACATCACGAGTTACCTACTTTGCTAATTTAAAAAGAATAATTCAAGAGAAACTTAATTATGATGGAAGTATTTCGACTTTGTGCACAGCTTTGTTAAAGTTGGGATACAAATGGCGAAAAACTGTGGATAACAGACGTGTTATTATAGAGCGGCATGACATCCAAAAACTACGGTTTTCTTACCTGAAAAACTTGCTCAGATACCGTCAAGAAAATCGGTGTATCGTATATACAGATGAGAGCTATATCTTAACTAGTCATGTGCAAAACAAAGGATGGGGTAATAAAGATGGACCACCTTTAAAGAGAAACATGTCTAAAGGACAAAGAATTATCATTGTGCATGCTGGTTCAGAACAAGGTTTCGTTCCTAACGCACTTCTGACATTCAAAGCAAATAGTGTTTCCGGTGATTATCACTCTAATATGAACGCAGAAAACTATGAAAAGTGGCTAAAAGAACGTCTTGTACCGAATCTGCCACCGAACTCTGTAATTTTGCTTGATAATGCCTCATACCATAATGTTCAAAATGACAGAGCTCCAAATTCTAATTCCAAAACAACAGAAATGCAGAGATGGCTGACAGAAAAAACATATAGCTTTTAATCTAGTTGAAAAAAATTGAACTGTATGATTTGATAAAAAAAAAACAAAGAAAACCATATTTGTTATAAGATTGATGACCATACTTCAGCCATATGGCATAAAAGTTCTTCGACTGCCACCATATCATCCTGATCTAAACCCCATAGAAAATGTGTGGGGAATTAAAAAAAAAATTTGCTTCGCATAACGTTGACCAAAATGTGACGGGAATAATAGAACTAATAAATGAACATTTAAGTCAAATTGATGGAGAGATGTGGGGTAATACTCGTCGACATGTACAAAAGAAAGAAGAAGAATACTATCGACATTTTGACATGGAGTCAGAAATCGTAATCAACCTTGGTGAGAGCAGCGAATCCGACAATTCATCATTTGATTTTTCAAGTAGCGATTCAGAATAAGTAATATGTTCAATACATAAACATTAAATTACAGTGTGCCAAATTATTGTTTTTTTAAGAACCCGTATCTTATCAAACACAACAAGTTAGCGCTCCGCACACGATAACATGTATTTGTATTTGTACCCGACTGTAATGTACGACGACGACACAAAGTCACTGTATATGTACAAGGTTTACCCACACATAGCTCCGCGCGCACAACTGAGTTGAAGTATCTATACTCTAGGTTATGTTTGTGTTAGCTTCGAGGTGGTTAATTAGTTGATTGTTGAACTGTTAGCCCATCTATATGCTGAACCGATCTAACCTCACTATTCATGTAAGTGTACAAAAATTGCATCTAGACATCAAATTTAATGTACTTATCGATATCGCTTAACTAGTTTTTCCATAACGTACCTCCATTTCGCACATCGCATTATCTGCTGAGCTGATAGAAGGTTCACCATCCATCACACACAAGCTTCGCTCTCCATCACCGCTACTCATCATCAGGGTCACAATTATTTACTGTTATAGCCGAATCATGCTCAAAATATCATTTGAAAACAAAGATTAAGAAACAAACAATCTGAAAGCACTTTCGTTTCTTTTTTTTTGTAATGTTTTTTCCTTTATGGAAAAGGCTAAGAGCTTAAGCCCATACCGCCTGGTCTTATTTTAATTTCTTTTCTTCTCTTCATATTGATTGAGGCTAAAAGCGTTGTCTTTCCGTAGGTATTATCTTCAGTCTTTATTATATATTCGAGGCACATAGCCTTGTCTAACGTATTTATTCTTTAACTTCATATCCAGTATGTTTAAGTCAATCCGTGTTGTCAAATCAGGTATCAATTTTCCTCCAGTATTTATAGGTCACATCCGAGTTGTCAAATCAGGTAGTATAGGTCTATTCCGGTGTATTATTATTTTTCAAATAACTCCAATTGTTCGATTCCAAATCGATATTCGATCGATGGTTTCTGAACGGCCATTTTTAATTTGACGTTAGGTGTCAACCTGGCAGTTTTGACAACTGACAGACGAAAGCCCTCGCAATGTAAACGCGTTTTGGTTAGGGGTTGAAATTAAATCGCAGGGCATCTGGAATGTATTCGGGATTCCCTCAGGGTTGTTAATATAGCTGAGTGTGTTGTTGTCTCTCGAACCAGATAAAGTTCGGATTTTCGTGCCCGATTTGTATTTACGAGTAGAAACATAACCTGTGTTGGACACTGTGCTACCACGTTGGCCCGCCAGTCATACCTGGTTGGCTGAAGAACCTGTCTACCAAGAAGAGCCTAGGGTGCACCCGGGCCTTGCAGAGAGACAGGAGGTTGACGGGACCGAAGCACAGACCAGGTTAGATCTACCCCACATAACTTCAGCTCGGTGAATCGCCGACGTTCATCACTTCTTGGCACCTGATCGTCACGCTACCTCGTAGCTCATGGGCCCCTACGAGGTCATTAGGTGCTGAGAAGCCTGAACATTTTGATAGCTAGAGCGTGTCTTCCTGAGATTTGCAGCCGTCAAGGGCTCCAGGAAGGCACGATTTGGGACTATCAATCTGTAGTAATATCTTCAACTAAAATGTTTGTAAGCAGCACATACACATACTTTATGTAACAGGATAGTAGACTTTCATACCTGTTTTGTACATTTGGAGTCAATATTGTCAGTTTTGATAACATTCACAGTTCTGGAAGCATTCTGAAAAACCATGCATTGTTGTGGGTCTACATCCAGCTCGTCTCTTTCCACCTTTACTGACACCAGCAGATCCACTCCATCATCATCCAAGATCCTCACATCCTGCTGCTGTCTGTACGGCGACTCGATGATGTTGCTAAGTTTTTGCATCTCGGTTAGTTGTGGAAATGGATACTGAAATATTATATATACTAAAATACCCCAAAAATTAGAGATTTCCCTTGAATGAGAGATTGTACTTTACTTTATTCATACAGTGAGCCCACAGGGTGTTAACCGACGGGAGACGGAATAAAAGGCTTGTTATTACATGCTAAGTTAAAAATTTGTCTATTTGATTGGAATACAATCCTAGCTTATATAATAGGTTGGTACATGTTATTAATGTAGTATCATTCATAAGACATAGTATGTGATAAGATATTTCCACATAGATATGTGAAGATCATACACCCTTCACAGATGTGAAGGGTGTATAGTCCGGGACCTACAGCACGCTGTGTCTTGCTTGGGAAGCGAAAGTCAGTAAAGGCTGTTCAGTTAGATAGCACCACAGCTGAACACTGCTTTCTTTGAGTAAGCGCCAGCATTAGACAAGAGCCAGCAAGTGCAGAGGCGGCGCGATAGAAGGCAGCGGGAGTTTATGCCGACAAAAATATTTTTTTGATATTGTGAATTTGGGTGAAATAGTCACAACAGAGGAGCAATCACTCGCCTGTGTTCAGGGGGCGTCCTACCTTATCATCTATCTATGAAATTTGTGAATTCTTTACATGAACTTAAATCAATATGGCATAGTTCATACCTATACATAACTATACCTTATAGTTTGTTCATAAAGTATAAGTATCAAACAATCTGCTAGATTGCGGCCTAGGAATAGGGTTTGCTACACTCCCAAATTGTGCTACTAGGGCTGTTGTGTTATTATTTTGTCTAATCAAATACCTGTATAGATACTTCAACTCAGTTGTGCGCGCGGCGCTATGTGTGCGTGCGCTTGTAAATATACAGGTTTCATTTGTGTGGCAGTGACGCGGCAGTCGTCGTCCGAGCAAGACGTGTTCTTATTAGGGTTTGCAATCCGGATATCCGATTATTCGGATATCCGTACAGTTTTTGGATCCGGATAATTTCTGTCGTAAAATGCGGATATCCGGATCTTAAAGTTATGTCAGATTGACATGAAAACATCCTAAAAAATAAATCTTTTTTTATTTATTTTTTTGCTATATCTACCTACATATGTATACGTCTCTTTTTTGCTTTTGCTTTGTATAAATTAATGACAATTTCAAAGAGTTATATATCCTCTCGTCAGTGGAGCTGGCCTCTATGGGAAATGACAGTTCTTTCGCATCTGTGAGCCTGGTCGTTTTGGGTTTTTTTTGTAGGTTCGTATTTAGCGAAACTGTAACAGTCTTCGTTAACAGATCTCTATGTTTCTTGAAACAAACCAATCAGGAAAGAGCAAGCTAGCTAATGAATGAAATGAAATTTGAACTAGTTGATAATTAAATTCATACTTTTTGATGGTTTACAGGAGGGGCTATATTTGTACCATTCTAAAAACAGGTGGTGTATAAAACAAATGTATGAAGGTCATCTATGTTTGAGTTTATTACTATTTTGGACACACTAACGTGTAATTATAATAAATCAACGAATCCAAATAATGTTTGAATCAGAAAAAATACATAAAAATATACTAAACTTTAGGGTACTATATATTGAACATCACCATTTTGGTGCAATTCAATTGGAATAAAAGCGCAATTTGCAGAGAAAGGCAAAGGACTTAGTTAAGATCAAGTAAGCATCCAGTTATTTCCATAATTCTTATTAGATCTAGAGAAATTCCAATTGAAATTATAAAAGGGGGGCCCAAGGTCTCCGCCTGTGAGCCTGGTCATTTTGGGTTTCACAGACGCCATCTTTCTTTCAAAATTCCCCCCACTGACGAAAGGTTAATGTAATGTTAAATATAGATAGAGATTTTAATTTAATTTCATACATTACAGTCGGACAAAGTTATTAGGTGCCATTTGACGTTTAAGATATCCATAGAAAAATAATCAGCTGCACACACAACATTGAACCATATCTTCATGACTTAAGTAAACGTCAAACGGCACCTCTTAAATTTGTCCAACTATAGAAATTAATAATTACCACGCTGTTGCTACCTGCGCCGTGCCCGCATTGTAGTCATTGTGCTAAACGGGCCAATCGCGTTGCAGTAGCGTTTGAGTAGGTAATCAGAGGGGAGGGTGCTTGTCTCAGTCTCAGGTAAACCCTTTTGTCGCATTACACGCGAATAATTGTGTTACTATGAGGTGAGTTTCTAAAAATCATCGTTTATTTTTCCTACATGTAAATTATATATTTTATTTATTGACATAAAAAAATAACATTTGTGAAAAACAGTTGTAGTTTGAATAAATGAACTGCAATGTGCAATCAAAAATACCACGTGAGTTTGTGTTGTAGTTGTAGCCTACAACTACAACACAAACTCACGTGGTATTTTTGATTTGATTTGAAACTTGTAGGCAGCATGTTTTTATATAATTCAGAATTTTGAGTAAAATATTACTTGATTGGTATAAGATAAGAGCGAAAAAATATGCGGTATATTATCATTAAAGTTAATAGTAAATGAATAAGACCGGATTATTTAATTTGAAGCTATGGTCGGACAAACGTAATAGAGATCGCGCCACGAAAGTAGTCCCGCGGATTTTCGGTCTCTCTCTTTCACTCCATGGACTTTAGATTGTAGAGTGAAAGAGAGAGACCGAAAATCCGCGGGACTTCTTTCGTGGCGCCATCTCTAGGTGCCATTTGACTTTTACTTAAGTCATGGAGATAAGGTTCAATGTTGAGTGGCGCTGTTTTTTTTCTATGGATTTCTTAAATATCAAATGGCACCTATTACGTTTGTCCGACCATTGCTGAGATGTAGATTTAAATAGTTATCTATTAACTGTCGTCTTTGCCTTGCTTATTCCGTTTTTTTAAATAGACACGTGTCTTTTTTTCAGATTGTAATTCAATATTACAAATGCAGTAAAATGACAAGTAAAATTGAATTTAAGGAGTACAAGAAGTCAACGGACTCAAGTTTTGTCTGGCGACATTTTTTGCGCAGTACAGATGGTTTGCAAGCACAATGCAAACAATGCAAAAAAATACTGAAAATAGCCGGCTCTACTTCACCTTTGCACAAGCATCTTAAACTTCACCCGATGATTTCAATCGCATCTACTCAGCAAACTGCATCAACATCAACTGCAGCTTCAACTCGGGAGACTGAAACGATTTCCGAACCTCCGACCAAGAAAGTTAAGATGACTGACTTCTTCAAAAGCGAGGAGAGTGCTGAAGTTTTAGTTTCAAAATTAGCTGCATTAGATGGACTTTCTTTTTACTGTATTTGCAGATCAACCTCAATCAGAATGCTTTTTAACAAAAGTGGACTCAAATTACCACATTCTCCCCACACTATAAGAAAAACTGTGGTTACCCGGAGCGAAGAGGCAAGAGTTTAAAAAAGAATTCAAAGTACTCAAATCGCGTGATTTCAGGTTCACAGCAAGTCTAGATGAATGGACTTCACTAAGAAACATACGTTACATGAATGTCAACATTCATTGTCAAGAATTGAAAGACAAAAATTTCAGAAACCTGGGACTCGCAAGAATAACAGGAAGCGCTAATGCAGACAGCTGCTATCAAATTCTTGAAAACAGACTGGCTGAATACGATTTATCCCTAGAAGATGATGTTTGTGGTTTAGCTTTGGATGGTGCATCCGTTATGAAAGCTATGGTGCCTATCAAGTTCTTTGTGCATTATAAAAGCCACCGTGGAAGCAATCTGCGAACAAAAAGCTGATTTATTGACAGCAGAAGTATGGCAGTTTATGATTGAAAAATTTGATCAAGAAAACAGCTGCGTCAGCGACGAGCTCATGGTGTCTTTGAAGAAAAGGATCAGTGAACGACGAATTCCTATATTAAGTGGCACACTAAAATACTTGCACAACTGTGCCAATTTTTATAAAGAAGGTCCTTCAAGTTACCCTTTCCAGAATCCTGATAGTGAAGAGATATTAAAGTTCATCGCTAAAATGAATACGCAATACTTTTCGCCAAAACCGCAGCCGGTGCCGATGGAACCTACGCTCGATGACTCAACAGCACAATCCCAATCGCATACTGAAGAAGGTACTGCTAATTTGAACACAACCTTCTCAATAAAGGAACAGTTGCAGAAAAGAATAAATAAAGCCATTTCAGCAACACCGTCAACTTCATCAGCACATAGTGATTCTTCTAGTCAACTAGACATGGAAACGAAGGTCCGAGTTAAGATGGCTCTATATGACAGTGGCAGCGAACGGGGTCTACATTTGTCGCGAGTGTACAAATTACTGAAGACTGTACCACCAACCAGCGTAGAAGCTGAGAGAGTATTCTCCGCCGCAGTCTACATGTGTAAAAAAATTCGTAGTTTAATGCTTGATAATACTCTCGATGCTTCAAGTTTTGTAAGATCATACTACCAAAAGAGTCAGGTGAATAAATAATAGTGTTCAATAATTTTACAAAAATAATTTATACTTACGTGCCTTCTCCTCATTCCACAAAGAAACATCTTTGTATCGTTTTAGTTAAATTTAATTATTTCAAATAATAAAAGTTTAACGTTTGTTGATTTTGCATGTTATTCTATTTAAATTTTAAGAAATGTTTCTTTTTTTATCGTAGTATTATAACGCATTAGTTAATAGGTCTTACTAGTTAAGTATGAGAATATTATTATAAGACTTTAATATTGTTGATTTTGCAAATCTTTAACAATGATAAGAAAATCATTGTTATTTCGTTAAGATTTAACTTTCCAAATTACTTATGAAGCTGTTATTATTGTTACATACGATAACATCAGTCCATTCAGTTCAATAAACAACAATTTCCATGCGTTTTATTTTGTTTTTTATTTTTTTAAATATCCGCAGTCCATTTAGTTAAATAAACAACTATTTCCATACATTTTACTCTGTATTTTTTTTTTAAATATCCGGATATCCGGATATTCAAATTTCAAAACGGATAATATCCGGATAGTAAAAAGTTCCGGATCTTGCAAACCCTAGTTCTTATCGCTTTTTCTTACGGGTACAGTCGTTAAAAAAACGTCTAGTTCTTCGCGGAGAAAATGTTTAAGGAGTCAGGTAAATATTTATTAATTTTAAATTTAGATATAATTAATTTTTATTATGATTCTATTTCCTATAAAATTAAATAATATTAAAATGAAATGAAATATTATATCCTTGTTGACGTTTATGTATTATTGTTTTAGACTCGAGAAACCATTGCTAAGGTATACGAATTTCTGAAAAAAGATGCGAGAGATATATTGCAACTAGTAAGTGATCCAGTTTGCAGTGCAAGTCCAATTTTAATATCTAAATTAAGTGAACATTTAAACAGCGTACGGAAAAGAACAGCAATGGCAGTGGGGGTATCAGAGAGAACAATAACTAATATATTGGCTGAAGGAAAATAATCTGACTCTAAATTTAAATCTCCGCATAAAGACCGCAAAAAACGTTCAAAGAAGTTAGAATTAGACAACTGTAACGTTGATGTTATACGTTCAACTATTCAAAATTACCATTTAGAACATCACGAGTTACCTACCTTGCTAATTTAAAAAGAATAATTCAAGAGAAACTTAATTATGATGGAAGTATTTCGACTTTGTGCACAGCTTTGTTAAAGTTGGGATACAAATGGCGAAAAACTGTGGATAACAGACGTGTTATTATAGAGCGGCATGACATCCAAAAACTACGGTTTTCTTACCTGAAAAACTTGCTCAGATACCGTCAAGAAAATCGGTGTATCGTATATACAGATGAGAGCTATATCTTAACTAGTCATGTGCAAAACAAAGGATGGGGTAATAAAGATGGACCACCTTTAAAGAGAAACATGTCTAAAGGACAAAGAATTATCATTGTGCATGCTGGTTCAGAACAAGGTTTCGTTCCTAACGCACTTCTGACATTCAAAGCAAATAGTGTTTCCGGTGATTATCACTCTAATATGAACGCAGAAAACTATGAAAAGTGGCTAAAAGAACGTCTTGTACCGAATCTGCCACCTAACTCTGTAATTTTGCTTGATAATGCCTCATACCATAATGTTCAAAATGACAGAGCTCCAAATTCTAATTCCAAAACAACAGAAATGCAGAGATGGCTGACAGAAAAAACATATAGCTTTTAATCTAGTTGAAAAAAATTGAACTGTATGATTTGATAAAAAAAAAACAAAGAAAACCATATTTGTTATAAGATTGATGACCATACTTCAGCCATATGGCATAAAAGTTCTTCGACTGCCACCATATCATCCTGATCTAAACCCCATAGAAAATGTGTGGGGAATTAAAAAAAAAATTTGCTTCGCATAACGTTGACCAAAATGTGACGGGAATAATAGAACTAATAAATGAACATTTAAGTCAAATTGATGGAGAGATGTGGGGTAATACTCGTCGACATGTACAAAAGAAAGAAGAAGAATACTATCGACATTTTGACATGGAGTCAGAAATCGTAATCAACCTTGGTGAGAGCAGCGTATCCGACAATTCATCATTTGATTTTTCAAGAAGCGATTCAGAATAAGTAATATGTTCAATACATAAACATTAAATTACAGTGTGCCAAATTATTGTTTTTTTTAAGAACCCGTATATTATCAAACACAACAAGTTAGCGCTCCTGCACACGATAACATGTATTTGTATTTGTACCCGACTGTAATGTACGACGACGACACAAAGTCACTGTATATGTACAAGGTTTACCCACACATAGCTCCGCGCGCACAACTGAGTTGAAGTATCTATACTCTAGGTTATGTTTGTGTTAGCTTCGAGGTGGTTAATTAGTTGATTGTTGAACTGTTAGCCCATCTATATGCTGAACCGATCTAACCTCACTATTCATGTAAGTGTACAAAAATTGCATCTAGACATCAAATTTAATGTACTTATCGATATCGCTTAACTAGTTTTTCTATAACGTACCTCCATTTCGCACATCGCATTATCTGCTGAGCTGATAGAAGGTTCACCATCCATCACACACAAGCTTCGCTCTCCATCACCGCTACTCATCATCAGGGTCACAATTATTTACTGTTATAGCCGAATCATGCTCAAAATATCATTTGAAAACAAAGATTAAGAAACAAACAATCTGAAAGCACTTTCGTTTCTTTTTTTTGTAATGTTTTTTCCTTTATGGAAAAGGCTAAGAGCTTAAGCCCATACCGCCTGGTCTTATTTTAATTTCTTTTCTTCTCTTCATATTGATTGAGGCTAAAAGCGTTGTCTTTCCGTAGGTATTATCTTCAGTCTTTATTATATATTCGAGGCACATAGCCTTGTCTAACGTATTTATTCTTTAACTTCATATCCAGTATGTTTAAGTCAATCCGTGTTGTCAAATCAGGTATCAATTTTCCTCCAGTATTTATAGGTCACATCCGAGTTGTCAAATCAGGTAGTATAGGTCTATTCCGGTGTATTATTATTTTTCAAATAACTCCAATTGTTCGATTCCAAATCGATATTCGATCGATGGTTTCTGAACGGCCATTTTTAATTTGACGTTAGGTGTCAACCTGGCAGTTTTGACAACTGACAGACGAAAGCCCTCGCAATGTAAACGCGTTTTGGTTAGGGGTTGAAATTAAATCGCAGGGCATCTGGAATGTATTCGGGATTCCCTCAGGATTGTTAATATAGCTGAGTGTGTTGTTGTCTCTCGAACCAGATAAAGTTCGGATTTTCGTGCCCGATTTGTATTTACGAGTAGAAACATAACCTGTGTTGGACACTGTGCTACCACGTTGGCCCGCCAGTCATACCTGGTTGGCTGAAGAACCTGTCTACCAAGAAGAGCCTAGGGTGCACCCGGGCCTTGCAGAGAGACAGGAGGTTGACGGGACCGAAGCACAGACCAGGTTAGATCTACCCCACATAACTTCAGCTCGGTGAATCGCCGACGTTCATCACTTCTTGGCACCTGATCGTCACGCTACCTCGTAGCTCATGGGCCCCTACGAGGTCATTAGGTGCTGAGAAGCCTGAACATTTTGGTAGCTAGAGCGTGGCTTCCTGAGATTTGCAGCCGTCAAGGGCTCCAGGAAGGCACGATTTGGGACTATCAATCTGTAGGTATATCTTCAACTAAAATGTTTGTAAGCAGCACATACACATACTTTATGTAACAGGATAGTAGACTTTCATACCTGTTTTGTACATTTGGAGTCAATATTGTCAGTTTTGATAACATTCACAGTTCTGGAAGCATTCTGAAAAACCATGCATTGTTGTGGGTCTACATCCAGCTCGTCTCTCTCCACCTTTACTGACACCAGCAGATCCACTCCATCATCATCCAAGATCCTCACATCCTGCTGCTGTCTGTACGGCGACTCGATGATGTTGCTAAGTTTTTGCATCTCGTTTAGTTGTGGAAATGGATACTGAAATATTATAACCCCAAAAATTTGAGATTTCCCTTGAATGAGAGATTGTACTTTACTTTATTCTTACAGTGAGCCCACAGGGTGGTAACCGACGGGAGACGGAATAAAAGGCTTGTTATTACATGCTAAGTTAAAAATTTGTCTATTTGATTGGAATACAATCCTAGCTTATATAATAGGTTGGTACATGTTATTAATGTAGTATCATTCATAAGACATAGTATGTGATAAGATATTTCCACATAGATATGGGACCTACAGCACGCTGTGTCTTGCTTGGGAAGCGAAAGTCAGTAAAGGCTGTTCAGTTAGATAGCACCACAGCTGAACACTGCTTTCTTTGAGTAAGCGCCAGCATTAGACAAGAGCCAGCAAGTGCAGAGGCGGCGCGATAGAAGGCAGCGGGAGTTTATGCCGAAAAAAATATTTTTTTGATATTGTGAATTTGGGTGAAATAGTCACAACAGAGGAGCAATCACTCGCCTGTGTTCAGGGGGCGTCCTACCTTATCATCTATCTATGAAATTTGTGAATTCTTTACATGAACTTAAATCAATATGGCATAGTTCATACCTATACATAACTATACCTTATAGTTTGTTCATAAAGTATAAGTATCAAACAATCTGCTAGATTGCGGCCTAGGAATAGGGTTTGCTACACTCCCAAATTGTGCTACTAGGGCTGTTGTGTTATTATTTTGTCTAATCAAATACCTGTATAGATACTTCAACTCAGTTGTGCGCGCGGCGCTATGTGTGCGTGCGCTTGTAAATATACAGGTTTCATTTGTGTGGCAGTGACGCGGCAGTCGTCGTCCGAGCAAGACGTGTTCTTATTAGGGTTTGCAATCCGGATATCCGATTATTCGGATATCCGTACAGTTTTTGGATCCGGATAATTTCTGTCGTAAAATGCGGATATCCGGATCTTAAAGTTATGTCAGATTGACATGAAAACATCCTAAAAAATAAATCTTTTTTTATTTATTTTTTTGCTATATCTACCTACATATGTATACGTCTCTTTTTTGCTTTTGCTTTGTATAAATTAATGACAATTTCAAAGAGTTATATATCCTCTCGTCAGTGGAGCTGGCCTCTATGGGAAATGACAGTTCTTTCGCATCTGTGAGCCTGGTCGTTTTGGGTTTTTTTTGTAGGTTCCTATTTAGCGAAACTGTAACAGTCTTCGTTAACAGATCTCTATGTTTCTTGAAACAAACCAATCAGGAAAGAGCAAGCTAGCTAATGAATGAAATGAAATTTGAACTAGTTGATAATTAAATTCATACTTTTTGATGGTTTACAGGAGGGGCTATATTTGTACCATTCTAAAAACAGGTGGTGTATGAAACAAATGTATGAAGGTCATCTATGTTTGAGTTTATTACTATTTTGGACACACTAACGTGTAATTATAATAAATCAACGAATCCAAATAATGTTTGAATCAGAAATAATACATAAAAATATACTAAACTTTAGGGTACTATATATTGAACATCACCATTTTGGTGCAATTCAATTGGAATAAAAGCGCAATTTGCAGAGAAAGGCAAAGGACTTAGTTAAGATCGTAGTTAGGAATCGTAGGGTGGCAATGGAACCGGCGCGTGGGCCATTTGTACAATGGGACCCTCTGGCGTATAGCTGCATACCTGATCGGTTACAGGCAGAGTGGGGCCCCGGGGGCCCTCGCTAGGAATTTGCGGCCCAACCATTTTTTGCCCCCCAACTGGAGACGGTGGTGTTACCGATCGCCTCTGTGCTTGTTTGGGATTTGGCGGGCAACCCAACATACGTTCGCGCCCTATTAGATTCTGGAGCTCAGGGCTGCATTGTATCGAATGATTTAGCAAAATGGTTGGGCCTCAAGGTAAATAGGTATAATAAATCAATACGGGGCGTGGGGAATGTTACGGTTACGTATGTAGTTGGTCAATCGGTGATCACGTTCTCTCCACGTTATGACATTTTGACAAAAACATCCGTGCAAGCTTTAGTAATGACGCATGTCATGGGCAGACACCCCTTGGTGAAGTTGAATCCGGCCGTTCGATTCCTGACATCAGGACTCAAGTTGGCGGATCCCGATTTTGACACTCCAGCCCCGGTCGACCTGCTACTGGGAGCAGACGTTCTGGGTAGGTTTCTGTTGTCGGATCGGCGAGTTCTTCAGCCGGACGGGTTGATTGCTGTGGATACTAAGTTTGGTCACGTGATCATGGGTCCGGCATTGCCAATGGTTAGGCCTGCCGAGTCAGATGGCATACTTATTGGCTCAGCGTTGTCAGACGCTATCCAACGTTTCTGGGAGATAGAGGAACCTCCCACCGTTCGTCTAGTCGACGCAGACGAAGAAGAGTGCGAGTTGTTTTACCAGAATAGTACTGGTCGCCTTCGTTCTAGTCGTTTTGTAACTCGACTGCCTTTCAGGGCCGATCGACCGCCACTAGGAGAATCTAGGAAGATGGCTGAGACGAGATTGATGTCGATGGAGCGTAGGATGTCAAGGGACGCCGTATTTAAACAAAAATACGTTGATTTCATGAGGGAGTATGAGTCGTTAGGACACATGTCGGTATCGGGTGTGGACTGGAGATCTGAGGATCATTGTTTCCTTCCACACCATGCCGTCCTGCGAACCCCTACCGGCAAGATTCGAGTTGTTTTTGATGGGTCAGCACCTACCTCGAACGGGATGTCCCTGAATCAGTGTCTACATTCGGGACCCAAGTTGAGTCGTGATATTTCGGATATTCTCACGAGCTTTCGGAGACACCAGATTGTATTTGTCGCAGACATTCGGATGATGTTTAGGCAAACGGTAATTCATCCGGCTGACCGAAGGTATCAGTTGATACTTTGGCGTGAGACCACGGCCGAGCCAGTCAAGGTCTATGAGTTAAACACGAACACGTATGGGTTATGGTCTAGCCCGTATTTGGCGATGCGTACCCTGCGGGAGTTGGCGTCGCGTGACCGTGTGAGCTATCCTAGAGCCGCCGCTATCCTGGAGCAAGATTTGTACGTCGATGACGTCTGCACAGGGGCAGCCAGTGTAGAGGAAGCTCTGGACCGACGTGACGAGCTCATTCAATTGCTGGAACGAGGCGGCTATGAACTACGCAAGTGGATGTCCAACTCCCCTGAGTTGATGGCTGGTCTCCCAGATGAGTTTCAACAAGACTCGCACGTTTTTGAGGATCCTGACAACCCTAACATGTTGTCAGTGCTTGGAATTCAGTACCGGCCCGTCCATGATGAGTTTACCTATCGGGTGGTTTTAGAAACACCGAAGGCCTGGACGAAGCGGTCAGTACTGTCAACGATTGCGAGAACGTTCGACCCGAATGGATGGATTTCTCCAGTCACCTTTGCTCTCAAATGTTTTATGCAAAGGCTATGGGCGGCTCAGTTGACCTGGGACACCCACCTCTCAGGTGATTTGTTGACTGATTGGACGCGAATGTTCACCTCGCTATCGGACATAAATAATGTATCGCTGCCGAGGAAATTGGTCCCTGCTGGGGATTACAGGGCAACCCTTCACGGGTTTTGTGATGCCTCTGAACGAGGGTTTGCGGCAGCGGTTTATTTGCGAACCATCACCTCCACCGGGGAGGTCGACGTGCGTTTGGTTTTGGCAAAAAGCAAGGTAGCGCCTATTCGGACAAGGATGACGATTCCAAAACTGGAACTGTCCGGGGCTGCTCTTTTGACCAAACTTTTGAATCACACTCTAACAGTGTTGCGTGAGTCAGTGGTTTTGGAGGATACGGTGTATGCTTGGACGGACAGTCAGATTGTTTTGTGCTGGCTGAAGGCTTCGGTCCATAACTTGGAGGTTTTTGTTGCGAACCGTGTCTCCCAGATTGTGTCGTCTGAGGTCCCACTGACCTGGAGACATGTACCAGGAGAATTGAACCTGTCTGATTGTGCATCCAGGGGATGTCGGGCTCCTGAACTCGTTAGACACCATTTGTGGTGGGGACCACCCTGGCTTGCCAAGAGAGAATCGGACTGGCCCCACAGCCATGTAGTAGTATCTTCGGATCATGGCCCCAGAGCGGCCGTGCATGTTACCCAGAAGGCTGAGGACCCTGACGCCGGGTTTCTGCTGGACCGGTATGGCTCACTCAACAAGTTGATAAACGTGTCCACTTGGATTAGGAGATTCGCTCGAAATTGTCGTACTCCTCGCGATCAGCGAACGTTGAACCCTATTCTGACTCCGGCAGAGCGAAACGAGTCGCTGTTGAATTTGGTCCGGTTGGTACAGTCCTCGAAGTTTGGGGCAGAATTGGAGATTATACGAAGTAGACGTTCGAAATTGAAGGGAGCCGTCGCGCGTCTCAACCCCTTTGTTGATTCGACCGGGTTACTTCGGGTAGGAGGAAGATTGCGCAATGCGAATCTGTCGTATTCGGCTCGTCACCCACTTCTGCTCCCCAAGGGGGGACAGTTAATTGAATTGCTGGTGACTGATCGTCATATTAAAAACGCGCATGCCGGCTGTAACGCGTTGTTAGCCACGCTCCAGCGGGAGTTTTGGATCTTATCTGCCCGCCGTGCCATACGGAACATCGTGTTTCGGTGCATGCCTTGTTATCGACTTAAGGCTGCCACGATGCAACCTCTCATGGGGGACTTGCCCCCTGATCGTATGAATGAGGTCAGACCGTTTTCAGGTGTTGGTACGGATTTTGCAGGACCGTTTATGGTGAAGAGTTCACGATTGCGTACCCCTAAGCAATACAAGGCGTACCTATGTGTGTTTGTTTGTTTATCCACCAAGGCGGTACATCTCGAGCTCGTTGCTGATCTCTCGACAGAGGCTTTCATTGCTTGTTTGGATAGGTTTGTTTCTCGAAGGGGACTTCCAACTTTGATCCGCTCTGATAACGGCACTAACTACATAGGTGCGGAACGATACTTACGAGAGATAGTCAACTTTTTGAATGTAAATAAAGTGGATATTGGAACGGCCCTCTCCCGTCGGGGTATACAGTGGACCTTTAGCCCACCGATTTGCCCCCACTGGGGTGGGATTTTTGAGGCCGTAGTTAAGTCAGCTAAGACGCACTTGGGGCGTATAGTAGGTCAGACCGCGCTGACTTTTGAGGAGCTCGCGACATTGTTTTGTAAGATCGAGGCCGTTCTTAATTCGCGACCGTTGTGTCCGCTCAGCTCGGATCCAAATGACCTGGAGGCTCTGACCCCAGGCCATTTCTTGATAGGACAGCCACTTAACGCGTTGCCCGAGCACCCCTTCGAGGGAGTGAAATTGTATCGGTTGTCAAGGTATCAGATGTTGCAGCAGTTTACTCAGAATTTCTGGAAGCGTTGGTCGCTCGAGTATCTGCATATCTTACAACAGCGCCTTAAGTGGACTGACAAAACTAGCCCCCCTAGTGTTGGTGACCTCGTTCTGGTTAAGGATGCTAACCTACCGCCACTACGTTGTCGCAGGGGGCGCATTGTTAACTTGTTCCCTGGCAAGGACGGGACCCCCCGGTCTGCAGAGGTTCTAGTAGGAGGCTCGGTTCTAAAACGAGCGGTAGCAACGTTGTCTCGGCTGCCCGTAGATTAGGGGACAGGTGGGTGCCTGTCCGGGCGGGTGATTGTTCGATTCCAAATCGATATTCGATCGATGGTTTCTGAACGGTCATTTTAATTTGACGTTAGCTGTCAATCTGGCAGTTTTGACAACTGACAGACGAAAGCCCTCGCAATGTAAACGCGTTTTTGATTAGGGTGTTGAAATTAAATCGCAGGGCATCTAGAATGTATTCGGGATTCCCTCAGGATTGTTAATATAGCTGAGTGTGCCGTTGTCTCTCGAACCACATAAAGTTCGGATTTTCGTGCCCGATTTGTATTTACCAGTAGAAACATAACATGTGTTGGACACTGTGCTCATCACGTTGGCCCGCCGGTCATACCTGGTTGGCTGAAGAACCTGTCTACCAAGAAGAGCCTAGGGTGCACCCGGGCCTTGCAGAGAGACAGGAGGTTGACGGGACCGAAGCACAGACCAGGTTAGATCTACCCCACATAACTTCAGCTCGGTGAATCGCCGACGTTCATCACTTCTTGGCACCTGATCGTCACGCTACCTCGTAGCTCATGGGCCCCTACGAGGTCATTAGGTGCTGAGAAGCCTGAACACCAATGGTACTCTTGATAAAATTATAAATAGGGTAAAATGCTTCTATATTCTTAAGGAGATCCTGAATAGAGCGCGGGACATCCAGGGCTTCTTTGTAAATGTTCAATAAGCTGTCAATAAATACTAGTCTTTGTATATTGAATTGAGGGCAATCAAAAAATATATGATTTAGAGATTGGTTTTAAGAATAACAAAATGTACAATTTGGGGAAGGAATCATTTTCAATCTATGTAAATGTTCATTAAATCTGCCATGTCCAATTCTCAAACGACAAATTGTTGTGTAAAAGTTTCTATGTAGATATTTTCCGACGATAAGCCATGGTCTTTTAATGTCCGAGTTAATATAGCTGTACCATTTTCCTTTTATTTGTGTCGTTTCTCTCCAATGAAGCATCCATTGATGTTTAATATTCGTTCTAATGTCGGTTTTGCAATCTGAAGCTGGCAACTTAATGTTCTTGACAGGTATTTGGTGAATATTGGGGTTTTTTATTATAGAGCTGGCAAGTTTATCAGCGTGTTCGTTGCCAGAGATGCCAATGTGAGATGGAGTCCAAAACAAAATTTCTCTATCTTGATTGAGCCAAAGCCTACTAATTTTCTGCCTTATGTTATAAATAATATAGTTTGTGCTACCATTGTACGTGGGATTTGACAGTGCCATTAAAACGCTCATGCTGTCCGAAATTATCAACCATTTCTTGAAACTGAGGTTAGTTGATTCTATATATTCTAAAGGTGCATAAATGGCTTGAGCTTCTGCTGTGTATATACTTGCATTTGATGGCAATCTGAACCCATGTCCCAATTTAGTGACAGGATCATAGTAAGCCATGGAGACGTTTTCGTTACATTTCGAGCCATCTGTATAAATTTGTCTTAACTCTCTGTGTTCATCCAATTTATTGTTAACTGCATATTTATCACTCAGTGTCCTATCTATGTGAATCTTTAACCCACAGAATTTGCTCTCATATGATCCTTCATAACAAGGCAAAGTACTACTATTGTAGATATTATATTTACTCTTATAAGTTTAAGTTTCTTGAATGTTACAAGTTAAAAAGTTATTAGAGTTAAGCATTAGTAGTTTAGAAAGAAGGAGATTGCCATCTTCAGACAACAACTTGATAATGAAATTAAGTTTTAAATTATTGAATCTGATCATTAATGGACACAAGTTACACTCAACCTGCATTGAATTAATTGGAGATGACTTAAAGGCTCCTAAGATTAATCTTAAATTTATATTTTGGATCTTTTCAAGTTTATCTACTTATTTTGGATCTATACAATAACAGAAAAAACCATAGTCAAAGTGACTTCTTACAAGGGCTTTGTATAGAGTTAAAAGAATCTTAGGATCGGCACCCCAATGGCTGCCAACCAAAGATCTCAAAGTGTTGGTAGCTCTTAAAGCTCGTTCCGTTATGCAATCAACATATCTACACCATGAGAGATTCTGTGTAAAAACTACACCCAAATTTTTTATTTGAGATTGAATTGGTAATAAGTTATTGTAGTTATTGTCATATTGTAGCTTAACTGGGATGACTTTTTTCTTTGAGAATATGACTACTTTACTTTTAGCTGGACTAATTTCTAGATTTAAATATTGAAAGTAACTATGTAATTTTTCCAGTGCTAAATTTAATTTTTGAGTTGTGGTGTGATGTTATTACCACTGCAAGAAATAGCCAAATCATCGGCAAACTGTAAGTTGCTGACTTCTGTTCATTCTAACATTTCATTGAGCCTGTGGATGTAGAGAATATACAATAAAGGGCTCAAAATGCCACCTTGACAGACGCCTTTAGTTGACATTCTAGGCCCAAAAATGTTATTGCAACTCATCTTAACATAAACTTCTCTTCCACTGATAAACTCATAAATCCACCTAACACATTTTTCAGGTATTCCCAAAGAAGAAAGAATGGTACATAAAACAGAATGATTAATGTTATTGAATGCTCCTACAATATCGAAAAAAATACAGACAAGATGTTTATTACTGTTAACCGCAGCGCCAGTATCATGGAAGAGATGCCCTATACTTTCTCTTGCTGACCGACCGCGACGAAACCCGAACTGATTTCTTGGATGTAATATAAAACTCAAGACGTTGTTTCATAAGTTGCTCAAAAAGTTTACCTACACAAGATGTTAATGCAATGGGACTGTAAGAGTCTGCATCATTTGGATCTTTTCCAGCTTTTAGAATTGGAACCAAGCAATCTTGTTTCCACTCTTTTGGAATTATTGATTGTTCCCAGAGTAAATTTAAAATATTTAAAAATTTCACAAGGCAATCTGTTTCCAGTTTTTGAAACATTTTGTAAGAAATGCAATCTAAACCAAAGGTTATGTCTTTACGTGACTTGATAGCTGCTTTTAACTCATCTATGGTGAATGGATTGATAATGTAACTATTGGTGGGGTTTACGGAAGAAGTATTATTTATTTGCATTGGTTGTGAAACAAAGTCAGGTGTATATTTCCTTAAAAAGTTATTTATCCAAAATATTTCATTATTATTATTTAGTTTCGTACTTTTACTGTAGGATTTATTAAATTTACGCATAGTTTGCCAAATTTTAGAAATTAGAGTGGATCTATTTATTTCAGTACAGTATTCCTTCCAACTATTTAATCTTTCTAATTTAATAATAAGTTTTTTCTCAGCCTGCATTTTTTTAAATTAATATAGTTTAAATCACTAGGATCTTGTTTAAATATAATAAAAGCTTCCTTACTTTTTTGAACTGCATTAGCACACTTTTCATTCCACCATGGCAGAGGAAGATGCCGGTATTTAAAATTGCTTCCTGTCTGTTTCTAGCTATTATTATTCATATTTGAATTTTGGGCCTGACTTCTAAACATCGATTGATTAATAGCTTTATGAATGATATCACAATAGTCATAGTAAGACTGTAGAGGATCGTTATGATTAATAATAAATTCTTTAAGCATAGTGTTGGCGAGCTTTGAAAACTTATTCCAATTTACTAGCCGTAGATTAGGTCTTTTGAGTGCAGTTGTGTTATTTTGAGAATTAAAGTTGTTTGTAGAAGAATCAGTGATAGTGTTGATCAAAATCTCAGTTATTGTGGGTAGATGATAACTTCCCAGGGGATCATCATTTACTGTCCAATTGCAATTAAGGGCTATAGAGGGACTGACTATTGTTAAATCCAAACCTTTTGGTCTCCAGTTATCTGTACCTGCAGTTGTTGGTTGTGTGTCATTTAATAACACTAAATTGCATTCATTTACAGCGTCGAGGACATCTCTTCCACGAGGAATGACAGATTGGCATACCCACATGGTGTGATGTGCATTGAAATCACCTGCTACTAAGCATGGTTGTGGTAAGGTATTAATAAAATTAACAAATTTTGTTTTTCTAAAAGTAGGACTACAATTTGTCGGGATATAAAGACTGGCCATTGATAATGAACTATTATTAAAGTTTATTTTGATAGCAATATTCTGAAGTGAATCATCAAAAAATGTTTTTAATCTACTGTATTTTATGTTGTTACGAATGACTATGGCAACACCATTGTGTTTATTGCCACAATCATTGCGTTCTATTGAGTATCCTTTAATATTTAAACGTTGTGTAGGCTTGAGCCAAGTTTCGCAAACCAAAGCTATGTCAATATTATTTTCATACAAAAATTGAGTAAAAATATGACGATTACATAACAGACTTTGAGCATTCCACTGTACTATCTTTAATTTGTCTGTGAATTTGTCCTAATGTTCTTGGTATCACTGGAGTTGAAAAAATCGCTTAAAACATCTAACACATTTTTAGAGGATATTGGGGTATCTTGTGTCTTATTTAATGTTATAATTTTTA
Source organism: Argyresthia goedartella (assembly GCA_949825045.1). Taxonomy (NCBI): domain Eukaryota; kingdom Metazoa; phylum Arthropoda; class Insecta; order Lepidoptera; family Argyresthiidae; genus Argyresthia; species Argyresthia goedartella. Next base: position 9,488,611 of record OX463832.1, on the reverse strand, counting down.
TAATGCTTTGCACTAAGAGATTCAGTGCCTTATCATTTGATTTTAATAATGTCAAGAGATCAAGAGGCTTCTTAGGGCCGAGAGGTGGGAAATTTCCATTTTTGAATAAGTCAGCGAATGATGGTGTCTGAACTTTTTGTCTGTTTTCTTGTATTTTCTTTTGCTTAATTGGACACTGAGCTGAAATGCTAACGTGATTGCCATCGCAATGGAAGCATTTGGCCTGTTCGATCGGAGTTTTACAAACTTTATATGAGTGGTCTTCTTTACAGATGGAGCAGCGCTCGGAGTTCTTGCAAAACATTGCTAAATGGCCATACCTGAGACACCGGAAACATTGTTTGACTGGTGGAACATACGCTGAAACGTCATGCCGCCAACCGTCCAAATCTACGTAGTCTGGAAGAACTGACGTCGCGAAGGTGATGGCTACTGTCTGCAGCGGCTGTTGAATGAAGTTATCATCAACTTTGGTCCTTTTTGTGAATCTTCGAACAGATATTATTTTCTTGTAACTTGATAGCATTGTGAATATCGTTTTGTTTGTCAAGTTGGTGGGTACATTTTTAATTATACCAGTAATTTCAGTGCTTGAAGCTGGTATATTGGCCTTAAATTGGTAGTCTTTTAAAAATGTAGCATTGTTCAAGAAGGCATTAGCAAGGCTGGCTTTTTCGAAGTATATGGCAATTTTGAACTTGTTCATTGATCTAAGATATTTGATTCCTTTATTAAACCTTTTGATATAGCTAGATATGGACATTAGGTCTCGGGTTCCTATAGGTATATCCGCATTGGAAGACTCTACAAATACTAGAAATTCTGTAGCACCGGAATCCTCAGGGTATCGTCTCTTATAATCTGTTACCAGATAAGGTTTGTACTTATCTGCGCTTTCGACCTCTGACTCGGACGACGACGTGGAATCTTCTTCACTTTTCTCTTCAGCCTCATCTTTTTTTCTCTTTGTTGTTCGCACCTTTCCTATGATTGGTTTCTTTTTATTTGTCTCCAGACGCCTTTTATTTCTAAAAACCCCGATTGATACACGAGTAATCGATGAAATTAATAAAAACTTCGAAAATCCCGCCTGGTTATTTCAATGGTTTCCTCGTTCATTTTTTTTTGTAATGTTTTTTCCTTTATGGAGCTTAAGCCCATACCGTCTGGTCTTATTTTAATTTCTTTTCTTCTCTTCATATTGATTGAGGCTAAAAGCCTTGTCTTTCCGTAGGTATTTTCTTCAGTCTTTATTATATATTCGATGCACATAGCCTTGTCTAACGTATTTATTCTTTAACTTCATATTCCAGTATGTTTAGGTAAATCCGTGTTGTCAAATCAGGTATTAATTTTCCTTCAGTATTTATAGGTCACATCCGAGTTGTCAAATCAGGTAGTATAGGTCTATTCCGGTGTATTATTATTTTTCAAATAACTCCAATGGTACTCTTGATAAAATTATAAATAGGGTAAAATGCTTCTTTATTCTTAAGGAGATCCTGTATAGAGCGCGGGACATCCAGGGCTTCTTTGTAAATGTTCAATAAGCTGTCAATGAATACTAGTCTTTGTATATTGAATTGAGGGCAATAAAAAAATATATGATTTAGAGATTGGTTTTCAGAATTACAAAATGTACAATTTGGGGAAGGAATTATTTTCAATCTATGTAAATGTTCATTAAATCTGCCATGTCCAATTCTCAAACGACAAATTGTTGTGTAAAAGTTTCTATGTAGATATTTTCCGTCGATAAATCATGGTCTCTTAATGTCCGAGTTAATATAGCTGTACCATTTTCCTTTTATTTGTGTCGTTTCTCTCCAATGAAGCATCCATTGATGTTTAATATTCGTTCTAATGTCGGTTTTGCAATCTGAAGCTGGCAACTTAATGTTCTTGACAGGTATTTGGTGAATATTGGGGTTTTTTATTATAGAGCTGGCAAGTTTATCAGCGAGTTCGTTGCCAGAGACGCCAATGTGAGATGGAGTCCAAAACAAACTTATTTCTCTATCTTGATTGAGCCAAAGCCTACTAATTTTCTGCCTTATGTTATAAATAATATAGTTTGTGCTACCATTGTACGTGGGATTTGACAGTGCCATTAAAACGCTCATGCTGTCCGAAATTATCAACCATTTCTTGAAACTGAGGTTAGTTGATTCTATATATTCTAAAGATGCATAAATGGCTTGAGCTTCTGCTGTGTATATACTTGCATTTGATGGCAATCTGAACCCATGTCCAAATTTAGTGACAGGATCATAGTAAGCCATGGAGACGTTTTCGTTACATTTCGAGCCATCTGTATAAATTTGTCTAAACTCTCTGTGTTCATCCAATTTATTGTTAACTGCATATTTATCACTCAGTGTCCTATCTATATATCTATGATCCTTCATAACAAGGCAAAGTACTACTATTGTAGATATTATATTTACTCTTATAAGTTAAAGTTTATTGAATGTTACAAGTTAAAAAGTTATTAGAGTTAAGCATTAGTAGTTTAGAAAGAAGGAGATTGCCATCTTCAGACAACAACTTGATAATGAAATTAAGTTTTAAATTATTGAATCTGATCACCCTTAATTTGGCAATGTATGTACAGGCATACACAGACTTTGAAGAAAAGTTTTGGTATCTTCTTTTTATCGCAGTCAAGTTTTTTTAAGTCGAATTTGTCACAACACTATCTCAATTTGGTAGAAAAAAATAAAACTGTATCTGGCAACTTTACTTCTGTCATTTCGGTATAAAATGGCTACCCGGAAGAAGACAGCTGTGCTATCCAAGGTATTTAATTAGTTTTTATTTGTGTTTTCATTGATTTAGAGCTATACAATGGCTTTATTTTATGTGTGATAGCTTGATGGAGTATTAGCAATAAAAATACTGCCCAACATTTGGTAAAAACACGCATCTTTCCTGTTTCTAACATGATGTATGCTGTGACATACACTGCCAAGTTCATAGAAATATATCCTATTTTATCTTTGTATGTCACAGTATACATTGCCAATTCATGGACTAAACACCCTTCATATTAACTGTATGTCACGTCATACATTGCCACTTAGCCAAGCTTTTTTCTTTGCCTACAGCATTCACTTCAAACACGTGGTGGAAGAATTTTAGCCCTTGTTCCTAACAAGAATGCACTCTCTGATGATAGCGAGATCTCTGATCTTGAAGATGACTTGCAATTGTACTCCAGACGTTCTGAATCTTCCTCGCCTACTCCATCTATTGACAGTTCTTTGCAAAGGCTTAACATTTCTGACTCTGATTGTGAAGCTTCAAACGATGAAAATGCATGTCTAACAGCTGTGTTTCAAGAAATTTACCCAAGCCCATCACAGCTTCCGAACTTTAGATCAGTACCAGTTTTGAGCGAAATACCTACCCTTCCTGCTACACCCGCAACTCCAGGTACCCCTGCATCTACATCAGAACATACACTATCTGCTTTGCCTGCACCTCTATCATCACCTGCACCTTCTGCATCACCAACTTCGTCCACAGTGCCTACTGCCACATCAAAAGCCACTCTTGGCATTCGTAACACAAGAAAGGGTAGGTCTGCACGTCCACCTGTCGTTGCGGCAAAACGAGCAAGAAGAAACAAAAAATTCACTTTAAATTATCAATGGAAAAAAGCAGTTTTTCGCCTCAATGCTAGTAAAGAAGAACATTTCGATTCTACTGAGATTCCAGAAGGGACATCCACACCGATAGATTATTTCCACAGATTCTTTTCTCCGGATATTATAACCGAAATCGTTGAGCAAACTAACGCATATTCTATATCCAAAACGGGACGACCAGTTGGTTTGGATGAAAACGAATTGCGTGACTTTCTCGCTATTCACATTATGATGGGTATAGTGAGCATGCCATCATATATTGATTAGTGGAGTCTGAAGTACAGATATGAACTGGTACCATGGCTGATGACTCTGAAACGCTATCAACAAATCGGACGCTACCTACATTTCGTGGACAACAATATGCAAGATTCAGACAGGTACCACAAAATAAGACCTATAATCCAAAAAATCAGAGAAAACTGCTTAGCTACAGAAAAGGAAAGGAAAATAAGGAATCATCATTTCGTCAACACTACGAAATGATGATTCCTTATAAAGGGACCAAGGCTGGTAAACGGCGTCAATATATGAAAGACAAACCTAACAAGTGGGGTTTTAAAAATTATGTACGAGCTGGGATGACAGGCATGATATATGATTTCCTATTATACGGAGGTGAAGACACATTTAGGTTCCATGATTTCATAGAAGAAGAACAATCTCTAGGATTTGGAGCGCAGATTGTTATTGCGTTATGCAAAAGTATTCACACTAAACCAGCATTTGTTTGCTGTGATAATTTTTTCTCTTGTCCGGAGCTATTTTATATACTGAGAGAAAATTACGGCATATTTGGACTGGGAACTATTAGGAGCAACAGGTTGAGAGGAGCAGAAGTCGCTTTGCCTCCAGAATAGGTGATGAAAAAGAAGCCCCGCGGTAGTCATGCTCAAGTGGTATGTAATAAAAATCGGTTGGCTGTAGTGCGCTGGAATGATAACAAGCCGGTAACTTTGATAAGTTCTTACGTAGCTACTGACCCGCTTGAGAAGATAAAGCGGTATTGCAAAGAAGCGAAAAGAAAAGTCGACGTCGATTGCCCTCAAGTTGTTAAAGAATATAACAAACACATGGGTGGCGTCGACTTAGCCGATATGCTCATATCGCTGTATAAGACCCCGTTCAAAACCCGGCGTTGGTATATCGGTATATTTGCACAGCTTTTAGATATTTGTATAAATAATGCCTGGATTTTATACAAAATGAATCGCTTGACAGGTAACAAAGCAATGTCCTTGAAGAATTTCAGATATGAAATCTAAGAAGGTCTCAAAAAATGTGGACGCGCTGAGAGTATTGAGAAACCAAAAAAAAAGAGTTCCTCAAGCAGCGCCAGTAGAATCATCTCGTTATGATAATACTGGCCACTTCATGACCATAACCACAATCACAGGTTGTTGTAGGTTATGCTAAATTAACAAATGTAATGTGTGTAAAATGCCAAGTCCGTCTTTGTTTTGTCACTGGTAAAAACACCAGGAATTGCCAGCTAAGCTATCACATCCGAGATTAGGAATAGTTCAGCTGAATCAGCTGAACTACTACTGTTCTCGGATGTGATAATCACTCATAATTTTGCTATGTACCTTATGAATAAGATTAAATATTAGTTAAGTGAAGAAAATAAAAATAAACTGATATGATACTATGTAGTTTTATTGGTACTTCAACGTCATATCGTTGGCAATGTATGCCCCAATATACAGTTAATTAGCATCATTGTTCTTTGTGCATTTAGCAATGTATATAATATAATAATAATAATTATAATAATAATTTTTTATTGCATCATTAATGATTCACAATATAGTTACAGACATAATTATTACAAAACATTTTGAGTCAGACAAAACAGAAACATCTGAACCTGACCTAGGTGATTAACCTGTATTTCAGATTCAGCGCTCTTCCAAGTTACATTATACTTGCTGTAGATAGCAAAGATTGAGAACAGTAAATCTATTAATATAAATCTAATTTTTAAAAGCCAATTACAATTTAAAACATTTAGAATAACTTACAACTAAGATAAATTACATTGAAAACTGCGAAAATTTAGATAACTATTTTACAAAAAAAGCTGAATTGGTGAGTGTAAGGAAGAACCTCTCTTTGAATATCGTGAGTATGAATGAGTGGGTGTGAGAGGGTGTGTAGAGTTGCACTGATATACTCTTTTTAAATTTGAAACGAATATAAGATATGACTTGGTTATGAATATGAGTGACAAAAATAAGAATAAATTACCACTTATAGATTTATTATAGTACGTATAGTACAATTTAGAATATAAAAGACAGATATATAACTTGTTTAATTATTTTACGAGAAAAAGCTAAAGCTAGCTGACAATTTCGAGCAGGTGCTCAGTTTGCTCATAGTTTAAAATTTTGAGAGCATCGAATACAGCTGTTTTTACGTGATGGGTGATAAGGGGGTATATAACTATGGTCCTACTTAGCCTATTGTATAATAACGGTCCAAGGAAGAGGAAGAATCTATGGGCAAAGGAGGTCCGGAAAACTCGAGAGTGAGAGCAGACCCTATCATTACGGCGACTAGTCATTAAATTGGGGTTAAACGTCATAAGTGAATGTTGTTTTATCACAGTTGAGTAAATAAAAAGTTGCCTAACTGTAAGCACACTGCAGGACTCAAAAAGAAGCTTAGTTGGGTATAAAACTGGTCGGAAAGTGCAAACCTTTAAGACTGCTCTCTGTGCTCGTTCTAGTTTTAAGAGGTTGGTTTTGGTTGCACCGCCCCATGATGTTATACAATATGTTAGGATGGATTGGCATATCCTGGCATACATAGCTTTTCAGAAATACTGAAAATATATTATTTTTTTCAATATTTTAACTCTGTTCAAATCATTTAATTTATGTCATGCATTTCTAGAGCCGACTAGAATTACACTTACCAGCCAAACTTGCTTAGATAACGTTTTTTGTGACTGTGCATTCACAAGTAAAAGTGTAATTAACTGTTTACCCTCCGATCACAGTGGTCAAACAGTTTCATTCCCAATTACTATTAAGGATAAGACTGGTCCATCATTTTATAGGCCTATTACATCCCATAGACTAGAGACATATACGAAAAACTTAGATATAAACTTGCCAGTACCGGATTTTAATGAACAGAACCCAAACAAAATCTACTCAGACTTCTTCAACATTATTCAGACAGAATTCAATAAAGTTTCAGTGACTACAACGGTAAATCTAAATTTAGTGACTGGGCAACGTTTGGAATTCGTAAAAGTAGAGTTATCTTGTATGACCTTTATGATCAAAAAACCTATAACTTTGATCGAAAATTTCATGACTATGTTAAAAAATATTCCAAAACTTTCAAGTTGGTTTGTAGAACTGCAAAAACTTTACACATTAATAAAAAAATTCAAAATTCAAATAATAGAATGAAAACAGTTTGGCAAATAATAAACCGCGAAACTGGCAAAGTTATACCAAGGGACAGTGATTTCTGCCTAAAGATAGGTGATGATGTTGTTAAATCCAACGCTGATGTTGCTCGAGCTTTTGAAACATTCTTCACCAATGTACCCGTACTCACAACGGACCGTCTAAATTCATCTCCATTTGAAGCAGAGACTTTATTAAAAAATAACCCTAGCGTCAGTAATGTATATTTAAAATTTCATCATGTATATCCCCAGGACATTGTCAAAACGTTTAAATTACTTAACTTAAAAAATACGGAAGATCTGTGGGGTATATCAGTCAAAGTCATTGGTTCAGTAATTCTAGTTATAGCCCCACACTTAGCTTATATATTCAATAAATGTGTTGTCGATGGGGCTTTTCCAGACCTCATGAAACACAGTAAACTTATACCGCTGTTCAAGTCGGGAGATAAGGGCGATCCTTCAAATTTCAGACCAATATCTGTTCTTCCAACACTAAGTAAAATATTTGAAAAGATTATACTCAATCAAATGCTCTCACACTTCAACCGTACAAAACAACTCCACGCTAAACAATATGGTTTCACTAGGGGTAAATCGACTACGGATGCAGGTATTACCCTTGTATCTCATATTTATTCTGCATGGGAGGCCGCACAGGATGCTATCGGAGTTTTTTGCGACCTGTCGAAGGCGTTTGATTGTGTTGATCATAATACGCTATTAATTAAATTAAATCATTACGGAGTTAGAAATAAAGCGTTGGATCTACTAAGATCATACCTAAGCAATAGAATTCAAAAGGCAGAAGTTAACGGCGTAAAATCTGATGGATCGGGTGTTAAAATTGGCGTTCCACAAGGTTCTATATTAGGCCCTTTCTTATTCCTGGTATATATTAATGATCTGCCTTTCATGGTGGAGAAATTAACTGACATAGTGTTGTTTGCTGATGATACTTCAATGGTCTTCAAAATTGAAAGACAAAAAGGAGATTTTGATGATGTTAATGGTGTATTGTCTTTAACCTTGAATTGGTTCACAGTTAATAATTTATTGTTAAACGCTGGTAAAACCAAGTGTATCAAATTCTCACTTCCAAATGTCAGGCAAGTTGAGACCAGTTTGGTGTTAGACAACAGCACGTTAGAATTGGTAAATGATACGAAGTTTCTTGGAATAACCATTGATAGCAAATTGCAGTGGGGACCCCACATAGATAAATTGGCTGGTAAATTAAGTTCTGCGGCTTACGCTGTTAGGAACATCAGACAAAGCACGGATGTGGCTACATCTAGGCTAGTATATTTTAGTTACTTTCATAGTGTGATGTCCTATGGTATCTTGTTGTGGGGGAAAGCAGCGGATATTCAAACTATTTTTATTTTACAGAAAAGAGCTATTCGAGCAATTTATAATTTAAAACGAACAGACTCCTTAAGAGAGCTTTTTAAAGAAATTGACATACTAACAGTAGCTAGTCAATTTATTTTCGAAAATATAATGTATGTACGCAAGAACCTTACAACATTTTCCAAACTTAGCGACAGCTGTAATGTTAACCTAAGAAATAATCACAGACTATGTGCGCCCCGTTTTAGACTCGCGAAGGTTAGCAATTCTTTCAAGGGTCAGTGCATTCTCTACTACAATAAGATACCTCTGGAGATTTTGAAATTGCCATTTGAGCAATTTAAAAAGCATGTTAAAGCGACTTTGTCGAAAAAGGGATATTACAATGTTCAAGATTACTTAAATGACAGGACTGTATGGGGTTAATATGGCTCAACACAGACCTTGCTGTTAATAATTTTGTAATTATTTATTCCTGCTTATTAATCATAACAATTATTTTTTTCATATTTGTATTAGTTAAGCACAACCTATTTTTAAAAGAGATCTAAAAATAAATCTGTGGGAGTTTCTACGCCCTTCTTCTCCCACAGTGGTCCAATGTAGAGAAGAGGCAAAAAATGACGTTTGCTAAGTATATGTAAATATCTACAGTAATAAAGTACTTTGACTATTGACTATTGACTGTGGTTGATGGATTGATATTTTCTGTATCAATATACAGAAAATATTTTATAATTAAATAGGTACCTAACTTCTCGTAGCAAATTTTGTTGGATTATTGTACCATCGAACCATCTGAATCATGACCCACCATAAGCTTATTATGCTAAACCCCTTAAATGCAAGTAGGTCGAAATTCGCTTGAAGGTTTATTTCCTTGGTAACGAACTTGTTATCATTTGATTAGACACTGACATTTACATAGATCTTACAAGTTTGAAAGTTTCAAACGAATTATCAGGCAAATGGGTCATCATTCAGTTGGTTCGATTGTACATCTCTAATCTATAATACTTGACTTTATCAGATGCCAAATTTCAGAGGCAGAGGAATTTTCGTAAGTCTCCATACAACAAAATCCTCACCGCTTGGACTATTCCGTAATTTTCACTCACTCACTTAATTGATGTTTCCGTCCACAGAGTACATTGTTATAACCTGAGATGGAGAAGTCAGTTTGCCTTTGACAGCAAGCGCCGTCTGGCGTGCAACGACGGAACTAAGCCCAACAAAAGCATACCTATAGCTTCACTACTATATGTAGGCTCTCTCTCTATTTTGTATGTAAATAATCATTTTATCTTTTTAGGGAAAAATTAAAGAATGGGGTGCTTTGCTTACTTAGAATATTTATTTTTTCTTTCATAGTAAGCACTGGCCTGTTGTTTCATGAAGTCGCAATCACAATTATTCATCCTGGTGCCGTTCAATATTTTATTTATATCCCGACACCAGTTACATATAAAAAATCTTACAATTAAATCTGTAAAATAATCAATAATTTTTAATTTATGATTTTTGCATTTTATATGATTAAAATCAACGTATATTCCAATTATAGTTTTACAGTAATTATTGAAAACATTTGTATAATTTCTTCGGATGGGTAGGTTCAGCATTTCTTATAATTGAAATATTCGCGTCTAATCAAATAATCGTTGGGTTTCTTATCGCTATATAGATTCTATTTACATGTTTTACATCATTTGAAGACATTTTGTTTTGTTTTTCTCAATACGTAACCGGTTGGGTAGCTTATTTGAGCAATTCTTTTTGGATAATTCTTCTTAAGATTAAAATCGGTTATTTCAATATTTAAATCATCGCATTCTACTTCTGTTACTTGTTGGCCGATCTCCTGCTGGTCCACTTGATTAAAAAGTTCAGTCACGGCGTCCATTCGACAATTATCTTCTTCACAGTTTGATCCTGGCGAATGGACGCCATTGATGCTTGTGACCAGCAGGGATGTGAATGCCGATTCAAAACCTGAAGGGGTTGGTGAGACATTTCGATACCCATGGCTTCTTATGCAGCCGAAGAAATTTTCTAGTGGGTCCTGGTTGAAATTTCTCATCCATAGAGATCTAAAATTGAATTCCCTGATTTTTTTTTCGCATAAATACTCAACATTTTCAATGCTACGTAACCAGTTACCTAATGAGGGCACGCTACCTACTTTTCCTTGTTGAGTTATAAACTTCATCGATTTTAAAATTTTCTTGGCTCTTGTCCATATTTTTCTATGACTCGAACTCGGTGTCACTGGACCTAACAAATCTTTAGCCCCTCGCTTTTTACTATTATTGTAGCTACCGTTCATTGAGTCAAACAACTAGTCAAAAAATAACAGTATATCTGCGGTGTTTCTGCATTCTCCCGGAAGTATGCCCTTATCTGGAACAAACAGCATAATTATAATTTTAACGTGTATGGAAAATTACCAAAACCTGAAGTAACTATTTGTAAAACACACGACGACGTAAGATTTTATGGGGGATAGTAGATTTCAGTCAAGATATTTACCTGTCAAATAGCCCATGTTGGTCGCAACAGTTCGACTAAATATTTGTGTCGCAAATTTCACTTTCATTTTTCTTATTTTCTTCGGGTTTACATGCGCTTCTGTTAAATTCTTTACGAGTCTAATTCCTTTGTATGCTGGGACCTCTTCGTACATTTGCTGTAGGTGGTCCCAGCTTGCAGTCTTCTCGACTCCGTCCATGGTAAATTTTAAATTCTTTAGATTATTTCTAATCCCTTTTATTAAATGTGGGGTATCAAAAATGGGAACAATTTCTTTTCCGTTTACATAGAATGTCTGGTGTCTGTGTTCTTTATTTTCTTTTATTTTCTGCTCTCTTGTTTCTTTGATTAGATCATTCACTGCACTCACATTTGTAGCTCCTTGATCACAAACAGTGGCTACAACTACCAGCCCACATCTTTGTAGTGTTGATATTACATCTTTTATCAATTTCATCAAATCATATTTAGGGGTGGTCCCACTACAAAAGGTGTAACATATAGGTTGTTTGTAGTTCTTGATCACTCCTCGGATCATAAAAACTAACGCATGATCGGCTATTTTCCTCTTCGCTCCATATCCATGATTGTCAAATCCACTTGTCGCGTCTTTTCGTCGGTTGTAGTCAAAATGCGGACTCAAGGATATTTCATCAAATAAGACCATGCATAGTTTTTCATGTTCTGTCATGTTCTTTGCTCGCTTTGTGAGTAGGGAGAAAATATTAGGGTTGAGTCCTGGTTTTATGCCCGCTCTTTGCTGAGTCATCTGTAAGCCCTTGGGCCCTCTTTGTATAGACTGAATGCCATGATTTTTTCTTGTTTTTTAAATCTTCGGCCCATTTTAGGCTTACCTAGAATAAAACAAGGACATAAATTAATAGCTAGTAATGCAACATGTGCAAAAACTAAATGAATTTCTATGAGTGGAATTTTATTCACGAACGAGCGAACCCTTCTTTAGATACTCCTCTCGAGGGTCTTACATAAAGTTCTTTTAGCCCGTATACGTTAAAGCTAACACAAGCCGCTATTTCGATTCTTCCAAACAAAATATTGTACACTCGCCTCGCAGCATCAAGGTAAATCTAATGCTGATAATTTATGAAAATCGGTTGAGTCGTTGACTAATTACGATTAATTACCAATTAATTATACACCACATAACCCTCCTCTTTTTGCTTCGCAGCAGTCGGGTAAAAAGAAAAAAACTATAAAGAAAATAAGAGATAATAAATAAAACAGACATACCAATTTCTCTGAATTGCAAAAACAATGTAAACAATGCAGCAAGGGTGGTGAATTTTCTTATTGCTCTCTGAAACGTTACGTTTAGTTTAGTTAGTTTTAATGCTTTCTTAAGCCTTTTCGCATAACTTTCCGTTTTCGTTCCAGTTTTCTTAGTTGAGAAACTTTTATTTTCTCACAATTATCCCCTTTTCTCAATGAAATTCTTGGTGTCGTCTGTGTCAAATTATCTGAAAAATATGAAGAGTAAGAAATTTTATATAAAATTTTACTGATAATGATAAGTTTTCATTTAGTTATTTTTCTAATTGAAATCTGATATTCCGTCTTATTATTGCATATTGCGATGACTTTCGCTATATCACGATATATAGATTCATCATCAGTCATTTGATTGATTAACATTATTCATTAAAATAGAAGCCTAGATATTACCTGTTGATGTAGGCTGCACAACTTCCATATCACCTTTCAAGGGAGGAGTTATATCTGTGGTTCCTGTTGCCAATTGATCTGAAAAATAAACAGTGAAAATTACTTTTAGTCAAGAAGATATCATCACATGATAGATGACCTGAACAAGATCTTTTCACAATTACTCTGATGAATCCCAGAGTTTCTGCTCCCAGTTCTACTCTTGTACACAATACATACTTACATAGGAATGAATGTTAAAAATCCAACATACCTATAAAGGAGACATTTAATTAGATGAACTTATTTTGAGGAATGGATGAAAATGAATGAAATGAACGCATGGTCGCAAAACCAAAAAAAAAATGGGTCTCCCATAGTATCTTGAAATCAGCTGATCGGTGCGATGTATTGGGTTCACATACATGTTTCTTGGGGAAAGTTGTTCATATGATGATGTTCAATAATGGGTACTAAAACTGGGCATTCCCCAAAATATGGTCAGCTAATTAAATGTCATCCTGTATAAGACTTTGAAATAAAAATAAATATACCTTTAGATGAAGAGGGCTTGGCATGACTTGTTGAGGGATGATTCGTTATGTCGGTTAATATGCTTTTCTTGGCGCCGCCAATCAATACAGCTGTAATTTATTGGGTGACATTAGAATTTAGAATTAATTAACCGAGCGGTGAATCGTCTCCATTTCAGGATTGGCCAAAAATGCTTTCGTATGTCCAAAAGCTAACAAACAAACTAACAATGGAGATCAAAAGATGTAGCAGCGAGAGGGATTGAAAATAGATTTCTTACCTGAGATATGCAGTGTTGGAATGGCATTCGGAAGAAGGGTCTTTGATGTAGCATGATATTTTTCTTCGAAATGCTTGCGACAGACTCTTCGTCGTTCAAATACACGTTTCTCTCCAAGAACCAACATATATCCCCCTATGTTAAAGGTCCATGTCAGGAATCTATCATGATCCTTAACTGGATTGGGGAATTTATGGAGCGGTATATGGTCTTGATCTGTAATAAGATAACTTCTTTTCAGTATAGCTTGAGTAACGCAAGTAAATTTACTCGACTCGCCCAACGCTATTGAGCACAGATGGTACAAGGTCCTTATCATAGTGTAGTCTACCTTTTAAGCTGGGCCAGCCTGCATACTAAATTAGTATGCCAGCAGATACCTACTAATTTTACTTACTATCTATTCTATAGGCAACTAGTATCTTATAGTACGTCTCGAAACTAATCGCTCGCTGTCTTGCATTAAAATAAAAGTATTTACTACACTTGTGGTCAAACGACCAGGCCAGGTTTTCCAAAAAAATATTACTTACTGGTCGTATTGCAGTTAGGTACACAGCATCCTTTCTCACTACTCATTCTTGACGCTTGATTCTAAAAACTTTCCGAAAAAAACTAGCGGATCAGGCACCGATGGGGTAAAGTCAAAATTCCGAGCAAGGGGTCAGCGTTTGAATGTAGGTGTCGTCGATATCCACTTGAACGCCGGTTCGCGAAAAATTTCAGGGCCGACTTGCTCGGCGATTACGCAGTTCGCAATTCGCGAATTTCATGACAAAATATATTTTTTCTGACCAACTACTTAAGCTAGAAGAATATAAAACCATTTCCAGAAATCTTATGAAACATAGAATCTTATCAAGTTAACACATCATTATCTTACACATAAATGCTGGGATAGTGCGCTATCCCAGCATTTTTTATCCGTAGAATGACGCTGGGATACTAGAGTATCCCAGAGCGCTATAGAGCCCAGAGTATTTGTAAAAACATTACACAAATACTCTCGATTAAAGTTGTAAGAGACATTGTTTCCAAGGTCAAAACTCCAACGGCCATTTTGCCAAATATTAGCGAAAGTTTAAATCTTTTTAATTAAATATTTTTTATCTACTTAATGTAAGTTTATATTTTTTTCATGTGTAATATGAATACAGAAATCTTTTAAATATATAAAACAAGGAGGTTCTCGATTTACTTTTTTGATATGATTTTTATATTGACCCAGTTCATTTTAGGCTTAGTCTATATTTTCTGCTATCTGTCACAGCACAAGAGTCTTTAATACAATCAATGCTTATACCGATATAATGTTTTGTTTACGAACTGTAACAAAAACAACACTTCAAGCAGTGTCATCATGAACCGAAGTCATAATAATGTTAAAGTAACTTGAACCGCGCGCGGCGGGTAGGCCGGTAGTGACGTGTTTTTATGACTCACTCAAGTATTTTTTGCGCCCGCATCTAAGTACCTCCAATCACATACCGTAGTAGTTGGAGATAATGAGGAATGTGTGGGCCACGTGATTGATTTTGATTTTTATTGATTAAAATATTTTAAAAGAACCATTGTCCTTTTCCTGTTACAAATTTCCCTGAAAATTACGTAAATTACTGAGGAGTAGCTTTTTCTTCAGGGATTGGGAGTCAGAATTTTGAAGTCCCTATATTATTGACTTGATAATTTGGAATACAACATGGGCTAATTTTTATCCTGAACACTACACGATGAGTTTTAATTCATTTTGTTCCCGAAGCGGAAAGGTGATAGTGCCTATCAATATGAACAACTTTCCCCAAAAAACATATGGTCGCAAACGAAAAAAAAATAGGGTCATTACAATTCCATCATTCCAATGAGGAACGAGTTTTTCTTTTCATTTACGTCCATAGGTTTCTTGGGGAAAGTTGTTCATATTGATGGGTACCACCATTCCGCATCGGGAAAAAAATCTAAAAAGTTATCGTGTAAATAATATTAAAAATAAAACCATAGCAACTCCACTACTTCTGTTCTGAAACTTCCAAATACAGTGCTAACTCGATAACTGCATATGCTCGATACTGATAACTATGATAATTTTCCGTCATTGAAGATTTAGTTTTTGTGTAATCTCCAGGGGGCCGATCGCGCTATTTTGTATAGTCAACGAACGTCAAAGGTATGGTTCTGGTTCAGTTCCAGTTGTAATTCAACTTTGGTTCGGTTCAATGAAATTCGGTATCGCGCTAAAGTTTTAGTAGTGACCGAAGCTGAACCTTATCCGAACCATTGTCGTAATCAAAACATTAGAGATGTAGCATCGATTGTGTATAATCGACCGTCGATTTCGCCTTTTTGTTGTCAACTACTCTATTTTTGACCACACTTGGGTGGGAATTCGTGGAATTTGATGTGTTTACTAGGTGAACGGAAAATTACAGATAAAAGATTCAAGTGGATAGAAATGTAGCTTTATAAATAAGTGTATTCCAGCCTCCCTCTGAGGGCGAAGCTCGGGATCTACAAGTCCTACGCGAGATCCCGCCTCCCCTACGCGACCCCAGCATGATACGCCCTGTGCTCGGAGACGAACAAACGGAGATTCCGAGCCCAAGAGAACCTCTCTCTGCGTACCATCGTCGGCGCCCCCCGCTACGTCAGGAACGCGACAATCCAGAGGGACCTAAGATGGGAAACCGTGGACCAGTTTGTCCAGAGGCTGGCGAAGGGCATGTTCGCGCGTGCGGACTCGTCATAACACCCGCACATCGCCGAACTGGCGCCGCACCACGCGCGCCAGCCCGACCTCCGTCGCCCGCCACGCGACCTGGTTGCCTAGCCGGCGATCACCCACTGCATACCAGCGCCACATGAAGACCACCGCCCGCAAGGGCCATCCCATGACCTGGGTTGGAGTCTTATCGACACTCTGACCATGACCTGTCCACAGGTGTGGATAGAGGCGATTCTTCGGGAAGAGGTTCGTTGACCTGACCCGTGGGGGGAGTGCGCAGACATCCTCAACCCCTTTAGAGCAGTTAGGACTGCAAAGGAATGAATCAAGGTATGTAGTTTTCATTATCTTAAACTTTGTCCCTATCAGAATATAATGCTTTTGTAAGAAGGTGTACAAAGTTTAGATAAATAAGAATAACAATGTTAATTGTTTTCATATCCTAAAGGAAAATGTACAGCAAATTGTTTTATTAATATTCCAGCCAGCAGAAGCATGTTGGACGTATCGAGGCTGATGGGATTGAAAGTTGAACATCTTAGGGCAAAGGCTGCACAGACTTCCCAGGCTGCTCTGCAGAATGCTCAGACCCCTATAGTATTAATACTATAGCAGTCCTTCAAATTAATTTGTGAAATAATAGATTGACGAAGCAGGTAATTCTATACTTTACTATCAGTTTGGGTAGGATATAGTTATGTAGGAAATATGCCCTGAATCGTTACTTAATATAAATTTTAATTTTAAAAGTGCCCTTAGTATAATTTTAATGACATTTTCCCCACGAGTTTTCTAAACCATGTTTACTTTTCCTGTAAATATGCTGTAGAAAATATTAGCTATAATTTATTAATTCATGCAATCACGTAAGTATAGTATACTTATATAGTTTTATGTAAAATATTTCTACTAACTTGTACATTATTTCTTTTTTCAGTGTTGTACCCAACAAAGAGAAGATGTGTGAAAAATATTTAATTATTATTACTAACATATAATATCCCATTGCTGGGCAAAGGTCTCTAATGTGAGAATAATTAAAGTGAGATAACTTAAGTACCAAGACATGAATAAAACAAATTTACCTAGTTAAATATCATTTATTTTAGTCCTTAATCTATCAACAATTGCGCTCCCCGCAATAGACTTACTATCATATCATTCATAGAATGTCACCCTTTTTTGTTATAGTATCTCTCCTCATGTTCATTAGGGGTAACTATAGACATATGAGTACCATCTCCACAAGCCAGAACCCCTGGCAATCTGTACTTTTTGAAAAATCTGAAAATAATAAACAATTATAGATAAACATTTACATACAGGCACATACAGTGCTCCTGGCCCCACACTAGGGTACCCTGGGTTGTGGGAACCAGAAACAACGATGACAAGACTGGGTTTTGTTTTCTTTATCCCCAGCCGGGGATTCCAGGACCTCTCTCATGGTAGGCAGGGCAACAAATGTACATGGTAGCAGCACCACAGTTGTCCTATACCTATATTATAATTAGTACAACTTCAAATGAAATCAGAGACAGTCCGTCAAATTACATTTTTTTAAATTGTTTGTTTGAATGAACACTATCTTTCTCATCAATGCTAAGTATAAGCATGTATTAGTATGTATTTGATATATTAGTATATGATATATATTTTAGTATTATGTAGATATTGGTAAGTAGTAGTATTTAATGTTTGCACATATGTAGCTCTACCTGTAGTTTCTTTTTTACCCCTCCAATCAAGGTTTGCTGGGAGAAATTTCCTGTTAGAGATAAGCTCGCCTTTGTACATGTTTTTACCTTTATATATTTTTTTGTATTCTCTGTTTTGTGCAGTAAAGTATATATTTAAATTTATAAGCCACACAATCTTGGTATGCTTTTTTTTGTTTATTACCAAACTAAAAGTAATAATCTAAAATAAATTGTGATAGGCAAACTAATAAATAGGAATTGTATGAGGCAGATAGGCAGACCACCGGATAGATAGACGCTGAGACGCCGGCTGGCAAGCAGTGGCTACGGGAGGCTCAGGACCAGAGTAGATAGTGTGGTAAAGAGGAGGCCTATACCCAGCCGTAGGTAAATGTAATCTGATTTGAATTTAATTGAATGATGTTAACATATAGTTACTTACCTTCCTTTTAATTTGCTCCCTATCACGAAGTTGAAAGGGAAATTTAAGATTTCTGGCTTGTTGAATGCTAAGGTGACTTGTTTTACAATTTTGGAGACACTTCACTGGTAAACACAGTGTTTCCGGCTTTCTCATCCAATCGTCTGGTAGGAGCCTGTGGCAAAATGCTAAACAACCAGTACCTGAAATAAAATGAAAGCACTGTTACTAAGCTCACTTAGTTCTGTTTTTGGGAAACAGGGAACAAAAATTGATCATATCCAAAGAAAAGTAAATGTGCTGTGATACATTCTAGTACTTTGTATAGTGTTACTAACCTTCGTGTCCACATCCAAAGCACTGGTTGGTGGCAAATTAAGGGTCAACTGAGTAATTAACGTGTCCACAAGCTAACTCCTTCGACCGTCAATATCGCTTGATAAAATCCGATTCTCTGTTTTAGATTGGGCTCGCGCTATAGCTATATCACACTCGTATGCCATTTCCAAAGTCCAGACACATCAATTTTACGATTTTGACCTACTTTTCATCTCAACAATTCTAAACCAGTCCTGAAAAAGTACCTCCACAATAACTTTAACACAACCGTTCGTTTGACAGCGGTTACGGTCCAACTCCAATCGAACTTCGGTTCAACCATCTGTCAAAACATTAGCGCGATACGAAAAGTCCTTAAAGTTGTGTTTCGGTTATGGTTCAGCTATGGTTCGGTTGATATTTTTTACTGCGATCGCCCCCCAGATTCTAATGATGTCCCGGAATTTCCCACAATAACCATATTTCTAATATAAATAAATATTTTTCATCGTAATTCATTATAAGCTATTCAACAAACCAAATAGATAAATTCGATTGAAATTTTGTAATTTATTAGTTATTTAGATATATACTAGTTAGTGGAATTTGTGGAATATTGCTGCGGCAACATTACTGCGCTGACTGTTTGTTACGCTGACTCGCGGGGGGAGCGGGGAGGGCTCACCCGGCGAAACCACGCCCATCAAACACTGACTTCGCCACGAGATATCCCCTTAAGTTGAAGCGGAGCTCGCCCGTTCAATTAAAGAAAACACGCATTTTCTAAATTACAATTCCAAGCTGTACTTTTGTTTGTAATAATTAATTCACTCTATCGATCGATACCGATTTCATTATGAGCCGCAAAAATCAAGATTTTTCAAAATGGCGTAATGTAGCTATGCCAGTCTCTATACAAAAATGTTCAAACCCCTCCCCGACTCGTCCCCTAAAAAGCTTAGCATCAAAAATATTAAAACCCATCGACACATTAAGACGACCTCTGTAGTATTCCGGTCGAATCTGTGCTCACCAAGCGAAAGCTCCCGGGTTCGAATCCCGGCTGTGGAGAAAAAAAAATAACAGGTCTTGTTCAGGTTTATGACGTCGCTGTTTCTGGTTCCCACGACACAGGGTATCCTAGTGTTGGGCCAGAAGCAATGTACGTGACTGTATGTAAATGTTAAGCTGATGACCTTCAAAACGTAGCGACGACTAACGTCAAAAACTAATTTCGTCAAACTCTGCTTTGGTAAAGTACTATAATCGTCAAGACCGTTTTTCGTCAAAAGCAGTATATGTCAAGCATAAGTACAGTTAAATTCAATAATAATATTTAATTTTAAAAGTAAAGTCTTAAAAAAAACTGTTGCAACATTAATTAAGAAGAGAAGACCGAAAGAAGTCATATGAGATGCAAAAATTGAGAAAATTATTGAAAATTTGATAAGAGGAACCATAAACGTTCAAAAATGCTTAAGGCAGTTAGGCTGGGCCAAATACAGGCTGTAAAATATGGCGTAACGTAAAATCTGCTCTTTATTAACACTTATTAAATGTACAAGATGAGATGGGAAGTTATCGGCCGGGATGGTTTTGGCGACGTCGTTTGACGAAAGTTGTCGCTACCCTTCAAAACACTGAAGCGATTTTGATAAAACATAGCTAAAACCATGGCAGTGAAATCTACTACCAATAAAAAGAAACCGCATCAAACTCAGTGCAGCCGTTTGAGACATACAAAGACAGACGCTTCAACTGTTTTTATTTATTTATTTAATGTATGTATAACAATTGTTTATTTACCCTCCGGATGAGAATACTTCATATGGGCAGGTAAATTATTACTAAACCTTTTAAAACACACTTTACATTGATAAGGTTTCTCCCCTGTGTGTATCCTCATGTGCCGTTTCCGAGAATTAAAATAAGTAAACTTTTTTTGACACACTTTACACTTATATGGTTTCACGCCTTCATGCATCAGCATGTGCTCTTTCAACGAGACGCGACTCATAACTTTGTTACACACCTTACACTGGCGATGCAAGTGTGTATGCGTGTGAACGCGCAAATGATTGTTTTGTGAAAATCTTTTCGGACAAAACTCACACTTATAAGGTTTCTCTCCGGGGTGTTGGATTTGCATGTGTTTATATAATATTTGGCTATAAGAAAATTTTATAAGACAACATTTGCACTGATATCGTTTCTCGCCACTATGGGTCCTCATATGCCTCTTAAATGTACAATACTCGGCCAACCTTTTATAACACACTTTACACTGGTATAGTTTTTTTGATGATTTTCCTGACTTTAAACTCTCATTTGAACATATGTGCGCCATGTAACTAGCTTTACGCGTAAATGAGTTCGGACATTTTTCACAATGATATTTATAACAAATTTCCGTTTTTCTTATTATTTCTTTCAGTACGAATTGTTTTGGACATTCAGTGCACATTTTATCGGTACAAAGCACAACAACACACTCTTGTAATTTTCTAGAAGATCTACCGTTGTGCGGGAATGTGTTGAATGTAGCAATGTGACGCTTCAAGCGAGATTTTGAAAAGAAAACCCCTTTACAGAAATCGCATAAGTAAATTTCGTTCAAATCGAATTCCTCTGCCGTCATTACTTCATCTTTAAAAATTTTCATTTTGATATTTTTTTGTTTTTTATTGTCCGTTTCGCCAAATATATGAATTCTCACATGTAAAAACAAATGTAGTTTCTCCGCGAATGCTTCTGGACACATCTCACACTGATATGGCTTCTGGCCGGGGTGATCCATTCTCATATGTTCAACGACACAATGGCTATAGGCATATCTTTTATAGCACACCTTACACTGAAAAGGTTTCTCTCCTGTATGTGTAAGCATGTGCCGCTTTAAGCTTTCCGGCGAACTCAACTTCTTGCGACACACTCTACATTTATAATTCTCGGCGGCGTGCTTTCTTGCATGTTTAATCAAGTTACATTTTTTAAGATAACTTTTGAGGCACACTTTACATTTATAGGCATTTTCTTTCTTGTGTTTACTTGCTTTCAGTGATAAGGATTTTGAGCGCTGCGTTTCCAAAGTACAGTTACTAGTCTTGTATACCCCTTCAATACTTTCTGGGTACACGTTAAATTCAGCCGTATGACGTCTCAAATCCGACTTCGAGAAGAAAATACTCTTGCAAGAATCACATATCATTGTAGTTTTTACTTTATACTTATGTATACCATCTTCTTTTTCAACTTTGATGTTTCCAAGTTCAAGCGGCAGAAGTTTGGAAGTCAACTTGTTGCAGAACACTGAGTTTTCCGTTTGCTTCTTACTGCAGCCTTCGTCGCAAAAATTTTCATCATCTCTGTATTCGTAGGTATCACATTTATCATATGGTTCATCTGTAAAAAGAAAATACAATTTATTTAATTGGCGTGTGGTGGGCTCCCAGTCTTACAAAAAAGGAGAACCAAATGACTGGCTAACCGCGGCTGCCAATCTGTGCCTATCTCGTGGGCCACGACATTGATCATTTCATAATATTGTCAACCATGGTTGAATTAGAAGTTTCGTTGAACGAAGAAATATTTTAGAGCGAAACACTACGGTAGCTTAGGTGAAAACTAAAGAGGGTGAACGCAGCAAAGCCCCGAAAAGTATTCGTGTTAGTTCGACATGTATCATACAAAAACACTATTTAATTCTGAATACTTTAAGAAAGACAAATTCTCATCCTTTCTGACCATTTCATGAAATGACCGGCCAGATCATGAAACTGTCCCGACACCTATAACACTAGGCAGGGAATCGGACGTTATGATGTGTGATACAAATAAACACAATTTATGCCTCGGCCACCCCATATGACATTAATGATCTTGAAATTGCCATTTGAGAAATCTAAAAACCAAGTTAAAGCGACTTTGTCGAAAAAGGGATTTTACAATGTTCAAGATTACTTAAATGATGGGACTGTATGGGGTTAATCTGGCTCAACACAGACCTTGCTGTAATAATTTTGTAATTATTTATTCCTGCTTATTAATTATGATAATGATATATATATATATATATATTGTATTAGTTAAGCATAAGCAATTTTTAAAAGAGATCTAAAAATCAATCTGTGGGAGTTTCTACACCCTTCTTCTACCACAGTGGTCCAATGTAGAGAAGTGGCAAAAAATGACATTTGGAATTTGGAATTTGGAACATATGTTTGAAGCGATGTCCATTTTCTATATATAAAAAGCAATACAAAGAATACAAATGTACAAAATATGTGTGTGTGTGTGTGTGTCTGTAATTTGACAATGCGGTTGTTGCTCTGCCTACCATGCGAGAGGTCTCGGGTTCGATCCCCGGCTGGGGATACACAAAAAAAATCCCCAGGTCTTGGATGTTTATATGTGTGATGTAGCTGTTTCTGGTTCCCACGACACAGTGTGGGGCAAGAAGGAAAGTGTGTGCCTGTATGTAAATGTTTATGTTTCGACATAGAGACAGACTTAATATAGCACGATAAATTGAACAGTGGAATTTATTGGTATCTCAGTCTGAGCACGAGATGGATCTGCATCCCAAGGTGCAACTTATTGGCCCAGAACCCTTAAAATAGTAACCAAGTTTAGTCTCACTCACCCAAGTCTAAGTCCCATGGCTCTTGCTTACCACATACCATGTCCTCACTGTTGTTCGCACGTGACTCTGTCGTCGTTTGTGTGAAACAATCGAAACACACGCTCGGCGAGTTGACTTCAGAGTTGATTTCATGGCTGGTTGACTAAAAAATAATGAATACAAAACACATCATATGGGGAGCATGCGAATGTCATAATAACTGCACATCAGGGACAATCCTACTATACCACATAAAATTAACATAGCGTCACGCCTTTTCCCATACGGGGTGGCAGAGGCACAATTGTGCCCACTTTGAGCCGGTTTATTCGATACTCCATTTTGCGTGACAGGGAGCTAGCCCACCGCCGCAGCAATGGAGAAATTAAGATTTCCTCACGATGTTTTCCATCTCCGTTAGAACATCCGTATTATGTACTTCAGATAAATTATTTATCTCATTGTTACATGGTCAGGAATCAAACCTGCATCTCCTGTGTGAGAAGCAAGCGTGAAAACCCATCAGACCACGGAATTCTTTCCATATTTTAGAATTAAAAGTAGTATGCATGTAAGTATTTATTAGTATTTAATTGTAGTACTAGTAACCGGAAAAAACTCGCGTCACATATTGATTGTTATTTGATTTATATATAATGAAAAAATATATATCTTTGGAGTAGTATATTGACTTTATTTGCATTTTATTAAATGGCTTCACTTCCTGTGCATTTGATATAGTGATTAATTATAATATGAAGGTATACGGAACAAAGAAAACACGTAATTTCGAATATACAAGGTCAAAACTATGCTGCGAGCGAGTTGCCAACGCGGCGAATATGAGTTTTGGAAAATCACTGTCAATCTAACGGTTTGTATACGTGCGCACTGCGCATGCTTGGGCTCGCTACCCACCAACGTTTTTAATAGCTTTAATATCTATATGTTGCACGAGATGGCGTTACAAGTACCAAAAATTTATATCATTTTAGAAAACTAGCCTATACATTTTAATCTAAATATTTGCGTCGCCTACAATCCCATCCCCTTAGTGATGACTAGCCATCACGAGCTGGCTCTGGTGAAAGTAGAGCGACGCGTGTGGCTGGGCGCCGCAGTATACCGGACCATGCGTATGCGACCATCACTCCCGGGGAGGTCGCACTCACTACTCCGTGCCGCCATGAGCCACGGTCCAAGTTAGGTTCGACTAAGAGAACGAAATCTCCTACCTGTAAGAAACGATTTTCGCGCGTCCATTTCTGCCTTGGAAGGAGTGTTGGCAAATATTCCTTGAGCCAACGAGACCAAAACATATCTGTCAGACGTTGTGCTATCCGCCACTGCCGCTTGAGCTGAAGGTCTTCGTTATCGTACTTTCCGAACGTGCCAATTAAAAAAGATTTGGCGTCAAGGCCTCGGGGAACTTTGAGTCCGTAAACACATACGTGATTAGGCGACTGTTTACAAGCGCTTCCAACTCGGCTAGCAAGGATGCCAGCGTCTCTGGACGAGGTGCGCGTTCCTTTAGAACAGTTTTCGGGGCTGTTTTCACCGTGCGCACCATACACTCCCACGCTCCACTAATTTCTGGAGCACCTGGTGGAATAAAGCGCCACTCAATGCCTCAGAGAAGTCCAGCTTGGCGAAGTGCATCAATATCAAGCTCAGCCATGCTGCGCTTCAATTCCAGGTCTGCCCCTCGTAGGTTTGTCCCATTGTCGGAGTAAATCGTAGTGGGAGCTCGTCTGCGAGCTATCATCCGTCTTAAACCCATGATGGTGGTGTCAGTGGTAAGACGTGCAATTCGGTGTTCACAATAATTATAGGGTCTCTTACCCCATACTTCGCGTCGTCATAACAACGCGTCCATACTCCCGCATCATCATAGTGTCGTGGTATGCGCAGCGATGCTAGAAGCTCAAGCTCGTCTAGCCACCTTACCCAGCTCGCATGCTCCTCCGGCCGGATGCGATCGTTCCAGGCGTTAGTAGGCGCCTCAGTTCCATTTAATATCTCCTCTGGCACCCGTTGAAAAGATATTTTGAATCCAAACGTATCATCAGAACGATGAAACATTAATCCTAAGGTGAGCTCCGTAGTATACAAGGCCCCGAACTTGAACTGAACAGCTGTTTGCGCGAGCTCCTCGGTAGGTATATTCTTTAGTACCTCCGTGCTATTACTAGACCAACCTCGTATCTCAAATCCACCGTTTTTGTGAATTTCGGTTATTTGTTTAACCAACGAATGCAATCAATTCTCCGGTTAGCTATTTGAATATAGGTAATCAAATCATCCATATAATGACTTTTTACGATTACTTGTACAGCTTCAAGATACAAATCATCATGCCTCAATGCCTTTTTAATTTTTTATATATTGCGCAATGAATGGAGAACATGTTCCGCCAAACACTAAACTCTGCTTAAGACATGTTTTTAGAGGTTCGTTAGGCGATTCCTGCCATAAAAAACGAAGATCATGTTGATCTTGCGGCCTTATTTTCACCCTTAAAAACATGTCCTTAATATCACCTATTATAACGACTTTGTTCTCGCGAAATCTGAACATTATTCCCATCAGCGAGTTATATAAGTCCGCACCGGTTAGTAAATAACTATTAAGACAGGTCCCATTTGCTTTTGCGGCACAATCAAGTACTAGTCTTAACTTACCAGATTAGTTCGGGTTTTGTATTCCAAAGTGCGGCATATACCATATGTGGTCCGCCGAGACTTCATTTTCACGCAGTTCACGTGCATAGCCAGCAGTAAACAGTTTGTTTACTTCATTTCGGTAACGATGTG
This sequence comes from Argyresthia goedartella, assembly GCA_949825045.1. Lineage (NCBI taxonomy): Eukaryota > Metazoa > Arthropoda > Insecta > Lepidoptera > Argyresthiidae > Argyresthia > Argyresthia goedartella. The sequence continues at coordinate 9,462,581 of OX463832.1, read as the reverse complement.
CGTACGCATCGTCTTTAACAAATTTGCGCATCAAAGACTGTCGTCGTAGTGTCCGGCATGGTGAATACGTCCTTCTTGAACGGCAGCCAAACTTCCATTGATTACTGATAAGCCGGGCTGTATCGTCTAAAATTTGCAATGCCCTAACATGATCACTATTTTCACGGCGTAGCATTGAAATTCCTATAGAATCTAAGGAAAAAGAATGTTTAATTAAATAATTGAACTCGCTAATATTTTCGTCATCTGTGTGACTAAGATGAAACATACCGGCGGCGTTGGAGTGAGTGCGACCGCAGTAACCATGAATAGACCAACCTAACTTGCATCGAGAAGCATAGGGCTCGAATTTATTACCATGAATTATTTCAATCGGAGCAATTAAGTAATAATTATCTTCTCCAATAAGAATGCGCGGAATTATCCAACTTTTACACACAAAATCTTTGACATGAGACAAATGTTGACGATTTAAACTGTTAATTACAGATAAGTTTTGTGCTGCTAAATTTAACTAAGACACTTTACGCAATTTAATATCATAACTATTGTTATTGTGTTGCCCACTCATATGAGCGGTGACGGTCGGCGCTTCCGATTGGTACACTTCGAGTCCAAATGCGTCAATGAACTTTATAGGGCTAGATTGTTCGCATTAAAGACCTAACTCGGTTGCTAGGTCAGAGTCTATGATGGACACTGAAGCTGCATCGTCTAAAAGGGCGTAAGAACTCACAACAGCTTTAGATCCAAGTAATTGCACTGACATTACTTTTAAGATGACATGGTCCTTGGAAGAATGTTTGTCACAATCCGATGCAACATGTGCCACGGTGTTGGGAACTGGAGGCGCCGGCGCCGGGGCCCGCGGCTGAACCACCGTGGGGGCCGGCTCGGGCGGCGAGTCGGTAACCGTGACAGCTGATTGTGATTCCGTATTAGGTTTCGTCCAGTGTAGCATTTTCTGGTGCGCTAGCCGACATCCATCTACGTTGCACACAGGTGCGGGGCATGTATTTCTATCGTGCCGTGACGTCAGACAACAACATGATGATAAATGATGTAATGAATTAATTTATGAATAATTGCCAATTTGATGCACGTTACTGAATTATTTTTTGTAAAATATTTTTATGTTTATTAATTGTCTTCCGCCTCCCATATATCGCTATATGTGTTTACATACTTTGGAGAGCAGTCGGGAACCATATTCTGTGCATGATTTAATAATGTAATTTTGTGATTGTTATCTGTTTTGTAAACCAAATAAATAAATAAATAAACACAGTCCTTGTGATTTTATACACCTCCATTTGTCACGACGCATTGCACGTTTGAAGATACGGCATTCGGGCAGCGTGTGAGGTCCTTTAGAACAAAACTTGCATACCTTATTGTCCTCGACAATACTTGTGGTAAATATAGGTCTATTAGGCCGGAATCTGTTATCAGTTGCATGTTTTGCGACATTTTTATTTCACTCGGCCTATGTTGTTGTTTCTCGTACCTGTGTAATTCCACCTAATGATAACATTTGTGCTTCCTGTTTGAGAAATCCTGCGATCAAGGTCAACTTCGGCTGATCTTCGGCTAACCTGTTATATGCGAAATCGGTCCACCTCCCAATTAGAGTGTTCGGTAGCTTACTCAAAACAGCAGACGCGAGCTCGGGGCTGTGTAAGTAATCCTGCTGATTTAGGGCACCCATTGTTGCTACGCAGTTGTTTACCTTGATTGAAAAATCAATTAAGTCGTTCTGGTACGACGTGGGTAGCGAAGATAACTTCTTCAGTTGCGTCGTAAGTTTCACTTACAACATTTTCCAAACTTAGCGATAGCTGTAATGTTAACCTAAGAAATAATCATAGACTGTGTGCGCCCCGAATTAGACTCGCGAAGGTTAGCAATTCTTTCAAGGGTCAGTGTATTCTCTACTATAATAAAATACCTCTGGAGGTTTTGAAATTGCCATTTGAGCAATTTAAAAAGCATGTTAAAGCGACTTTGTCGAAAAAGGGATATAACAATGTTCAAGATTACTTAAATGACAGGACTGTATGGGGTTAATCTAGCTCAACACAAACCTTGTTGTTAATAATTTTGTAATTATTTATTCCTGCTTATTAATCATAATAATTAAATTTTTCATATTTGTAATAGTTAAGCACAACCTATTTTTAAAAGAGATCTAAAAATCAATCTGTGGGAGTTTCTACGCCCTTCTTCTCCCACAGTGGTCCAATGTAGAGAAGAGGCAAAATTGATGTTTGCTAAGTATATGTAAATATCTACAGTAATAAAGTACTTTGACTTTGACATAATTATTACGTCAGATCGGCCAAACCTTAATTCAAGGGCCTCCATTCCCGCTGCGAGCGGGGTGTTACCAATCAGCAGGGCGGTAACCGTGTCCTTCGCGTCGCCTCGCAGTGCTTTGCGTAATCTTTCTAGATTTTCAGAATCACTGAATTCGCACACTTTAGTAGATTCAGTGTATGTCCTCTTAAAGTGTAACCATTCAACACAGTCACCGCTGAAAATTGGTAATTCACGCGGAGTAGACAGGCGACTGAGCAAACGGTCCTCACGCTGTGCTGACGAGGTCGTCATGACGTCCTTCAAGGTCAGGGCTAGTTGCTAGATGCTGTCACTAGGCAGTTCGGGGCGCTGGGTTACGTTGACGGACGCACTGTTGACAAGGGGCAGTGCTTGAAGCTGAGGCTGATATGGTGCTTGCGGCTGTGGTATGTAAGTTATCTCATCGTGACCTTTGTCCAACCATTGTTCAACGCTAGAATGAGCTCTGTTGCTAAGCGCGCCTCTAGCTTTACTTCTGCACTCGCTTTGCCACTCCTCGGCGTCCACCTTGGCTAGATCAGCTTCCAGCTTTTTATCAGTTAGTGCCTTAGCTTGAGCGGCTTCAAATTCCAATTGCTTACGTCCAGCAATGGATGATGACGTAGATCGCTTCGACTAGCCTGACACAATTGATCCACGTATAGATCTTTCCGGTGTTTCCATTTTCCCTGCATCCAATTCCTTCGGCTGTGCATCACTATCGGTGCCGAGGTTTGGCATTTTAACTTTAGGTTCCGCGGGTGCGTTGCTAGAAGTGCTCGCCATTTGCAATTGATAGATAGATATATAAGTAGATAGATAGATAGATAAAACGTTTATTCAATCGTCATAATACACTAAACAGAACACAGAAAATAACAAGTAGAGATAGAATAGAAACAACAATTAAGTAGTACGTAGTAGTAAAAGCTTACGTTCTATCGTGGTGAGTTGTGTGCGGCGACGGTGAAACGGTTCCGGCTCAGCATATGCTACAGGAAGACCTGTAGCGCTGGTATTCTGTCGGAACCAGATTAATTTGTGTGTGATATGTAAGGTGTTGATTTGTCTACGTGTTTTATAATGATTAAATATATAAATATGATAAAAAGGAAAGCTTTGCGAAGGAAACTAGGGAATATTTGTGTCTAAGTGTGAGATGTGATTTGTGAGAAAAAAATACACATTTTTCAGAATTGGGAAGGGATGTCGCGTTATAATGATTGAGCTAAGTACAATATATTATTATTATTTTCAAAAATGAAGGGCCCAAAGAATCAACGGACATAGCCTCAGACCTCCGTCCTTTGAAAGGCCAGTAAATACTCTCTATAGGAGGATTTAAAGCTGTTTACAGAAACTTTTTCACGAATTGGTGGTGGGAGATTATTCCAGCACCGCATTGCCAGGTATCTGAAGCTGCCCCTAAAAGCAGCGGTCTCGTGGCGGGGGATGATGAGCAATTGCGTGCGCTCGAATTCTCGGTGTTGTTTACGCGTTTTAGGCTGCGCCGGAGTTCTATACATCACTTCATCATACAAGGCCAAAACTATGGTGCGAGCGAGTAGCCAGCGCGGCGAATATGAGTTTTGGAAAATCACTGTCAATCTAACGGTTTGTATACGTACGCACTGCGCATGCTTGGGCTCGCTCCCCACCAACGTTATTATTAGCTTTAATATCTATATGTTGCACGAGATGGCGTTGCAAGTAGCAAAAAATTATATCATTTTATAAAACTAGCCTATACATTTTAATCTAAATATTTGCGTCGCCTACAGAGAGAATATCAGCGTTGCAACATCTCCTGGAGGTCCTACAATACATGCTGAGTGGGAGCCGATTCGCTGTTGCAATACACACCGCATGGCATCGTTCCGTCTATCCCCATTTTGTTACTGTGTTTTGTTTTCATGAGTATCTTTTATTTCCTACTTGTTTTTGTTTATGCATACCTTTTTGCTGTCTTGTGCATTGTGACATTTGAATAAATCGCTTTCTATTCCATTCTATATTATATTTAGTACATTATTATAGTTGCGCGTATTATACAAAGCGCGAACTTCTATGGATATAACTTCTATGGATGGAACCCAACTCTCAAAAATAACAATACATTCAATCAATACACCCAACGGTTAAAAAGAAAAATAGATCAGACACAGAAATCACAGAATGATCATACTATTAAAGCCTCATCCAATGTACCTAAAACAACATGGGGAGGAATAAACAAAAAATAACATACCGAAAAACAGCATAGGCATGATAAAATGTAAATGACTAAAAATGACAGAACCCAAACATAAAGCAAGCAAGCATATAATGAAAGTTGACCTTTATTGACTACTAAAACACACACAGCTACCTTAGACATTCAGAAATATATATTCAGAATATATATATATATACTTGAAATATGTGCAGTAAAAATAACAAGTGAAAACCTAATTGTAGTATCGTTATACTGGAATAGGAGAGAGGAGGACGTTTTTTATGATCGATTAAATACAATGCTTAACCATCTTAACAATAAATTCTTCCGGTTTAATATTGTAATAGGGGGAGACTTTAATACAGATATGCTTAATAAAAATCCGAAGACAGGTAAACTTCTAGAATCTATGTTAAAATTCAAATTAACCCAGCACATACAACAGACAACACACCACACAGCAACCTCATCAACATGTCTAGACCTAATATTTACAAATCTAAATAAAAACATATTTCACACCTCAGTAGAAGAATTTGGATTTTGTAATCACTCCGCAGTCATATTACATCTGAAACTACCTAAACCCATACAGAAAATAACTTGGTTTAAAAGAAAAAGATTATTTAACAGCAAAAATATGAAATTATTTAAAACACAATTAAAGAAAATCGACTGGTACAATTTTTTTAATACAAACACCGATATAAATAATAATTATATTTTATTCCATAACACAATACATAAAATATTAAATGAATGCATACCCATACGTAGAATAAAGATACAAAGTAATAATAAAAAACACTGGCTAACAGTAGGAATAAGAAAATCATGCGAAACAAAAAGATTATTAAAAATCCTAACAATTAAATCTAAATACAATAAAATACTAACCGATTACTATAAAAAATATGAAAAAACTCTGAAAAAAACTATAAATATCGCTAAAAAAAACAATTTTAAGAGAAAAATTACCCAATCAAATAATATAACGAAAACTATGTGGGATATAATAAATGAATGCACCAACAAAATACCACAAAGAGATTATAATAACATCAATCTACAAAAAAATGATACAGTTATCTCAGATCCACATAGAGTAGTAGAAACATTTAATGACTACTTTGCAACAGTGGGCAATGACGCAGAGAGCACTACATCGGAATCTACAAACCGCCCAACGACTCACCAATCCGAAAGAAACATGTTCCTCTATCCTGTAACCCAACGAGAAGTCTATAACTTACTTAGAAACTTAAAACCTAAAAATAGTCATGGCATAGATGACTTACCTCCTAAATTATTAAAACAATGTGCAGAAGAGTTGTCACTACCTTTTTACCACATGATAAATCAATCTTTTACCGAAGGCACTCTTCCAGACTTACTCAAAGTTGCTCTCATTAAGCCAAAACATAAGAAAAACTCTAAACTTGAAACAACAAACTACCGTCCAATTGCTCTCCTACCGACGGCTTCTAAGATATTTGAAAAGGCGATCTGTAATAGAGTCTATAAATTTTGTGAAAAATTTAAACTTTTTAACGAAAGCCAGAACGGATTCCGTAAAAAACGATCTACAACCTTAGCGGTTTACAAATACATACAAACAGCTATAAATATGATTAATGATAAGAAATATGCCATAGGTATTCTACTGGATATGACGAAAGCCTATGATAGAGTCCGGCACGATATATTGCTAGATAAATTATATGGAATGGGAATACGAGGAGAAACCCATAAATGGTTCGCCTCTTACCTAAGCAATAGAAAGCAATTGGTAGAAATAGAATATTTTAACAAAAATTGTAACGAAATTATAAAAATCCAGTCTGACAGTAAAGTTGTAAAAGGCTCAATACCTCAAGGCGGCGCTATAAGTTGTTTATTATTCTTAATTTACATAAATGATTTCCCCAAAATCTTAAATGACCCATGTGTCTTGTTTGCCGACGATATCTCAATCCTTACACCTTGCACAAATAACCTAGAAATAAATAATAAACTACAAAATATCCTTAACAATACTACAAAATGGCTAAGTGATCATAACCTGCAGATTAATTTCAAAAAAACAAAATTAATGTTATTTCATCCACCTCAAAAAACATCAATAGACATAAATTTCACATTTAACAACATCAAACTAGAAACAGTGAGTACATTTTCCCTATTAGGTTTAAATACAGATACAAATATAAATTGGAAAGCACATATCCAAAAACTACGTTCTAAACTATCCAGATTTGCATATGCCCTCCGGGAGGTTAAAAAAACAACAGATTTAAAAACAGCCCTTGTTACCTACTACGCCTACGCATATGCATGGCTTAGTTATGGTATCTTATTATGGGGTAACAGCACAGACGCACCAAGCTTATTCACACTCCAAAAGCGACTCATACGCATACTAGTAAATATACATCCTCAAGACAGCTGTAGGCCATACTTTAAAGAACACAAAATACTCACACTTCCAAGTATCTACATATTAGAAACATGTAAATTTGTCCGAAAATACCCCGAATTATATACAAAACGCCAAGATCAAATGTCGACAAACCACAACCTGCGACCACGAAAGGGACTGGCGCTACCACCTTCTCGACTAAATATTCACTCAACAAGCCCATTATCAATGACCGCGAAAATTTATAATAAGCTACCAGAACATTTGACAACAGAAACTAAAGACACCATATTAATAAGATCATTAAAACAACTTTTGACCACAAAATGTTACTATAATTTAAACGATTACTTGAATGACAAATTATAAATTAAAAATACATATAGAACTAACCCAGTAACATAATATGTATAAATACTTAAATAATAATAATAATATAAATAAATAATAACATAATATAAATAAATAAAATATTTATAAATAATATATATAAATAAATATAATACATATTAACAATGACATAGACAATTACAGAAATATCACCTTTTCCATCTAGATAAGTACTCAAATTATAATTTAATAAGGGTTATAATTAAAAATAATTATAATACTATAATGTCGTCCTCTCTCATATTGCTGTGCCTGAACAAGGTCCATAATGTTGTAACTTTAGAATATAACTTTATAACTGTGGAATGCAATAAATATACTTGATACTTGATACTTGAAATATATAAAATCGCTTAAGAACACAAACAGTGATGGTATTAATAAAAAAATAATGAAAACAGTATGTAATTAAATCGCACCAGTTCTCAGCCACTCGACTTACCTCTGCCTACAGCACGGTATCTTTCCTGATCGCCTCAAGACGTCCGTTGTGAAAACACTTTTTAAAAAAGAAGACATGAGCAACTAGTTAGTTGCTCATGTCTTCTTTTTTAAAAATGTGTTCCCATAGCACTAATACCACTAGCGGCTCTGTGAGCTGTAGACTTTGCGAGTGACACTTTCTTTAAATAAAACATATAAACCATGGACCAACAATATCAGAGGACAGACAACCATCATACTCTGAAGACTAATTCTATAGGATAGTAGAATCATACCTGTTTTGTACAACTGGGGTCGATATAGTCAGTTTTGATAACATTTACAGTTCTCGAGGCATTCAGACACATCTTGCATTGTTGTGGGTCTATTTTCAGCTCGTCTCTCTCCACCTTTACTGACACCAGCATATCCACTCTATTATCATCAAAGATCCTCACATCCTGCGGCTGTATGTATGGTGACTCGATGATGTTGCTTAGTTCTTGCATCTCGGTTAGTTGTGGAAATGGATGCTGAAATATTATAAGGATTAAAGAGGCTGCTATATAACTAAATAAGATTGGATATCTTATCAATACAAAAGAACACAGCCCAAATGCTCAACCAACAACTTAAAGTTAGACAGACACCCAAAGTCATATCAGAGTTCCGAATCATTCAATAATGATATGAAAGAATGTCAAAAACTAAGCATTTCATCGCTTCGGTTGAATGTGGCTTTCTTTGACAAGAGCAGGCAAGTGCGAAGGTGGCACGATCAAAGGTGCTGCTGCTGCTAGTGTACAGACTCTACTGACATATTCAACTGGAATATTATTTACGCAATACTCCATGCATTGGTCCATACATCAAATCAAAACTTTATTGCACCATAATGTATAAATAAGGTGAAGGTGTAGATTGGTAAGGACGCTCTTACAGTTTATACAATTTATTTTATCTTATAATTTTGGGTTTATTTATAAAATAAGTTATGTATCTAATAGTCTCTTCAGAAAGTGTACCAAACGATCTGCTGGATTATGGCCTAGGGCTAGGGTGACCGAATTTCGCTACTAAGGCTAATAATCATGGTTGTTTATCTATATAAGTATGTGTATCGTTGTCTAGTACCCAAGATACAGGGAATCCTAGTTTGGGGCTAGATCAATGTATGTAAACGGTGTCCAAAGTATTATTATTATTATTATATAGGGCTATATTATTATTTTGTTCAATCAAATACCTGTACTCTAGGTAATCTTTATGTTCGCTTAAAGGTGATCAAATAGTTGATTGTATCACAGTTCATGTAAGTGTACAAAAAATGTCTTTATTGCTTACTGAAAAGGCACTTAAGACAACACATTTTATCTATTGATATCTCATAACTAATTTTTACTTAAAACATACCTCCATTTTGCACATCACATATTCTGCTGAACTGATAGAAGGTTCACCATCACCCACAAGCTTCGCTCCCCATCATTACTACTCATCATTAGGTCACAAATATTTACTCTCTATTTTGCTGTTGAAGCTGAAAATTTTTAATTGTTCACCATTACACACAAGCTTCGCTCCCCATAATTACTACTCATCATTAGGTCACAAATATTTACTGACTATTTTGCTGTTGTAGCTGAAAAAAGCGTTTTATTTTATTTTTTACAAGGGTTGGTTCCGCCCCTTATCGATACTCTGAACGAATAATGTTCAAAATAATATGCACGGCTGAGCTAAATTGAGGGCACACAGTACCTTGTTATATATTTTGAGGGTCTCTCTCTCGTCTCTCGTACTGAGATAGGGTAAAAACTACAGAACAATAAAAACGCATCATATTTTTCTTTTGTTTCGTTTGAGATTTTGACGTGAGTGAGGTGAGGTTAGGGCGGGCTACAGAGCCCGCCCATAGACACAGAGTACCTACACACCAAGTCCGTGGAACTCAGAGTAAGTAAGAAATAGAGGGAGGGCTTTTTTCCATGAACAGAAGTTAATATAACCTTTTATCTCATACGACCGTTTTACTTTGTATGACCATGGACTTAGTAACTATTGAACAGGACTGCATTCTTCTTAAATTGGTAGTTACAAAAAACACCCACATCCCAAGTACATAAGGTTTATTTTTGAAAGTCTTAACCACAAAGTAAAAAACGAGCCGAGTGAGAGGAGAGATGTGTGTCTCGCTCTTTCACATTGCCAGCAAGAAAAAATGTAAATAGCAGGAAAATATTTTTATAAAATACTTCGCAATTTGACGATTTATTTATTACATTTAGACGTTTATACGTATGTTACTGTTATAATAAGTGTTTGTATGTAAATTCAATGTAAAAATACATTTGTAAAACTCAGTTTGATTTTAATTTATTATCGCTGGCAACTATCTCAGTGTTGTCAAATAATACGTCAATTTATAGGTTATGTACGAATGAGATATTCTTTGTGAGTCCGCACTTGAAAAGGACGTGGAAAAGCGCGGGAACTTTTGTCTTGATAGGCGGAAAATTTTAATTAAAATTTTGAAAATTTAATTTAATTACAGTAGGCTATCTAAAAATACTGTAAATTGGTTAAAAATGGGCAGGAAGAAGCCTAAGAAAAGAAAGAAGGAAGAGGAGGAGGAGGATCTGTCTGATAGTGGGGAATCCTCAAGTCCGTGTGATGAACCAAAAGATGACAAGGATAAGTATAAGCCTTTTCAGGTCCCGGATTATGTCCGCTATTACCCAGTGGATGGAGGTAAATTAGATTATATCGTTTATTTTGAAAGCAGCGACACTGGCAAGGCATTGGGCGACAGAGACATGATGGCTCTAGCGAACTGCCTCAAAAGATTCAATAAAGGCATAAAACAGTTAAGACGCATCAACAAATACAAGATTGGCGTTGTGTTTGAGCGGCCAGGGCTCGCCAATGCAGCTTTAAGCAATAAAACATTTCTGGATTCATACAAACTAAAGGCGACTATTCCTGCTACGGCCACTGAAGTGACTGGAGTAATACAACATGTGCCACTTGATTTATCCAATGAGCAGATCTATTCAAATATTTCTTGCTCCAAAAACATAGTATCAGTAAGAAGATTTATGAAAAGAACAATTAACAATAACACTGTTGAGTTCCAGCCTTTGAAGACAGTCTCAATAACATTCTCCTGCCCATCCCTGCCCGACAGTGTGGATCTGAACAGCTGGCGCTTCGAGGTTCGCCCGTACATCGCTCCAGTGAAGCAGTGTCTACGGTGCCTGAGGTACGGACACATAGCTAAATTTTGTAAAAACGCAGAGAAGTGCTCTATCTGCTCAGGCAGCCACAACTTCAAGTCTTGCACAGTTGATGCAGCAGATGCCTCTTGCTGTCATTGCAAAGGCAATCATATCGCCATCTCACCTGACTGCCCTGTAAAAAAGGAGAAAATTAATCAAAACAAAATGAAATTAGACAAGAAAACATTTGCTGAAACCCTGGAAAAATCATTTCCTCCACTAATATCTAAAAGCCCTTCTGATCAGCTAGCACTGCTTCTCAATTCAGAACATATAATGAACATTATAGTAGGCTCAGTAACTAAGTTACTAACTCAGAACAAAACAAACGAACTTTCAATTAATTCACAAAACATTAAAACCATTCTTCTTGAAACACTAAGTAAGAGTAATTAATTTGTTATTCTTTTTTAATGGATCAATGAAACATAATGCAATGGAACTCACAAAGTTTAATTAGTAATAGACTTGTTTTAACACATTTCCTGAAGGAGAATAATATTCACGTAGCAATTATTTCTGAAACTTGGCTAAAGCTGAATCAACGTTTCAATATTCGAGGTTATAATATTTGTAGATTGGACTCCGGCAACGACCATAATGGTGTTGCCATAATTGTTCATAACAGCTTAACTTTTAGAAAACTTGATACATTTTATGATAATTCCATTCAGAACATAGCAATACGTTTAATGTACGGAGATAATAAGGAAGTATCAATTGTTAGTTTTTATAGCCCTAAAAACTGTCTACCGGTTTTTACCAAACATAAATTTGATCAACTTATACAAAGTGTTCCAGAACCTGTGCTTTTTGCGGGAGATTTCAACGCTCTCCATTCGGCTTGGGGATGTCAATCAACAGACGCTCGTGGTCGTGATGTCCTTTCAAGTACTAATGACAATAACTTAGTTTTGCTAAATGATGGCCAAATGACCACTATTGGATCACACCAATGGAGGCGAAATGCTTTAGATCTTTCTTTTATTTCTCCATCACTGGCTCTGAACTGTGATTGGACAGTGTATGATGACCCGCTAGGTAGTTACCATCTTCCAGTAATAATTAAAATACTTATTCGCAACAATTCACCTTACACTTCATCTCCATTAGACTGTTCAGCTATGAAAACTCATTTAAACTTTCGTCGTGTTAATTGGAATAATTACAAAAAAAATGTAGATACCCTTCTACAAGAATTCAATATAGATACCTCAAACTCTAAAGATTGCTATAAAAATCTTATTGATATTTTAATTTTAGCTGCTCGGAATTCATCACCAGTGTCCAGTTTTCGTAATAATAATTCATCACCAGGCATATTTAGGAAAAAAAGAATTCCTCTCCCATGGTGGAATGAAAAATTCAGCCAGGTTGTAGAGTGCTCTAAAAAAGCGTATATTCAATTTAAAAATGATCCAACTGAATGTAAGTACATCAATTTCAAAAACAAGCAAGCTCTTAAAAAGCTTACATTAAAGCAGCAAAAACAAATTAGTTGGGTTGCATTATGTGAATCCTTCAACAGAACCACGCCGATTTCGCATATTTGGACTATCATGAAAAAATTTAATAAAACTTTCGTACATAGTTTCTCAAACAATAACATAAGTTGGGTCTTCGAATTCCTTAAAAAATATATGCCTGATACCGTTGAGTCAAACTTGAATTTACATAGTTATGTGCATGATAAGAATAGCGAATTTCTGGTAAAACCATTTTCTTTTCAAGAATTACAGTCAGCTATTTCATCTAGGAGAGATACAGCTTTTGGCCTTGACGGGATTCCTTACAAAATGTTAAAAATGCTTTCTAATAAATCTAAATCAGTTCTTTTAAATGTGTTCAATTCTTTATGGTCTCAAAATATAATTCCTGATGATTGGAAATCAGATTGTCTTATTCCAATATTAAAACCAAATAAAGAGAAACATTGTCCTGACTCATATAGACCTATAGCACTTACATCTTGCGTTGGTAAAATTTTTGAACAAGTTCTAAAACAAAGGCTAGAGTTTTTTGTTGAATCCAATCATATACTACCCATGAACCAGTTTGGGTTTCGCAAAGGTCGATCGTCAAGAGAAAGTATAGCTCAATTACAATTAGACATCTTTCAATCTGTGAAGAAGAATATGTCGTTTGCCGGAGTCTTTTTTGATGTTGTTGGTGCATTCAATAATGTCAATCATCATATTTTGTGTAGGGAATTAGCTTCCATTGGGATTCCTATTAAATTTATTGATTTTATTTTTTCCTTTCTTCACGACAGAAAAGTTTATGTTGAGATAAACAATCAATTGCTCGGTCCCCGCTCATCTTTTAAGGGAGTTTGTCAAGGTGGGATTTTAAGCCCACTCTTATTCATTTTGTATATTCATAAACTTAATCTTATTTTGGGCTCCAAAGTCCGAAACCTTCAGTTTGCGGACGATTTGGTGATATATAGCTCTGGAATGAATGGAAATGAGGTTATGCGAAATCTAAATGATTCGCTTTCTAGGTTCTCAAATTATTTCAAATATTTAAATTTAGACATTAGTCCTGAAAAATCTAAAGTGTTAATTTTCCACAAAATCAAACAAGCTCAGTTTAAAATTTATTTTAATAACACTCCTTTAATGTTTGCATCGGAGATCAAGTTTTTGGGAGTTATTTTTACGGGTAATTGCTCGTGGAAGAAATATGTTGATAAGATTATATTCTCTGCAAATAGGGGTTATAACATATTGAAGTCTCTTACTAAAACTTACTGGGGTTCAGATCCGAAAGTATTAATAACTTTGTATAAGGCCATAGTTCGGAGTCATTTTGAATATGGCTTTATTTGCTTTGCAGCTAATGATCAACTTGTAAGAAAATTGGAAGTAATTCAAAATAACAATTTAAGACTTATTACTGGTGCTATGAAAACCACGCCCATTAATTCCCTTCAAGTGGAATGTAATATTCCACCGTTGAATCTTCGCTTCAAGTACCGGTAAAATACAGGTTTATCTTAAAAATGTTAGCCATTGAGCCCCATCCTTTGTTTAAAAATTTGGTACAATTTTACAGAAATAATCAGGCTTTGGCCTCTTCCTCCAAAACTCCCTACATTCTTCATGATTTTTCCTATATGGTTGACTTTAATCAGCAGTCTAATATACATAGAAGCCAAGATCATTGGGCATGCTACTCAGACGATTTTGATAGTAAATTCACTTCAATGGTATTTCATATTGATCCCGAGAAAAAGAATAAACATGAAATCTGTGAACAACTGGCAAGATATATTGATTTTACTCAAATATACACTGATGGTTCAAAAACTGATAACGGCGTTGCCGCAGCTATATACCTACCGCACATTAAAAATGGATTCGGAGTGAAATTGCCACAAGAAATGAGTATCTTTTCAGCAGAAGCACTTGCTATATCGAAAGCATTAACTTATATTTCGGAACACCCAGCTGATTCCCCGGAAAACAAGTGGGTCATAATATCTGACAGTATGAGTACTCTAAAAGCTCTTCAATCAAACAAACTAGACTGCAACACCAATTATATTATTTACGATATCAAGAATCGCTACTCCCAACTTCATAAATTACGTGGACTCCATCTCATGTCGGAGTGACAGGAAACGAAAATGCCGACTTCCTGGCCAAGGCGATCGTTGAAAGTAATGCTCCTGAGTCTACTGTACCTGTGCCAAACTCTGATTTCATTACCAAACTCAAACAGAATTTGAAACAAGAATGGTTTAGTTATTGGCAACAAACTCTTGCAGTTAAAGGTTCCTGGTACGGATCCGTTAGTGGAAGGATTGGACGTGCCTGGTTCTCTAAGTCAAACATGTGGAAAAGCAGGAAATTCTATGTTATAATGACACGTCTCAGATTTGGTCACTGTCGCTTCGGATCACATCTTCACTGTATGCAAATTATTTCTTCGCCAATTTGTAATATCTGTAATGCCGCTAATCAAACACTGGATCATATATTTTTCGATTGCCCCGCCCATATTATACAACGCCTTGCCTTTATTGATAAACTGTTGCTCATCTACAAACCAGAAGATATCCCGCGTACCACTGTTGACTTATTGTAGAATTTTGAAAATTATCAATATATTTACGATTATATCTGCTCTACTATTGAAGATATTTAGAGTGGTAAAAATATGTATCGGACTTGGAACAATACACGGACTAAGAGATATATTACACGGACATGACTCCTCAAATGTGACGTGGCTTCGGCCTTATAAAACAAACAAAAAGACTTGGCTTCGGCTGAAACAAAAACACGCAAGACTTGGCTTCGGCCTTAAAAAAACAAAACTACGGAAGACTTGGCTTCGGCCTTAAAAACATGAAAAACGGAAGACCTGGCTTCGGCCTTAAAAAATAAAACTACGGAAGACCTGGCTTCGGCCTGAAAAATCATAACTACGGAAGACTTGGCTTCGGCCTTAAAAACAAGATATACGGAAGACCTGGCTTCGGCCTTAAAAAACAAAACTACGGAAGACTCGGCTTTGGCCTTAAAAACAAGAAATACGGAAGACCTGGCTTCGGCCTTTCGAAACCTCGGAAACGGAATAAGAAGATGTAAACACTGAAGACATGGCTGTACGGCTTTGATTGCTATTGCCTTTCCTTAGGGATAAAGACGGAAAAAAAAAAAATGTACGAATGAACGATTTCGTTGTTGACGTTGTGTTTGACGGTGTTTTTTGATTTTCCTACGTATTCTAAACCTTTGATCTGTGCTGTGTGTAGCGAAAATGGTTGTTAATTGTTGCGTTAGTGGTTGCGGAAGTGAATCGTATGCTGGATGCGGCATATCTTTTCACCGGTAAGTAAGCCAACTTAAACATTTACATTGCTTTAGATATGTACAGTATAGTACATGATAGTACTCCGTAATTGCTTCTGTGCTGGCCCCACAGCCAACACTAGGATACCCCGTGTCGTGGGAACCAGAAACAGCGACGCCACCAACATTTATATCCCATTCCATGACCTGGGGATTTTTACAATACCAAACATAAATTATGCTACGGTGACCATGCTATCGCATCTTACGCCGTACATATTTATAGTAAGTAGTTGATATTGATTGTAGGAAGTCAGCAGATACTTATACATTAAAGTTTGGTGTTTATTGTTACAGTTTCCCAAAAAATGAAGATATCCGACAAAAATGGCTCGCCTCCATGCAAATGACGCTTTTCATTCCGGAGAAATATTCGCGTGTATGCAGTCATCATTTCACACCCGAAGATTTTTACTGGGCGAATTCACGAAACATGTTAAAACCGAACGCAGATCCATCGATACTTACGGTAATTATTTTAATTTCTTGTACAAGCTTAGATTTTGGTGTTTTTTGTGTGTGCTTTTTTTCCTTTTACAATGAACTAAACTGATCAACATATTTACTTTACAGCCCAGAAGTAAGAAAATTGAAGTACTCAGTAACATTTTGCTACAACATCCACAGCCAGAATGTTGTAGTAATAAAGAAAACATCCCTGCCGCTGCCTCTCTAGAAACAGCAACAAGTTCTACCACATGTGATTGTGAACCACCACGGAAGAAGCTTTGTTTAAGTTATAAGGAAGTAGGCATTCAGACAGAAATTAAGTGCCATTGTTTTTCTGATGAAATTTTGAAAAGAAAGGTGAAAGTTTTGTCTCAAAGATTAAGTCGGCGAGACAACAGAATACATAACCTCCAATCAATATTACTTGTATTAAAAAACAAATGTAACAACTACGACGAAGTTGAGCGCACGATGAAAAGAAATTTTAGTGATATTCATACTCACCTAAATACTGATAAGAACAATAAAGGTGCAAGATATTCGGATGAAGTCAAGAAATTCGCTTTGTCTTTGTACTTTTATTCTGCAAAAGGTTATTTGTTTTTGCGAAACAAAATTTCTTTACCTCATCCTGCAACTTTACGAAAAATGCTTGCTACGCATGACTGTAATGTTGGTTTTATGTCGGAAGTTTTTGAGTATTTAAAATCAACAGTTGAAGTGAATGACCTTCAAAATGTAGCATTAATATTTGATGGAATGTCTATTAGGTCCGAAGAAATAATCGAAAAACATAAAGACAAAAAATGGGGATATATTGATTATGCTGGCATCGTCCCTGATGAATCTGATCAGTTGGCCACAGAGGTGTTAGTGCTTCAAATAGTATCGTTTAAACAAAAATTCAAATGTCCCATTGCATATTTTTTCATATGCAAAATCTCAGCTGCCATACAATCACAGATAATACTTACTGCTATTCGTATGTTGGACGATATAGGGATTTCAGTTCGTAGTTGAACTTGTGATGGAACACATGCAAATGTTTTGACATATGAAATTTTGGGCTGCAAATTCAATTCAATAGATATGATTACCAGCTTTAAACACCCTACAAGAGATAGTAGAATACATTGTATATTTGACCCAGCACACATGTTAAAATTATCCAGAAACATTTTTGCCGAAACAAACCTAAGATCGCAAAACGGTGACATAAATTTTAAATTTGTCAGAGAATTGCACAAATTGCAAGAGGAAGAGGGTTTCAGACTAAAAAATAAATTAAATGCCTGACATATTAACTTCTTCGGGAAAAAAATGAACGTGAAATTGGCAGCACAAACATTGAGTTCTTCAGTCGCAGATGCAATTGATTATTTAAGAACTACTGGGAACAAGGACTTCCAAAACAGTGAATCCACCACTGAATATATAAGAATGATTGACAGGGTTTTTGATTTTCTAAATGACAAATCCCCAATTGGTACTGGATTTAAGGCCCCATTACGTCTGGGAAATCGTCCGTTTTGGGAAAATACATTTTCTAAAACTAGGGAATACCTGAAATCACTGACGATAGATAATCAACATATTTTAACTCATCGTCGCAAAATGCCAGTGTTGGGTTTAATTGTGGACACATTCAGTTGTAAAAATTTAGCAATGGACCTTTTCGAAAATATTGAAAATAAATTGGATTATTTCTTGCCATATAAATTTTCGCAAGACCAATTAGAGATGTTTTTTTCCTGTGTCCGATTGCAAGGTGGTGGAAATAACAATCCTAATGCCTTGCGTAAACTATTGCATCGCAACAGCATTAAGCCTAGCCTTAGTGCAAACTGTATCGACAGTGAATTTGAACTCTCGCCAGTTTTAGAGTTTCGAAGTCAAAAAAGGATCACAAATGAAAAACAAAATGTTGATTCATTAGATGATCAACAAGTGGAAATCTTATTGAATCGCGTTCAATCGATTAATATGTCGGATTATAAAAATAACATTTTGTATTACATTTCTGGTCATTTCGTAAACAAAATGTTAAACAAACTTCCATGTCCACATTGTCGTGATGCGTTAGTAATCACAAAAGATGATTTTGATCATTCCTATTTTATAGATATAACAAACTTTTCATCCTTCACTGCTTTCATAGACAAGGGTAAACTAAAATATGTATCTAGATTTGCATTTGAGATAGTGAGATGCACTGAACAGCTCTTTCTGTCAGAATTGTCGAATAATACATTCCGGACCACAAGCAAAAATAGAATTTTGGTTTTATTAAAACAGTTATTTTACACAAAGCTACAAAATCCGGCTCGAAGGACCACATGAACGAACCAGTTCCCAAAAATAATACTATGCATATAGTCAATAAAGCGTATATTGCAGTAGCAAATAGAATACAAAACATTACATATCGAGACTACTTATGCTAAGACAGAAAAATGTTGATACCGCGATGTAGGAAATAGCGACAGCGCCATCTAATGGGAAATGCCTACAACTAGCAGTTGGTGAACGGTCAAACATACCGACCACCAAGGAAATAATCAATATTTCATTTATTCCGACCACCGTGACACAAACAGGCTAGTCCTAAAATATATCATGAACAAAGTAGTATATACATAACAAAATAAACATAACAAACCAATTGATGGTTGACAAAAAAAAATATCTTACTATACTAGAATGTATGCTTTTTTACACAATAAAATCATACAATCGAAACTAAAACTAACTATTTCTGTTAGGTACAGAACCCTTCGGTACATCAACTAAACATCTAACTTATTTTACATGATTTTACTCGGAAGATACCGGTAAAAAACACAATTTCGATACTGGTCGTTTAATAAGATTACCTTTACATTTCAAACTGACAACCCTTGTAAGTCCGTCCAGTCCCGGGTGTTTGTCTACTACCATGCCATACAACCATCTAGCTGGAGGAATATCATCTTCTACCACTAACACAACATCGCCCACAGTCGGTTCGGGGGTTTTGTTGGTCCACTTATACCGATGGTAGAACTGCGTCAGATATTCTCTTGCCCATCGACGCCAGAACTCTTGGACCATCCTTTGGGTGAGTTGCCACCTCCTGAGACTGTTCACATTTGACCTTTCATAGTTGACATCAGGTGCTACGACTAGAGGTTCTCCAATAAGGAAGTGTCCTGGTGTCAATGGAGTTGGATCCTCTGGATTGTCACTTATTTTCGAAATAGGTCTTGAGTTGAGGCAAGCCTCGATTTGAGACAACACCGTAGTCATCTCTTCAAACGTGAGAGTTGAATTTCCTATGATCCGTTTAAGATGGTGCTTTGTCGACTTGATTCCCGCTTCCCACAATCCTCCAAAGTTTGGAGAATGAGGAGGGATGAAGTGCCATCTTGTGCCGTTGTTAGCCAGTTGTTCGGCAATCTCAACTGCTATGCTTGCTTTTTCTTCAGCAAATAAGGACTTTAACTCGCGTGCAGCGCCCACAAAATTCGTCCCATTGTCACTCCATAAATCTGCACAGTGACCACGACGAGCGGTAAATCGCTTGAATGCAGCTATGAATCCTTGAGATGTCAAATCGCTGACAACTTCAAGGTGTATAGCGCGCGTCGCCATACACACAAATAAGCAGATGTAACCTTTGTAGGAGCGATTGCCTCGACCTTTTGAGACACGAACATTGATAGGTCCGGCATAATCCACGCCGCTGTTGAAGAAAGGACGAGAAGCAGTAGCCCTTGCTGATGGTAGCTGTCCCATAAGCTGATGTCTGATGCGAGCAGCATGACGAATACATTGCACGCATTTTCGAACGAAGGTTTTGACTAATTGCTTAGCCCCTACGATCCAGTACTTCGAACGCAAGTAGTTGAGCATCAACTGTGGGCCTCCATGCAGCGTTTTCTCATGGGCATTAACTATCATCAAATCTGTGAAGTGCGACTTCATTGGAAGGATGATTGGATGCTTCATATCTTGGCTGAGTTGCGCATGCTGTAACCTGCCACCGATTCTCAAGATCCCGTCGTCATCAACGAATGGATTCAATGTGGTAAGTACACTTTTTTTACTAATCTCCTTTTTGTTTTTCAGGTCTTCGATTTCTTCACCGTATTGTTCTCCTTGACAAATCTTGATACATATTTTCAAACTCTCTTGTATTTCATGTCTTTCTATCCATGTATTAACTTTTTCCTTTCTGGAAAGCTTCGCGAATCTTTTGCAGAGAACAACAACACGGATCAATTTTCTTAGTGAAGAACACCTTGAGAAAATCTCTTTGGCTGCGTTTGATTCTTCTTCATTGTTACAGCGATTCACCAAACAAATCTTTTTAGTATTTTCTTCTAAGTGTGTTTCTGTTGACTTGATCTTTTTGTAATCAATATTTTCTTCTTTCAGCCATGTAGGACCTTGTTTCCACAAAGGCTCTTCTTCCAGATTCTTTGTTCCCCGTGATGCGCAATCGGCAGGATTATCCTTTGAGGACACATGTGACCACTGTTGTGGCTCTAATGCTGTTATTATTTCCGATACGCGGTTCGCAACGAAAGTTTTCCACCGATTGGGTCTGCTATTGAGCCATGCAAGAACCACTGACGAGTCAGTCCATGCGTGGATGTTTCTTTTCTCAAAACCCATGATTTCAGCTACTTCAACTAACAATCTAGTTAGAAGCACTGCCCCACAAAGCTCCAACCTTGGTATAGAGATTTGCTTGATAGGTGCAACTTTCGTCTTCGACGTGATCAACGTTACGAATATCTTCCCCCGACTATCTACGACGCGTAGATACACAACTGCAGCAAAAGCTTCATTTGACGCGTCAGAGAACCCGTGGAGCTCACGAAGTATATCGTCATCATTGGTGTTGATCCATCGTGGAACACTGAATTTGGTAAGTTGACTTAAATAGTTTCTGTAGCTTAGCCAATCTTTCAGCAATTGAGTTGGTAGTTCATCATCCCACTCAATTCCTGAAAGCCATAGCTTTTGTATGAATATTTTTGCCGTAATTATTACTGGTGCCAACCACCCTAGAGGGTCAAACAGGCATGCAATGTTGGATATTACTTTTCTTTTTGTTACAGGTACTGAAACAGGAGGCAGCTGCACTGCGTACTCGAACTCGTCGGATGTCCTATTCCAGGTAAGCCCCAAAATCTTCATGCATGCGTCTGTTTTTATTTTTAAATTTCCTTCTTGTGGTTTGGGATCTTCGTTTATTTCCTGTAACAACTCTTCACTATTACTGCTCCATTTCTGCAGTTCAAAACCTCCACCTTTTAGTAATTCCGTCATTTGTTTATATATTTGTTTTCCTTCTTCCACAGATTTGCAGCCGGTCATCAGATCATCCATGTAGAATTCTTTTAAAACTCTTTCAGATGCCAGAGGATAATCTTTGCCGTCGTCATATGCTACTTGGTGTAGACTGCGGACAGCAAGGTAAGGTGCGGAGGCAGTTCCAAACGTAACTCGTAACATCCTTAGATGTTGAATCTCATCTTCTGGTTTCTCGCGCCATAGGAGACGCAGGAAATCAGTTTGCTGCGCATTCACCTTCACCTGCCTGTACATTTTGACAATGTCGGATACTAGACATATAGGATAGCGTCGCCATCGCATGATGATATGCCGTAAATCATCTTGAAGGGTTGGTCCTACTAGAAGATCATCGTTTAGAGAGACACCATTGGTTCCAGAAGACGATGCATTGAAGACAACGCGAAGTTTGGTGGTATCTTTATCCTCTCGAACTACCGCATGATGAGGTAGGTATACCGCATCTGGATTGTCTCTTTGGCTCTCAGGTACAATTTCTACATGATCGAGTTCTAGATATTCTGATATCACATCAGAATACTGTGCTTTGAGCATAGGATTCTTTTCTAACCTTTTTTCTTGCTGCTGTAGTCTCTTGGCAGCAATCATTCTGGAGTCTCCATATTTAGAACCTGGATCCTCATCGCGGAACGGTAAATTTACTACATACCGCCCCGACTCATCTCTCTTCGTAGTTGCTGCGAATATTTGTTCGCACTTCTGTTCTTCCTCTGTAAACTGTGTCTGAGAATCTACAACTTTAACGTCAGTTTCCATTTCCCAAAATTTCTTCAGAAGATCATTTTCAGGGTTGGACTGGACATAATTACAGAGTAGTATGTCAGATGCCAAGTCTTGGACCACTGTAGGACCAGACAGAATCCAACCCAGTTTGGTTTTTTGCGCGACTGGTGTACCGGGTGGACCCTTGATAATTCCATCTAACAAGATTTGACCATAAATGTCAGCTCCGAGGAGCACATCAATTTTATTTGGTGTACCAAATGACGGATCTGCTAACTCTATACCTGTCAACTCGGACCAGAGCTCGATTACAATTTTCCTTTCAGGAAGAACTGAAGTGAGCTTGTTTAACACAATAGCTTGAATGCACAAACTAACATTGGGATCATGAAGTGCCTGAATGTGGAGAGAAACCCTCGACTTCGAGGCTATAGAAGCATTTTGGTCACTTCCTAATCCCATAATGGAGCTTTTGTGTGGTATTTTCTTTAGACCGAGTAATTGGACAGCGGATTCCGTGATGAAAGAAGCCTGTGATCCTTGATCAACGAGACATCTGAGTGTTACCAGCGTACCCGACTTTGAATTAGCATTAACCAATGCTGTGGCTAGTAACACTTGCTGATTCATATTTGCTAAACACGCTGTAACATTGCTAGTAGTTTCTACTTGCGATGTTAATGATGATGTTGCTTGGGCAACACCCTGTTCACCTGAGCTGTTGGGCTCAGTTGAATTAGTAGTATTTTTGGGATGCAGGAGGGAATGATGTTTTTTTCTACATATTCTGCACCTAGAATTGAGGCGACAGGAGAAGACTGAGTGGCCTGTTCCTAAACAATTGAAACATAACCCGTTGGACTGTACGAATTTACGACGAGTGTCAGTATCTGTTTTTGCAAAATTTTTACAATTGCTCAATTTATGATCTTCCGTACAGTAACAACATGACATGGTTGCTACAACATGAACTTTCGGATTGGCGCATGGAGTGCTATTGACCTGATTAGGTTTCTGTGATACATTGTTTTTAAAAAATTTAGGATCTATGAATTCGAGAGCACGTGATCTAACTTCTAAAAAGTCCTTGAACTCATTGAGAGTGGGCAAAACGTTTGCGCTTTCACTGACTTTTAGCTCCCACTGTTTTCGAGACTCATTGTCTAACTTAAGACTAATTATATAAATAACAATGACATCCCATGTACTAACATCTATACCTAAATTATTTAATGCAGCAAGACATTCATTTGTGTTATCTAATAATTCTCTTAGTGCGCTCGCAGACTCAGTTGTGACATTTTTTTGGCTCATAAATTTTCTTAATATGCAGTTTGAGAGATATCTTTTATTGTCATATCTGTCTTCCAGTTGCTTCCAGCATAATTTGTAATTATCGTGAGTTATTGGCATGTGACGAAGAAGTTGTTCGGCTTCTCCCGTCAAGTGGCTTTTGAGGTAATGAAGTTTTTGTACCTCATCTAGCGCCTGGTTTTCGTGTACCAATGATGTAAATAAATCCCGGAAGCTCGTCCACTCTGCATACTTGCCCGAAAACGCCGGTATTGTGATCTTCGGAAGTTTTATACTGCACTCCTTGGTTGTGGTCGTTTGAGGACAAGGTTTGCTTACTTCTTTCGCCTTAAACTTGTCGAGAGCATCTTGTAGTTCACATTTGTACTGAATAAAGAGCTCTTCGCAATCGTCGTACAGATCCTTTGTGCTATATGTACTAGCCTGCAACTCTGCCTCATCGGAATCATGTACTATCTGCGTATGCGTTAACGAAAATTGAGACCACAATTCAAGCAATGCTTCCAATTTAGTGTTGACGTACGCTGTTGAAGCAAGTCGATCTTTCGGAGACTTCTTAAAATTTATTCTGGCTTTGTTTATTCTTCTATATAAATCTTCTTGTACCTTGATATTTGCTTCCATCTTGCTTTATTTACAAGTTAATTTAACCAAAATATGTCTTTGAGCTGCACTCTTAACAAAAATACTAAGTTGCTGTTCCTATAGAAATGTCTCCACAAAAATATAAGTTGCAATTTCAGATAAAGTTTTAGAAAAAAATACAAGTCCAAAATTTCTCAAAATTTTCTAAGTGTTTGAAACAGTTCAAATTCTATAGAAAATCGGGCATAGGTTCCCCGTAGTATCACTTTTAACGAAATTATTCTAAGTCCTGAACTAAACTTTAAAATTTTACAAGTCCATGCATTATCTCTAAAATTTTACAAGTCCCAAATTCCTTGAAATCGCACTAAGTTAATATAGGTATTCAAATGTACTCACAGTTGCACTTCACTCACTCACACACGAATTTCCGTTGATTTTGCGTCACGTTGAAGTTCCTCTTCAGCATCCAGGATCCGATGAGCACCAGCAAGGCAGCAGCAGCAGCACAGCAGCAGCAGCAGCAGCAGCAGCAGCTCAGCACCCTCAGCGACAATCGGTCACTGCGTCGGCACTCCGTGGATACTTAGTCGACACAATCCTTAGCCACAGTATAATCCGGCTCGAAGGACCATGAACGAACCAGTTCCCAAAAATAATACTATGCATATAGTCAATAAAGCGTATATTGCAGTAGCAAATAGAATACAAAACATTACATATCGAGACTACTTATGCTAAGACAGAAAAATGTTGATACCGCGATGTAGGAAATAGCGACAGCGCCATCTAATGGGAAATGCCTACAACTAGCAGTTGGTGAACGGTCAAACACCGCCCCATCCTCTACAATCTGTAAATGACGAAGAGCCACATGAATTACAATTAGTAAAAACATTGGCAAATTCCTATTTAAATTTAAAAATGTTTCACCAAGCTAAATTGAATTCGATGCGAAATTTCCGTTCTAAGATTGGTTTAAGACAGAAACTACACAAAACAATTACTTTTAGTAATGTTTAATTTTTGTGGAATTTTAATTTAATGAAAGTATGTATGGATGTATGTTGCTCTTTCATGCGACAACGGCTGAACTCTGACACTACCGGCACTTTTACGGACATTTCAATACAAATAACAGTCAAATCGGTCCATCCGGTCTCGAGTTTTAATAAACCTCACCAATGATGAAAGATGTTTTCATTTTTATAATTAAAGATAGTTTTTGATTTATGATATGACGAAAAATATATAATGTATATCACATTACTACGCATTCCATCAAATATTAACGCTACATTTTGAAGGTTACACTTCAAACCCAACATTACAGTCATGCGTAGTTAATAGAAATATAATATGTACCTACAAAGTACCGAACCCTCGCCTCGGTGCGCGAACGACTCGCACTTTGTTTTTAAGTTTGTATATGATATAATAAAGATATATGTGTTTGAGTTTGATTTTTATTAGATCTCGCAGAAAACCGTCACCATTTCACCATATGAGGTGGCGGGGGGCAGTTGTGCCCAAATTAAGCCAGTATTTCAACAGTTAATTTTGCGTGACATGGCTTGGCCAATCCAATCGCGCTCACTATGCAGGTATTAATCTTGAAGGTCATTACGGCCTGAAATAAGACATGTACAGATTTCTAGTTTTATCCCGAAATTCCTACAAAATCAGGAACTGCCGACGAAAACACAGGGCAAGCAGTCGCAGGTAGGTAGTGTGCAGTGGAATGGAATTCCCTGTTTATGATGTGTGGTTCAATCATTGCCGACCCGTCACACGCACCAGTGTGAATTCAATATGTCCCGTTTTTGTCCCGTTTTTATTCAAAATCAGTGCCACCCTATTAGAAAGAGATAAATAACCCACCATCGAGCCCTCTCGCTCGGCTCGTTTTTTTGGCTAGAGTAAGCATTCCTGTTAGAGTAGTACTTCCATGTGTATGACTGAAACCAATATAGTTTTGACAGGACCAGTGTTGCCAACTCAGATTTTTAAAGGGAGCCAGATCATCTCTGAAAAAAAGCTAAAAAAGAGCTAATTTTTTTAGTAAAAAACAGCCAAATTTTTTGTTTGCATTATTTATTATAACATCAATAAAAATAAGGTATTACTTAATAAGTCACTTTAATTAAATCAATTATAAGATAAGGTTCTTCTTCAAAATCAATCATTTCCGACTCCGACTCATGTGTTTGTAGGCCACTACAACCAGCTCCATCGTCAGTACTTTCTCTGTACATTAAAACGGTCCCAATTCTGTCGAGAAGCTCGTATTCATGGCAGCATTTTTTAATTCTCCTCAATCCCGACCTGATTGTTAATATTGCATTAGTCATATCTATGCTCAATCGGTTTCTGGATTTAGTTTTCACTAAATTTAACTGACTGAAGAAAAAGAGCTAAAACTTGTAAAAAAAGAGCTAAGAAGCTAAACCGACTTTTTTGAAGCTAACCAAGTTCATTTAGAGCTGAATCTAGCTCTAAAAACTCCGTGTTGGCAACACTGGACAGGACATTTACATGATACTCCCCGTGAGTTCAGAGGATGATTGTAGTTTGCTGCAGGAAGATCTAGACGCGGTTCATAGGTGGAGTGTGAACAACAAACTCCTATTTAATGCTGCCAAGTGTTATGTCATGTCCTTTACGCGCTCTTCTCAGCCTATAAGCGCGATGTATATATTCGGCACTGAGTCTTTGACTCGAGTGTATTCTATTAAGGACCTCGGTGTTACGTTCGACCCTAAACTAACATTCCATGAGCATATGAGCATTTTGGCCAAGGAATGCTTTAAAAGATTGGGGTTTTTACTTTTGCTCGAGAAGGTACACAAAGCTTTCTTACGATACCTATGTAAGAGGAAATTTGGATACTCTGACCTTTATTCATCCGCTTATATATTGGGTATGCTCGTATACAACTCACTAGAGGTCAGACGTAACACCGAGCAGCTTCTGACTGTGTGTCGATTGTTGCGAGGTGACAGTGGCTGTGTCGCGCTTGTCGGCGCCGCGGCGCCACCGTCGTGATCTTAACATCGGCTCTGTGATAAAATATTATTTAAAAATACTAAATCATTCTTTTTTGCCATCAAAAGTATTTATTCGTGTAAAATTAGTTCCAAATATACAGTGAAAGTGTTATCTAATCATAAATTTGTGTGTAAAATCAAAAAACATTCAAATAAACAAAGTGTCCAATCGTAATTTTGGTGCATCATATTAATGCACCAAGATTACGAAATATAATAAACAAAAGTGCAATTAACTGTTATTGTGTAAATATATATTAAATAAACGAAGGAACAGTGTTAAAAACAATAAAAATCAAATAAAAACATTCAATAATTTCCAATCACCCTCATTTAAAATAAAAATCAAGTGGAGTGAATTTTGTCAACATTGTGACTCATCGATTAACGGCTTAGTTCGGACGACACAAACCTGGCCGCATCATACGACGCGCTAATTCGAGTTTACTGAACAAGGACGAGTGGCGCAGTGGTGCGCCTGCCCGCTTCGGACGCAGAGAGTCGCAAGTTCAAACCCCACTTAGATATCTTTTTGCTATATAATATTTTTTCTTTTTTGAAATCGTTTCATTATTTTTCAAGAAAATATGGAAGGTACAGCTAAGCTAGTTAAGTACCCAGCTTGTTGCATATGTCAAAAAATACTCAAGACAAATGTCAAACTACGTTGTACCTGTTGCAAAAAATATTACGATATCGATTGTGCCGGCGTCACAATAACTAGATTTGGGACGATGGAAAAATGCAAGAAGGAAGGGTGGAGGTGCCGATCTTGCTATGATAAAAATAGTGTGCCAGTGTCGAGCTGATATGCCAACACTCCCTCCTCCTCTAACGTGACTCACAGGAAACCAGTACCTAAGGCAATTCTACTCACGCCTCTCCATAAGTCGGAAGAGGAGGAGTCAACCAGCACCGATGACGACCTTCATAGCATGCCTGACGCTTCTACATCTACTTTTAAAAATGAGAAGGAAATAGAATTAATGAATGCAATTACACAATTAAAACTAGAATTACAAATAGCTCATACTGAAATTGAAAATTTAATGATGGAAAATAGTGAAATTAAAAAACAAATTCAAGAGAAAGATTCATTGGCGGTAAAATGGAAAAAAATATTTACTGAAGCCATAAGTACCCCCAAAAAACGAAATTCTATAGCAAAACAGATAAATCAACGAAGAAATCAGCTAAGAAAAAGAAAACAAGTCGCGCAATAGATTTAAACGAGTCGAGCTCTAGTAGCACTTCGGAAGTACGCAGCACAAAGGAAATTTCACCATCAACTAATAAACATAGAAAAAATTAAAACAATGAAATGCTTGATAACAGGAAAAAACTAACTAAAAATAAAAGAGTAATTAAAATTAAAGAAAACTTAAAAAATAATAATAATGTGATCATATTTTCTGACGGTATTGGTCAAGGAATAGCGATAAAAATTACAGAAAAAACGGATAACCAAGCACATAATATCTGTAAGCCCGATGCAGGGTTCCAACCAATATTAGAAAACTTTAAAAATGAAACTAATTGTCTTGAAAAGTGTGACACAGCGGCAATATTAATAACAAAATATGACAATTCTATATATTATCACAAACGAAAATACATTAGACTTTTGAATTCCATAATAAACGATGCAGAAAGGAAGTACAATGTATTAATCACAGGTCTACGTTATAACGGAATGCATGATGAAGATATCTACAATATCAATATGCAGATAGCTAATATGGCAAGAGTTAATGAAAATGTCAAGTACATAGATCCAAATACTAGATTTGAAAATACAAAAAACTACCTAGCGCTCAAAAAGTTTGTAACAAAACATGTCATATCATGCTTAAAGAACACATTTATTGGTAATTCATCCCTACGCTTCATAAATAGAGAAGAACCGCACTCAACTACTACTACTAGAACAAATTTTCCGATAATGCAAAGAATAAGTCAAAAACCATAATTCTACATGCGAATGTTCGAAGCATACATAATAAATACTTACAAATAGAAAATGAAGCACAAGAACAAAACTGCGACGTGCTGTGCTTGACGGAGACGTGGGGGAAGGACCACCAGATACAGGCGATGACTTTAGATAATTATACGTTAGCTACTTGTTTTAATAGAGTATTTTTGAACACGGCGGGACAGCAATATACATAAAAAACAATTTAGACTATAAGGTTAGGCAGGATCTAAATAAACTTTCTTTTGAAACCAATTGTGAATTAGCGTCTATAGAATTAAAATCATCCAAGACAGTTATTGTTGCACTATATCGACCTGATTATGATATGAGTCTATTTTTTGAAATATTAACTAAACTTCTGAATAAAATTTGTCGAGAAAATAAGCGAATAATAATAGCAGGAGATTTGAACTTGAATGTATTAAAATTAGACAAAAATATAAAAAAGCTGAACAGAATTCTTAATAACTGTAATTGTAAATGGGTTCTTAATGAACCCAATATACCCAACTGAAATTAACAAAAATAACGTTACTACTTCTACTTGTATAGACAATTTCATTGTAAATTTTAACGAATATAATGGTTCTGTCCTTAGACAAAAAATTTCAGATCACAATGTTATTAAACTAGAATTATTAAATCAAAATGACTTTTGTAATAATACGACCTATGTAGCCAGAAACTTTTCTATGAGTAATCTGAAGTACTTTAATTTCATAATAATAAGCCTTTTATTCTGAGTATAAAAAATTAAAATAGCATTGTTGTTTATAAAATATCTCTGATCTCAGTGTGCCTCTTGGCATAGGCCTCCTCTAGCGATATCCACTGTGGTCTATCTTGTGTTACTCTGGTCCAGAGATGGCCAGCTGTAAGTTTGATGTCGTCTGCCCATCTCGTAATTTGTCGGCCGGGACTTCTTTTTCCATCTCTGGGATACCATTCCGTTACAACTCTACTCCATTTTCCTTTATTATCTCGCATCATGTGGCCTGTCCACCTCCACTTTTGCTGATCTATGCGGGATAGAATGTCTGTGAGTTTGGTTTTTGTTCTGAGGTCTTCGTTTCTGACTCTATCTTGACGTTTGCACCTTGTTATGCTTCTCTCCATTGCTCTTTGACATTTTGCCAGTTTCTCTCTGTGGAGATTTCATATTTCATATTTAATAACAATTATTTTAAAATAAAATCAGAAATCCTATTGGCGAATGACGCGAATGCAAGAATGAAGATTCTACAAGATGCTGTTAATTATTGTTACAATATCGCTTTTCCAAAAATAAAGAAAAGAGTTAATAACAAACAAAAACACTGGTCAACTTTAGGTATAGAAACAAGTAAAAATAATTTATGTAAATTAGAATTCCTTCAACAGCATTACCCCAGCCAAAAAACAAAATTAAGAATTAAAATGTACAGAAAAATTTTGCAAAAAGCTATGCTAGCCGCAAAAAAACTACAGTATAAGGCTAGGATAGCTAAATTGAAAAATAAAATTAAAGAAGCGTGGCAAATCATAAATGAACAAGTAGGACATAAAAAGCGACAAAATACAAAATCACACATAGAACTCTTAAAAGATGAAACGGGAAATGATGTTAGAGAACCTGAAAAAATTGCAAGTCTATTTAATGACTTTTTTCGTAACATTGCACAAAAACTAACAACTAAATTAAATATCAATGCACAAAATTGTTTAAAATACTTAAATATACAGAATAAGCCTCTAACAACAATTGTATTTCATCCATTATGTTTTAGTGAGTTTAGAAAGATATTAACGAATATGAAGCAAAAACCTACTTTAGATATCTTTGACATGAGTACGAAAACGTTAAGAAATATTGTAATAAATAACAATAACTTATTTGAATTAGTACTTCTTGTTGTCAACTCTTGCTTATCTGAAGGCATTTTCCCTGATGTACTTAAGCCGGGTAGGGTAGTACCGCTCTTTAAAAAAGGAGATGTCACAGATCTTAGCAATTACAGGCCAGTATGTGTATTACCAACTTTATCAAAAATTTTAGAAGCAGTTCAGTTCAGTTCAGTTTATTTATTGCATTCCATATAATATAGGTGAAGATTATCATTATGGACCTTGTCCAGGTACAGCAATTTGCGAGAGGGCGATATTACAATATTGCAATATTTCTACGTACTACTTAATTTATATATAAATTAAATTGTATCAGATACTTATTTATATAATGTTAGTTTTCATATGTTTGAAATTTTTATTCTATACCTATTTTAATAATTATAATTCGTCATTTAAATAATCATTTACACAATAATAGCATTTAGTAATTAATAGTTGTTTTAATGAACTTATAAATATGGTATCTCTAGTTTCTGTCGTCAGATGTTTTGGTAACTTATTATACATTTTTGCAGTAATTACTAGAGGGCTTGAAGAGTGTATGTTTAGTCTAGAAGGTGGTAGAAGCAGCTATAAAATCTAGAATTGTAAAATACTTCGAGGATAATAACATGTTTACAATAGCACAGTTTGGATTTAGAAAAGGTAAATCGACTGAAATGGCAATTAGAAAAGTAATTTATTACATTCTTGATTCCTTAGATTTTTCAAATAGATGTGCCAGTATTTTTTGTGACCTTTCAAAAGCTTTCGATTGTTTGCGTCACGATATATTAATATTAAAATTGCAGTACTATGGGTTTCAAGGCGTTGAACTCAGTATGATGATAAGTTACCTAAATAACCGCACACAAATTGTATCGGTAAATAATCATACTTCTCATCCAGGAAAGATGTCGATCGGGGTACCACAAGGGTCAATCCTGGGTCCCGTATTGTTCTTAATATATATTGTTCGATTCCAAATCGATATTCGATCGATGGTTTCTGAACGGCCATTTTGAATTTGACGTTAGCTGCCAACCTAGCAGTTTTTTGACAACTGACAGACGAAAGCCCTCGCAATGTAAACGCGTTTTGGTTAGGGTATTTAAATTAAATCGCAGGCCATCTGGAATGTATTCGGGTTTCCCTCAGGATTGTTAATATAGCTGAGTGTGTTATTGTTTCTCGAACCAGATAAAGTTCGCATTTTCGTGCCCGATTGTTTTTACCACGTAACATAACCTGTGTTGGAACACTGTGCTCATTGAAACTGGCCCGCCAGTCATACCTGGTTGGCTGAAGAACCTGTCTACCAAGAAGAGCCTAGGGTGCACCCGGGCCTTGCAGAGAGACAGGAGGTTGACGGGACCGAAGCACAGACCAGGTTAGATCGACCCCAATTAACTTCAGCTCGGTGAATCGCCGACGTTCACACTTCTTGGCAACTGATCGTTACGCTACCTCGTAGCTGATGGGCCCCTACGAGGTCATTAGGTGCTGAGAAGCCTGAACATATATAAATGATCTTTGTAATATACTTCCAAGTGAAGCTCATTTGAGCTTATTTGCTGACGATACACATATTGGCTTGAGAGACAAAAGTAAGTCGCAGTTAGATGATAAATTAAACAACGTCATAAGTTTGCTTAAAGAATGGTTTGATGCTAACGGCATTATTCTCAACTCTAATAAAAGCATCGTAATGTATTATCAATCAAGATTAGGCATTTTTGGTAACTCGACTTCTCAAGAAAATGTATTTTTAGGATATACAATAGACAATACGATTAGTCACAAAGGGCATATTGATAAAATTTGTATGAAATTAGCTAGCAGCAATTATGCTCTTTTTAAACTTAAACCATTATTAGATAAAAAATCACTTCTATCTGTTTATTATGCGTATATGCATTCAATTATTAGATATTCTATTACTGTATGGGGTAATGCTACAGAAATTAACAGAGTCCTAAAATGTCAAAAACGATCAATCAGAACAATCAATGGTTTAAAAAAACGCAGCCACGCAAGAGAGCACTTTAAAAAAGATAAAATTATGACAGTTATTTCTCTTTACATTTACAATAGTTTGTTAGAGGTTCACGAAGATAGGGAAATTCCGGAAAAGCAAGATACTGCTTTACCCTATACTTTCCGTGATAATAAAAAACGAACAATAAAAAATAATGAAACCCGTATAGTACCAAAAACAAGATTAGCTAAAGTACAGAAACAAGGTCGTTACTTTAAAATCCTGATGTATAATATTTTATATAATTACCAAAAAGTCTGACCACTCTAAAATTTAACTTGTTTAAACAAAAACTAAAAATATGTTTTGAAAATAATTTATTTTATACTGTCAAAGAATATATGTCAATGGAACTTGTAGAATCTTTGTTCTTGGAAAAATTATAAATAAAATAACTATCATTTCACTGTAAAAAGTTAAATGCAGTAATTTAAATGTCAAATATTTAAGTAATGTAAAATTTGAAATATTTAAGTTAGAATAGGAATTTCAAATATTTAAGTAGTATGTAAGTGTAAAATGTAAATGACTTGCCTGTAAATTATTTTACTTCGAGGCCAATAAATATTTCTATTCTATTCTATTCTATTCTATTATATTCGGTACGGTATGCGCGCTATTCGTGGAGGAGAATGTGTGACAGGGTTGTGTTATGTAATTAAAGTATAATTCCAAATGACATTTTTATTACTGAATTATTTTTACTATTATTGACATTTATGGAACTGACATGTAAGATACTATAATTTGTTATGATTTAAATGGAAGGGTACCTATATATGTTATTTGTATAATTGTATGTGTACAACGAATTGGACATAGTCTGTAATGTTGTGCATTAAACTGTTTTAATAAATAAATAAATAGCGTCTAGCGGAAAGACCTTTCGTCAAAGTTCCGAATGAGTTTTAGCGTGACAACGATAACTCAAAATGCTTGATATGACGTCATGAACGACATCATGAACGACATCATTAACAATGCCATGTTGTGCTATCATCGCCTATGCTTCTGAGCGTCAAAAGTGATAGCTGTCACGCTGATAATCAAACTTAGAACAGCAACCAGCAGCGACTCTTGGCGCTCCATAATAGTTTATTTCCTCATTTATTCACCCAAAACAAAGCTAATAAAACAACTACGATTATCTACGACTCGAAATGACAATAACTAACAAAAGTTGGGTTATAAAAGTGTCATTTGTCAGTGTCAACGTCTACGGTCGCGTTCAAAGCGTTCCGAATGGATATCTATGATGGTCGTCATTTTCCACTCGGAAAGGGCATGATGGTCGTGACGTCACGTGAGCGATGACGGCTTTGTTGACGTGACTCGGAACGCGACATAAATTTGAGCACCAAACTCTGTTATCTCAGTTTTCCCATCTGGCAACACTAGTATATTATTGGGGTGTTTGGTTTGGTTTGATTTGTTATTGTCCTCCTCATCACAGCAGTTTAAACTCAGGGGTTTGTCTAGTCTGTTGCTTTTACCTATTCAAAAGAAACGCCTTGATGTAGTCGGCGTACGACCGATTAGTGTACTTTCGCATGCAACCTTGTTTGTTAGAAAGTGATTGGACCTGCCGAGAAGTAAGCATCGTGCATGGTTACATGATGGATGCGATTAGAGATCATCAGTATCCAGAAGAGGTCAAAGAAGAACTTGTGGATTGTGGATTTGTAGAAGTTGACTCTGACGAAGTGCATCAACTGTGCACGGCTTGTCTGTGTGCGACACGCACTACACACATGCTCGATGACGACTCACTGAAGCAGTACTACATGAACATCCTCACTGAAATGCAAGTCAGTAACCTACCAAAATTACTTCCGAATCATACAACCAAACCAAAATGTAATAATGTAAAATGTAATGGCTTCCGCCCCCTTATCGACACTCTGACCCATTAGTATATAGGTATGCCATAAATACCATGTAAGAAACTGTGTTGTTTGTTGGACTGACAGTTACACTGTCTTTTCAGAAAGTTTTCTATGCTTGATAATGATTTTAATTGTTGTTCCCCCTAGTAAGTCCTTCCAGGCAGGTTATAACCGTCTCAGCATCGAACACCTGCAGTGTGCAGGGTACCAAGAGTATTAGCACTATTATTTAGCCTCTGTATTGTGCATTCCTATCTTCTACTGGATCTCATGACAACTTTGGTAGGTGATATTGTTGATAGTTCCAATTTTTCACCAAATATCATAGCCACATTAATTCTTCTTATAAACATATGAAGATTGCTGATGCTCAGTGTGGCGTTAATTCCAGTTTATCAACTGAAAGTGCAATCCTGAGTCTTAGGCACACTGTTAAATATTACACAGTCTGAAGAACACCAGTGTTAGCACATTTCTTGGACTTGCATACTTGCATTTAGGATGCATTCTTGAGGATGAAACTGAAAGAGGCCCAGTTACTTCATCAGCTGACTAGCTTTTTTAGATATTTGTATGAAAACCAAGAAAACTGTATTAAATGGACCAACACCCATTCAGACACATACTGGCTTGAATGTGGGATCCAGCAGGGGGGTTAAGGTCGCCCTCACTCATCATCGCTGACCTGAGTGGCCAACTGAGCGGTGCAGGCATCAGCTGCTCTATTGATGAACCATTCATAAAGTATACCATGATAGGACTGCTCAATCACTTGATCAGTGGACATAGAAAACTTGTGTCTATTTGTGAGATGTATGCTAAATGCATGTGTGCACAACCCATAATAATTATTAAATAAAAAGATGCCTGAACATGCTCCATCTACAGTTTTAAGTTGTTGTGTACTTAAGAGGGTGACTGCTCTGTGATTCAAGTATCTGGATCATCTTATAACTGAGGATTTGTCTGACGATCTTCATTAGAGATGAAACATGCCATAAGTATATTCCCAGAATCCCAACCGAACTACCAAGATTGGTCAGGATACTGGATATCTGGCCAAGCATTAAGCCGTATAGCCGGATATTCGGCTGAACTGAAGTTTGCATAGTAGGCTTATCTACAATTCGGGTCTTTTCATTCATAATCAAAATTAGCAACATTTTACTTAATTGCAAATGCGATAATCTTGTTGGTTATCAAACTTTTGTAGTTTGAGCTAATTATAAAAGTATATCCATAATTCTAAAACATTATATATACTTGGTAGTCAGCTAATGCTACACAATATCCATACTCAATAAACTTTGCCACAATTTATCTGTTTTAGACAGTATTTCTTTTTCTGACGCTGGCCTTATCTATGAAGACAAGTGAAACATTTGTTACATCGAATATTCATCCACCACAATTTGCCTCTAGTGCAGTATGAGTACTAATTGTTTTGTTGTAGGGTGATAAATGGTAACTATTTATTTGTCATAGCAGATAGTACCCAATTTGGATGTTTCATATTTTTTATCCATGATAAAATATTAATAAAATTTACTTTATAGTGTAATATTTTAATTTTATTTATTTTATTAGCTTATTTTACTATTCGGGCCGCTGGGTACCAGATACTGGGTTATTATCCAGTATCCAACTGGATAGTAAATTTAGGCTGGATACCAGATAGATACCGGATATCCATTCACAGACAAAATTATGACGTTTTGTCTGTGGTATTGACATTAATGTTCGTCTGTGGTCGAAAAATGATGCATCTTCATTCCGTTTCTCTCGTAGCTACGCGAATGTACTTTTCCGTGTTATTTCTGTTATTTACGACGACTTTGGCTATCCCTTTAGACTTGTTTTTTTTGTATCCTACAACCGCAATTGAACGCAATTAGATATGTCTATAAAATTGAATAGAGGAGCGAGGCGACCCCATCTAGTTTCACTAAACCGAAATGTTTGTTTTAGGTCACTTTCTGTGTAAATACTAAAGATAGGTTTTGTTAGGTCACAACGTTATGAACGACCCGGAGCCGAGTGAAGCGGAGCGGAGCGAGGCGACCCCATCTAGTTTCACTAAACCGAAATGTTTGTTTTAGGTCACTTTCTGTGTAAATACTAAAGATAGGTTGTGTTAGGTCACAACGTTATGAACGACCCGGAGCCGAGTGAAGCGGAGCGGAGCGAGGCGACCCCATCTAGTTTCACTAAACCGAAATGTTTGTTTTAGGTCACTTCCTGTGTAAATACTAAGGATAGGTCCATAAAATTGAATAGATTGGTGTCATAAATATGGTGTTTTTCTTCATTTTCCTATCAAATCAGATGAATCTAACCTCAAAACTTAAAAAAATCATATCTCAAAAAGTATACATTTCCGCACTTTAAAAACTATATGGGGGGGGGGGGGGGTAGGGGGACCCCTCTCTCCCCCCCCCACCCCCCTCCTTAGCTATATCGATTCAAAAATTTACCCTTTCGCGTTCAGTTAAAGTAAGGCTTACTTTAACTGAACGCTAACTAACTAACTATCTATCTAACTCAACTATCAGTCGATTTTATGTTGACGAATATCCTTATAAGTCTTTTTTGGAGGGTGAAAAGCGACGGTACATCCGTGCTATTTCCCCAAAGGATAACGCCATAGCTTAATTAAGCTTTGAAGGTTGGCATTTAAGGCTACATTTTTTACTACTAGCAAATGCTTGCAGCTTTGCTTGCGCAAACTCGTGTAACAATGGCCAGTAATACAAAACGAAATAAATAAAATTTTGGAAATCTCTTACTGAGCTGACCTGCATTGTTTATCTTCCTAACTGCCAAATTAACA
Source organism: Argyresthia goedartella (assembly GCA_949825045.1). Lineage (NCBI taxonomy): Eukaryota > Metazoa > Arthropoda > Insecta > Lepidoptera > Argyresthiidae > Argyresthia > Argyresthia goedartella. Next base: position 9,424,579 of record OX463832.1, on the reverse strand, counting down.
GTGTAGTTCATAATTCTCATGCAAACTATGTTTATGATGTGCGTTGATCTATCAGTCAGTCAATAAGTGAGTACTTTGAATTTAATGTACATAGAAGAGTTTAATTGTGCATTAAAATTATCCATATTTATTGGTCTTTCATGGCTAGATGCTCACCTCCTTACTTTTAATACTAGTAAATTTAGGCTGGATACCAGATAGATGTTTTTCAAATTATATAACAACACAACCTTCCAGAAATTTTGACATAAAAATTCAGTCTTGCAAAAACCAAAAACTTACTTGTGGCTGTCCGTCTGTAGATAAATGAAAAAATACAAAATATTTAGGTAATATAAACATAATTTTAGATCAGCACCTCTCTTGGCATAACCACACGGAAATAATAATGAATCTAATTAGGAAACTAATTTGGACTTTTACTAGTTACGTAGTTAGCTTCAAAAAAACTTATTTCACAATATATACCTCTTTAGCGCAATTGGTATTAAGTTATTGTATTCCAGTGTGAGGAGGATATACCAAAACAAAGAACCTGAAGCTAGAAAGGGCACAAAGAGCGTTGCTCAAAACAATTTTCTTTAAACCCTACCATTTCCCTACTGACACTCTGTACTTCCTTTTTGATGTTCTTTCGGTGAGAAGGCTATACATTCTGCTGTATTTAGGTTTCACAAATCCCTCTCCTGTGACACCGGTTACTTAAATAAAATAATTAAATACACTCCTCCTCCTGTCAACATCAAAACAGCATTTACTGGTAGACAGTACAAATCGCTATCAACTCATCTGTACTGCTTTGTTCACAAACACAGTATCACGATTGTAGAACACATTTGACTAATTGACTAAAACAAATACCTATAAACAAACTGAGTCTTTAATACAAACAACCTTTTGAATACCACAAACTCATATACACACTCACGCACCCTCACACACACACACACACACTAACACACACACGCGCACATTGTCACAACCTTAATAATTTTTGAAATAAGTGACCTTTATTACCATAAATAAACAAAATATATGAATTAAAAATAAAATAGAAACACTAAAAGAAACAACTACGCGAATAAACCACCCCGGGTTTATTTGAAAACCCCGCAAAAAAAAAAACATTCTTGTGTACCTATTGTTTATATGGATCTGTGTGATTCAAAAACCTTATCTTTAAATGGTATTTAAATAAATAAAAATTGTTTCGTTTGTATATTTCAGCTGGAGGCAGGTGTACCTGTATTACAATCTCCAAGACTCTGCTGGGTGTGTGTGGCTCACTTGAAGAGATCGGTGCGCTTCAGAGAGCAAGTGCAGGACTCGTACAGACTGCTGCAGCCGATGCTACTCATTTGCGACAAGGAGGTTCTTTGGGCTGCTGTTGTTATTTGTTCCCATGACACAGTCCAACATAGTCCCAATACTCCCAATGTATCTGTATTTACAGGATCTATCCGAGTTCTTGCAGACCTCAGTGTGTCGCCCTGGCCGGCTGAGGACATACTTCGCTCACTCTATCGACATCCCTCCGCAAGATGATGATGCTCAGACGATGACAGCTGACCAACATGATGATGATGATGATGGAGAGGAACAACTTCCGGTACTGATCAAAGAAGAGAGAGAGAATGAACAATTACAGAGAACCGAAGCAGACACAAGAAAACAATTAAAAAATAATGTGATAACTTTTAACAAATCAAATACGAATGCATTTTCTGGTGATTTAAAAAACACCTTCAATTGCGATTACTGTCATATAATATTTTCACAAAAACGTAATTTGATATCACACATAACGTCACATATGGGTGAGAAACCTTTTCAGTGTGAGATATGTTCTAAATCATATTTTTACTCAAGTAATTTAATAAGGCACAAGAGAGTACATACTGGCGTAAAGTCATTTCAGTGTAAGGTGTGTCAGAAATCATTCTTACAGAGAGCTTATTTGATATCCCACATAAGGTCACACACAGGGGTGAAGCCATTTCAGTGTGAGGTATGTCCTAAACTATTTTTACACAAAAAACATTTGAAATCTCACGTAAGGTCACAACATTCAGGCGAGAATCCTTTTCAGTGTGAAGTGTGTTCTAAATCATTTTTTAACTCATTTAATTTAATGATGCACAAGAGTGTCCATACTGGCGAAAAGAAATTTCAGTGTGAGGTGTGTCGGAAATCATTTTCACGGAAAGCATATTTGATATCCCACGTGAGGTTACATACTGGCGAGAAACCTTTTCAGTGTGAGTTGTGTCGGAAATCATTTTCACGGAGAGATCATTTGACATCGCACATGAGGTCACATACTGGCGAGAAGCCCTTTCAATGTGGAAAGTGTCGTAGATCATTTTCGCATAAATGTCAATTGACATCCCACATAAGTTCGCATACTGGCAAGAAATCTTTACAGTCTACACCGAAGTAGCTGCTACCCAGTTGCCCGTGAACTACTGCTGAATGAAAGAAAAAGACAGAAACCTAGGTGTCCGTTATGGTATATTTAATATGTTCTACAGTAATTTCCCATAATGTTTTGGGACTAGTTGAGGTACTATTTGACGACTATTTTTTGATATAGCATTCATAAATGCTAAAGGTCGCCTTCTCATTCCACATTTTAACAACTCACGAGTTCGATATCACCATTCCTATAAGAGCAATCGTGTAACTTTGTACAGTGAGTGCGCTATTTATGCACTATTTTGTATGTTAAATTCGTGTATAAGATGTTTGCCGTTTTTGCAAACGGTATGGGTACGGTGTACGCTACCGTAACGGTATCTCTATCGTACCACACCGTTTGCAAAAACGGCAAAGAATGGACAATATTTATTAAGGCACTATATATTTAACTTTTGCACTAATTATGCGCTATTTATGCTCCAAGGGCATAAAACGAACCGTGAATTTACCGTGTGTACACTACCATAACGGACACGAAACCTAGACACAGAGAGCATGGTTCTGAGCGTCACTATCAGCCACGACTCGTGACCACACTTTAGAGCAGACTGGCCCATTTTATTCGCCATCTCCACACAACACAACACAGCAACCCATTTATGTGAGGGACAGCTATGCCTAGTCTCCCTTTCCTTTCCTGAGCGAAACAAAGAGAAGGAGATCGATGCCTAGCTCAGTCACTTTCCTATTGATACACTATTACTGTTGGAAATGTGGATTACAAAAACGGTCAATTGGCTGCTTTTATAATAGCGTCGTATCGCGTTGTGTTGTGTGGAAGTGAGGGGCATAGCTATAATATAGCTTATAGCTCTGTCCCTCACTTACGATACGCGCTATCATAGAAATAGCCAATGTTTCAACATTTTAGACTTACGATTAGACAAATAATGTCTGTGACTATAGAATAGGTTATTTTAATAATTACTCGTTTAACCTACAATTTATGTGTTTCATTTATACATACAAAACCATATTTTTTCCGTTGAACATTGAGCGCGGACGTGCAAAGCCGCGGACTAGAAATAGTTTACACATCTAGAATAACCTAACGATTTTTTGTAAAACAAACTAAATACCTGCTATCTACTTTAACTATGTCGCTGTAGTGCGTTTCAGATAACTTTAACTTTGTATGTACTGACAAATACTGAGACACAAATCTGCCAAAGTTCACCAAAACAAAGGGCAATATTCGGATGCAGATTCAAAAAATAAGAACGGCAAGTAGGTATTCCTCAGAACATAAGTCCGAACTACCTTTGAAGATATTGGATGATTTCGATAAAACCAAGGATTTAGATAAAACCAAGCAACGTACTCCGAAAATTCTGAATGGTCACTTAAATAGTGCTCTGTTAGAAAAAATCGAGCCCGAAATTTGTAATGTTTGTTTGTAATTTGTACGTACACATTCTGCTTGTCTGACAGTTGTAAACACCAACACCTACCACTTATGTGCTGTCGGATTTCGTGCTGTCAGTTATGTTCGCTAGATCAGAATTGACACCTTAAGAACTAACTTGTTGTTCACGTGGTTTGCTAGATGGCGCTGTCTGTTGGATTATGGACTGCGGCGGCGGGAGCGGGCGGGGAGAGTACGCGCTCGTCAAGTAGGTTAGGTTCTACAGCATAAAAAGTAACAAGGTGCTTGACGGGTGTCAGTCTTAGCGCTGGTTTCTGAATTGAGAAAATTACTGTGAATATTTAAGTATTAAGTCAGAAGTCTTTGCGGATGTCACAAAAAAGAACGTGACACAACGCTAGTGATTTTCTCTATAACGCCGGTTTCTGGCTAGCCTGTTAGTGAGGGGATATTGCTTAAAAGATCGATTAATCAAATGAATCGATGCACTCTTGAAACATTTGTGAATTGGATGCAGTTATTTTATTTATTTATTTCAATAAGAAACAAACAGACCCATTCAAAAATATATGAGTATACAGACATGCTGATCCATTTCTAATTGTAGACTTACAGTTTCCTTAATTCTAAAATGACAAATAACAAAAGGTCAAATTGCACAAACCTTAACAAACAATTTCAACACACTGACGACATCCGACATGCAACAACACGAAAATCTCACCCTGTTTATGATTATTTATAGAAAGATTGAAATTTGTATTTTTATGTAGGTATCTATTTTTATTTTAAGTTAATTTAGAATTTTAATATTTAATAATAAAAAAGATGGTGTCAGCCAGACATCGGCAATAAGCTAAACTGGTGTCGGGTGCAAATAATAACAATTTATTATAAAAATTACTGAAATTCAGCTACTTATCCACAACCAAAAAGCTTTAGCTTTAATTGATTCTTATAGAAATTAATTGAAGTATTGAAAATATCTACGTCCAACAATTCATCATTATATATATAGTTTACAACTTAGTCTTATGAAACTATTATTGGCATAACAAGTTCTACTTCTTGGAATAACGGAAAGAGGTTTTTTCTTACAATTACGTTCCCGTGTGCGAGGCACTCGAAAACAAAGTTTATGCAGTAACAAAGATGTATCAACATGGTTATTTATGATTTTATAAAGCAGAGTTGCATCAATGTAGTCACGGCGGTTAATACATTTCTTTTGTACTCTTCCTATACGGTCTTCGTGTAAGTTGTAGAGTGGATACCAGACTGAGCATGCGAACTCCAATTTTCTGCGTACATAACTATTATATAAAATTTTATACCTCAATACGTTTTTAAAAGGTTTACCTATGCACAATATAAAACCTAGTTGTTTGTAGGCTTGAGACTGCATGTTATCTATATGAGGGACAAAAGACAGTTTAGAATCCATGATAACACCTAGGTCACGGACTTGTGAGACACGATTTAAATCTTTATTACAGAGTCTATAGTTAAAATGAAGATTTTTTTCTTTTCCGACTAAAGCTGATCACGAAACATTTGTCAACATTTAAAAATAATTAATTTGACTCACAGAAATTTTCAAATATATTAAGGTCAGCTTGTAGGCACTGGCAATCACTTGAGCTACGAATTATTCTAAAAATTTTGGTATCATCAGCGTAAAGGAATAAATTTGAATGTGGTATGTTTTTAGATATATTATTAATATATAGAATGAATAGTAGGGGTCCCAAATGAGATCCTTGAGGTCCTCCTGAACTTATAGACTTGTATTGTGACGTATAACCTTTACAGACCACTGCTTGTGTGCGGTTTTCTATATAGGACTTAATCCAGCGGAACAAATCACCATGAATCCCAAGTTCCCAGAGCTTTGTAAGCAAGGTGTGATGACATATTTTGTCAAAAGCTTTGCCAAAATCTGTATAAATGGCATCAACCTGCATGTTATTGTCTAATGCTTCCAAAATAATTTCAATAAATGACAACAGATTTGTGTCAACACTACGCCCCCTATAAAAACCATGCTGGTTTGGTATTATATGACGTCGAACTGCAACTGATAACTGATCAGTGACAATGTTTTCCTGGATCTTGCCGAATCGGCACAGTTTAGAAATAGGTCTACATATTTCTATGTCCTGACTAATAGCCGCTTTAGGTGTTTGAGTAACAAGTGCACATTTCCATATACTCGGAACATAGCCTTCTCTAAAGGTTTTTGCGAAGAGAATTGCAATAGGTAGTATTTATGTTATTGAGATATTTATAGTTGAGGTCCCTAGTTAAGAAAATTGTGTCAATATCAGAAACTGAATCAGTATTCGAAGGCAAATTCCCTAGGTCGAAAGAGTTCATATCAATTTTCAAACACGGAATGAAAATGCTCATTGAACAAGTTGAAAATTTGTTCATCACTTGTGGCAGTAAAAGCTTTATATCGCATTATTTCAGGCAATCGACAGTTAGAGAACACGGAACTAATGTACGACCAGAAAAATGTGGGATGAGTAGTAATTTTTAATTCAGTGTATTGTATATATTGTTTATAACACTCATTTTCGCATCTAAAAGCCTTTGCTCTAAAATACTTAAAACTATCACGATCTATCGGATTATTGTACGTGTTCCAAAGTTTATGATTGCTATGATGCTTTTGGTTCAAGAGCCTCCTGAGCGCCCTGGTGTACCATGGTGTACCTGGTGGTGTACCATGGTGTACCTGGTGGTGTACCTGGTGGTGTACCATGGTGGCTGGAGCTAGACGATCGAAGTGGACGACGAGGAACAAACCTTTCAATTAAGACTTTTAAGATATCATAAAAAATTAACATACAGTCTTCCAAAGAGAGTCCTTCGAAAACACTGTGCCAATCCACCTTCGCTAATTCTTTATTTATATCCCTGAAATTTGCGTCACGATAACAGTAAACTAAAGTTTTTGCGGGTTTCAGTGTAGGCATACAAGACAGACTTAACTCAATTTCTAAGGCCTTGTGATGCGGGTCTTCAGACGTCAATGGGGAATCACAAGAAATCACGGAGCAATTATTTCCACAAAAAATCAAATCCAATACTCGTTATTTACATTTAAAATATTGCTATATTGTTTTAAGCCCGAAAAGGCTAAAAATTCAAAAAGTGTTTGAACCGAGTAACTATTACTAATGCTAACCGGAGATTTAAATGACAAATCATCGTGCCACTGAGCCTCAGATATTTTGAAATCCCCAGCTAATAAAAAAGTATCATTTGGGTTTTCAATTATAAGTTGACTACAAATGTATAAAAATCACACAGAGTATCCCTATATAAAGAACCATGAGGAATATAGATACAACATATATTAAGAAAGTCATTTGTACTACTGTTTTGCGATAAAGGTATGGAGATCCAAATACACTCGGAGGAAGCGGGCGGAGGGCAAGGCCACTCGCGGCGCATGCGCTGGAATGTGCGCTGCACCGCCACCGCCAGCCCGTCCCCGCGCTCCGCACCGCTCTCCGTCGTCCTGTCACTGCGAAAAACAACATATCTATCGTTGAAGTATTCTCCATCATGGAAATGAGGCGTTAACCAGGTTTCCGTTAAACAAATGAATTCGTAATCCGATTGAGATACTTGTGAATAAAAATAGTGCTCTGTTAGAAAAAATCGAGCCCGAAATTTGTAATGTTTGTTTGTAATTTGTACGTACACACATTCTGCTTGTCTGACAGTTTGTCAACACCAACACCTACCACATAAGTGCTGTCGGATTTCGTGCTGTCAGTTATGTTCGCTAGTTCAGAATTGACGCCTTCAGAACTACACCCGACTTGTTGTTCACGTGGTTCGCTTGATGGCGCTGTCTGTTGGATTATGGACAGCGGCGGCGGGTGATAATTTCGTCCGGCGGGGTCAAGTAGGTTAGGTTCTGCAGTATAAAAAAGTAACAAGGTGCTTGACGGGTGTTAGTCTAAGCGCCGGTTTCTGAATTTAGAAAATTACTAAACTCTGATGTTTTATTCCGTAGAATTCTGACAGCTATAATTTTTTGACATGCCGGATATTACAAACCTTTTTGGCCGGGCACATTTTTCAATTTCAATACAAGTCTGAACATCTGAGTCTATACATTTTATTTGTTAGTGAATATATCCATTTTATTAAGTGCGGCGCTCGTAATTAAAAGAGGATTTACGGCGAGTGATAATTACGTCCCTTTTCATCACAAACAGTAAAAAACTACAAGTAAAGAAAACATATTTTCATTAAAATCTCTAATCATCATTAATACTAATATCACTTTCACCATCATCATCATGACATGAATTAATAAAAAGTCTGCGACTTCATCAATCACATTGTAGAGGATGACGATTTGATTGATACACCACGAGGACGCTTCTTTGTGGGAGACAGAAAGTCTGTCTCTTGTGCTCTGTCAGATGGGGCTGCTTCCCGGGAAGGGCCAGGCTGTGGCTCCATAACGTTTATAAAAATCAACGAACAAACACAACACGAAAAGTCAACAAGAAAAACTTAACAGAAAAACAGAAACTTAACTAATTTAACAAGATAATAACAACAAATAGCAGCAAACACCGAGAACACATGAGCGCATTGGTGTATCTTTGCTGAAATCTACCAATAAAATTTGTTCGCCATATACTTCGTAGCGTAGAATCACGTTCCAAATGTTAAGTAATTCTGCATCCATCTGACAAAGCAGGTCTTTTGAGTGCACACTTTTAAATTATTCGCTGTGGGGCTGTGAAGTGTTAAGTGTAAAGGAGTGTCCAATGGAGCGCGAGAATCACTAGAAATCACGGTGCAATTATTTCCACGAAAAATCAAATCCAATACTCGTTATTTACATTTAAAATATTGCTATATTGTTTTAAGCCCGAAAAGGCTAAAAATTCAAATAAGTGTTTGAACCGAGTAACTATTACTAATGCTAACCGGAGATTTAAATGACGAATCATCGTACCACTGAGCCTCAGATATATTAAAATCCCCGGCTAATAATAAAGTATCATCATCATCATAATTTCATCATAATTTCTTTATTGCACACAACTAATATATGGACAACAAGACTTACATAAAAATAGTGTATAAAGGCGAGCTTATCTCTAATAAGAGATCTCTTTCAGCAAACCGTATCATTTGGGTTTTCAATTATAAGTTGACTACAAATGTCAAAAAAATCAGACAGAGTATCCCTATATAAAGAACCATGTGGAATATAGACACAACATATATTAAGAAAGTCATTTGTACTACTGTTTTGCGATAAAGGTATGGAGATCCAAATAGACTCGGAGGAACCGGGCGGGGGGCAAGGCCACTCGCGGCGCATGCGCTGGTATGTGCGCTGCACCGCCACCGTCAGCCCGCCCCCGCGCCGCACACCGCTCTCCGTCGTCCTGTCACTGCGAAAAATAACATACCTATCGTTGAAATATTCTCCATCATGGAAATGAGGCGTTAACCAGGTTTCCGTTAAACAAATGAATTCGTATTCCGATTGAGATACTTGTGAATAAAAATCATAAGATTTAGTACGTAGTCCTCGCACATTCTGGTAATATCCATACAGTGTTTTCATCACAGATATCGAGAGATAGGTTGAGGGTCGTTGCACGCGCGAACAAATGTAGCCCCTATAGTCTTGATATTAAAAATTCTCGGTGGTCACCGGGCGACCGCAGTGACGAATTCATTTCCGCTGTTTTTAGAAAATGCCGACCTGTGCAATACTCACGTGCAAAAATAGAAGCGGGATTGTGAACTCCAAGAACGGCGGTGACACATATCACTTGTAAGTCTCATTCCAACTATTATTTCTTCTTAAAACACACGATATAAACATTATTACGAAAATAAATCACTCGCGGAAATTTCGTCACGAATTGATTATTAAAGTGACAATGTCATGTTGTTCTCGCTAGGTTTATTATCCATTGCTTGTTTTGTATCTTAATTTCACTACGTATTGCCAAGCATTAGCTATTTTACGTGTGAAATATTCATTGCGTATTAACGCAATGAATATTTCACACTTATCTACATACGAAAGCAAAGATGTTTCGTGATACGGAGGCGAACTGTTGCACGCACACAGAGACGACGTATAGTGATGGGGGTAGTGATAGTCAGAATTATGTTTTTAAATCGATAGATTTTATCATTCCGAAATTATGCTTGGACTCTTACATGCATGTAATAATATACTTATTTTATTACTCATAATACGTAAGCTTATTGCTAGTTATTCCAATGATTGCCAAACAGGCAGTTTAGATTTTAAGTTTGTTTATCTACACACGTATCATAAACCCTCTTTACTGTGTCCAAAAACCGCACGTTACGACCAGCATAATAATAAATTTCTTGGTAAAAACTAATTTCTCTTCTGAATATTGATAAATTATGACCATAATGTACCAAAATTTGTCATATTATGACATTCGAGTTTCGAACGCCGACGCCCGCCTGCGTGCCGCCCCTAGTTTGTCTGTGAAGTTCGTACTACTTAACAAGCTAAACAACTGCAGACAAAATATAGTTAGGGTAAAAAATCTAAAACAATCATTAATGTCTAAAGCACTACCCCGATTCATTGGCATGAATCTTTTCAAAGAAATCGATTTTCACCAATTCGAACAAAATCCAATCGATAATCATCTGTTATTACTGATAAAAGCTGTGATGGAAAGATATACCGATATAAGACTGCATTACTTGGCAAAAAATGCTACGCCTAAATTGTCAAAACGGTAAGTTCTTCTTGGTGTAAATATAAATATTTATATTTACATTTTTCTGGTCAATTTAATATTTATTTATTTAATTGTATAGTATTTAACTGTACAGGATTTTACATAAAGGGTATATAGCCGAAAAACGGTTATTAAGGACATCATTCTGAACGTCTTTCTCGATTAAATTTATTTGATCAGCATTGTTTTTCACTTTTCAGTAAATTTTGGGCCGAGCGGTCAGCTGATTTGTACGGGGAAGTAAAAAATAAAGTTGCTCTGATCAAATCATATTCATAGAGAAGGTTGTTCAAAATTATGTCGCAAACAACCCTTTTCAGCTTGTCACCCCGTATCTGTTACATCCTGTATACATAGTAATAGGTATTTCTTGTAAAATAAATATGTCGAATTTACAAACAATGTATTATTGTATTTATACAACCCGGCATTGTATACGACTGTGTTACGATATTATCCATCGCCCATCACCATGTACTCGTATTCATCGTCACTTCGGACCACCCAAGAAATGCTGAGATTGCTTATGGAATTTTCCCGAACATCACGCGATGCCACCCAAAAACCCTGATGGTGCATTTTCATTTACTTGGTGGGAGCCGTCACCAAATTTCTCGTGGCCTTTACGTTTCAATCGCGATAGCGAAAGGACATTAGTTTAGTCGATCAATCGAGATCATTTCATTGTAAATTAATTTTAAGTGAATATTGTAACTTTGAAACATTAAAGTTATAAAAGGACAATCATCTCGTTCTCCTTTTTAAAATCCCCTCCGACGGCCAGTACACGTAATTAACGCAATAGCGAGATTTCGATATTGCTTTCATCTTTGCTGTTTGTTTGTGTTTTATTTGTTTTACTTTTTTGCTATATATATAATTATTGCAAGTTGATTTCTATTAACCTTGATTTCTTTCCCAGCATGCCCAGTGAAAGACTGAGTTCAGGCTTGGAACCAAAAGTATTTTAAAGTAGATCCTTGTTAGATATAATATAAGCAACCTGTTATCGAGCTACGACAGACGACCAATAAACGACCAGTGTATTAGGAACCGGTGTCTCATTCGCACGTATCTAACAGTGGCGAACGACGGATTTGGATTACCAATATGGCGGCCTTACCATTCGGCATTTTGTCTAACTTTGAACAGAAACTACAATAGTGGGCAACTTACAAAAGCAGACTAGCCCAGTGGTTTATAGCAAATGACATTACCACGGAGTCAGACAAGGCTAGTGTGAAAAGACGTGCGGTGTTGCTAAGGGCACTCAACGAGGACTCTTTTAGGTTAGTGATGGACTTGGCACTATCTAAAAGTGTGGAAACCTGTAGTTATAGTGAAATATGTGGACTCTTTTATAGCCATTTCACTCCTAAAAGGTGTGGATTCGCGGAAAGGTTCCATTTCTACTCAGCAGTGCAACGACAAGGTGAAGGACACGCGCAGTGAGCGGCCAGATTGCGGGGTCTCGCTACCCACTGTAGCTTCACAGACCTGGATGAAGCGCTCCTCGACAGATTTGTTATGGGCATGGTACCAGGGCATGAACGTGACAAACTGTTCGCGAAGGAGATCAAGGAGTTGTCGCTGTCAAAGGCTGTCGCGGAGGACGCGATTGTCAAACATTCGGTGAGCATAAACTGACTAGTTTGTATTTTATGTTGGCAACACTGAGATATTTTTTTTTCTCTGCTCACTTGATGACAGGAGTTTTTTTAATTTTGGAGGAGGCGAGAGCCACGGGTACAATGGCGGGAAAAGGGAAGAGAATAGCGAGCGTACCCAGAAGTAACAGGATTAGAGGCGAACTCCTAGTGGACGTATAGTTCTCCACTGTGATCCTGGTGAGTTTCCCCTTGTTTACTACTCAACTATCCCTCACTGATATGTTGTAGCCTTCTCGGTAAAGTATGGCGACCTTGAGATAGGCAATCTGCAAAGTGACAGTGCAAAGTAATGAATGATGCAAAGTAATGTGCAAGAGCTCGTAGTGAAATAAGAGCTGGCCTCTGGCCATTGATGGAACTCTAGGGACGAGTACTGAGCATCCGTGTGGCAAGGGGTTGGACTTTAGGGGAGGTTTGGAGTTCCCGCGGCTAAAGTTGTGGCGACTCTGTGGCACGCCTATTTTTAGATTAATAATCTGTGGAACGGTTGGCATCACTGAGGACTGTCAATTTCACGTTACACAGAGTGAGACAGATTTTCTCTCGGTCAGACTAGCCATTTAATTGCTCATTGTATTTTATAATATAAGTTGATTTAACTAGCACGTACAACCTTAAGAAATTGTAGAGAACACGCTAATAAATGGTGATATATTCGTGACCGTGTGTTATACTCATTCACTACGGACGCTCCATAAAAACCATAATGGTGACTCCGACGTGCCTTCGAGTTCCCGCCGGACTTATTTCTACGCAATTGAAGTGAATCTTGTGATTTTGTGATCGTCATTGCACCATTGCAAACTACATTCCATCAACCCTGCGTGTACCAAGCCGGCTACGAACCATCCAAGGTTGAAATCTGAAACCTACCTACATACCGGCTGCCGCCCGCTAACAAGATAAAACAGGTTTGCCTCGGCGCCGCTTGTGAATTGTTTCGTTCGTGAATCTTCGTATGGGAACATCGAGTTGGACAGTGTTTACAATTTTCCTTTTTTTTCGTCGTGCTGAAACTAAATCATATCGCATTCATCGAATTCAGTGCAATTTTTCGTCTCAAAATTTCAAGAATTGATAGTTCGAATTAAAAAAACGTGACCGGTGCCGCCGCCTTGTGTCGAGTAGCAGAACTATCCTGACAAGAGACAGTTCGCTCCAACTTCAGACCGATAGTGTTATGCGCGGCGCGGCTTATTTGTCGAAAATCGATTTTACCGGTGTTGCGTTCGGATACACATTTCGTAAGTTACGACAAACTCCTGTGTCCGTCGGTCCGTGAGTACTCTCAAAACTTTCTTGGTGACTGGTATTTCATTTAAACGTGTATTAAAGACTATTTTGGACAGTAATTTCACTGATTTGTGCTGCATTTTGCCCAGAATATTTTGAATTTAATTTTAATTTTTTTGGTTAATAAGTTGGTTAATTTTCTGCATTTTGAGCATATGCAGTACTAATTTAATATTAATTAAGTCTCCTCACCGTGCATTTTCGTTTGTTTGGTTCTAATCTTAACCACTAAAACAAAATTTTGTAAAAAATTTTGTACATATAAAACTTAATTTTAATTTTTACTAATTAGTTATAAGTTCTAGGCTGACAATTATTTGTGGTGTTATTGCCTATTGTACATGTTACTTACTTATTTAATTTTTGTGTCCTCGTCTCACCATCTGACCCCGTTTTTTTTTTTTTTTGCATGCACGTCTGCTGGTTCTTTGGTATAAGTTGTAAATATTAACAATGACTGAAGAATTGCTTGCACGCATTCAAAAGCTGGAGGCTGAGAAAGCTGTTCTCAATAATATGCTGGAATTGGATAAGAAACCGGAGACATTCAAAGTCTCTGTGAAATTACCACCATTCTGGCCCAACAAGCCAGTGGTGTGGTTTGCCCAGGTGGAGGCCCAGTTTGAGTTGTCAGGTATCAAAGCTGATACTACAATGTTCAATTATGTCATCTCGCAGCTCGACCAACAATTGGCCGGTGAAATCGAGGACATAATCACATCACCTCCAACTGATGGCACCAAATATAAAAAGTTGAAGGAGGAATTAATCAGGCGACTTTCTATGTCCCAAGAACAGCGGGTACGTCAGCTCATTGGTGAAGAGGAACTAGGGGATAGAAAACCATCCCAGTTTCTTCGCCACCTCCGCTCGCTCTCTGGCAATGACTTGTCAGATGAGAATATTCTGCGACAACTGTGGATGCGCCGCCTCCCTCAACAAGTACAAGCTATTCTAGCATCACAGATGGAGCTTGACCTGGATAAGCTCGCAGAGTTGGCTGACAAGGTTATGGAAATAGCTGGTCCCAGCCAAGTTCTCTCCTGCGCTGCTCCGTCAACTCCATCCACCATCTTAGAAACATTGGTACAGCAGGTCGATCAATTGAGCAAACAAGTTGCTTCCCTCTCTACCAACAACCGACCTGGACGTTCACGTAGTCGCTCCGCATCTGCTGCTGACCGTCGCTCCCGCACCTCCACACCTGGTGCCCCTAAACTGTGCTGGTATCATAAAAAATTTAATACCAAAGCGGCCAAATGCATAAAACCTTGCAGCTGGCCCTCACAGCAGGGAAACTAGAGGACCAATCAGTAGTAGCGGCGACTGATTTGGCTAAACCTAGCCGCTTGACAAGAATTTTTGTCACGGACCAGACGTCCAAGTACCAGTATTTAGTTGACACTGGCTCAGACCTCTGCTGGTTCCCGAGGCGGCTTCTTAAAGGACGGTTTACCAGTACGGACTATGAACTTAACGCAGCAAATGGCAGTTCCATTAAAACTTACGGCAATATTTCCTTGCACCTCAACTTAGGTTTGCGCCGAGATTTTCTTTGGAACTTTGTAATAGCCGATGTTAGCAGTCCCATTATTGGCTCCGACTTCCTCAGCCATTATAATCTTTTGCCGGACTGCCGCAACAAGCGCCTCGTTGACGGCAATTCTAACCTGTTTGTTTCTGCTATTGCAGCCAACATCTCTCAGGACAGTCTCTTGTGGCAACTCAACTTTCGCACAAGTGCTTGCTGAGTTCCCAGATACTACGCGCCCTCCCGGTTTACCTCGCATTGTAAAACACAACACTGTGCATTACATTAAGACCACCGAAGGACCCCCCGTTTCATGTCGTCCTCGTCGTTTGGCTCCACACAAACTTGTTGCAGCCCAGAAGGAATTTGAGGACATGATACGTTGTGGGGTGGCCAGACCTTCCAAAAGTGATTGGGCATCTCCCCTACAGATGGTCCTAAAGAAAAATGGATTGTGGCGTCCTTGCGGCGACTACCGTGGTTTAAACGCCCGGACTGTCCCGGACAAGTACCCAGTTCACCACATAAATGATTTTACCCATAGCCTCTCTGGGGCTAAAATATTCAGCACCATCGACCTGGTAAAAGCTTACCATCAAGTGCCCGTCTTCGAAGGTGATATTCCGAAAACGGCCATCGTTACCCCGTTTGGCCTCTTCGAGTTTCCCTTTATGACGTTTGGCTTGCGCAACGCAGGTCAAACGTTCCAACGTTTTATCGACGAGGTCACACGGGGTCTCGATTTCTTTTTCTCTTACATCGATGACGTGCTGGTATTTTCCCCAGATGAGGATACTCACCGTAAGCATCTTCATCTGCTCTTCGAGCGGTTCCAGGAATACGGGGTTTTGATACATCCTTCAAAGTGCGTCCTTGGTGCCAAAGAGGTTATTTTCCTAGGCCATCTTATTAACGCTGAAGGCACCCGCCCTCCTCAGGAACGCGTACAAGCCCTCCTAGATTTTCCTCCACCTGGAACAGTGCATGGCATGAGACGGTTTCTCGGCATGCTAAATTATTACCGCCGTTTTATCCCGCAAGCCGCAAAGTTCCAAGCCCCTCTAATAAATGCTGTAGTCTCAACCCATGGCAAAGGAGCAAAGCCCTTTCCATGGACTGATGACCTTTACCAAGCATTTGACGCCTGCAAGCGCAGCCTCTCGGAAGCCACTCTCCTACAGCATCCTGTATGTAATGCACCACTTGGCCTTTTTACTGATGCTTCGAGTGCGCATATTGGATCATGCTTGCAACAGGAAGTCAACGGTCAGTGGTACCCACTGGCGTTTTTCAGTAAAAAACTGACCCCTCGCCAGTCCGAATGGCCTACTTATTACAGAGAGCTCTTGGCGGTGTATGAAAGTGTACAACATTTCCGTCATACCCTCGAAGTTCAGCAGGCCACAATCTTCACTGATCATAAACCTCTGTTGTACGCTTTCGTACAACGTCGAGAAAAGCTCCCTCCTGCACAGCTAAACCAGCTGTCTTTTATTAGTCAGTTTACGACTAACATCAAATATATTAAGGGAAAAGACAACGTCGTAGCCGACGCTATGTCGCGCGTTGACGCTATCTCCTTAGATCAGGAGTACGAGATCCTTGCAAAGTCGCAACAGTCAGATGAGGAACTTAAAACTCTTCGGACTAAAGGCTCTAGCCTCAAATTGACCGAAGTTCCCATCCCAGGTACTGACATTTATTTGACCTGCGACACATCGACTGGCAGACCTCGACCATACGTCACACGAGAATCGCGCCGAAGTGTGTTCGATAAGCTGCACAGCTTAAGTCACCTGGGCATCCGAGCTACAACTCGCCTCGTGTCCGAACGGAATGTCTGGCCTAATATGAACAAAGATTGCAAAGAGTGGTCTCTCACTTGTGAAGCGTGTCAGCGCTGCAAAGTGACGAGACACGTTTCTGCACCTTTAGGTACCTTCGACACCCCATCTGGTCGTTTCTCGCATGTTCATACGGACATCATTGGCCCGTTACCGGTTTGTTCCGAGTATCGTTATTGCCTGACTGTGATTGACAGAGTGACCAGATGGCCCGAAGTTTGGCCTATGCGTACCATCACAGCTGAAGAAGTTGCTGACACCTTTACAAGAGAGTGGGTCCCGCGCTTTGGCGTGCCTTCGGTTATTACTACAGACCGAGGAGCTCAATTCGAGTCCGATCTTTTTCGCCGACTTATGCACAATTTTGCCACCAAGCGCATTCGCACAACGGCATACCATCCGAGTGCGAACGGGATGATTGAGCGTGTCCATCGCCAGTTAAAGGCATCGTTAATGTGCCACGGCGACTCTTGGGTTAAGGCTCTCCCTCTCGTTTTACTTGGCATGCGCACAGCTTTCAAAGAAGATTTGAAAGCGACCTCTGCAGAAATGGTGTATGGGGAAACGTTGCGTCTCCCCGGCGAATTGCTGGTTCCTCCAACCGAACCGGACAAGCTCGAGGATCCTGCTGATTTTGTCGTTAAACTTCGTCGACACATGGCTTCCATTCGACCTGTCCCAGCTTCGCGTCACACCGAACCTGCAACTTTTGTATTCAAGGACTTGGCCACATCGTCACACATTTTCTTACGAGACGATACTGTTCGACGCCCCTTGCAGCCTCCTTACTCTGGCCCCTATCAAGTTATTGACCGAGCCAGAGATGGCAAAACGGTTACTATTAATATCAAGGGTAAGTCTGTTGTTGTCAGCGTCGATAGGATCAAACCAGCCTACATTGAACAAACTTCATTGCAGAATTTGGATTATGTTCCTACACCAGTTCCTACACCCTCAACTATTGTTTCTCCTCAACAGCCGCCTTCTGCTATGCCATCTGTTTCTCAACAGCATTCTTCTATTTCACCTTCACCATCTACAGCACCATCCACAGCTCCGCCATCGTCATCCCAACCCAAACAGCCATATACCACAAGGTCTGGCAGACGTGTTCGTTTCAAAACATTTGACTAATTTGTCTTATATATATATTTTTTTGTAGGTTTATTTCTCTCCGTAGGGGGGTGGTGTGGCGACTCTGTGGCACGCCTATTTTTAGATTAATAATCTGTGGAACGGTTGGCAACACTGAGGACTGTCAATTTCACGTTACACAGAGTGAGACAGATTTTCTCTCGGTCAGACTAGCCATTTAATTGCTCATTGTATTTTATAATATAAGTTGATTTAACTAGCACGTACAACCTAAAGAAATTGTAGAGAACACGCTAATAAATGGTGATATATTTGTGACCGTGTGTTATACTCATTCACTACGGACGCTCCATAAAACCCATAAAGTATCTGCCGTGGCTCAGTACTCGTTAGGGGTGTAACCACATGGTATGACCACCTAGAAGGCGTGCAGCTACCAGAGATAACCATGTCTTCCCCTAGGCTCCGAGGGTGACAGGTCCGCCCTACCTGTACCGCTCCCTTTTAGCGGCCCTCACACAGAGTAAAAGAAAGGGTAGCAATCTAGCAATAGTTTCGTTACCAGTATCAGTAACAAGAGAGGCTGTTCTCGGGGTCGCTATATTCGACCCCCTCATGAAATCATTTACCCAATTTTCCTTTATGTCGCTATTGTGTTGTGTACTAGAAGCGAAGCCTCGCGACATAAATTGGTGGAGGAGCTGGGATCTGCTGCTGCTCATGTAGGCCGAATGTTGTACAACCAAAGTAGTGGTTTTGCTCGTTTGCTCTGGAAGGAGAAGAGAAGGGTAGCCCGACGTATTGGGCCGCTAGTAACGTATCTCTAGTGGAGTAGGACATCGGGGAGGCACATGTGCGTGAAGTGTAGGCTTCGGCCCCCCCGCCTTGTGCTGCCATGTCGACAAAAGTGAGAGGTCGATGTGGCTGTTAACCTGTTGCAAAGTTCAGTCTATGTCCTACTTTCCTAATCCTCCTTCGCATAAAGCGTTTAAGTATTTAAAGTTGTATTTGTCAATTCAAAGGCATGGGCAGAGTCGATCCAGCTTAATTTTCACATATTCAATACTTTCTATAATTATTTTTTATCCGCCGTTGCCATTTTCTTTCTGACGTTTGTTTTGGCGGGAATATAACAATATTTATTACCAAAATACCAAAGCAACACTGAAAGGGAAAATAAATAATAAAGGATAAAAATGTTCTGTGGAGCCTAATGTTCACACACACTCGCACATGCATCGATTTTTTTAATCGATTCCTTTTTTGACGTTCTACGATATTATTACTTCCCCCCTAATCGAAATAAACTATTTTAATGACATTGTGCATTTTTATTTAATATTTTTTGAGCAATGTATATAGTTATTAAGTTAATTATTACTCTACGATTAGTCGTGATTGCGACTCGCAACTCGCGACTCGTGCACGCGCAAGTTATGAATCGATCAATTTTGTTATCTTTGGCCCTTATTTGACAAAAAAAAGGGGAAACTTTCGTTTTCTACTTTACCGGTAAACTTCACTGAAAAAGGCGAAATTAAACTGAAACTTTTTGTGAACTTAGTGCTGCGGTTGCGTTTGTGAGATTGTGAGTCTCGACCTGCGCCGGAGGCGAGACGCCGATAAAATCACCATCACGTTTTGTGACAAATCGAAATAGGAGGTAAGTTTTGTTTCAGCAAAGAAACCTCACAACACCGTACGACGACGCCGTCTGCTATCGGTGATCCTATAGTGAAAACCTCAACTCGAGTTACAGATTTTCACAGTGGGAGAAGACAAAAGTGACTAGGAGCCGCAGCCGCGCCCCGTCGGCATAATTCCTCCACACCAATCGCTGAAAACCACGCGGTAAGTACATATCCATTGAACTGTCTAGGAGCGCATACTCAAAATGGCTGCCATGTCACGGCACGCTGCGGCCCGTTTCATAAAAATGACGATAACTCTGTTTTTTCTATGGGACCTATACCTGAATGTTACGCGGTTGGAAAGAAATCAACATTTTTTTTTCAGTTAGCGTCACTATGGAGGAAGCTTTGCGCGAGCGCCTGCAACTGCGGCATGAAAGGCTTCTACAGTTGCTATCCCAAGCAACCGCAATGACGGAAATAGACAGTGGTGTTCAGCTGGACATCTTTTCAAAGCTAAAAATGGATTTGAAGCTGTCAATCGACGCTCTGGAGCGGCAGACAACTCAGTTTATAGAGGAGTGGCCATCTACTTCCCTACCGAGCATGAAGGAGTACATGGAAGACCAGATGAAGGCGGAAGATATGCTTACTTCCATGGAGACTACCTTATTGACACATCGGACAGAGAAACCATCGTACAACCAAACCGCGAGACTCCCAAAACTTGACTTGTTGAAATTTAACGGAGATCCTCTGAAATGGACTGAGTTCTGGGATCGATTTGAGGCGACCATTGGCTGCCGTCTGATTGCGGACGTTGAGAAGCTGTCCTACTTGTTGAGCAGCCTGGAGGGTCGAGCATTACAAACAGTGGAGGGTCTCGACGCAACTAATGCAAACTATGCCATAGCTGTCGAGGTACTGAAGAAGATGTTCGGCTCGAAGGACAAGGTAGTCGACGCCCATTATAACGCTCTCAATCAGACACTCAGGAGCTCCCATCGTGCGAGTGATTGCCGTCAAATGCTAAAACAGAATTGAGAAGCACCTCAGGGTATTAGCGACGCTGGAAGAGGATGTGGGCAGCAATCACCTGCGAGTTCTGATACTAAGCAAGTTTCCGGAGAATGTGCTCTATACTCTAGACACAGAGAGCATCTTTCTGAGCGTCACTATCAGCCACGACTCGTAACCACACTTTAGAGCAGACTTTGGCCCATTTTATTCGCCATCTCCACACAACACAACACAGCAACCCATTTATGTGAGGGACAGCTATGCCTAGTCTCCCTTTCCTTTCCTGAGCGAAACAAGGAGAAGGAGATCGATGCCTAGCTCAGTCACTTTCCTATTGATACACTATTACTGTTGAAAATGTGGATTAGAAAAACGGTCAATTGGCTGCTTTTATAATAGCGTCGTATCGCGTTGTGTTGTGTGGAAGTGAGGGGCATAGCTATAATATAGCTTATATCTCTGTCCCTCACTTACGATACGCGCTATCATAGACATAGCCAATGTTTCAACATTTTAGACTTACGATTAGACAAATAATGTCTGTGACTATAGAATAGGTTATTTTAATAATTACTCGTTTAACCTACAATTTATGTGTTTCATTTATACGTACAAAACCATATTTTTTCCGTTGAACATTGAGCGCGGACGAGCAAAGCCGCGGACTAGAAATAGTTTACACATCTAGAATAATCTAAAGATTCTTTGTAAAACAAACTAAATACCTGCTATCTACTTTAACTATGTCGTTATAGTGCGTTTCAGATAACTTTAACTTTGTATGTACTGACAAATACTGAGACACAAATCTGCCAAAGTTCACCAAAACAAAGGGCAATATTCGGATGCAGATTAAAAAAATAAGAACGGCAAGTAGGTATTCCTCAGAACATAAGTCCGAACTACCTTTGAAGATATCGGATGATTTCGATAAAACCACATTCTGCTTGTCTGACAGTTGTAAACACCAACACCTACCACATAAGTGCTGTCGGATTTCGTGCTGTCAGTTATGTTCGCTAGTTCAGAATTGAGGCCTTCAGAACTACACACGACTTGTTGTTCACGTGGTTCGCTAGATGGAGCTGTCTGTTGGATTATGGACAGCGGCGGCGGGTGATAATTTCGTCCGGCGGGGTCAAGTAGGTTAGGTTCTGCAGTATAAAAAAGTAACAAGGTGCTTGACGGGTGTTAGTCTAAGCGCCGGTTTCTGAATTGAGAAAATTACTAAACTCTGATGTTTTATTCCGTAGAATTCTGACAGCTTTAATTTTTTGACATGCCAGATATTACAAACCTTTTTGGCCGGGCACATTTTTCAATTTCAATACGAGTCTGAACATCTGAGTCTATACATTTTATTTGTTAGTGAATGTATCCATTTTATTAAGTGCGGCGCTCGTAATTAAAAGGGGATTTACGGCGAGTGATAATAACGTCCCTTTTCATCACAAACAGTAAAAAACTACAAGAAAAGAAAACATATTTTCATTAAAATCTCTAATCATCATAAATACTAATATCACTTTCTTCATCATAATCATCATGACATGATTTAATAAAGAGTCTGCGACTTCATCAATCACATTGTCGAGGATGACGATTTGATTGATACACCACGAGGACGCTTCTTTGTGGGAGACAGAAAGTCTGTCTCTTGTGCTCTGTCAGATGGGGCTGCTTCCCGGGAAGGGCCAGGCTGTGGCCATAACGTTTATAAAAATCAACGAACAATCACAACACGAAAAGTCAACAAGAAAAACTTAACAGAAAAACAGAAACTTAACTAATTTAACAAGATAATAACAACAAATAGCAGCAAACACCGAGAAGACATGAGCGCATTGGTGTATCTTTGCTGAAATCTACCAATAAAATTTGTTCGCCATATACTTCGTAGCGTAGAATCACGTTCCAAATGTTAAGTAATTCTGCATCCATCTGACAAAGCAGGTCTTTTGAGTGCACACTTTTAAATTATTCGCTGTGGGGCTGTGAAGTGTTAAGTGTAAAGGAGTGTCCAATGGAGCGCGAGAATCACTAGAAATCACGGTGCAATTATTTCCACAAAAAATCAAATCCAATACTCGTTATTTACATTTAAAATATTGCTATATTGTTTTAAGCCCGAAAAGGCTAAAAATTCAAATAATTGTTTGAACCGAGTAACTATTACTAATGCTAACCGGAGATTTAAATGACGAATCATCGTACCACTGAGCCTCAGATATATTAAAATCCCCGGCTAATAAGAAAGTATCATTTGGGTTTTCAATTATAAGTTGACTACAAATGTCAAAAAAATCAGACAGAGTATCCCTATATAAAGAACCATGTGGAATATAGACACAACATATATTAAGAAAGTCTTTTGTACTACTGTTTTGCGATAAAGGTATGGAGATCCAAATAGACTCGGAGGAACCGGGCGGGGGGCAAGGCCACTCGCGGCGCATGAGCTGGTATGTGCGCTGCACCGCCACCATCAGCCCGCCCCCGCGCCCCGCACCGCTCTCCGTCGTCCTGTCACTGCGAAAAACAACATACCTATCGTTGAAGTATTCTCCATCATGGAAATGAGGCGTTAACCAGGTTTCCGTTAAACAAATGAATTCGTATTCCGATTGAGATACTTGTGAATAAAAATTATAAGATTTAGTACGTAGTCCTCGCACATTCTGGTAATATCCATACAGTGTTTTAATCACAGATATCGAGAGATAGGTTGAGGGTCGTTGCACGCGCGAACAAATGTAGCCCCTATAGTCTTGATATTAAAAATTCTCGGTGGTCACCGGGCGACCGCAGTGACGAATTCATTTCCGCTGTTTTTAGAAAATGCCGACCTGTGCAATGCTCACGTGCAAAAATAGAAGCGGGATTGTGAACTCCAAGAACGGCGGTGACACATATCACTTGTAAGTCTCATTCCAACTATTATTTCTTCTTAAAACACACGATATAAACATTATTACGAAAATAAATCACTCGCGGAAATTTCGTCACGAATTGATTATTAAAGTGACAATGTCATGTTGTTCTCGCTAGGTTTATTATCCATTGTGATTAATTCCACGCCTCAACCGAACGGGCGTGGAATCTTGTAGGGTGTTTTTGCAGGAGTATCGCAAGTGGTACTGACCTTGACGCCTTGGGCCGGAACTCGAAAGCTCAATTCGAGGCAGGAATGCGGGATAAGGAGCACAATGGGTGGGTGGAGAGGAGTCGAATCTTACTCTCGTCGTAGCCCGATGCTGTCGCCGTCGTGTTGCTTGCCGACACAAATCGTCGCTGTCCGAATGCGACGAATTAATCCCCGAATCACATTAACCTTCCACGACACGAAGCACTCACTCCGATGAGGTGAATGTACTTATTCCCGACGATTATTATAATTAACACTCCGACCAGGCCCGACACCTGTGTTAGACAATTATTACACTAAAATACAGCCAAAGCCCGAACGCCATGTGCTGACATTTTTTCTCACGACAAGAAATAAAACCTCTAACTCGTCATCTCGTTTCGATACAAGTGACAGCTGCTAGTTCCGTTTCCGCTAGTGATGTCCCAATCACTCGCGGTCGATCCGCGCAACGAAAACCGGTGCGTTCCGAAGCATAAATATTAAACATTCACCCGCCCGGACAGGCCCGAACCTGTCCCTAATCAATAGGAAGGCGTGAAAGTGTTGCGACCGCTCTCTTGAGGACCGAGTCCCCCACCTTGACTTCTGCTGATCGATGCATGCCATCCCGACCCGTGTACAAATTGACGATCCGTCCTCGTCTCCATCTCAATGATGGCAGGTTCGCATCCTTAATCAGCACCAAATCACCGACTTGAGGGGGCTCGTCCGGTCAGTCCACTTAAGGCGCTGCTGCAAGATGTGCAAGTACTCAAGGGACCACCGTTTCCAAAAATCTTGATCCATCTGCTGCAACATCTGCCACCTAGTTAACCGACTTAACTTAACATCACCGAATGGGTATTCTGGCAGGGCGTTAAGGGGCTGACCTATCAGGAAGTGACCCGGCGTCAACGCTTCCAAATCATTTGGATCCGAACTGAGCGGGCACAACGGACGCGAGTTCAGTGTCATTTCAATTTTACAGAACAGCGTCGCAAGCTCTTCAAAGCGTAGAGAGGTCTCACCGATGATCCTCGTCAGGTGCGACTTAGCCGATTTAACCGCAGCCTCAAAAATTCCTCCCCAATGAGGACATCCCGGCGGACTGAAAACCCATTCAATCCCTCGTCGGGAGCAAGCCGTACCGATGGCGTCCTGGTTACCGTTCAGGAATTAAGTGACCTCCTGCAGATATCGCCTGGCTCCGACAAAATTTGTGCCGTTGTCCGAACGGATTAATGTCGGGAGGCCCCTTCGTGAGACGAACCGATCTAGACATGCGATAAATGCCTCTGTAGTGAGGTCACTAACCACCTCCAAGTGGACTGCCTTCGTGGCCAAGCACACGAAGACGCACAGGTATGCCTTCACTAATCTGGCGTTCCGTAGCTGTGAAGACTTGACCATGAATGGTCCCGCGAAATCCGTTCCGACACCCGCAAAGGGCCGGATTTCGTTAACCCTATCCGAGGGCAAATCGCCCATCTGGGCCTGCATCGTAGCCGCCTTGGCCCGATAACAAGGCAGGCACCGAAATACGACGCTACGCCCTAAGCGTCTTCCCGATAGAATCCAGAACTCGCGCTGGAGAAACGCCATCAAGGCGTGGCATCCGATATGCCCATTCCGAATGTGTCGATCCTGTATCAACAGTTCGACCAACTTCCCTTTCCTAGGGAGTAACAACGGGTGGCGAGCCGCATAAGGCAGGTTGGCATTCCGCAGCCGACCTCCTACCCTCAGCAATCCTTGAGGGTCAATAAACGGGTTGAGCCGAGCCACAGCTCCCTTCAGTTGGACGCGTCCGCGTCTCAGAATGTCCAATTCGGACTTAAAGTGCACCGTCTGCACGTTCCGTACCAATGCGAACAACGCATGGTTCCGTTCCCGTGGTGTCAGGACCTGTGTCCGCACCCGTTGCGCCTCAGAATTGCGACAATTCCGCGCAAATCGGAAGATCCAGGCGGTCACATTGACCAGCTTGTCGAGCGAGCTGTACCGTTCCAGCAGGCTGAACTCCTCTTCCGGCTCTGGTTGCGTCGTACAGACACCGACTGTCAAGGCGCCGTTCGCCGAGGTAACGCGTGGACTCATTGGCCAATCCGATTCGGCTTGAGTCAACCATTTTGGACCCCACCACAAGGGATGTCCAACCAACACCGGAGCGTGACACCCACGAGACGCACAGTCTGCTGGGTTCATTTCCCCTGGAACATGTCTCCAGATTAAGGGAACCTCCGAATTCAAAATCTGCGAAACCCGATTCGCCACAAAAATCTCCAGCTTGTGAACTGAAGCCTTCAGCCAGCATAACACGATCTGGCTGTCCGTCCAAGCGTAGACCCTATCTTCTAACGCTATTGACCCACGAAGAACCGTCATCGTGTGGTTGAGCAGACGAGTCAGGAGAGCCGCTCCCGAAAGCTCTAATTTGGGAATGGTCAGGCGAGTGCGCAACGGCGCAACCTTGCTCTTGGCCATGACCAACCGCACATCAACCTCCCCCGAGGAGTCGACCGTACGCAGATATACCGCAGCTCCGTAGCCCTTCTCCGAGGCATCGCAAAACCCATGCAGGGTGTATCGTTTGGTGGGGACCAACCTCCGTGGCAGTGAAATCCGGTTGATGCCAGGGAGGGTCGAAAAGAACGAGTCCCACTCTGAGCTCAATGACCCGCCGATCGGGTCGTCCCATTTCAGCTCAGCAAAACACAATTGCTGCATAAAACACTTGAGCTGAAATGTTACCGGGGTGATCCACCCGTTTGGATCAAATGTCCTAGCCACCGTTGAAAGGACGTTCCGTTTCGTCCAGACCTTCGGGGAGTCCAACTCGACCCGATACGAAAACATGTCTGACACCGGCTGGTACTGGACGCCTAATACCGACAACATATTTGGATTTTCCATATTTTCAAAAATGTGGGTATCCTGCTGGTAGTCATCCGGAAGACCAGATAGTAACTCTGGAGAGTTCGACATCCATTTCCGGAGCTCGTAACCTCCAACCCGTAAGAGCTCAACTAGCTCGTCCCGTCGAGCGAGCGCCTCCTCTACGGAATATGCACCGGTACAGATATCGTCCACGTAGAGATCCTGCTCCAGGATCGCTGCTCCTCTAGGGAAATTTAACCGTTCTCGATCCGCTAACTCCCGCAGAGTGCGAATCGCCAAATAAGGACTAGACCTTAGCCCGTACGTGTTGGTGTTCAGCTCGTACACCTTGATGGGCTGATCTGGGCTCTCTCGCCACAGTATCAGCTGATACCGTCTATCGTCAGGGTGAATGACCGTCTGCCTAAACATCATCCGGATGTCAGCTACAAACACAACATTGTGTCGACGGAACCGTGTGATAACATCCGCGATGTCATGGTTCAACTTCGGCCCTGAATGCAAACACTGGTTCAGGTTCATGCCGTTAGATGTTGATGCCGATCCATCGAACACTACCCGTATTTTGCCCTCCGGGGTCCTCAAGACCTCGTGATGAGGCAGGAAGCAGTGGTCTTCACGCTTCCAGTCGATACCCGAAACCGACATGTGGCCGTGCGACTCGTATTCCCGCATGAAGTCGACGTACTTCTGCCGGAAAATCCCGTCACGCTTCATGCGTCGTTCCATCGACAGAAGCCGCGTCTCGGCTGCATGGTGCGAACTGCCTAGCGGTGGGCGATCACTCCGGAATGGAAGACGTGTGAGAAATCGACCTGACCAAAGGCGACCAGTATTGTTCCGATAAAACTGTTCACACTCTTCTTCAACCGGGTCCAACCGGCGGACCGTAGGTGGTTCCTCCACCTCCCAAAACTTCTGTATCACCTCCGAGAGTACAGAACCGAATAAGGGACTACGAGTCGCTAGGCGTGGGGCAGACTGGGCCCCCGAGTCCAATAGTGCTCGTGCCACACAAGATTTGCCGTCCGAACTCCACGCTATCACAGAGGCGGTGGGGAGCATGACCGTCTGGGGAGTGGCGGCACCCTGTAAGCGGGCGGCGTGTCCCTAGCGGGAACCTCCGCGGGATCCGAACCCGCTCAGACCTCCGTCGGCCTTGGAGTAACTCGGCTGCTGATATGCCGGTGGCATATCAGACCGTATGTACATCAAGGGGTCCCAACCCGCATAATAGGCCCCTCGCTGTCCCGGTATCCGACCATACCGGATGGTGTACGGTGTGCCCGGTGGCCACCGTGGATGGAAGGGGGAGAGCGGATCCAACCTGGGGCGCTCTAGGAATGGGGGCGACATCCGACTGTTCGCCTCCCTGTTCGCCTCCCAGAGCGACGGGCAGGGTGGCGCAGAAGGTGGTGGGCTCCCAGCCTTCGCGCCACTCATAGGTGCCATCTGACACCCGCCCGTAACACGCGGTGAGCCAGCGGCCCGAAGTCCTCGCTGACCGTGGACAGCGGCGACCGAACCCCTGCTATCCCGCATGTTACCCCCCGCGATGCCCCCTTCCCCTCGGGGGGGGGGGGGGGGTCCCCGTCCGCGGGTACCCCAGTCACCCCGTTGGTGATTCCCGTTGCCCGGAGGGGGACTGGGTCCGGCCCTGGTTGGGCCCTGTGGCCGACCAACCTGAGTCCGGCCCTGGTGACCGTCCGAAGGGCCTGACCGATTCAGGCACAACACGATGTGGTTTTGTTTGTTTGAAAAACTTTTATTCATAAGAACTTAAAAACTACACTATACAGAGCACCCCAAACAGCATTGCTATTTCTCGGGGTAGGTATACACTCTTTTATAGATAATTATAAGTACCTAACAATACCAAAGCCAATAATTACAAAATGACAATGATGAGATTAGCTAACACTTACACATTATAAAAATAAACAAAGCTAATCAACAAACAAATTAACGCTAAACAGTAGGTATTGTACTAAAGAGAAGGTAATTAACGGTAGGTAATTAATTAATTCATTAGTAAGTTTAATTATTACAGTTTACAATTGTTCTAAGAAATGATTTTTAAGCAACTTTTTCATCTTTACAAATTAATATGGTATGAAACTTTTAGTTACATCACTCATTCTATTGAAAATTATAGGTACTATATATTGTTTTGTTCTTTTCCCATAATTGTTATTTACTTTAGGTACAAAAAACTTTGCCTTGCTTGCTTGCCTAGTTTTTATCTTGCCTATGAATTGTGTTTTATATGTAGTTGACCAATACTCCTCTTTCGCTATTTCAAAAAGGTATTTTTTATCTACTGGTAATATCTTACAATGTTTAAATAGGCCTTCATAATTATCTCTAAACTTATTTTTAATGTGTTTATCAACTAACAGTTTTAGAAAGCGGAGTTGAAGTTGTTTTATTTTGTTTAGAATAGACAATAAAGGATTGATCGGGGTACAAAATATTTTAATTGGTTAAATTTCCTTAATAATATTCTTAATTTATCAGTTAGACAGCAAATATGTTTTTTAAAGTTAAAGTTACTATCTATAATAATGCCAAGATATTTACATTCATAAACTTGAGTAATCGAGGGACATTTACAGTTCAAATGATTCATGTGGAGACAATCATAGCTATGACCTTTAATTATTATTTTAGTGTTAGGGTCCTTTTTTTTTTTGGGTAGAAGAAATACACATAATATTTGTCTTTTTTACATTGAGTATGATGCCATTATCATGTGCCCAGCGAGTTATGTTGTCAAAATCGTCCTGTAAGCATTGCTGAATTACATTTTGATCCTTATGACTATATAAAAGCCATGTGTCATCGGCAAACATATATATTTTACAATGGTTTATCACATTAGGCATGCTATTAACGTGCATAATATAACAGGCGGGACCGGTCACTGACCCGGTTGCCACACCATAACGGACGTCCTCGCACCTTCCCGTGTAATTATTAACTTTAACTGTTAGTTTCCGTTGAGACAAATATTCTCTAAACCAAGCGTTCAGTTTGCCCCGAATTCCACAGGTCTCCATAGACTTCAGAAGGACATCATGATCTAGCGTATCAAATGCCTTCCTGAAGTCTATGAAGATAACACCGACATGATGTTTATTATTTAAATAATTATTTATATCATTAGCAAAATTAGACAACAGTGAGGACGTGCTTTTCCCTTTTTGGAATCCAAACTGGGAATGTGCGATGACGTCATGCTTAGATAAGAAACGATGGATTTGTCCAGTTAAGGCTTTTTCAATTATTTTATTGATACATGATAAGATCGCAATAGGCCGATAGTTCGTGGTTTCACTATGGCTACCACTTTTATAGATTGGTCTTACTATTGAAATTTTCAGATGGTCAGGATACTTACATTGTTGTACAAAAAGGTTTATCATTTTCGCAATTAATGGCCCAATAGCAGTCTTTATGTCTTTTAAATCAGATAGCCTTAGTTGGTCAAATCCAGGGGACATATGGATATCAAGTTGTTCTATGATTTTTATCACTTGAGAAGCGGTAACCCTAGTGAAGCCCATGGAAGCATTTACAGTCTTACTATATTTTTTTCTATTTAACAGCTTCGTGTTACAATTATGTTCTGCTTTCAATTGCACAACCTCCGTAGCAAAGGTGTGGGCAAAGTTAGCACATATAGACTGTATATCCAATTTGGTGCCCATATGTTGCATAATAACCTCATCTAAGGATTTCTTATTACGTCCTAACCAATTATTTATATGTTCCCATACTTTTTTACTGTTACCCTTACATTGTTTTAATAATTCTTTCCTATGAAGGTTTTTAGACTTATTTAATTATTTAAAAGTTTTGTTACGGTATCTCGTATATTCTAATCTTTTGGCCATATCATTTGGACAACTTCTCCATTGTTTATACAGATTATCTTTATGAATAATACAGTTTCTTATATCTTTAGTTAGCCACGGACATGCATCCAATTTATTATTTCTAATTTTAATTGATTTTATGTTTTCGTTATATACAACTTCAAATATTTTACATATTTTTTCATACATTAATAAGGGGCATTGAAATTGTAGTAGTTCCGACCAGTCTGTATTTTTTAAATCTTGTTTTATAGAAGAGTTATCAAATATTAGTTTTGTCTTTTTAACTTGTTGTCTTATTGAGTTTATAGATAAACCTATGTATACAAGATGATGGTCAGAGGTACCACACCTAACTATGTTTGATTTAAAGTTATACAATTTATTTTGTCGTACTAGAATATGATCTAAGCATGATACAATTAATCGAGAGTCCCTAATTTCTTCTCTGGTCACTCCAAATATAGTGTTTAAGAGTCCACACTCGCTTAATGTGTCTTCATACAACACTGTGTCCGTATGTCGTTTTATGAGCGTATTTATGTTTATGTCACCAATGATCACAAGGTCTCGGTCACGCGGGACCGAATTCACTACACTTGCGAGCTCACGTACAAACACTGGCACTTTAGACTGGGCTTTTACAGAAGTAGGCGGTCTATACACTGCTAGCAATTGCAGCCGCACACCGCGCACCTGCACAATGCCGGCCAGCGACTCGCACGACGTGAAGAAGGTAGATTCCCGCAGGAAGACGTGGTCCTCATGCACATACATCAATATGCCACCCCCTCTTCTGTTCTCCCGGCATGCAGCGAACATCTCGAACCCCGGCAGCTGGTACATAGATACCAGGTCCTTTTTAAGGTTAATTTCGGTGAAAATAAGTACATCTAGATGTATTAAGGCATCCCGTAGTTTAGTTATTATCTCAGTAAAGTTTTTCCTAACCGATCTTACATTTAAATGTGCGATATTAACATCTGTAGTTCTGTTATCAGATAAGACATTTATCCATGGTTTTGGGTTTTCATAGGTTTTGGTATGTTTTTCCTGCATATAATCATCTTGATCATTGAATTTTAGCGACTAAAGGTCACACATGTAGGCTTATGTAGTAGTGAGATAAGTAAGTAGGTATACATACTTCAAGATTTAGCAACAGCTTCTAGGTCTGCTCGGGTGGTGATATTCAGCGTCCTCGAGTCATCCGTTTTTTTACATAGGATTCGCCCTTTCTTCACCCATACGTACTTGAAGATTCCTCGTAGGCTTTGCTTCACATTCCAAAGGAGCTCTCTATTGTACTTAGTGAGATCCTCGTTCACGTAGATAGGCGTGTCTTCAGGTTCACCCGGAAACAAGACCTTGTTGCTTCGGAGTAGGCCTCTCTTGCTCATCCACAGGTCTCGAGCACTCTCATGGCACAGGCGCACGATAATGGGCGGCGGGCGGCGGCCGGGCACGGCGCGCCCTACACGCCAGGCTTTCTCCACATCTTTTATATCTACTCCCAATTGCATGGCTACCTTCCCCACTGTTTCCTTTATATTTTCGTTCTCTTTTAAAATAACGCCAACCAGTTCTATGTTTTTACTTTTATCCTTTTGTTCTATAGCTTGTACTCTTTGCTCTAAGGCCTGGGTCAGTTTTTCAAAGTGTTTGCATCTGTTGGTTATATCATCTATTATATTTTGCTGTTTTTTCATTGCAGCAAGTATTTCATTTTGCTTCAGCAACATCTCATCATACTTTTCTGCGTAGAAACCAGTGTCCTCCTTGATTTTAAAAACGACCTCCATTTTTTCGTTTAAAGCGTGCAGCAATGACTCGACCATTACATTTTTGGGATCAAGGTCCAGAAATACCTTTGGAGCTGGGCTTATGGTAGGAGTGTCTAGTACACAGTTTTCACAAACACCACGGCTGACCTTGATGCATGTTTTGTGATAAACTTTAAGGCATTTTTTACATTTAAACTGCCCGTCTTTCGTAGACACATTTTTGCAACACTTCACACACTTATTAGGAGTATTGGACATTATCGCAGGTAAATACTTGTACTTTCACTTAATTTACAGTAGATAAACTGGTAATACACTTGAGAATAAGGTTATTTGAACGCGTCGGTTAAATTTATCAGCTATGGTATAGACGAACGTAGTACCGCGGCGAGTGCAACCGGACGACTTGTGCTTGCCACCACAGCACTCACAGGGGAACGCGCGCGAGCACTCGCTCAGCGGGTGCGGCCCCAAACAACCGAAACACAATCGGTG
Source organism: Argyresthia goedartella (assembly GCA_949825045.1). Classification (NCBI taxonomy): domain Eukaryota; kingdom Metazoa; phylum Arthropoda; class Insecta; order Lepidoptera; family Argyresthiidae; genus Argyresthia; species Argyresthia goedartella. The sequence goes on along the minus strand of OX463832.1, from coordinate 9,391,681 downwards.
ACGGAAGACTATCTTCCTGCGGGCAGCTACCCCGAGCGCCTTAAAGTTGGCGCAACTAGTCACTTCATGACCGGCACTGTCGCAGTGCACACAGCCGGCACCCGACGGCGCGGCATTCAAAACGCCAAATTGTTTCGACCGCCCATCCCCCCGTGGGGGCGGGGGGCGCGGCCCCTTCCGCATCCGCGCGGGTTGGCGCTGCACACTGGCCTCCGTATCCAGTGTGTCACATCGCCTGCATTCACCCTCCAAAAAATCCGTCAATTGTACGAGCGTGGGCAGTTCCGAGCTACTGCCCCCATGCAGCTGTTCAAACCGACTTTGAACAGCTGCAGGCAACCGTGACAAAACCATATACAAAACAATATATGACCATTGGTCTACCGGAAGACCAAGGTTCTGAAGGGCCTTAGTGGCCACCAGCACAGGGTCGAGCACCTGTACTCGGATGTCAACATCCCGGGTTACTCTTGGGATGCTAAACAGCTTCCCCAGCTGCGCATCAACCAACCGCCGTTTGTGTTGGTAGCGGTCAAACAATATGGACCGGGCTATCTCATAATTGCCCGCCGTGACCGTTAGGTGACCGACCAACTCCTTCGGTTCACCCCGCAGAGCCATCAATAGTTGGGCCAACTTGTAGGCGTTGTCCAGGTCGTCCCGACCGTGGACCAAACTATCAAATAAATTAATGAATGCCGGCCACTCATCAATTTCCCCACCGAAGGCCGGAATCTCCAGGTGTGGCAGCCGTCCAACAACACACTTCGGGGGTGGGTCTCCGTTACCTTCCCCGCGGTCATTCCGTCGCAACCGCTTAATTTTTTCCGCGCGACGCTCGATGTCGCCCAAGCATTCCATCGCTTGGTCAGCATCCGCGCAGAGCTGTTTCACTGCAGCCACCGAGGCTTCATCCGTAAGCCCGAGAGCTTCAGCCTCCGCAGCCAGCCGACACACCTTCCCGACGCGTGTCATTGCGTCCTCCACACGCTTGAGCAGGACATCGTCCATGTCAGGTCGCTCCACATACTTATGAGTATGGGCGAGCCATCTAATTTCCTCACGGACACCATGCCGCAGTACCGTCAAGGGCGAAGGTGCCATGTTTACCGATTCAATTGATTCTGGTCCTATACTTCACTACCGAACTAAGTATAGCCAGAGAACAGCACTTGCCCGTCAGCGCTGAGCACAGTAATTAAAACTAAGTTGTCAAACTAAGGCAACCACTAAAACAATTAAATCCTAAAAAATATTTAATATGGTCGCCCTGTGGACATACACCTTATGACCATACACTCTAAATCAATTAGAGAATGCCACCATAAGGCACAATAAAAAATAACACACAAAAATTTATTATAGAAAAAAAAAGCTATTTTTAATATAATGAAGGTAGCTGTGAACCTTCTAGAAGTGGCCCCTCCGATATGACCCACACTTCTACTGAGGTCAGCAAAATCAGCTTAATACCCCTTAAATAGCCTGACCCTGCTCTGTAATCCGAAACAACACTGCAATGCTATGGAACCCGACTGCAATACTATAGTCCGACCGAATAACTGTTTCTTATGCACACACCGAGTAGTTTCCGACTACAAATTTATAATAATTGTTAACTAAATCGTCAATTTTACTTTCACTAACCGAAAATGAACTTTAATTGTGGTATACCGACCACAGACTCACTCACAAACTGATTGCCGACCAATCTGAGATACCCTTTTCTCCCAACTACAATGTGGCAAAAAAACAACCCTACAACCGTCCGTGAATCGATGATTTCCCACTAGGAAACCGCGCCTGCTACCAAATGATTAATTCCACGCCTCAACCGAACGGGCGTGGAATCTTGTGGGGTGTTTTTTGCAGGAGTATCGCAAGTGGTACTGACCTTGACGCCTTGGGCCGGAACTCGAAAGCTCAATTCGAGGCAGGAATGCGGGATAAGGAGCACAATGGGTGGGTGGAGAGGAGTCGAATCTTACTCTCGTCGTAGCCCGATGCTGTCGCCGTCGTGTTGCTTGCCGACACAAAGCGTCGCTGTCCGAATGCGACGAATTAATCCCCGAATCACATTAACCTTCCACGACACGAAGCACTCACTCCAATGACGTGAATGTACTTATTCCCGACGATTATTATAATTAACACTCCCCGGCCAGGCCCGACACCTGTGTTAGACAATTATTACACTAAAATACAGCCAAAGCCCGAACGTCATGTGCTAACATTTTTTCTCACGACAAGAAAGAAAACCTCTAACTCGTCATCTCGTTTCGATACAAGTGACAGCTGCTAGTTCCGTTTCCGCTAGTGATGTCCCGATCACTCGCGATCGATCCGCGCAACAAAAACCGGTGCGTTCCGAAGCATAAATATTAAACACATTGCTTGTTTTGTATCTTAATTTCACTACGTATTGCCAAGCTAATACGCAATGAATATTTCACACTTATCTACATACGAAAGCAAAGATGTTTCGTGATACGGAGGCGAACTGTTGCACGCACACAGAGACGACGTATAGTGATGGGGGTAGTGATAGTCAGAATTATGTTTTTAAATCGATAGATTTTATCATTCCGAAATTATGCTTGGACTCTTACATTCATGTAATAATATACTTATTTTATTACTCATAATACGTAAGCTTATTGCTAGTTATTCCAATTGATTAATTCCACGCCTCAACCGAACGGGCGTGGAATCTGGTAGGGTGGTTTTCACCAGGAGTATCACACGTGGTACTGACCTTTGACGCCGTAGACCGAAATTCTAAAGCTCAATTCGAGGCAGGAATACGGGATAAGGAGCACAAGGGGTGGGGGGAGAGGAGTCGAATCCTATTCTCGTCGTAGCCCGATGCTGTCGCCGTCGCTGCCGAACGCGACGAATTGGGGACCAAACCACTTCAAGCTTCACAACACGAAGCACTCACTCCGATGACGTGAATCTACTTATTCCCGACGATTGTTCCGTGCTTATTATAATTAACACTCCGACCAGGCCCGACACCTGTGTTAGACAATTATTACTACTGAAATACAGCCAAGGCCCGAACGCCATGTGCCGACATTTTTTCCACCTCAAGAAAGTAACCTCTAACTCGTCATCTCGTTTCTATACAAGTGACAGCTGCTAGTTCCGTTTCCGTTCCGAGTCGCGCAACAAAAGGAGGTGCGTTCCGAAGCATAAATATTAAACAGTCACCCGCCCGGACAGGCCCGAACCTGTCCCTAATCAATAGGAAGGCGAGAAAGTGTTGCGACCGCTCTCTTGAGGACCGAGTCCCCCACCTTGACTTCTGCTGATCGAGGCGTGCCATCCCGACCCGTGTACAATTTGACGATCTGTCCTCGTCTCCATCTCAATGATGGCAGGTTCGCATCCTTAATCAGCACCAAATCACCGACTTAAGGGGGGCTCGTCCGGTCAGTCCACTTAAGTGGACTGACCGGACCGACCGACGCCTTAAGGCGCTGCTGCAAGATGTGCAAGTACTCAAGGGACCACCGTTTCCAAAAATCTTGAGCCATCTGCTGCAACATCTGCCACCTAGTTAACCGACTTAACTTAACATCATCGAATGGGTATTCTGGCAGGGCGTTAAGGGGCTGACCTATCAGGAAGTGACCCGGCGTCAACGCTTCCAAATCGTTTGGATCCGAACTGAGCGGGCACAACGGACGCGAGTTCAGTGTCATTTCAATTTTACAGAACAGCGTCGCAAGCTCTTCAAAGCGTAGAGAGGTCTCACCGATGATCCTCGTCAGGTGCGACTTAGCCGATTTAACCGCAGCCTCAAAAATTCCTCCCCAATGAGGACATCCCGGCGGACTGAAAACCCATTCAATCCCTCGTCGGGAGCAAGCCGTACCGATGGCGTCCTGGTTCCGTTCAGGAATTGAGTGAACTCCTGCAGATATCGCCTGGCTCCGACAAAATTTGTGCCGTTGTCCGAACGGATTAATGTCGGGAGGCCCCTTCGTGAGACGAACCGATCTAGACATGCGATAAATGCCTCTGTAGTGAGGTCACTGACCACCTCCAAGTGGACAGTGACCTCTGTGCTTTACTGTGAAGACTTGACCATGAATGGTCCCGCGAAATCCGTTCCGACACCCGCAAAGGGCCGGATTTCGTTAACCCTATCCGAGGGCAAATCGCCCATCTGGGGCTGCATCGTAGCCGCCTTGGCCCGATAACAAGGCAGGCACCGAAATACGACGCTACTCACTAAGCGTCTTCCCGATAGAATCCAGAACTCGCGCTGGAGAAACGCCATCAAGGCGTGGCATCCGATATGCCCATTCCGAATGTGTCGATCCAGTATCAACAGTTCGACCAACTTCCCTTTCCTAGGGAGTAACAACGGGTGGCGAGCCGCATAAGGCAGGTTGGCATTCCGCAGCCGACCTCCTACCCTCAGCAATCCTTGAGGATCAATAAACGGGTTGAGCCGAGCCACAGCTCCCTTCAGTTGGACGCGTCCGCGTCTCAGAATGTCCAATTCGGACTTAAAGTGCACCGTCTGCACGTTCCGTACCAATGCGAACAACGCATGGTTCCGTTCCCGTGGTGTCAGGACCTGTGTCCGCACCCGTTGCGCCTCAGAATTGCGACAATTCCGCGCAAATCGGAAGATCCAGGCGGTCACATTGACCAGCTTGTCGAGCGAGCTGTACCGTTCCAGCAGGCTGAACTCCTCTTCCGGCTCTGGTTGCGTCGTACAGACACCGACTGTCAAGGCGCCGTTCGCCGAGGTAACGCGTGGACTCATTGGCCAATCCGATTCGGCTTGAGTCAACCATTTTGGACCCCACCACAAGGGATGTCCAACCAACACCGGAGCGTGACACCCACGAGACGCACAGTCTGCTGGGTTCATTTCCCCTGGAACATGTCTCCAGATTAAGGGAACCTCCGAATTCAGAATCTGCGAAACCCGATTCGCCACAAAAATCTCCAGCTTGTGAACTGAAGCCTTCAGCCAGCATAACACGATCTGGCTGTCCGTCCAAGCGTAGACCGTATCTTCTAACGCTATTGACCCACGAAGAACCGTCATCGTGTGGTTGAGCAGACGAGTCAGGAGAGCCGCTCCCGAAAGCTCTAATTTGGGAATGGTCAGGCGAGTGCGCAACGGCGCAACCTTGCTCTTGGCCATGACCAACCGCACATCAACCTCCCCCGAGGAGTCGACCGTACGCAGATATACCGCAGCTCCGTAGCCCTTCTCCGAGGCATCGCAAAACCCATGCAGGGTGGCGGTGTATCGTTTGGTGGGGACCAACCTCCTTGGCAGTGAAATCCGATTGATGCCAGGGAGGGTCAAAAAGAACGAGTCCCACTCTGAGCTCAATGACCCGCCGATCGGGTCGTCCCATTTCAGCTCAGCAGACCACAATTGCTGCATAAAACACTTGAGCTGAAATGTTACCGGGGTGATCCACTCGTTTGGATCAAATGTCCTAGCCACCGTTGAAAGGACGTTCCGTTTCGTCCAGACCTTCGAAAAGTCCAACTCGACCCGATACGAAAACATGTCTGACACCGGCTGGTACTGGACGCCTAATACCGACAACATATTCGGATTTTCCAAATTTTCAAAAATGTGGGGATCCTGCTGGTAGTCATCCGGAAGACCAGACAGTAACTCTGGAGAGTTCGACATCCATTTCCGGAGCTTGTAACCTCCACCCCGTATGAGCTCAACTAGCTTGTCCCGACGAGCGAGCGCCACCTCTACGGAATCTGCACCGGTACAGATATCGTCCACGTAGAGATCCTGCTCCAGGATTGCTGCTCCTCTAGGGAAATTTAACCGTTCTCGATCCGCTAACTCCCGCAGAGTGCGAATCGCCAAATAAGGACTAGACCGTAGCCCGTACGTGTTGGTGTTCAGCTCGTACACCTTGATGGTCTGATCTGGGCTCTCTCGCCACAGTATCAGCTGATACCGTCTATCGTCAGGGTGAATGACCGTCTGTCTAAACATCATCCGGATGTCAGCTACAAACACAACATTGTGTCGACGGAACCGTGTGATAACATCCGCGATGTCATGGTTCAACTTCGGCCCTGAATGCAAACACTGGTTCAGGTTCATGCCGTTAGATGTTGATGCCGATCCATCGAACACTACCCGTATTTTGCCCTCCGGGGTCCTCAAGACCGCGTCATGGGGCAGGAAGCAGTGGTCTTCACGCTTCCAGTCGATACCCGAAACCGACATGTGGCCGAGCGACTCGTATTCCCGCATGAAGTCGACGTACTTCTGCCGGAAAATCCCGTCACGCTTCATGCGTCGTTCCATCGACAGAAACCGCGTCTCGGCTGCATGGTGTGAACTGCCCAGCGGTGGGCGATCACTCCGGAATGGAAGACGTGTGAGAAATCGACCTGACCGAAGGCGACCAGTATTGTTCCGATAAAACTGTTCACACTCTTCTTCAACCGGCGGACCGTAGGTGGTTCCTCCACCTCCCAAAACTTCTGTATCACCTCCGAGAGTACAGAACCGAATAAGGTACTACGAGTCGCTAGGCGTGGGGCAGCCGGCATGACCGGACCCATTACCGCATGGCCCAGTCTGGTGTTGACCGAAACCAGACCAGTCGCCTGCAACACGTGGACACCTGGCACTAACAGGTATCCCAAGGCATCGACACCCAATAAAATGTCTACTGGGCCCGGAATATCGAACTCCGGGTCAGCCAGTGACAACCCAGCGACCAACTGTCGCACCGAGGGCGACAACCGTACGTGAGGGTGTGAGCCCATCACATTAGGCATGACTAATGCCGTGACCGTCAGATTCACCGATGAATCCACCCGTGACGAGAGAGTAATCCGACATACTCCCTTAACGGAATCGACTTCCGTGTTCCCAATTCCCCGAATGGAATGTGGATACTCCCTTACCGAAATGCCCAACCGTCTTACAAGGTTGCACGAGACAAAGCAACCCTGGGCACCCGAGTCCAATAGTGCTCGTGCCACACAAGATTTGCCGTCCGAACTCCACGCTATCACAGAGGCGGTGGGGAGCATGACCGTCTGTGGAGTGGCGGCACCCTATAAGTGGGCGGCGTGTCCCTAGCAGGAACTTCCGCGGGATCCGAACCCGCTGAGACCTCCGTCGGCCGTGGAGTAACTCGGCTGCTGATATTCCGGTGGCATATCAGACCGTATGTACATCAGGGGGTCCCAACCCGCATAATAGGCCCCTCGCTGTCCCGGTATCCGACCATACCGGACGGAGTACGGTGTGCCCGGTGGCCACCGTGGATGGATGGGGGAGAGCGGATCCAACCTGGGGCGCTCTAGGAATGGGGGCGACATCCGACTGTTCGCCTCCCTGTTCGCCTCCCAGAGCGACGGGCAGGGTGGCGCAGAAGGTGGTGGGCTCCCAGCCTTCGCGCCACTCATAGGTGCCATCTGACACCCGCCCGTAACACGCGGTGAGCCAGCGGCCCGAAGTCCTCGCTGACCGTGGACAGCGGCGACCGAACCCCTGCTATCCCGCATGTTACCCCCCGCGCTGCCCCCTTCCCTTCGGGGGGGGGGGTCCCGTCCGCGGGTACCCCAGTCACCCCGTTGGTGACTCCCGTTGCCCGGAGGGGGACTGGGTCCGGCCCTGGTTGGGCCCTGTGGCCGACCAACCTGAGTCCGGCCCTGGTTGGGCCCTGTGGCCGACCAACCTGAGTCCGGCCCTGGTGACCGTCCGAAGGACCTGACCGATTCAGGCACAACACGATGTGGTGCTTGCCACCACAGCACTCACATGGGAACGCGCGCGAGCACTCGCTCAGCGGGTGCGGCCCCAAACAACCGAAACACAATCGGTGGCGGAAGACTAACTTCCTGCGGGCAGCTACCCCGAACGCCTTAAAGTTGGCGCAACTGGTCACTTCATGACTGGCACTGTCGCAGTGCACACAGCCGTCACCCGACGGCACGGCATTCAAAACGCCAAATTGTTTCGACCGCCCACCCCCCCGTGGGCGCGGGGGGGGCGGCCCCTCCCGCATCCGCGCGGGTTGGCGCTGCACACTGGCCTCCGTATCCAGTGTGTCACATCGCCTGCATTCACCCTCCAAAAAATCCGTCAATTGGACGAGCGTGGGCAGTTCCGTGCTACTGCCCCCATGCAGCTGTTCAAACCGACTTTGAACAGCTGCAGGCAACCGTGACAAAACCATATATATAACAATATATGACCATTGGTCTACCGGAAGACCAAGGTTCTGAAGGGCCTTAGTGGCCACCAGCACAGGGTTGAGCACCTGTACTCGGATGTCAACATCCCGGGTTACTCTTGGGATGCTAAACAGCTTCCCCAGCCGCGCATCAACCAACCGCCGTTTGTGTTGGTAGCGGTCAAACAATATGGACCGGGCTATCTCATAATTGCCCGCCGTGACCGTTAGGTGACCGACCAACTCCTTCGGTTCACCCCGCAGAGCCATCAATAGTTGGGCCAACTTGTAGGCGTTGTCCAGGTCGTCCCGACCGTGGACCAAACTATCAAATAAATTAATGAATGCCGGCCACTCATCAATTGCCCCACTGAAGGGCGGAATCTCCAGGTGTGGCAGCCGTCCAACAACACCCTTCGGGGGTGGGTCTCCGTTACCTTCCCCGCGGTCATTCCGTCGCGACCGCTTAATTTTCTCCGCGCGACGCTCGATGTCGCCCAAGCATTCCATCGCTTGGTCAGCATCCGCGCAGAGCTGTTTCACTGCAGCCACCGAGGCTTCATCCGTAAGCCCGAGAGCTTCAGCCTCCGCAGCCAGCCGACACACCTTCCCGACGCGTGTCATTGCGTCCTCCACACGCTTGAGCAGGACATCGTCCATGTCAGGTCGCTCCACATACTTATGAGTATGGGCGAGCCATCTCATTTCCTCACGGACACCATGCCGCAATACCGTCAAGGGCGAAGGTGCCATGTTTACCGATTTAATAGATTCTGGTCTTATACTTCACTACCGAACTAAGTATAGCCAGAGACCAGCACTTGCCCGTCAGCGCTGGGCACAGAAATTAAAACTAAGTTGTCAAAACTAAGGCAACCACTAAAACAATTAAATCCTAAAAAATATTTAATATGGTCGCCCTGTGGACAAACACCTTATGACTATACACTCTAAATCAATTAGAGAATGCCACCATAAGACACAATAAAAATAACACACAAAAATTTGTTATAGAAAAAAGGCTATTTTAATATAATGAAGGTAGCTGTGAACCTTCTAGAAGTGGCCCCTCCGATATGACCCACACTTCTACTGAGGTCAGCAAAATCAGCTTAATACCCCTTAAATAGCCTGACCCTGCTCTGTAATCCGAAACAACATTGCAATGCTATGGAACCCGACTGCAATACTATAGTCCGACCGAATGACTGTTTCTTATGCACACCGAGTAGTTTCCGACTACAAATTTATAATAATTGTTAACTAAATCGTCAATTATACTTTCACTAACCGAAAATGAACTTTAATTGTGGTATACCGACCACAAGACTCACTCACAAACTGATTGCCGACCAATCTGAGATACCCTTTTCTCCCAACTACAATGTGGCAAAAAAAAAACCCTACAACCGTCCGTGAATCGATGATTTCCCACTAGGAAACCGCGCCTGCTACCAAAATGATAAATTCCACCCTCAACCGAACGGGCGTGGAATCTTGTTAGGGTGGTTTTCACCAGGAGTATCACACGTGGTACTGACCTTTGACGCCGTAGACCGGAATTCGAAAGCTCAATTTGAGGCAGGAATACGGGATAAGGAGCACAAGGGGTGGGGGGAGAGGAGTCGAATCTTACTCTCGTCGTAGCCCGATGCTGTCGCCGTCGCTGCCGAACGCGACGAATTGGGGACCAAACCACTTCAAGCTTCACAACACGAAGCACTCACTCCGATGACGTGAATCTACTTATTCCCGACGATTGTTCCGTGCTTATTATAATTAACACTCCGACCAGGCCCGACACCTGTGTTAGACAATTATTACTACTGAAATACAGCCAATGCCCGAACGCCATGTGCCGACATTTTTTCCACCTCAAGAAAGTAACCTCTAACTCGTCATCTCGTTTCTATACAAGTGACAGCTGCTAGTTCCGTTTCCGTTCCGAGTCGCGCAACAAAAGGAGGTGCGTTCCGAAGCATAAATATTAAACACCAATGATTGCCAAACAGGCAGTTTAGATTTTAAGTTTGTTTATCTACACACGTATCATAAACCCTCTTTACTGTGTCCAAAAACCGCACGTTACGACCAGCATAATAATAAATTTCTTGGTAAAAACTCATTTCTCTTCTGAATATTGATAAATTATGACCATAATGTACCAAAATTTGTCATATTATGACATTCGAATTTCGAACGCCGACGCCCGCCTGCGTGCCGCCCCTAGTTTGTCTGTGAAGTTCTTACTACTTAACAAGCTAAACAACTGCAGACAAAATATAGTTAGGGTTAAAAATCTAAAACAATCATTAATGTCTAAAGCACTACCCCGATTCATTGGCATGAATCTTTTCAAAGAAATAGATTTTCACCAATTCGAACAAAATCCAATCGATAATCATCTGTTATTACTGATAAAAGCTGTAATGGAAAGATATACCGATATAAGACTGCATTACTTGGCAAAAAATGCTACGCCTAAATTGTCAAAACGGTAAGTTCTTCTTGGTGTAAATATAAATATTTATATTTACATTTTTCTGGTCAATTTAATATTTATTTATTTAACTGTTTAGTATTTAACTGTACAGGATTTTACATAAAGGGTATATAGCCGAAAAACGGTTATTAAGGACATCATTCTGAACGTCTTTCTCGATTAAATTTATTTGATCAGCATTGTTTTTCACTTTTCAGTAAATTTTGGGCCGAGCGGTCAGCTGATTTGTACGGGGAAGTAAAAAATAAAGTTGCTCTGATCAAATCATATTCATAGAGAAGGTTGTTCAAAATTATGTCGCAAACAACCCTTTTCAGCTTGTCACCCCGTATCTGTTACATCCTGTATACATAGTAATAGGTATTTCTTGTAAAATAAATATGTCGAATTTACAAACAATGTATTATTGTATTTATACAACCCGGCATTGTATACGACTGTGTTACGATATTATCCATCGCCCATCACCATGTACTCGTATTCATCGTCACTTCGGACCACCCACGAAATGCTGAGATTGCTTATGGAATTTTCCCGAACATCACGCGATGCCACCCAAAAACCCTGATGGTGCATTTTCATTTACTTGGTGGGAGCCGTCACCAAATTTCTCGTGGCCTTTACGTTTCAATCGCGATAGCGAAAGGACATTAGTTTAGTCGATGAATCGAGATCATTTCATTGTAAATTAATTTTAAGTGAATATTGTAACTTTCAAACATTAAAGTTATAAAAGGACAATCATGTCGTTCTCCTTTTTAAAATCCCCTCCGACGGCCAGTACACGTAATTAACGCAATAGCGAGATTTCGATATTGATTGAATCTTTGCTGTTTGTTTGTGTTTTATTTGTTTTACTTTTTTGCTATATATATAATTATTGCAAGTTGATTTCTGTTAACCTTGATTTCTTTCCCAGCATGCCCAGTGAAAGACTGAGTTCAGGCTTGGAACCAAAAGTATTTTAAAGTAGATCCTTGTTAGATATAATATAAGCAACCTGTTATCGAGCTACGACAGACGACCAATAAACGACCAGTGTAATAGGAACCGGTGTCTCATTCGCACGTATCTAACAGTGGCGAACGACGGATTTGGATTACCAATATGGCGGCCTTACCATTCGGCATTTTGTCTAACTTTGACCACAAACTACAATAGTGGGCAACTTACAAAAGCAGACTAGCCCAGTGGTTTATAGCAAATGACATTACCACGGAGTCAGACAAGGCTAGTGTGAAAAGACGTGCGGTGTTGCTAAGGGCACTCAACGAGGACTCTTTTAGGTTAGTGAAGGACTTGGCACTATCTAAAAGTGTGGAAACCTGTAGTTATAGTGAAATATGTGGACTCTTTTATAGCCATTTCACTCCTAAAAGGTGTGGATTCGCGGAAAGGTTCCATTTCTACTCAGCAGTGCAACGACAAGGTGAAGGACACGCGCAGTGGGCGGCCAGATTGCGGGGTCTCGCTACCCACTGTAGCTTCACAGACCTGGATGAAGCGCTCCTCGACAGATTTGTTATGGGCATGGTACCAGGGCATGAACGTGACAAACTGTTCGCGAAGGAGATCAAGGAGTTGTCGCTGTCAAAGGCTGTCGCGGAGGACGCGATTGTCAAACATTCGGTGAGCATAAACTGACTAGTTTGTATTTTATGTTGGCAACACTGAGATATTTTTTTTTCTCTGCTCACTTGATGACAGGAGTTTTTTTAATTTTGGAGGAGGCGAGAGCCACGGGTGCAATGGCGGGAACAGGGAAGAGAATAGCGAGCGTACCCAGAAGTAACAGGATTAGAGGCGAACTCCTAGTGGACGTATAGTTCTCCACTGTGATCCTGGTGAGTTTCCCCTTGTTAACTACTCAACTATCCCTCACTGATATGTTGTAGCCTTCTCGGTAAAGTATGGCGACCTTGAGATAGGCAATCTGCAAAGTGACAGTGCAAAGTAATGAATGATGCAAAGTAATGTGCAAGAGCTCGTAGTGAAATAAGAGCTGGCCTCTGGCCATTGATGGAACTCTAGGGACGAGTACTGAGCATCCGTGTGGCAAGGGGTTGGACTTTAGGGGAGGTTTGGAGGTCCCGCGGCTAAAGTATCTGCCGTGGCTCAGTACTCGTTAGGGGTGTAACCACATGGTCTGACCACCTAGAAGGCGTGCAGCTACCAGAGATAACCATGTCTTCCCCTAGGCTCCGAGGGTGACAGGTCCGCCCTACCTGTACCGCTCCCTTTTAGCGGCCCTCACACAGAGTAAAAGAAAGGGTAGCAATCTAGCAATAGTTTCGTTACCAGTATCAGTAACAAGAGAGGCTGTTCTCGGGGTCGCTATATTCGACCCCCTCATGAAATCATTTACCCAATTTTCCTTTATGTCGCTATTGTGTTGTGTACTAGAAGCGAAGTCTCGCGACATAAATTGGTGGAGGAGCTGGGATCTGCTGCTGCTCATGTAGGCCGAATGTTGTACAACCAAAGTAGTGGTTTTGCTCGTTTGCTCTGGAAGGAGAAGAGAAGGGTAGCCCGACGTATTGGGCCGCTAGTAACGTATCTCTAGTGGAGTAGGACATCGGGGAGGCACATGTGCGTGAAGTGTAGGCTTCGGCCCCCCCGCCTTGTGCTGCCATGTCGACAAAAGTGAGAGGTCGATGTGGCTGTTAACCTGTTGCAAAGTTCAGTCTATGTCCTACTTTCCTAATCCTCCTTCGCATAAAGCGTTTAAGTATTTAAAGTTGTATTTGTCAATTCAAAGGCATGGGCAGAGTCGATCCAGCTTAATTTTCACATATTCAATACTTTCTATAATTATTTTTTATCCGCCGTTGCCATTTTCTTTCTGACGTTTGTTTTGGCGGGAATATAACAATATTTATTACCAAAATACCAAAGCAACACTGAAAGGGAAAATAAATAATAAAGGATAAAAATGTTCTGTGGAGCCTAATGTTCACACACACTCGCACATGCATCGATTTTTTTAATCGATTCCTTTTTTGACGTTCTACGATATTATTACTTCCCCCCTAATCGAAATAAACTATTTTAATGACATTGTGCATTTTTATTTAATATTTTTTGAGCAATGTATATAGTTATTAAGTTAATTATTACTCTACGATTAGTCGTGATTGCGACTCGCAACTCGCGACTCGTGCACGCGCAAGTTATGAATCGATCAATTTTGTTATCTGTGGCCCTTATTTGACAAAAAAAAAAGGGGAAACTTTCGTTTTCTACGTTACCGGTAAACTTCACTGAAAAAGGCAAAATTAAACTGAATCTTTTTGTGAACTTAGTGCTGCGGTTGCGTTTGTGAGATTGTGAGTCTCGACCTGCGCCGGAGGCGAGACGCCGATAAAATCACCATCACGTTTTGTGACAAATCGAAATAGGAGGTAAGTTTTGTTTCAGCAAAGAAACCTCACAACACCGTACGACGACACCGTCTGCTATCGGTGATCCTATAGTGAAAACCTCAACTCGTGTTACAGATTTTCACAGTGGGAGAAGACAAAAGTGACTAGGAGCCGCAGCCGCGCCCCGTCGGCATAATTCCTCCACACCAATCGCTGAAAACCACGCGGTAAGTACATATCCATTGAACTGTCTAGGAGCGCATACTCAAAATGGCTGCCATGTCACGGCACGCTGCGGCCCGTTTCATAAAAATGACGATAACTCTGTTTTTTCTATGGGACCTGAATGTTACGCGGTTGGAAAGAAATCAACATTTTTTTTTCAGTTAGCGTCACTATGGAGGAAGCTTTGCGCGAGCGCCTGCAACTGCGGCATGAAAGGCTTCTACAGTTGCTATCCCAAGCAACCGCAATGACGGAAATAGAGAGTGGTGTTCAGCTGGACATCTTTTCAAAGCTAAAAATTGATTTGAAGCTGTCAATCGACGCTCTGGAGCGGCAGACAACTCAGTTTATAGAGGAGTGGCCATCTACTTCCCAACCGAGCATGAAGGAGTACATGGAAGACCAGATGAAGGCGGAAGATATGCTTACTTCCATGGAGACTACCTTATTGACACATCGGACAGAGAAACCATCGAACAACCAAACCGCGAGACTCCCAAAACTTGACTTGTTGAAATTTAACGGAGATCCTCTGAAATGGACTGAGTTCTGGGATCGATTTGAGGCGACCATTGGCTGCCGTCTGATTGCGAACGTTGAGAAGCTGTCCTACTTGTTGAGCAGCCTGGAGGGTTGAGCATTACAAACAGTGGAGGGTCTCGACGCAGCTAATGCAAACTATGCCATCGCTGTCGAGGTACTGAAGAAGATATCGAAGGACAAGGTAGTCGACGCCCATTACAACGCTCTCAATCAGACACTCAGGAGCTCCCATCGTGCGAGTGATTGCCGTCAAATGCTAAAACAGAATTGAGAAGCACCTCAGGGTATTAGCGACGCTGGAAGAGGATGTGGGCAGCAATCACCTGCGAGTTCTGATACTAAGCAAGTTTCCGGAGAATGTGCTCTATCAGGTGAATCTACTCACCATCAACGACTCTTCAGTAACGTCGATCCGAGCAGCTCTGAATTCTGTGGTCTCCGCGCTGGAAAAATCAGAGGTTACCTCAGCTCCAGGACCGTCTGTGCCATCTAGTGCTGCCGCTACACCGCTGACCTCAGCAGCAGCCCTCCATTTGAAGGTAGAAGGCAGAAGAGAGTCAAGGAAGAGAAAGTGGCAGCCTGCCAGCTCTGAAAGGAGAGAGACCAGATCTCGGAAGCAGGTACCAAACAAGAGGTCCAAAAGAGTCTGTTCATTCTGTAACGAAGAGTCCTACTACAGCGAAGACTGTCTCAAAAATAAAACATACCAGGAAAGGACTAATATGCTAAAAGACAAATGTTTCATATGTTTTCGCAGCGGCCATGTAGCCAGAAAGTGTATGGTTAATAGAATGTGTTTTCATTGTAATAAAAAACACAACCGAGCCCTCTGTCGACTCAAAACTAAAGACAGCAGTAGCACAAGCAGGAGCGGGGGACAGGAGAGTACCCTGCAGGATCTTGCTTGATTCAGGCAGCCAAAGAAGCTATATCACCGCAACATTGGCCAGAGACTTACAACTAATACCTGATACAGAAGACCATCTCACGATTTACACATTTGGGTCCAACAAGCCAAGAGAAGTTTCCAGTCCGTCTGCAGAAATAACTGTTATCACAAAACGGGGTATTGAAACAAAACTGCGAGTCAATATTGTCCCACATATTACAGACAGAATACCCATTATGAAGATAGATTCTCTCCCTGTCGACATTATAGCTGATGATGAATCAACTGGCGAAAGCATAGACCTTCTGATTGGTAACGAACTATATTTTACCTTCCTGAGGACAGGACGATTAAAGATGCAAAATCACGCATACCTAGTTGACACTGATTTTGGCTGGATAATTTCTGGAAATGTGGAAATCCAAAGGAATGAAAGGGATACTCTGACAGTTACCACATACTGTCAATGTCATGATACAGTTTGCCCATATTTTATAGAGCCTTACCTTCCTCTCCGTTTTGGGTGAATCACGGATTCACCCAAAACGACGAGGGAAGAGGAAGCCGTACAGCACTTCAACAGAACTGTCAAGTACAGTGACGGAAGATACCAAGTCAAATGGCCCTGGTTCCAGTATCCACCGGTACTTTCTACAAACTATGGTCTACCACTAGGAAGGTTGAAAAGCCTGCTGAGAAGATCCAATAAGGAAATGTTGAATGATTACAATCAAATCCTTCAAGATCAGTTGCAGTCCGATGTCATAGAAGTTGTCGATCCTGTCCCACTGCGTCAAATATCTCACCCGGTACACTACTTGCCTCATCATATGGTGAAACAGGGCGACAAAAGAGGACGGATAGTATATGACGCTTCAGCGAAAGTGAAGGATGAAAAGAGTCTCAATGAAAGTATGTACCGTGGACCATCGATGTTGGAAGACCTGACTGGATTGTTGCTAAAATTCAGAATGGGCAAAATTGGAATAACAGCCGACGTCGAGAAGGCCTTCCTGCAAGTTGGTCTTCAAGACGAGGACAGAGATGTCACGAGATTCTTGTGGGTGAAAGACCCCATGAAGGAGTTGACACATGATAATCTTATCCACTTCCGGTTTTGCTGAGTCCCATTTGGCATCATCTCTAGCCCATTCCTGCTTACAGCAACTATACGGTATCACATGTCCAGAACTAAAAAAGCACTTCTTACCAAGATAGCAGACAAATGCTATGTGGACAACCTAGTAACATCGGCGAAGTCTGAAGGCGAGTCGCTTGAACTACATAGTGAAACCACTAATTTATTCAACGAACTGGGAATGAACATAAGAGACTGGACTTCAAACAATAAGGAGTTCATGCAGAAGATTCCCACTGAACAGAGAGCCAAACAGGCTGACACCATAAAAATCCTTGGCTTGTCATGGAACCTACAGAAAGACACGTTAAAGCTCAAGATTGACAACTTATCTATCGTCAATGCCATTGAGGAGAATTGTGTCACGAAGAAGGCTGTGCTAAGTACCTTGGCTCGTCTCTACGACCCATGTGAATTCGCGTCACCACTCGTGCTACCGGGTAAGCTGTTCTTCCAAGAGCTCTGTACACAGAAACTAAAATGGGACGAATTCCTACCGGAGGAATCACAGCTTAAGTGGAAGACAATAGTAAAGGACTTAGAAGCAACTAAAGACATCGAGATACCGCGATTCGTCGCAATTGGAATAACTGAGGAGGTAAAACAGTACCAGTTACATTGCTTTACAGACAGCTCGAAAAATGGTTTTGCGGCGGTGGCGTATCTTCGAGTCATTACTGAGCACGAGATCAAAGTGTCTTTTCTCATGTCAAAATCGAGAGTAACACCAATAGAGGATAAAGATGACCTTAAGATTCCCAAGCTAGAGCTCTTAGGATATCTGATCGGCAGCAGACTGCTCAAATATGTCAGCAGTCTCTTGGAGCTAAAAGTCTCGAAAGTGTATTTGTGGACGGACAGTCAGGTTGTCTTGGCCTGGATGAAAAGCAACAAGTTGTTGCCACCTTTCGTATCCAGACGGGTGAATGAAATCAGACAGACACAGAAAGCCCTAGATATGGAGTTGTGCTACGTTAACACAAAAGACAATCCTGCCGAGGTAGCGACCAGACCAGAGCTGTGGCATCAGAAACGAGACCTATGGTTTCATGGCCCAAATTTCCTATCTAAAGAAGAAAGACATTGGCCCAAGATTAAACAGTCCACTCAAGAAGGAAATTTCTGTTTGGTTGGGGAGGGTCTGGACACAGTAGATGGCCCAGAGATGTCAATTATGGGCTATGAGGATGACGACCAGACAGGATTCACAACAAGCTGTGATACTGAAGAGAGACCAGAAGCATCATCCTCAACAGCAGATAGTGACGAAAGCCTTACAGAGATTAAAGACCTACAGAAGACTCACTTCCCAGATGAAGTTTCAGGAAAAGAGACTAACCTAAAGAGGAATCTCGGGCTCTTCTTAGACGTGGAAGGTTTACTAAGGAGCAAAGGACGCATGGCACACACTGGTTGGCCCTACGACAAAAAGCATCCAGTCCTAATCCCAAAAGATTCCCCTTTCACAGATCGACTCATTCAAAAGGTGCACCAAGACAATTATCATGTCGTAGTGGCTCACACTCTCAGCTTACTAAGGGAAAAATACTAGATACCGCAAGGCAGAACTAAAGTACAAAGGATGCTGAAGAAATGCCCTCAATGTATAAAGCATGGAGGAGGCCCCTACCAACTTCCTCCAACTCCTGCGCTGCCTGCAGAAAGAGTGAGATTCAGTGAACCATTCACCTTTACTGGAATGGACTACTTCGGACCAATGTTTGCCCAAACATCGACAGGAACAAAAGAGAAAAGATGGATATGCCTTTTTACTTGTGTCGCCGTGAGAGCTATCCATCTCGAAGCAGTGAGAGACTTGACGGCCGATGAAGGTTTATTGGCACTGAGAAGATTTATCGCCTCTAGAAGCAAGCCCAACCTCCTCGTCTCTGACAATGCCACAACCTTTAAGCTGATGAGTGAGATCCTGTCTGACACCGGTATAAGATGGAAGTTCATACCCCAGTTAGCTCCATGGCACGGTGGTGTGTACGAGAGATTGATTGGACTTGTCAAACATTGTTTAAGGCGAACTCTCGACAAACACATGCTTCAGGACGGACAGCTTTTGACAATGATTAAAGAAGTAGAAGCTGTAGTGAATACACGTCCATTGACCAATGTAGGCGCCGAAGTGGAACAAATTCTTCGACCTGCTGATTTTTTGTCCCTTGGCAAATCTCTGGAACTCTCTCCCCAACAAGAACCTCTTTTGGAAGGCACGGCAACCAAGATCGACCTCTTAAAGAGTTGGAAGAGGGGTCGAACGATATTGAACGAGTTTAGAGAGATGTTCAAGGGACAGTGTCTACCCAGCCTGAGAGAAATATACAAGCACCATCTGAAGCAGCCTCGAGTAAGATCGGTGAGACAACCCAATGTCGGAGACATAGTGCAGATTAAAGAGGACTTTAGAAACCGAAGTAACTGGAAGGTGGGAAAGATCACGACCCTTATGAAAGGCCAAGATGGTGAGTGCCGGGTAGCAAAGGTAAGAGTCAGAGAGCAAGACTTTGTCCGGTCTGTGGGACATCTTTACCCATTGGAGGCAGACATATACGTTGAAGATGTCAGCCCTACAGTGAATATGGAAAGAAGTATGGAGCCCATAATGATCCCACAGCTTGTCCATCCTCCAGAGTTCATAGAGCGTCCTGATCTAGAATTTCCATCCGAGATCGAAATCACAGCATCAGATCAGCATGAAACAAGGCTGAATCAATCTCCAGAGTCCATGGAAATTGATCCTGAACCTGATGTAGAAGGATCTTCTGAACAAGTAGAAGTAGAGGCAGGTGAAGCCGAAGTACCGCCCACACGCATAGAATCAGAGGAGGCATCACAAGAAATTGACATTACCCCAGAGTCCAGAGTAAGGAGAGAAGCTGCCATCCGAGCTCGTGAGAAAATTGCTGAGTGGACGCGCCTGTTATTTGCGCTTCTGTAAAGTCCCTTATTTTTGCCTGGGGAGTGTCGCGGAGGACGCGATTGTCAAACATTCGGTGAGCATAAACTGACTAGTTTGTATTTTATGTTGGCAACACTGAGATATTTTTTTTTTCTCTGCTCACTTGATGACAGGAGTTTTTTTAATTTTGGAGGAGGCGAGAGCCACGGGTGCAATGGCGGGAACAGGGAAGAGAATAGCGAGCGTACCCAGAAGTAACAGGATTAGAGGCGAACTCCTAGTGGACGTATAGTTCTCCACTGTGATCCTGGTGAGTTTCCCCTTGTTTACTACTCAACTATCCCTCACTGATATGTTGTAGCCTTCTCGGTAAAGTATGGCGACCTTGAGATAGGCAATCTGCAAAGTGACAGTGCAAAGTAATGAATAAGGGTACAAGTGTCAACTCTGTTTTTAATAAGGGCACGTTCGTCGTGTTTGCCAAATAAAAAGGATAACTTTGTGCAATCAGACACGGGCGTTCGCACTCATGGGGAAATAGACTCGGACGACGGTGAGTTTGTGTGCAATATTCGATGCGAGAAGGGTAAACCTATGTCTCATAAAATATTATTAAATGGAGTTCCCTTGAATTGCAAAATAGATAGTGGTTCAGCCGTAGGTAGGTACTTATAGAAAATATCTATCAGGGATACCTTTACTTACCAGTAGAAAGAAACTGTTGTCATATAATGGCAGCAAGATAGATTACATGGGTTATGCTCAAGTACTTGTGTCATATGATGGTTTTGAGAATGAACTCGATATTTTTGTTGTGAAAAATGGTGGACCACCACTATTAGGCCGAGACTTTATAAGAAAATTCAATTTAGAGTTGGCCAGAATGCAATTCTGTTCGTTATCGAACGATGCAGACATGGTCAAGGATCTGGAACAAATGTATCCCAGAGTATTTTCGAATCAATTAGGCTGTTACAACAAATATGAGGTGAAACTGCAGCTAAAAGAAAATTCTAAACCAGTTTTTTCAAGGCGCGGCCAGTAGCGTTCGCATTGAGAGAAAAGGTTGATAAGGAATTAGATCGGTTAGTCAGCTGTGGCGTCTTAAAACCCGTCGAATACTCAGAGTATGCGTCACCAATTGTGCCCGCGTTAAAACATGACGGATCTGTGAGGATTTGTGCCGATTACTCAGCTACAATTAATCCACAATTAAAAGTAGAAAAATATCCAATGCCAAAGGTTGAGGAATTATTTTCAAAATTACATGGAGGGGTCCAATTTAGTAAAATAGACCTGTCACATGCGTATAATCAGATTTTGCTGTGTGAATCGGATGAGTCACAGGGCATTACGTGCATTAATACACACCGCGGCCTATATAAGTATACACGGCTAGTATTCGGGTTGTCTAGCGCGCCAGTGATTTTTCAAAGGGCAATCGAGTGTGTTCTAAACGTCTCAATGTCAAGAGAAGCGGCTCGTAGAGGGTGTAAATCAAATGACACACAAAATGTAACATTAGATAGCGGTGTTCTTATCTTCATGGATGATATTCTGATTACGGGTAGAACAAGTCAGGAACATTTTGAAAGACTGAAATTCGTGTTGCAAAAGTTACAAGACGCAAGATTTGCAGTGGGGAAAAAAAATGTATTTTTTTCCAAGATGAGGTGACTTATCTAGGTTTTCTGATTGACAGGAACGGCGTTAGGAAGTCACCTGATAAGGTAAAAGCAATGACTAGTGCACCTGAGCCAAAGAACGTTAGCCAGTTACAGTCTTTTCTGGGATTAGTCAATTATTATAGATGCTTTATTCCGAACGCATCATCTATATTGTGCCCATTGTATAAGTTGTTACATCAAAAATCAAAATGGGAGTGCTCTAGTGAACAACAAACAGGGTACGATAAGATTAAAAGCATAATGCCTCAGATCAAGTTTTGGCTCATTTTAACCCAGATGAAAAACTAATACTGACAGTAGACGCGTCACCGATGGGTCTTGGGGCGATTTTATCGCAAGCTGATAAGCATGATACAGAGAGACCAATATCATTCGTCTCTCGATCGCTGACCCCGCCAGAGAAAAATTACTCACATATACAAAAAGAGGCAACTGCGATTATTTTTGAGGTGCGTCGGTTCCACCAATATTTATATGGTAGGGCGGATCCGTTTGTGCTGCGATCTGATCATAAACCTCTCATTTCAATATTCGGCTCACAGAAGGGTATACCGGAAGTATCAGCGAATCGACTGCAAAGATATGCCATTTTTTATCAGGGTATAACTTTAAAATTGAATACGTAAAGAGCGCTGATAACATTGCAGATTATCTTTCTCGAGCGGTGACGTCATCAGGTCAAGAGGGAGCTCGGGAGTCCCGGGCAGAGGAAGCGGCGACGGAGAACCGGGCGGCCTACGTCAACTTCGTGGTAGATGGAAAATTTCCCGTTACTTTGGCTGAATTGCGTACCGAGACAAGAAACGATGGTGTCATTACATAAAACAGGTTTGCGATTACATAAGCCTTAATGAAACCATTTTCTTTATGTAGGAACCAACTGTCTTTAGAAAATGGAGTTTTAATGAGAGGTCATAAGGTAGTCGTGCCGAATAGTCTTAAGACCAACATTATGACAGAGTTGCATAGTTCCCATTTCGGAGTGGTGAAGATGAAAGCGGATGCTCGTGGAAGACTGTGGTTTCCTGGCATCGATGCGGCGATTGAGCGCATGTGTGGAGCGTGTAGTGTATGCGCAGCATTGCGGCACTCCCCACCCCGCACTCCGCTGGCGCCCTGGCCACACCCTCCGTGCGCATTCCACCGAGTTCACCTCGACTTTTTAGGGCCTATGCACAATCGCACAATTCTAATCATTACTGATGCTTATTCAAAGTGGATAGAATGTTTCGATATGAATGGCAACACAACCACTACAGCCGTACTAGCTAGATTGTATGAATACATATCGAGAGTAGGTATTCCAGTCACTTTGGTAAGTGATAATGCCACAATGTTCACATCGTCGGAATTTAAAGAATTTTGTACTTTAAACGGCATAACACATGTTACCTCGCCGGCTTAACACCCGGCTAGTAATGGGCAGGCTGAAAGTTGTGTAAAAATTGTAAAGAAAGGTATTAAGGGCATTTATCTTTCTGGCGGTAATTCAAGGGACCTCCATTTGAAAATGTTGAAATTCTTGTTCGACTATCGAAATTCCAGACATAGTTCTACACAAAAATCACCATCGGAAGTTTTGTTTGGTCGAAAACTACGATCTCGTTTAGATTTAATAAATGGTGATAACAGTTCTCCGATGAGTGGCACCGCCGAAATGTGTGAAATTGTAGGGGTAAACAAGTCTTTGCAGTGTAAATACTACAGAGGCGTAGCAAGGCCGGAATTTATAGTGGACGATAAAGTTTATTTTAAGAAAAACTTAGACAATAAAAAGTATCTGTGGAGCAAAGGGACAATAATGGAGATTATAGGAAAGAACACTTATGTTGTGAGGGAAACAGTCAGCAACAACTTGGTAAAAAAGCACATAGACCAACTTACCAAGTTTATAGAAGACAGAGAACCGGGAGTCGTCACTCAAATTACTCGGCCACGAAGCAGATCCCCAGCCGTGTCGCCATCCACGTCTGCAGCGTCACCTGCTCACCTGGCGCGACCGCCGCCGCCATCGCCGCTGCTGCCTCCGACGCCGCTGGCACCGCCACCTACCGTGGCGGGCTCACCGTCACCAGTACTCCCTCCGTCGCCAGTCGTGCGTGATGCTCACAACAACATAAACTCAGATGCAGAAGCTGAAGCTAATCTTAGCTTACTGACACAGCTTCCAACTCCCGAAGAGGAGACGGGTCCTGACGTTGAACCAGGAAATACGACGTCTGGTACATCATCGGGAACACAAGCTACTGGAGGTCAAGGGCGATACAATTTGCGCGATTTAGTAAAGATAGACTATAAGAAATATTTCTAAACTGTTAGGTATAAGTTTCTAATTGTTAAATGTTTACAAGATATTTTCGAAAATGTGGTGGAGGGGTGTTAGATATAATATAAGCAACCTGTTATCGAGCTACGACAGACGACCAATAAACGACCAGTATAATAGCAACCGGTGTCTCATTCGCACGTATCTAACAATCCTATTAATATAAATTTATTTTATAATTTATATGTATATCTATTTAGTTTATGAATACCTTAAACAATTTTAACGATAGCTTCTTTTCTAGCTCTGATAGCGATGTTTCACTTAGTGCGGGAGGTGCGTTGTCGGCGGATGGCTCTTTGTCTGATAATCTGAAACGCGTGTTCTCGACCCTTGACTTTAATCTCAACATCGTGCATATTAATGCCCAGAGCATTGACGCCAGCTACGCTAATCTTCTTGATGCCTTCATTGACCAGAATATTCACGGAATTCTTGTCTCCGAATCTTTCCTCAAGCCATCCCTCTCTTCTTCCATGTATGCTCTGCCAGGGTTCAGGCTCTTTCGTAATGATGGAACGGGTAAGGCTGATGGCGGCGTTGCCATCTACCTTCGTTCTGACATCTCGTGCAAAGTTATCAGCCACTCGCCCAGCCTATACTCTGGTTCTGCGGAACACTTATTTTTAGAGATATGTCTTCGTCACAATAAAGTTCTTCTGGGTATTTACTACAGCCCCTCTCTTCGCATAGATTACTTTGAATCTTTTGAAACTCTTCTTAATGACCTGTCTCCTCTTTATCGTGTAACTCTTATTCTTGGTGATTTTAACACCTGCCTCCTTAAAAACAATGCTCGATCAGCCATACTGCAATCCATTGTTAACTCCTTGAATTTACACATTCTTCCCCTTGATGCCACTCACTTTCAGCCTCACTGTACCCCCTCTCTTCTTGACTTGATGATAATATCTAACCCGACTAAGGTTGCCGTACATGGTCAACTCAGTGCCCCCTTCTCCTACCATGATTTAATTTACCTATCCTACAAAATTAGGCCCCCCAAGCGTAGAGCTAAGTTTCTTGAACTTCGTAGTTTCAAGGGTATTGATGTCTCTTCCCTTAAATCCGACGCCTCTTCCATAGATTGGTCCCTTGTTCTGGGAAGTGAGTCCGTTGATGATAAGGTTCAGAACTTTAACACGATTGTCCTGAGCTTGTTTGACAAACATGCTCCTGTCAAGAAGGTTAAAGTTAAACATCTCCCCGCTCCATGGCTTACTGATACCATTAAGGGTCTGATGGCTAAGAGACTGATGGCTAACCGTGCCAAGACTAAATACAAAAAGGATCCGACCGACGAAAATCTCTTAGCATACAAAAGTCTTCGTAATCGCTGCTCCCGTCTGTGTCGAGATGCCAAACACCGTCATATATTTGAATGTATCGAAAACTACGCCCCTGCACAAGTTTGGAAATTTCTGAAGACCCTTGGTATTGGTAAGTCCCAGGACCTGACGGTTGGTAACATCGACCTTAACGGTCTCAATCATTTTTTTGCTGTCCCCCCGTCCAGATGGATCCATCTGTCAAGGATGCCACACTCCGTAACTTGCTTTCCAGGACTGTCTCTTGCCACTCTTCTTTCAATCTGCGTCATGTTGGAATCGCTGCAGTCAGGAAAGCAGTGCTAGCAATATCATCAAAAGCCGTCGGCGATGACAAATTCTGCTCTCAAATGTTGACAAGTGTTCTTGGAGAATTGCTGCCGGTTATCACACACATAATTAATGCTTCACTCTCTGACTGTCACTTCCCTAGTCAGTGGAAACATGCTCTTGTGATCCCTTTGCCTAAAACATCCAACCCAACTTCCTACAAAGAATATCGTCCTATTTTTATCCTGCCCATCCTTTCCAAAGTCCTTGAATCCATTGTACACACTCAACTATCCACCTATCTTTCCTCCATGAATCTCCTTAATTCTTTCAAATCGGGTTTTAGGCCGGGTCACAGCACTACCACCGCTCTACTCAAAGTGACAGATGACATCTGTGCACGACGCACCTATTTGGAAACCTTTTCTTCTTTTTTATACCTTTTTTTGTATTAATTTTGTATTTCGTTTTAGAATCTGTCAGTAGTATTTCTGTCATGTCGTAGTCTGATTCTCGTTAAGTTCTGTTCGTTTCTGCTTTCCTGAGAGTAAAGTCTTCTGTACCATGTTATGAACCAGTGCCTATTATTTATATAGCCCAGCTTTATTCAACCAGCTACATTTGGTCCGTCGTGGATTATAATAGTATGGTACAGACTCGGTCAACAGCCAAAGCGATGAATATGGGTAATGTAAATGGTGAAGGTAAGATCGTTGCGAGTAGAATATCGGAGCAGCCACCCGCGCCCGATGTCTCACATGCCGCTTCGGCAAGCGCACCCACGGCGCCTTCCCGCCCAGTAAGTACGGCTTCGTCCCGTTCATCCGCCACGGTGGTAGCTAAAAGGTTGGCAGCTGAGGCGCAGCACGCACGCCGCCTCGTCGACTTGGAGGCGCAAGAGATGCGCCGCCTCGCCGATTTGGAGGCGCAAGAGATGCGCCGCCTCGCCGACATGCAGGCTCAGGAAATGCGCCGTCGCCTCGCAGAACTGGAGGCTCAACAAGCCAGTCGCCTCGTCGCCCTAGAACGTGAGACCGCCGAGCTAGAGCACCGTGCAGAACTCGCCGCCATCGAGGCAGACGCGAGTCATCACAGCTCTAGGAGCAGCCGTACTGACATCGAAAAATGGTTCAGTAAGTCCAAGATTAGTAATCCTGAACTAAATATACGTAATGTTTTCAGGTTACCAGACCCTAAAATGAGCGTTGTGCCCCTCACGGAGGCAGCGACAGCGCTCCAGACCCGACGTGCCGCCCCGAACGCGGCCGCGGCACCCAGCGACGGCGCGGAGGTTCCGCACCTTATTAAAAGTCTCGAGGTTTTGTTTGATGAAGTTAATAAAGGCAATAGCCCCGCATTTAATATCTTACCTCGCTTTGACGGCAAGTCACATTTAGACTGGCTCAGTCTGAAAAAGTGTTTCGAAAATACGCAAGCTTCATACAGTGCTGTGAACAACCTGGCAAGACTGAACGCGGCGCTGACGGGCGCGGCGCGCGAGGCGGTGGCTGCGCTGCTGGTGTCAGCGCGCGAGCCTGGCGTCGTGCTGCGCGCGCTCGACATGCGCTACGGCAGCCCCGAGCTGGTGGTGGCGCACGAGGTAGCCGCGGTGCGCGCGTTGCCGCGCGTGAACGGTGAAGGTAAAGATTTTGCTATTTTTTCCAGTAGAGTTCGCAATTGCGTGGAAGTCATTCGTTTATTAGATCATACGGAATATCTGTCATCGCCGGAACTCTTTCAGGCAATTATTTCAAAGATTTCCCCTCTATTGCGAGCCAAATGGCTAGATTATGCCGCTCGTTATGAGGCTGGTGGTCTATCAAAGCAAGAAAATCTAGCCGATTTCCTAGCACACGAGATCGACCTCCAGTCTCGCTTTGGCATGATACCTGAGCCGACTACTGCGTCGCACGTGGTAGATAGTAGGCGGGCCAGGGATAATGTGCATGTTATCGCTGAAAATCGCTCGAATTGCAATTCAATTTCGCATAAAAATAAATTGAATTCATCGACGACTGCACCTAAAATTAATTCGTGCATTGTATGTCAACAATCGCATGATTTAGTTCAATGTGACAAATTTGCGTCACTGTCAGTCGATGACAGATGGAAATTGATTAAAAAGAAAAGAGTCTGTCATCGATGCCTCAAAGTAGGTTGGCATAGATTAAGTTTGTGCAAGGCAAAGAAAACTTGTGACATTGACGGTTGCGTTTTCCGTCATCATTCGTTGTTGCACAACCCGAATTATGAGCGCGCCGCCGCCGCGCACGTGGAAGTGGAGGATGACGAGGCCGCCGCGGGCACGTCCACCGCCGCGCCCGCAGCAGGCCCCGCCGCCCCGCTCGCACCCGCTTCATATAATAACGATGAGATCCTGTCTCATACATCGACTTCAATTGCAACTGAATCCTCAGTGCATCCGTCGTTCCTCCGTCCGTTATTAAAGGTCGTGGCCGTGACCGTTTCCGGTCCGTCAGGTACCGTAGACACCTATGCATTGTTGGATGATGGTGCATCAGCGTCTTTCTTAGATTTGGAGATAGCTGCTAAATTAGGAGTCTGCGGGCCCGAGAGACAAATACGTCTCGACTGCGTAGGCGGGTTAAGCAAAGACACGACGGTTCAGTATGTTGATTTTCATATAAAGGGACGCCACGCAAAAGAGACTTATATGATTCGTAGGGCTCGGGCAATAAACGGGTTAGGTTGTGCAGCGCGACCGACGATTGACAAATCTGACGTGTCAAAATTTAGTTACCTTTCTGACATAAAGAAAGAATTTTGCTATGACAACGTAAAACCGACAATTATCATTGGCATTGACAACTGGCATCTTACTATGTCTAGGGCCACTCGTAAGGGTTCTAGGACACAGCCGGTTGCAATTCATACCTCCTTAGGGTGGGTTTTATTCGGTTTTGGCTGTAGCAAGACGACGCCAGTTGACACTGTCAACCATGCGACTGTTAGTGAGCCCCTGGTCGTAGATATTAGTGATCGCGCGGTATTAGAACAATTAATTCGTGAGAAATATAGTATAGATTCGATTGGCATTTCTAAACGCGAAGCGCGCAGCTCCGATGACGAACGAACTGTCCAAATTCTTGAGCGCACGGCACGACGCCTACCGAGCGGTCGTTATGAAGTCGGGCTTCTTTGGAAAACTGACAATCTATTTGTGCCTGACAGTTCTAAGCTTGCCTTGTCTAGGTTTCTTAGTCTAGAAAAAAAGATGTGCAGGGACTCTAACTATGCAGAGCGATACCGTCAAAACATACACGACATGATTCGGAAGGGTTATGCCGAATTGTGCACGGAAGTGCATACCGCCAAGTCGCCTGTTTGGGTTCTGCCACATTTCGGTGTAACCAATCCGAATAAGCCGAATAAATTAAGATTAGTCCATGATGCTGCTGCGAAAAGTCAAGTAGTTTCCCTGAATTCGCTCCTGCTAACCGGTCCTGACCTTTTGCAGCCCCTGCTTGGAATCCTTTTGCGTTTTAGGGAAGGCAAAGTTGCCCTGATGGGAGACATACGCGAGATGTTTCCTCAAGTGAAAATTCGTGTGGAGGATCGTGATGCGCAAAGATTTCTCTGGAGTGACAACCCTACAGAGCCAATTAAGACATACCGCATGTCATCAATGATTTTCGGTGCCGCATCTAGTCCTTTCACTGCCATTTACATTAAAAATAAGAATGCAGTGAAGTGGCAAGAGCGCTATCCAGCCGCGGCTCGAGCCATCATAGTCGATTACTATATGGATGACTGTATAGTGAGCCTAGACTCGATCGATGAAGCTGCTAAACTTTCCGCAGAGATTCACCATATCCATCGACATGCTGGTTTCGAAATGCGGGCGTGGGCCTCAAACGAACCCTCTGCTCTCTCACTTTTGCCAAAAGAGAGCTTGGTTGAGGTCCCTGTAGCTAGTCACGATGTAGATGTTGACCTTGGCCGCCTCGCCACGCCCGTGCGCACTCTTGGCCTTATTTGGCAACCCGTCGCCGATACAATTGGTTTTAACACGGGAATAAGCAACAATTGTGCGTTGCCAAATAAGTTTACCAAGCGCGAAGTGTTGGCTCACGTCATGCGGGTTTTCGACCCACTCGGAATTCTAGCGCCAGTAGTAGTGACAGGCCGTGTTATGTTCTAGAATGCATGGCGTAAGGGTCTTGACTGGGATGAGGAGCTCTCGCAGAATGACAGTGCGGCGTGGAGACATTGGTTTGAAGATTTATTTGCCGCTTCCCGATTGCAGATCCCACGCTGCTACTGTCCTGGCGAGTTGAAAGAAGATAAGTGCGAGCTTCACGTTTTCTGTGACGCAAGCGAGTCTGCCTTTTCTGCGGTCGCATATTGGCGTTTTATTAAGGAAAACGGTGACGTAAAGCTTGCGCTTATGTGTAGTAAAGTTCGCGTAGCTCCTCTAAAACCAATTTCCATAAATCGTTTGGAACTTCAAGGAGCTTTGGTTGCAGCTCGCCTCGCCTCCAGTATTTGTGAAGCTCACAGACTCAAACCTGTCATACGCATATTCTGGTGCGATTCTATGACAGTTTTGGGTTGGCTCCGAAGCGAGGCGCGTCTGTTCAAGTCGTTCGTGTCACAAAGAGTAGGCGAGATTATAGAGATAACTGACGTGAAGGAATGGCGCTGGGTGCCAAGTCATTTAAATGTTGCGGACGATGCAACTCGCATCAAGCGCGTCACGTTGTCTCCTGAGTCACGCTGGATATCAGGGCCTGCATTTTTGCTCTCTTCGGAGTGGCCCACTGAGCCCTGTGCACCTGAATATACAGGTTTAGAAGAGTGCAAACACGCAGTGCGTCCCGACTTAGTTCACCTCATTAGTGACGTTGCCAAGCATGAGCCAGTTTCAGCCGATCCTGAGCGTTTCAGCTCTTGGCTCAGACTGGTGCGTGCAACTGCTACAGCGCATAAGTATCTCACATTACTGCGAATGCGTAGTCTAACTCGAAGGGGCTTATGTGTAGATAATTTAGTTCGATTAGAGGGAGGGCTTTGTACTTTTATGTTTCAGCCTACGAGTCAATGGCAACAGTTCACTGCTCCGAGTTCCTCACATGGCTCAGCTAGAGTTTTGGCCGCCACTGACATTCGTCTAGCAGAGACGCACATCTTGCTCAAGTCCCAGTGGGGCTCATTTCTCAGCGAGATGACGCACCTCAATTGTCGTCCTGCTCAGCTCTTGCCACGATCCAGTCGCCTGTCCAAACTGGGGGTTCTCATCGGGGAACGATGCGATTGTCCGGCCGCATTAAGGCAGCGTCACACATTCGTCACGAAACTAAAAGTCCGATTGTACTGGACGGAAGACACCCAGCAGTGCGTTTGCTTGTGGAGCACCATCATAGGAGGGCCGCCCACGCCAATACAGAGACGGTGGTCAATGAGCTCCGGCAAGATTACCACTTATTAAGCCTGAGAAGTACCGTCCGCGCAGTCGCCTTTCACTGCCAGTTTTGCCGCATTCGCCAAGCCGTGAATTTCCAGCCACCTACAGGAGACTTACCCAAGGCACGTTTGGGACATCACAAGCGGCTATTTACGTTCACGGGGCTTGATTACTATGGACCAGTTCAAGTGTCTATCGGCCGAAGACGAGAGAAAAGATATGTCGCTCTCTGCACTTGCCTCGTCGTCCGTGCCGTCCATCTGGAAGTGGTTGACAGTTTGTCCACGGACTCCGCGATGATGAGCCTCCGTCGTTTTATAGCCCGGCGACGCACGCCAGCAGAGCTCTGGTCAGACAACGGGACCGCTTTTGTAGGCGCCAACCGAGAGCTCCGTCGCCTCTACGCCGAAGCCACAGCGCAGTACGCTGCTTCAGAGAAGATTAACTGGCGTTTTATACCACCAGCCGCTCCTTTTATGGGCGGATCTTGGGAACGACTGGTGAAGAGCGTAAAAGTGGCTCTCAAGGTGACACTCACAGAACGTGCCCCAACGGATGAGGTGCTTCGCACGCTTTTGGCAGAGGCTGAGGCACTTGTCAACTCGCGCCCACTCACCCATGTCGCCGTCGATCACAACAGCGAAGAAGCGCTCACTCCCACGCACTTTCTTCTGGCTGCATCTTCAGGCCGCCCGATACCAGCCACGTTATCAGACTCGGATTTTGCCTCAAGAAGCAGCTGGCGCAAGGCCGTTCGACTGGCAGACCATTTTTGGCAGCGATGGGTCAAAGAATACCTGCCAACACTCATCCCTAGACGCGGGCGTGGAGTAGCTCCTGAGGTGGCCATTGGCGACGTGGTGTTGATCGCAGATCCAAACTTTCCCAGAGGCACCTGGCCACGGGGACGAGTCACAGCAGATTTTCCAGGGCCCGATGGAGTAATCCGGGTGGCTGATGTTCGCACCCTGATGGGCGTCATGCGGCGGCCCCTCCGTAAGCTGGTGAAGCTGCCCTTCTAATAGAAAAGGGGAGGAATGTGCACGACGCACCTATTTGGAAACCTTTTCTTCTTCTTATACCTTTTTTTGTATTAATTTTGTATTTTGTTTTAGAATCTGTCAGTAGTATTTCTGTCATGTCGTAGTCTGATTCTCGTTACGTTCTGTTCGTTTCTGCTTTCCTGAGAGTAAAGTCTTCTGTACCATGTTATGAACCAGTGCCTATTATTTATATAGCCCAGCTTTATTCAAACAGCTACAACATCCAACTTGCGATGGATCAGAAGAGGATGTCTGTGCTGGCACTGCTTGACTTCAGCAGCGCTTTCAACTGCGTAGATTTTAATATCCTGGTTGCGATCCTCCATTCACTTAATGTCTCCTCTCATGCCGCCCGCTGGTTTGACTCCTATCTGATCGACAACAACGCATCAATTCTGAGGAAACATCCACCGATTGGTGCGAGCTATTCACTGGGGCTCCTCAGGGTGGCATCCTTTCACCCCTTCTGTTCTCAGTTTTTATCAACTCAATCTCTGATGTACTTTCTTCTTCATATCATCTTTACGCAGATGACCTCCAAGTATACCGGCATTTCTCTCCACGTGATGTGACTCCGGCTGTGGAGGCTCTGAATGCTGACCTCGAAAATATCAGGAAGTGGGCCCTCTCATATGGGCTTTTGGTCAGCCCGAGAAAGTCGCAGGCCTTGATCTTGGGAACCCGATACTCTCTTAACCTGTTACAACTTCCAATCGCTCCTCTAATATTTGATGGAACCGTAATCAAATACAGCGATAAAGCTAAAAATCTCGGAGTTGTATTCGATACCATGCTGTCTTGGTCGCCCCATGTCTCCGAGGTCAGCAGACGAGTCTTTGCATCGTTTCACTCTCTTCGGAAATTACAATACTTCCTTCCACGGCATACTAAAGTCACTCTAGCCCAGTCCCTTCTACTTCCTTTAATTGATTATGCCGATGCTTGCTTGGTGAGTGCGAACGAAGAATAACTGAATAAACTCGAACGACTTCAGAACCTCGGGATTCGGTTCGTCTTCGGGCTGCGCAAGTATTACCACGTCTCGCAGTATCGCAAGGAACTGGGTTGGCTCCCGATTCGTCTTCGCCGTGATTTCCACATATTGACTTTATTTACTCTTTAACATCTTGAGAAACCCCAGATATCCTTCCTACCTTCGTGAACGTTTTGAGTTCCTTTTCTCCAGAGGCAAGGAGCGGAGATCTCACACGGTGTCTCTTCTATGTATTCCGCAGCATAACACCGTCGCCTACGAGCACTCGTTCAGGCTGAGGGCCATTCGGCTGTGGAACGCACTTCCCTGCACTATAAGGGACAGTCCCACTCTTTTCTCCTTTAAGAAACGCTTGAAAGAGCACTTACTTTCTCTTTCATCATAGGTATTGTATATATAAGTATGTAATTGTATTTATCTATTTATTATTATTATTTGTTTATTCTTATTTTATCTACTTTTTCTTTGATTATATGTATTTTTATAGCAAGTATGATATTTTATTGGTATTTGGTAAGTATTTAATAACACTACACTACCCTTTTCATTTTATATGTATCCTATCCAGATAGGTTTGCTGGAAGAAATCTCTGTTGAGAGATAAGCTCGCCTTTGCCTTTTAATTTCGTGTATAATTGTATTGTTGTAATGTTCTGTGCAATAAAGAATTGTGAATTGTGAAATTATAAAAATTAACATGTCATCTTATATCAATATATAATTAGCTATATTGGTTGTTGTAATTATAAGTATTTACATTCATCTTTACCATTAGGTGCTCGAATGAGCAATTAAACAATGTTACAATTCAATAAATAAATTAAATTATCCTATATTATTGTGTACATTATTGTATTAATTGTGTTTGCATGAGTCACGACTGAAGGAATGCTTTGATGCTGTAGTAAGCTTAATGTAACAGATGTTTTTTTAATTTGTTTACAAATGTGGCATCACTGCTGGCAGATTTAATTTCTGATGATAGTGAGTTATATAGTTTAGGACCCGTCACTCGCAGGCACCCGTTTGACTTTGCAAGTCGCCTCGCAGGTATGCACAGGTTGTCTCTTTGCCGTGTCCTCACATTATGGTGGTCAGATTTTTTTACAAACATGCTAAGGTTCCGTATGACATAACTTCCTGCCTCAAGGATATACATACTTGGTAGTGTTAAGATGTTTAATACTCTAAAAAGTTCCTGTGCAGGCCAATCTCGCGGTTTGCCTCTAATGATCCGGACTGCATGCTTCTGCATTTTGAAAGCACTATCTCTGTCTGCTGCCGTTGCCCAGAGGTCAATCCCATAGGTTATTATTGAGTTGAAATAACCGTAATAGGCTAGTTTAATGTTGTCTAATGTTAGGCTAGGACCAAGTCTGCGCAACGCATGGCACGCTGATGATAGCCGGGAGCACATGGCGTCGATGTGTGGTGACCATGTTAGCGCAGAGTCTATGACGAAGCCCAGGTATTTTACCTGTTCAACTTGCGGGACAGGCACCCCGTTGCACATGACATTTAGCTGGAGGGGTTCCGTCTTTCGTAGCTGAAAATGCATCAGGTTTTTTTTTCAACATTTAGTAGCATCCCATTTGCTGTAAACCAGTCATCTATTTGATACATTACCTGATTGAGTTTGTCTTTTAAAATGGAGTAGTTTTCAGCCGATACTATGACGCAAGTGTCATCCGCAAACATCACGTACTCTGCATCGCTGGAGGCTGCTGTGATGTCATTGACCAGGATTAAGAACAGATAATTACCCATGACGGATCCTTGCGGTACATCAGTGTCACCAAGCAGTTCAAGTTCCGATTGTTCGTCACGGACGAAGGTACTCTGCTTGCGGTCTTTTAGGAATGATTCCACTGTTTGGTGGAAACATCCTCCGATTCCGTAGTGCTTGAGCTTCTGCAGTAGGAGAGAGTGGTTTACCAGCTCGAAGGCCCTCGACAAGTCACAGAATATAGCTGCGACCTGGCGCCGGGCCTCCAGGTAGCTCATCACCCTACTCACCACGTCCCGAGTCGCGTCTGTGGTGCATTCTGCAGGCTGATATGCGTATTGATGTTTATTGAGAAGTTCATTTTTAGTTAGATGTCGCATCATCCTATTACCCAATAGGCGCTCAAATGCTTTGGATATAACTGGTATCAGTGAGATCGGACGGTAATATTTTAGTAAGTGCATTTCACCTTTGCCTTTATATATCGGTTGTACTTTAACTCTCTTTAGTACATCAGGATATGCACCCCGAAACACACATTTGTTAAATAGGTATCCCAGCAATTATATAACACATGGGGGAATATAATCAAAAACATAAGTAGACATGTCGTTTAAATCTTTCGACTGTTTTCGCTTAATGTTTTTAAATGTTTTAATTCACCCAATGTGAAGGGCTCGAAAGTTAATGATGGTATTATCATCGGAGCGGTGAATGATCCAAGATAAGTCATTGCTCTATAAAGAACCGGTTTCGCATTGTTTACGTTAGCATCGACATAGAATCTGTTGAGCTCGGCGGCGGCGGTGGCGGCACGCTGCCGATCACAATCGCCAGCTGATTTGCTAATGAGTACATCGAGTGCACTATCACCGGTACGATTTCTACAAGTTTCCTCGGATATGACACGCCATATACTTTTACACATATTTGTCTCACTATTTGAGACGGTTTCATTAATATGGTTTCTACGTGCCTTTCGGATAGCCTAGTTGAGGTTGTCTTCGAGGACCAACAGGTGCCTGTGTTGTTCTGGGTCATGAGGGGGTTGATGAGTATTACTTATTTTTACTTTTAAGCTACGTACTCTAGACCGCGCGCTTCGGACGTGCTCATCAATCCACATATTTACATAGTTTCGAACAGAATATTTTTTTATTGGAAAGTTACAGTCATGTAGATGTTTTATAACATTCATTACCGATTCGAAAGTTGTATTCGGACAGGGAGACTTATTTAACAAACTTTCCCAATCGTATGCGTCTAGGCTATGGGTAAAATTAGCTATATTATAGTCCGAATATAAGCGCTTTGTGATGGTCAGGATTTTTCTAGGGGAAACATGAAATATCAAATTAATCAACACACTCATATGATCTGATACATACAATTCTGTTGGGGTTACTTTAGAAATGGACGACTTATTTATGTTTGTATATGCATGATCTAAACAGGTTTTGATGTTTTGGTAATTCTGGTTGGGGTTTTTACTAATGATCTGAACCCTCCCTGTTTCAAGCAATTTCTTAAGTTTTTACTGTGTATGTCATCATTTAATAAGTTAATGTTACAGTCTCCTAATATTATTACCTTATAGTTTTGTGTAGCAGGCAGACATAACAACTCACCCAGTCCATTCTGCCATGACAGTATGTTGCCACTGGGCGGTCTGTAAACACATATTACTATTACACTGCATATGCACTCAATAGCACAAACCTCGAAGTTCATTTCTTCACATAGCTGTTGCACTTCCCAGCGCTCGATTGTCATTATGGACTTCTTGACATAGATGCAGACACCTCCTCCAGCTCTGGTCGGTCTGCAATAGTGGGCACGTAGCGTGTAGTCCATTATGTTAATACTGGATATTTTGCTGGGACTAAGCCAATGCTCAATTACACACAGTCGGTCAGGTCGTGGGTCTAGCAGTTGAAGTTCACATTCAAGCCTGTGTGTTTTATTTTCCAGACGGTTGATATTTTAGTGGAGAATTGTCAGATTCGTTGAGCTATCGACGTTACAATCATCAATTTTGTTTGTGTTTTTCGGTGATGCCGTCCTTGTCGTCGGGTGGTTTGTGGGCTTTGGGTCGGAGAAAGGGCCTCCATTCTGTTATGTTGGTGTTGATGGGCCAAGCTGACGCTGAGAGGAATTTGTCATACACAGATGTGGGGACGCCAATCTTAAAGGAGTTATATGTATCATACTTTGATGGAATTTGTTCGACCGAGTAGTTGGGGCCTGCATGGATTAGTTCAAGATGTTTAATTAAGCTGTCAGGTGTTGTGTCTTTCTTGAAAAAGCAACCATGTAAATGTTTATGGACATCAACACCTCCAATGTTTGTCTGAGTCGCAGTTCCTCTAATTACAAGTGGCTTGTTTCTCTTTCGTCGTCGTTTTCGGACGGTTGTCCAGTAATTTTCATCGGTTTCAGATTCATTTTTGGTTGTGTCCACATCAGTTTGTTTTGTCATCATTGTTGAAGATGCTCGGGACCCCATGCAGGCGGCTAAGGTCTTGTTTTGAGCATTGTTTGTAATGCCGGGGGTGGTTCACTTGGTCCCCGAGGGAGTGTCATTTTGGTTGATAGTGATAGGGGACATCGTATTATCTGCATTATTTGTTGGAGCCAGAGAGGTTAGGTCTTTTTTGGCTGGTGCGGTCGTTCCATAAAAATAATAATAAATACAGGCTGATGGCGCCACCTAGTATTGCCAGTAATTAACAGATTGTCACTGCTACTCAACACTAGATGGCGCCCTCGGTTTATGTAATGCTTAACAATTAGATTAATCCGACATGTGTTTATTTAAACAAAATTTTCGATTTAATAATGTGTGTTTTGTTATTTGATTACGTATTTTTAAAGACAAGTGTTTATTTATTTCAGCTTGGGGTAAAATGCTTTCGTGTGTTCAAACTCCGGTTTTCGATCCGGCTGCTCTCCTCTGTACCATTTTAGTGGAATTTTGTGAGCAGGTTCTATAATTATGTGGAATTCATCTATCGATTCAATGTTTGGAAATTTTCAAAAATGGCGGAGATTTAGAATGGGGTTTCAAATGTAAAAAACCCACTACACCCCAAACGGCTTGACAGATTTTAACAAATGAGGGGTCGTTATATTTATGGAGATCGTGAAAATTACATACTACAGCATTCATAAGTTTGTATGTGGTATTGAAATATAAAAGGCTATATAAATTTGGTGAAAATTAAATTGCATGAAAGTAGCCGCACTTATAGTTTTGTAAACTATAACTGCGGCTACTTTCATGCTCCATGCAGGTACCAGGTGCACTCATTAATTTGTATGTTAGAAGTTCAGGTTTCCACTAACAGTATTGCGAGGTCTACAGTTCACACAGCCACTAGTATATAAGGCATAATTGCCTAACTATCAAAGTAAGGTCAATCGACACATTGAAATCTCAATTGAACTATTCATCTCTCAATTGATTGAATTGAAAGCGATGCGTTCCTTGCTCAGTCTCCCTCTTGTGAGTTGTTCTGAACCATGTGTGAGTATATTATTAAGAAATTGAATACTTTCAGAGCAAGATTTTTATCAAAATCCCGCGTTATTTAGGGCCTTACCAACATCATATATCAGAGATAATTTATTCAGTTTTGCGCTGTGAATATACCTACTAAGTTACCAACGAGTAGTATTTTTATTCGAATATTGTCCTTGTTTCCTCTTTCAGTTAAAACCTTACCACTCCTCATGCTTGTGCTAAACGCGATCTGCAAGCCTGCCGAAAATGTCGACAAAACCGACGAAACAACCACTGAATACGACAAACAAACCACCAGACAAAACCTTGCCATCCTAAACCACATCGAGAATTACACAAAAATCATGAGCCAATACGTGCAGCAGCAATACAGCAATCTAACCCAACAAGAACTGGGTCGAATAGAAGAAATTCTAGAAGAATTCCTCACAAACTTCGCGAAAGATCTACGAGAAGTTATAGAAAAACAACACGACGCCATTGATGTAACTACAGACGCCCCACAGTTCTCTGATCACGAAGGAGAAATTTACAACCAAATGCGAAAACAATTCCCTGAGATTTCAGAGTATTCGGCGAAAGAAATTGTGTTTAGATTGAGAAGGAATCTTCAGTTGTCGAAGCAACGACTGGAACAAGTGATCAAGGAAAGGCAGCCAGGTGACAACGTTGACAAAACCATTTGAACACAAGCTGGGGCCTTCAACTTCGTGGTATAAGCCACAGACATATAATAAGATACTACGTATGCATAAGCGATCATTTATCGGGACAAAAAGTACCCTGTATGTTAATCTAACTCATAATGGATATGTGCGCTAAATATTGAAATCAGTTAAAAACACCCAAACTCACAAATTATACTCTGTAAAATATAGCGTGATAGCTGGTGACAGCTGTCATAAAAACACGCCTATCAAGTACCGCTTTTTGTGACGGTAAAATGTATAAGAGACAAATATCATACTTTATAGGTACGTGAATTGTGATGTCCTAGGGTCATCGTACAACAAGACAAATTAACGAACTTGAAAAAATAAATGGGCAATATAATAGTGTGAGAAAATAGATTGAGATTAGATTTTTTATAAATAAAATAACAAGGTGCGCCTAAAGAACTAATTGAATGTTCTAAACTTATGAAATTACATGTCACACCGGAAGATTGGAAAAAATTCGTCGAAGGAACTAAAAAAAGTGCAAGTAGATTGGATGCGCAATGTACAATTTGACAACAACCACTGCAACAGGAACTGGATATTAATCTGCAATCTAGTGACTCCAAATCAGAATTTGACTTTGATGATGATTGGGACTGTGAACCTTTATTACAAGAATAAAAACGTGTAACAAGTTCATTTTTTTTTTATTTAATGGAAACATTCAGTTACATTTAGTTGAAATATATATAATTATAGGTATCGATCTATTCTCGTCTAGTCATGTCATTCTGACCAATATACTCTGTAAAAAGAGTATATTGGGAAGACTGGACAGGAGTGGGATATTGCGGCTTTGAAACATAAATGAAGTGCTGAACTGGTCCGGTGACATCATCGCTAGCGTCAATATGTGCTGTTATACTTCCATGTCGTGCAAAAGTTTTAATTATACATATGTAGTATAGAATAAGGACGGGGCTATATAAAGCTCTGCTATATATACTACATAAATGTAATGAAAAATTGCACATAGTAGTATAAAAGCGTCCAATGGCACACGATGATAGGTATCTATCGTAGTATTTAAAGCCGTCTATACTGTTCGAATTGTATTCGTGCATAAACCTAAGAATACTGTTCGTACGAATTGAGTGAATACCTACGGTTTTCTCGTACGCATGCATTGAGTTACTATTACTAGCGCATAGAGACGCTTTCTCAAATAAAAAACGTGTCGCAACTTGATGACACGGGGGAGCGGGGAGCGCAGCGAGATAGCACACCGCAGAAGTGACACTGCTTTTGTATTGTACCTACCTTTTAAGTCATTGTGGTCGGAACGGCCGGAGCTATTTTTACCCGACTACAGGTAGGTATATACTAGGTATATGACCCACCGGAGGTGGTTATGGAATCAACCTGCCTTCTTTTTGCCGAAAGTCTGATGTTGTTTCATGAAATCGGTGAGGCATCGGATCATGACAAACTGCTACAGGATATAGATAATGTTGTAAAGTGGAGCAAAGCTAATAAGTTAGAATTCAATGTGTCAAAAACCTCAGTCCTATCATTTAGCCGAGCTCACATTGGTAAAGAACCACTGCGGCGCGTCAGTAAGATCAGAGACCTTAGAGTTCGTTGCACTGCTAATACAGCTAATACTTATAAATCAATGGATGAAACAGAACAAGATTATAATTATTTTTGTATCACCAATTGTAAGGGGTTTACCCGGGCTTTCAAATCAAATCAAATGTCTTTATTTCTGTTGATAGTAACAAATACTTATCAATCGTCATTTTTTGCCCCTTCCCTTCATTGGACCACCGTGAAAGAAAAAGCGCGTAGAAACTCCCACAGAATCATTTTTAAATCTCTTTTAAAAATTGCTTGTGCTTAACTAATACAAATATTACAATATTAATTACAATAATTTAGTCTTGAACATTGTAATATACTTTTTTCGACAAGGTCGCTTTAACATGCTTTTTAAATTGCTCAAAGGGCAATTTTAAAATCTCCATAGGTATCTTAATGTAGTAGAGAATGCACTGACCCTTGAAAGAAAGGCTAACCTTCGCGAGTCAAAACCGGGGAGCAACTAGTTTGTGATTATTTCTTAGGTTAACATTACAGCTATCGCTAAGTTTGGAAAATGTTGTAAGATTCTTGCATAAATACGTTATATTTTCGAAATTAAATTGACTAGCTACAGTAAGTGTGTCAATTTCTTTAAAAAGATCTCTTAAGGAGTCTGTGCGTTTAAAATTATAAATTGCTCGAATAGCTCTTTTCTGTAAAATATAAATAGTTTGAATATCCGCTGCTTTCTCCCAAAACAAGATACCATAGAACATGACACTATGAAAGTAACTAAAATATACTAGCCTAGATGTAGCCACCTCCGCGTTTTATCTGATGTTCCTAACAGCGTAGGCCGCCTAACTTAATTTCCCAGCTAGTTTATTTATGTGGGTCCCCACTGCAATTTGCTATAAATGGTTATTCCAAGAAACTTCATGTCATTTACAAATTCTAACGTGCTGCTGTCTAACTAAACTGGTCTCAACTTGCCTGACACTTGGAAGTGAGAATTTGATACACTTGGTTTTACCAGCGTTTAACAATAAATTATTAACTGTGAACCAATTCAAGTTTAAAGACAATCCTCCATTAACATCATCAAAATCTTCTTACACTAATAAAGCATAGAAAAAATCAACAAAAGCAAAAACATCTGAAACGGAGGTCTTTCTAGAAAGGTTTTTTGGAAATTTGAAAAGGTGTTTCCCTTGTATGTGAAGGGGATTACTGGTGAAGCTGGAAAGATCCATGAACATATAAGTATCCTGGGTGGTGTTCCATAATATCACTGTTAATAATAATGACATAATCAAGGATATGCTTGACATGTATGAGCCACATGCAAACCATTGTGGAGGAACCAATGAGAAGGACTCAGTTCGCTCCGAATTATTACTTACACATTTCAATGGTGAGTATTGAGATGAAATACCTTGAATAAAATAAAATAAAACAGTTCAATTATTGATATATGTACATGTATGTAAATGGTATGTTAATTTGTTACACCAGATAATCTACACAAAATTGACAATTGAAATTGAACAATTGACAAATTGAAACCCATTTAATTAGTATCCTTATCCCAACCTACCCATGAAATACCCAGAATTGAGTAGTTCCGGTGGCAATCTGTAGTCTTTATCATCACTTCCACTTCACCAAGCCATGCTTCCCGAGAACTGAAGCTTCCAAATGCACGAGGCTCTATACAAAATGCCCAAATCGCTATAGGTGAGCATTTATTATTTGAAGAGTTCCATTGATTTCCCCATGATTCCGTCATCAGGTCCTACTTCTGACTGACATTGATAAATTGTTGAGAATTCATATTCACTTCACCAAAAAAAAAAACATCCCGACGAATTGACAACCTCCTTTTTCAACTGACTTCAAAAAGGAGGAGGTTCTCATTTCGTTTGTTTTGTTGTTGTGTTTGTTACGCGATCACTCCGTCAATTATGAACCGATTTTGATGGTTCTTGTTTTAATTAGTTGGTGGTGGTAGGTTATCTTCAGAGGTGGCCCCATATAAATTTTATCAAAACTGATCAGCTTTTTGCAAAAAATCAACTATTACAAAAAATATTTACACAGATGACGTTTTGGTTTGTGGTTCCGTGCAGCAAAACGTTTTGATGAGGACTTTTCATGTACACAGACTTTATTCGCATCCCGACAGGGGAGGACTAAATAGGGTTTGAACTTGAAGACGGTTTTTTTAACAAGCTCTGTTTGACTTAAAATCCAGTGTCACAGTCAATTTTAGAACTTAATATAAAAGTTTGCACACAAAACAACGATGCATCAGATGTTTTTGAGCAAATAGCAAATTCTTGTTGTTTTATATTAATTTCTAGTTTCAAAATTGACTGTCTCTTTAATGCCATATTGTGTTTTGCTATTGCTCTTTTCTTCTCCAGTACAGCACTCTTCAGCTTGTTGATGTAAAATCGCCTTTTGATAGTGTCGGTGGATATTTTACTGGTTTTTTCTTTTTTGGGTGATTGCCTTTCTTCGGAGGGCGGGGTGTGTGGACTTCGAGCACATTTTTCATCTGCAAATGAAAGACAATTATTTAAATAAATAGTTCAACCTATGAATCCAATAAATTATTTACAATTCTAGATCCATATTCCTGATTACACAATATAAACCAGACGTATAAACACATGTGTAATGTAATGTGTGCTTAGGTCTTTGAGTAATAATGCCAACCCGAATGGCCGAGTCGGCAGTGACCCTGCCTACGAAGCCAAGGGTCCCGGGTTCGAGTCCCGGTGGGGGCAAATATTTGTTGGATGGGAACAATGTTTGTACCCTAGTGATGGTTGTTTATCTATCTACGTATAATATTTATCTATATAAGTATGTGTATCGTTGTCTAGTACCCAGGATACAGGGAATCCTAGTTTGGGTCTAGGTCAATGTGTGTAAAAAGTGTCCAAGGTATTATTATTATTATGTACAAATACTAGAGTAGGCGCGCAAACTGACTTTCTTGCAGCTATGAGTAGAGTGAATTCACTCAACACCAATTCAGTCTGTGCCAAGCAGTTGCCGAGCCGTGACGCTTTTGATGCAAGAGTAAGAAAATAATTATGCCGTCATGTGCTCTGTAAAAACAACACCGTACAGACCAAAAAGCCGAGAAATAACTTTTCATACTAATTACCCTGTATTATCAGTAAAATACGCATGATCAATAATATTTTGTGAATTACAAAAATCAACAAAGCGACAGCCATGTTTTCTCTTTGAAAATCAAAGAGTAACAAGAGTTTTACATGCAGATATGAATACCAACGTGTTATGCACGTCATATATTTTGTATTTTTTTATTGCATATGAAAATTCACATTACAAACTTATGGAAAAGACATTTACAAAGGCAAGCTTATCTTTAACAAGAAATTTCTTCCAGCAAGCCCAAGATGATAAGGATAAATTTCATAGCAGTGACAGGTAGAACCTTGCGCAGTAATACCGCTCATGTTTTACTACCGCAATTAATTCCGTTGACTATGAGCTGATGTCCGCTCATAAAATCGGGTAAGCAGGCAAACTCCTCCCATATATATCATATACACATATATATCGCCCAAAAGGGCAAATTGCAGGTAGAAAACCTTCAGCATATACCGAGGCCATGGCTCACAGTAAGTTCTTAGTAAGACAACTGTAAACACAAAGGGGTTGTTTTTAGTCCGTATACCACACGAGCTGATACCCGCTCAATATGTGGGGACCCGGACATAGCAGGGAGGTCTGACTCCTGGGCATGGGTAATTCCATTTTTTCCCCTCCAACAAAAAAAAAAACCGCAATTACGAAATTACGCAATTACGCATTTGACG
The DNA here is from genome assembly GCA_949825045.1 of Argyresthia goedartella. NCBI lineage: Eukaryota > Metazoa > Arthropoda > Insecta > Lepidoptera > Argyresthiidae > Argyresthia > Argyresthia goedartella. The sequence goes on along the minus strand of OX463832.1, from coordinate 9,347,483 downwards.
AAAATTTAAAGAACTGTCAATTTATTTATTAAACTGACTAACAACATCACAACCAGTGAAAAAAATCCCATTAAAATATTGGATATGTGCATATTCTCTTTTATTTTATTCCCAAATACACAATATAGGTCGCCTGCACTATGATAGTATGCAACCAGTATAGGCAGGATTCACTCGATATGTATACTTTTGGGCAAAGGCGACTGACTGTATGTCTTCGGCACGTCGCATCTGAGCGCAAAGATTTTTATCTATGGCAACTGACACGCCCGCTCTCGTCAAGAGGCCGGGCACATATTTTGTTCGAGCTAGCGTCTCTAGTATTTATTCATTATTACTCAAAGGCTTAAGGTATACAAATAAATTTATTGCATATATTTGTAGGTATCGATGTAAATATAGACAACATACTTGAGTACCTATACTATACTATATGGAGCCCTTAAGCAGTTTATTTGCTCGTTATGCATATTTAAAACACGTTTAGTAAAATAAATAGTAGTAGAAAAAAAAAGTATTAGAAAAAAGGAGTTTACTTCGTCGTACGGTTTGAGTTGAGTGACACCGTGAAGAACGAAATGAAACGATTATTTTATTTAAAAATGAAACTAAAGATAGGTTACGTCACAATGCTATGATCATCCAGGAGCCGAAGCGAAGTGGAGAGGAGCGACGCTACCCCATGTAGTGTCGCAGAACCAAATTGGTTGCTATAGGTCACATTTTATTTGAAAACTAAATATAGGTTTGTTAGGTCACAATGAGATAACGCAACTGGAAGCCAAAGCGAAGCGGAGCGGAGCGAGACGTAAGGAAATGAAAAAGTAGACGAGCTGGCAAGATTCGGTTTAGACCTGAGATTTATTGGGCCAGAAACCAGGCTGCCTATAACTGCAACTCAAGAACAAGGAGATTTGGAGGAATCAACAGTAACTGGTGCTCAAACACAAGGAATAGGGTAAAATAGTCACAATAGAGGACCTATCACCCGCCCGTGTTCAGCGGGCATCCCAGCTCATCATCTTCATATGTACCCGTGGTACTACTGGTGGTACTTCTGGTAGTATCAATGCTGAGTCACCTATGGTCAGACGGCACAACTTTAATTTTGTGTATAATATTTCTAGTAAATGTTTTGTATGAATAAAACCATTCATAGTCTTAGAAATTTAGTGTATTTTTATTATATCATCCTGCAAATTTATTAGCCCGCAAGCAATCATTACAATTTGATCCAACTAGCCTAAACAAAATTGCGAATAATTCTTGAAATATTCTGCGTTCACTTGACGACAATATTCTTCTCGCAGACGATCTAGAATTGGTACGAATAACAAATCCGGGTTATCAATGCAGTTTGAACATGACGGGACGAAACACTCTTTGCTTCCCATTGTGAAAAACAATTAGATTTTTTAAATCATATCACAATAATAATCATTTTTTTTTTTAGGTAACGACTGACGTGAATGAAGTGATGTTTGTTTGACAGTTGACTCCACTCGTATACTTGGCTGGCACTCTGTGGTTGACATGACTGTCACTTTTTTGTGGTAGGCAAATAAATTTATTCCATTACGTCTCTAGACGTCACGTTTAATTTTGTCGGGTTAAACTTTAGCATTTGTTTTTTAAATAGACGCAATGAATAAAACAAAAATATATTTAAATTGTTTCTTAAAATGGTCTATATTTTCAAATACAATCAGAAAAATCCATGGCCAATTGAGCAGCAACTCATGGCTAATAAACATTTCTAAATCAAACAGCAATTTATATCAGTCTGAAAGGCTGTTATTTTTGTACAGCATATTAATTATTTAAAACCTGCAATTAGTAACTCATGTTGAATTAATACATATTAAGGCCTCAGAGGGTAAGAAACAAATTGTGCAGGATATAAAAGTAGCAACAATACTTACTTGTCATACGCAAAACTATATATACTATTTATGCTAAATTTTACAATAATCTTTCTGGTGTCAGAGTAGGGGTCGCCTCACTCCGCTCCGCTTCTCTTTGGCTCCCGGTTGTATTAAAAGCGTTGTATCCTAATAAACCTTTCTTTAGTTTTCAAACAGCTAGTGACCTATAGAACAACCAATTCGGTTCTGTCGTGGACTACATGGGGTCGATGTTTGCCTTACTCCCAAATCAAACAAAAGAAACCTACGAAATCATGTTCTTTTTAATAAAAATAAAAAGATCAACTCGGATGGACTCCAAAATCATTTATCATAATTTATGATTGTATAGGAATAATTTTATTTCAACAGTGATTGATTGAAATCTCTACCAAAATATTAATTTAAGTTGAAAATACTCGATCGTTGGGATTACTTAAAGTACGAGTAGATGTAAGTAAATATGTAAGACTGAATATTTTACTGTCGTATTTTTTATGTGTTTATAGTTGTTAACTCTAATTGAGAGGGTTTCTAATAAAAGTCATAATTGTGATAACTTTAAAATACTAAGTAGATGTTCATGACGAAATCATGTTGATTTTACTAATTATATTTCAAGCATATTTATGTCTTTTAATTATTTTTTTATTTATTTATTTATTGATCTTAAAAAATCCACAGCTAATACAATTATGTAAGGCAAGAAAAATTATCTTAACATTAGCCAATAACGGATTTACATTTTTTTTATATTATAAGACAAACGTACTTGGCGATTATACTTATATATAGAAATTATAACCAAAACTAGTTATACATATATGTAACTAGTGTTGATTTAGTTTTAAAATTTTTATTTATATTATTGCAAGTTGAGATGTGGTGTGCCGGTTGTGTAAGTAGTTTAGGTTGCATGTGTTGTGTAGTGGTGTGAGTGTAGTTGTACCTGTTTAGAGGTGTTAAAAATGTCTAGGTCCTTATCTTTGGAAAGCTTGTTGTAATTTAAATGACACCTATCCATGACTGAGTTTTGTGCATAGTTAGACCGAGATAGGGGGACATGGAAGAGAGGAGTGTGCCTGGTTCTTTTATTCGGAACATTTAACCGAAGTGCTGAGGAGATTAATTCAGGACAGTTCAGTCTTCCATTACACAGGTCATGAAGAAATAGCATGTCCAGGCGACGCCTCCTGACCTCGAGTGTTTGCAGTTTGTGCTTTTCCAACGAAGTATTGTAGTTCTTCAAAGGAGAGTGGTAGCCAGTGCGGTAATTAAGATGTTTAATGAATTTGTGTTGTAATGATTCAATTGACTCAATGTGGCATATATATTGGGGTCGCCAGATAGGGCTACAGTATTCTAGAACACTGCGCACGTATGAGTAGTAGAGAACCTTTATACACAGTGGGTCAGTGAATGCCTGGCTCGTTCGAAGTACAAAACCCAGGTTCTTATAGGCCTTGTCTGTAGCAGCGTCTATATGTTGAGAGAATATGAGCTTTGAGTCGAGTAAAACTCCTAGATCTCTTATTGATTTAACTTTCTCGATTGGCCTGTTATTAATTTGGTAATTGTAAAATATTGGCTTAGTCTTTCTGGTAAAGCTCAGGTGATTGCATTTAGTGAGGTTAAGACTTATCCTATTTACCGTATAATAGACACCTAGCCTACAAAGATCTTTCTGTAGAAGTGCACAATCGGAAGTTGAATTTATCTTTTTGTACACTCTTTTGTCATCGGCGTATAAAAGAAACTTTGAGTGGATAAAACAACTGCTTATATCGTATAGGAAGACAATGTAAAGGAGCGGTCCCAGCAGTGATCCCTGTGGCACTCCTGATGGGATAGCGATGAACTCGGAACGGTGTCCTGCCACGACGACTGTTTGACTTCTGTTTTTTATGTATGACTCCAGCCATCTGAGCAGATCCCCCCTTATCCCTAGCTCACGCAATTTACGCATTAATATGAAATGATCTACATGTTTGAATGCTTTCTCAAAATCCGTGTAGATCACATCTACCTGCCCTCCCTTGTCCATGCCAGTAAGCACAGCACCAGTAAAAATAGCTAAGTTTGTCACAGTAGAGCGCCCTTTGAAGAAACCGTGCTGTTCGGTCGGTATGTTTATTGAAATAACAGGATAAAGATGTTCATGTGCGACCTTTTCCATAATTTTGCCAAAAACGTTTAATATAGAGATGGGTCTGTAATGTTCTATGTTAGCTTTAGTCCCTTTTTATGTATAGGTATGATATGTGCTATCTTCCACGCCGTTGGATAAATACCATGGTTGAACGAGCGGTTAAAAAGTATGGACAAAGGTAATGCTAGGGTTTTGGCACAGTTGCGAACAAAAACAGATGGAATCTTATCACTGCCGGGGCCCTTAGATATATCAATTGTTTGCAGTATATTAAATATTTGCTCCTCTGTAACCACTATGGATTGCAGCAACTCAATACCGTTATCTGCCTTACTGATGACCTGATCGTATGACTCAGATGGTTTTATGAACATTCGTTCGAAGAAAGTACTAAATGCAGCACAGAATTCGGCTTCTGATTTTAATTCCTCATTGTTATATTTCATTATTTCAGGGTAGTTAGAACTATTTTGCCGTTTTGATTTAATATAAGACCACAGCAGTTTAGGATTAGTTATAATATTTTGTTGTGAGCGTTGTATGTAAGTTGCATGACATTCATCCTGTATAGTTTTCTGGCGTTTTCTGAGTAGGCTGAAGGAATCATAATCCAAGGGGTTCTTATACTTTTTCCAGAGGACATGGTATTTAGTTTTTTCCCTCATTACATTAATTAGTGCGCGGCTGTACCAGATGGGGTAGCGCCATGATAATCCTATTACTGACTGCGGTGCATATCTATTAACTAGATCATAGATTACGTCATAAAAACTTGAGACAGCGTCATTAACACTTAGAATATTTAAACAGGACCAGTCCTGTTTCTCGAGACACTTATTAATGCTCTCGTAATCTGCTTTCCTAAATAAGTATTTGAACTGTTTTGCTAAGGGCATGGGGGGGACCGTAATGTCAGTGGCGTCGATATCCAGAGTGGGGTGGAAAACGTCCAGTGGTACTAATTCTGTGCTAGTTCCGTGTAGCTCGATGTTAAAGTTTGTGAAAACGAGGTCAAGTGTATTACTGCATGAGTTTCTAAGGTAGTTATATTGCTGAAAGCCGTATATACGTGTATTTTCAATTGATTTATTAGATTAATTCCACTATTTTGTATCTCCACATAGCCCTTTTTCAGGTATCTAGGTTCCCCAGATTCCCAACTGATGGTGGAATTATTAAAATCACCTGCCAACAGAAAGTGATCTTCCGTATTAGCGTTGACAATGTTGGCAAAGGAGTCGAGAAATAATTGTGTGGTAGCCGGTAGATCGTGTGTTTCGCTATGAGGCGGAATATAAATTACACCGATCGATGTGCAGATTGCTAGTGGATCCAAGCGCTCGCGCATTAATAGTCAACCATATGATTTTAAGGCCGCCTGGTGTCCACTCTGGCCGGAGACGGGCTTGGAGCCGCGGCGCGCAGAGCGCCATTACGCCGCCGCCCGTCGTCAGAGTTACCCGATCGCGCCTGAATACATCGTACTGATCTAAGTCGGTCAGCTCCGAGTCCAGAATGCCACTATGAAGCCATGTTTCAGTTACCAACACGATATCGTAGTCACAGGGTGAGACAGTGTTCGAGAAGATCAGTGTTTTGGTTCTAAGACCGTTAACATTCTGGTAATAAATCCTGAGGTTATTTTTTGTGTTTAGGCCGGCAATAGATGGGATACAAACACTTTGTTGCTGATCATAATAGTGAAGCGTGATTGAATTCGACTGTGTATACGGCAGTAAATTAGACATAATGTTTGGACGTTTGCTGACTGTTGTAGGTACTGGTTATTTGCAGGTTTTTGAGGGAGTATATCAAATAATAAATGTTTGTGATTGAGAAATGGTGGGTGTGTAGGTAGTTGCGGGTGTTTGTATTGTGTAGTTAGTAAGAGTGTGTTAATGTGTGTATGAGAGTGTAATATAACAGATAGGTTACATGGACTTATAACAAACAAAGGTCGACCAGTTATTATAAAATTTTCTTTAGATCCAATTCCGATGAAATCAGTATGAAGGGTGCTTTTTCTATTTTCCTGACATAGATATGGCAGTTTTTTGTCCATACGAATTTGTATCCGCAGTCTTTTGCTTTTGCTTTGCATTTTTTTAGCAATTCCTTGTTGAAGGAAAATATGATGTCTTTTAACATAAATAAATATAAAATTATCAGTAATTACAATAGAAGGACTGCTGATAGAGGTGTTTCTTTAATCTCAGTGAAAAATAATATTAAGGTGAAACAACGGAAAGATATTCTTGCACTTCTTGCACTTACTTTTGAAAGACAAATAGAGGTATCCTGTGTTGAGTTGGATAGCCATATAATTGTTACACCGGCATCCCTAGCCTGAGCATCCGAGGTGGCAACACCCGCGCCCCACGTCAATACCAATGACTACGACCATCGGCCGGGGGGTGGGAGAAATCTCTTAAATACAAGCTTCCGCCATTCGAAGCCCTCTTTGATTGCCTCTGCTAAAGCTGTAAAATCTATGTCCGACGTCCGTCCTACTATCGTCCTGTTCCCTCCAAATTTTACTGTATATATAAGTAGTGTATTCCTCTTTTCTAAATCTGCTGTAACTTTAATATCAAATCAAGTTATTTATAAGTAAAATAGTTCTGTTGCACAAATAGTGTGAAATTGCCATAGACTTGAATAGTAGGGACAGGGCACTGAGCGCTTAAAAGTGTCGCTACAAAAACAGTACAAAATCGTGAAAATTGGACTATTTGCAATCAGTCGCGCTTGGACGGTGACAGCCGATTGACATATCGGCAGCAAAAACAAAAATGGTGACCTGCGACGTAAAAAGGTGTAAATCATACCCAAATCGCAAAACACAAAAACAGGGAGTGTCGTGTCACAAGTAAGTATTATATTTTCAATTACTTTTGGCTTTAAATTGATTATCTATAGAATATTGTTCTCGAAAAAATCCTCAAACGAAAATCAACCATTCGACTGACGTAACTTTGTAGCGACGCGCGACGCACAGTGAAACTGCCCGCTTCCTATAATTGAAAAACGATCCGATTTGGTTATTTTTCTATTCGTAATGTCAAGATTACTATTCGTAATGTCATTAGATTACTATTCGTAATGTCATTTGGTTACCCCCCCCCCCCCCCCCCTATTTCAGTCAGTTAGAGTTTGTATTTCACTGTTTTCGTTTTAATTTACAAATGTAATTAATTTCATTTCGTCGTATTTACGTTGAAATATAAGGTACACTATCCGCGGTTTACGAGGTGGCAGAGGCACAACTGTGCCCATTTTCAGCCAGTGTTTCAATACTTAAAAAAAAATTTAGCTAGATATTTTTTATTTCTACTCTTAATCACCGATTAAAAGTCACCGGGTATTTGAGAGTTATCCGTAGATCAACTTTCTAATATTGTGTCTATACACCACAAATCGGAACGTGACCGACCGTGACGCCGTTACAATTTTTCGTACTGTCTTGGTTCCAACAGGGGCGCTATTTTTCTTAGCCTCAGAATGGTAAGAAATTTAGTATGGGAAGGCCTATCCTTAGTATTTATATCGATGGAAATTGCTGTAATTTTGTGTTATTATTCATAGAGATTAGTTGCTGTAATAATAGATTCAGTCATTTCTAAATAAAAAGTAATTGTAGTAAAGAGCAAGCCTTTCTCTTTTTATCCTGCATAATATAATTGTTTGTGTCTACAGGCCACCGAGGGATGAAAAAGGCCATGGCAATTTCGAAATATTTGAGAAAATTATGGAGGAAGCTCTCACTAAACTATGTAATAACTGAAAAAAGTTAAATTATTTGTGGCGATCTTAATGTAGATTTGCTTGTAGGAATAACAATGAAACAACGATTAATAACTTTATTCAAATCGTTTAATTTATGTCATGTATTTTTAGAGCCGACTAGATTTACACTTACCAGCCAAACTTGCTTAGATAAAGTTTTTTGTGACTGTGCATTCACAAGTAAAAGTGTAATTACCTGCTTACCTTCCGATCACAGTGGTCAAACAGTTCCATTCCCAATTGCTATTAAGGATAAGACTGGTCCATCATTTAGTAGGGCTATTACATCCCATAGACTAGAGACATATACGAAAAACTTAGATCCCAAACAAAATCTACTCAGACTTCTTCAACATTATTCAGACAGAATTCAATAAAGTTTTTAAATTAAAGAAAGTCAGTGACAACGGTAAATCTAAATTTAATGACAGGGCAACATTTGGAATTCGTAAAAGTAGAGTTATCTTGTATGACCATTATGAACAAAAACCTATAACTTTGATCGAAAATGTCATGACTATGTTAAAAATATTCCAAAACTTTCAAATAGGTTTGTAGAACTGCAAAAACTTTACACATTGATAGAAAAATTCAAAATTCAAATAATAGAATGAAACAGTTTGGCAAATAACAAACCGTGAAACTGGCAAAGTTATACCAAGGGACAATGATTTCTGCCTAAAGATAGGTGATGATGTTGTTAAATCCAGCGCTGATTTTGAAATATTTTTCACCAATGTACCCTTACTCACAACAGTGCCTGTAGACAAGTGACATCGCTAAGGATAGCGAGTCGAAGCGATAACTTTTTATGTATGCGATTTGACATTTGGATTCACTACGTGACGTCACCTTAGCGATTCCAAATGTCATATCGTCATAATGTCATTTTATGTATGCATAAAAAGTTATCGTTTCGACTCGCTATCCTTAGCGATGTCACTTATCTAGGGGGGCAGATCGTCTAAATTCATCTCCATACGAAGCAGAGACTTTATTAAAAAATAACACTAGCGTCAGTAAGGTATATTTAAAATTTCATCATGTATATCCCCAGGACATTCTCAAAATGTTTAGATTGCTTAACTTAAAAAATACGGAAGACCTGTGGGGTATATCAGTCAAAGGCATTGGTTCAGTAATTCTAGTTATAGCCCCACACTTAGCTTATATATACAATAAATGTGATGACGATGGGGCTTTCCCAGACCTCATGAAACACAGTAAAGTGATACCTCTGTTCAAGTCGGGAGATAAGGGTGATCCTTCAAATTTCAGACCAATATCTGTTCTTCCAACACTAAGTAAAATATTTGAAAAGATTATACTCAATCAAATGCTCTCACACTTGAACCGTACAAAACAACTCCACGGCAAACAATACGGTTTAACTAGGGGTAAATCAACTACGGATGCAGGTATTACCCTTATATCTCATATTTATTCTGCATGGGAGGCCGCACAGGATGCTATCAGAGTTTTTTGCGACCTGTCGAAGGCGTTTGATTGTGTTAATCATAATACGCTATTAATTAAATTAAATCATTATGGAGTTAGAAATAAAGCGTTGGATCTACTAAGATCATACCTAAGCAATATAATTCTAAAGGCAGAAGTTAACGGCGTTAAATCTGATGGATCGGGTGTAAAAATTGGCGTTCCACAAGGTTCCATATTAGGCCCTTTCTTATTCCTGGTATATATTAACGATCTGCCTTTCATGGTAGAGAAATTAACTGACATAGTGTTGTTTGCTGATGATACTTCAATGGTCTTCAAATTGAAAGACAAAAAGGAGATTTTTATGATGTTAATGGTGTATTGTCTTTAACCTTGAATTGGTTCACATTTAATAATTTATTGTTAAACGCTGGTAAAACCAAGTGTATCAAATTCTCAATTCCACATGTCAGGCAAGTTGAGACCAGTTTAGTGTTTAGACAACAGCACGTTAGAATTAGTAAATGATATGAAGTTTCTTGGAATAACCACTGATAGCAAATTGCAGTGGGGACTCCACATAGATAAATTAGCTGGTAAATTAAGTTCTGCGGCTTACGCTGTTAGGACCATCAGATAAAGCACGGATGTGGCTACATCTAGGCTAGTATATGTTAGTTACTTTCATAGTTTCATGTCCTATGGTATCTTGTAGTGGGGGAAAGCAGCGGATATTCAAACTATTTTTATTTACAGAAAAGAGCTATTCCAGCAATTTATAATTTAAAACGAACAGTCTCCTTAAGAGAGCTTGTTAAAGAAATTGAGATACTAACTGTAGCTAGTCAATTTATTTTCGAAAATATAATGTATGTACGCAAGAACCTTACTACATTTTCCAACTTAGAGATAGCTGTAATGATAACCTAAGAAATAATCACAGAGTATGTGTGCCCCGATTTAGACTCGCGAAGGTTAGCAATTCTTTCAAGGGTCAGTGCATTATCTACTATAATAAGATACCTCTGAAGATTTTGAAATTGCCATTTGAGCAATTTAAAAAGCATGTTAAAGCGACTTTGCCGAAAAAGGGATATTACAATGTTCAAGATTTTTTAAATAACAGGACTGTATGGGGTTAATCTAGCTCAACACAGACCTTGCTGTTAATAATTTTGTAATTATTTAGTGCTGCTTATTAATCATAATAATTAAATTATTCATATGTGTATGAGTTAAACACAACCTATATTTAAAAGAGATCTGAAAATAAATCTGTGGGAGTTTTTACGCCCTTCTTCTCCCACAGTGGTCCAATGAAGAGAAGAGGCAAAAATGACGTTTGCTAAGTATATGTAAATATCTACAGTAATAAAGTACTTTGACTTTTGACTTTTTGTAACAATTTTAGACAATGACTAATAAATATACAATTAGCTTATTGGAAAAATTGTAAAGCTATCATCAATTTATTTATGAAACGTTTTATACATATAATTGATGTTAATAATATCCAGTATTTCTGATGAAATATGATTTTTTTAAACGCGCCTTAGGTACTTAAAAATCGTGGCAAATATTCAAATTCAAAGTTTTATTTAATTGCGGAAAATGTAGCTGATTCCATCCAACATTGACATCTGTTACCTAATCTTTATCAGCGTAAATCCTATTAAGTTCACCTACCCCACCACCACTCTCTGCATAAAGAGAATCGCCACAATCATCGATGAATGAATGTTCTGCAGGACAAACACTGATCATCAGTCCCCGTGAAGTTCTCCCACATTACTTGCGTATAGTCAAACTGATGAGCGAAACCCTTTCGCTCTTGTTATGCAGATTTTGCCCTTATAGCATCCTTTGATACAAACAAAGGATCCGATGGTTCTGTTTGTATTGTACGCAACTGTCTTCGGCTCACGGTGAATACGACACAATTTAATCTTCTTAATAAGGCCTTGATCTTCGGCATATGCCACGCATTGCTGCCGCATACCCAATTCCTGACTGAACTATAAAGCTCATCATGTGTACATAAACAAGTTTCGTTTGCGGTTGAAGCTGAAAAACGGAGCCTCATCGTCGGAACTGTCTGAACTCGTAGACAATGGTGGCGATTCCTCACGAGGAGGCCGCCGTGATGATCCACTCGTCTAAACACTCAAAACTTTATAAGTAATCCACAATCATCATCATCATCATCACCCTCTCACAGCGGGACCCACTGTTGGGTATAGGCCTCCTCATAAACACGCCATTCAGAATGGTCCTGCGCCACCCGCGTCCATTGCTTTCCTGCCACCCTCGCCACATCTTCGGACCATCTGGCAGTGGTCTGCCGACCGATCTTTGCCGACCGACCACAATAACCACTAAAAATTACAAAACAATGTTGCTTAGGTTTATATCTACTAGCTTTTGCAAGATCGTATAATTTGATATAACAGATACGTAAAAAACGATTAGCTTCTGTCAAATATAGTTTCATTGTAAGAAAATCCATACCAAAAAAAGGTGATGGTTTTTGAGCGGCAACATATAACAGTCCTGCCGCAGGCCTGCAAATTGTTGCTCATAGTACGAAAAAACAGGGCAGTTGAGTTTAGGTACTGCTATAAGAGTTAGTATTAGGCCTCTAGCTATAAGAGTTGGTAGTAACCCACCTGCTTTTCCGTATTAAGAATAGTTCGAAAAAGCAGGGCAGTTCAGTGTCTAACATATAGTACATTACTTAGTGTAGTTATTTATTTATCCTATTTGTCTGATGTGAGCCATGGTGACGGATAAACCTCCGGATCTTCGGCTGCCTCCGGACATAAATGAATACCCTTCCCCTCCCCTTTTTCCTTCAGGAGATTCGCAGAATTTAAGTTCGCAACGCAAAAGCACAGCTGACGATGGTGGTACCACCGCTGGTACATCTCCAAAAAAAACTGCAACGGACCTGACCCAATCTCAACCTTCAATTCAGACGTTTTACATAGCTAGTCCTCATCGCAAGCCCAGTACTTCCAAGGTGATAATGTCTCTTTTGTTTTTCACGTCTCTCGCGGAAGTAGGTAGAAGCCTCATCCGGTAGCGCTCTAAAACCGATTGAGTTTGGTCACTTCCTCTTCAGTAACAAAATTAATGATGTAGCAAGGGATGGCGTGAAAAGTGTAGGCCGTAACCGAATTGAAATCAAATTTGTGTCTGCAGAAGCAGCAAATTCATTTGTTACCCACCCGGCCTTGGCAAGAGCTCAATATGTAGCCACTATATATACGTACAATGTTACTCGTATGGGCGTAATCCGTGACAAACCTGTTGAATGGAGCATCGAGGACCTAGCAGGATATCTGCAACTCCCTCCCAATTGTGGACCTCTGCTAAAGGCCAGACGCATTAATAGGAAATCTACGAACCAAGAAAACACAGCAATATATGTACCAACTCAGTCCGTGGTCATAACGTTGGGCGGTCAAATTCTCCCGGAGACAGTATTCTGTTTTTATAACTCTCTCCTGGTCGAGCAATATATTTTCCCCACCGTTCAATGTGTCCATTGTTGCCGCTTTGGGCATGTAAAATCGTAATGCCGGTCAAAGCCGATATGTTACAAATGCTCTCAGCCCCACCCGGGTGACTCTTGTAAAACTAATACAGACTCCTGTCTATATTGTTCAGGCCCGCACAGGGCAACCATAAAAACTGTCCTGAATTTCATAGACGGAGGTCTATCAAGATAATAATGTCACAAGAAGACATTTCTTACAGAGAAGCCTTACAAAGAAGACCGTTTCACCTTCACATTTACCGGAACAATATTTGTTACTATAACTCCATCTCAAGAATGTGCCGTTTGTACAACGATCTCTCCAGTGAATACCCAGATCTTGATATTTATGAACCTAGACCGCATGAATTTATTAAATTAATTAACTCTGCTCTGTCCCAGCCATCTTCAAACAATTAGAATTAGATTTCTATTCTTTTTTATATGTTTGATCAATAAATCATGTAATAGAATCATAAACACATTAAATTAAGTTTTACTATGTACACATAGTTTGGGCTACAGTCCAGCACAAAGACCTGTATTGATGTATTATTGTCTCAAATGGCTGTATTCTGTTTTGTGTACTTATTAAATAAATAAATAAATAAATAAATAAACAAATGCGAACCTTTTGAAACTCCTCCTGTCCACAATCATAAATATGATGACCAAGTTCAGCGACTGCCCCCCACCCCCCAATGTGAGTGAAGGTCTTTGTCAAGTCTTCAAATCAGTAAGCTCTTTTAACTCCCAAAAACATCGCCAAGGCCCTGCAGTGGAATTGCAGAAGCATTAATAACAAAAAATCTGATTTGATATTTCTAATTAATAATGATTGTCTTAATTTTTTGCGCGAAGAATGCTGATTCTTGGCTTCCGTTAAAGTGGCAACATCGAGGCGTTGACCGACATGTGTCATTCAAAAAAATGGCGACTTGCCTTTGTTGCCTACGCGTATTTCGTTCGTTTTTGAAGAAAATTATACTTTGTAAAAGCTACATATGATACAACTAAACTTACATTACTACTCTTATATTTTTCTGTAAACAAAGAATGTAATTACTTAATTTACAAAGAAAGATAAGATTAGTAATTCAAGTTAGTTACATTCATGAACATGGAAGCCAAATCCTATACATGAGTAATATATACGTTCTTATATCTATACACAGAATTTAGTTCCGGAACTGAAATGCAGATTTCGCTTACATTGAAAAGTGGTTGCACTTTTTTCACGCAAGAAGGCCCACTTTTTCTATATGTATTACATTACTCTTTGCTATTGTGTTTGCGTTTCTTGCTAGAAAATATGCTTTGTCTTTTCCGATAATGCCTTTATGGGCTGGAACCCAAATGCAAACTATATTTAAACCCTCAGTCCTTAGAGTCTTCTAAATAGTTTGAGTTAGTTCAAATCTGTTGTGGTTCAAAGCCGTAAGTGCACTCATGCTATCTTAGGCTATAATTCACTTGTCGGACTGTTCATTTGATCTGAATATGCTGCAGTGCTGAGAGGATGACTAGAGCTTCTGCTGTTGGCATTCTCGTCTAACTTCATTGCGTGGCCAATCTTCAAATGGGAGTCGTAAATTGTTTCAGAGACATTGTGATTATTTTTGGCTTCATTAGTGTAGGCACATCTGAAGTGAATATTTTGATAGTAGCTCATAGAACTCTTGTTTGTTTTTCAGTGCCTTTTCTATGATGACCTCTATCTTTGGATATTTACCAAGAAAAGATCCTTGATAGAATGGCCAGCTGTCAGTCTTGTTATTATTGTATCTAGCCAGAAAATTTGTTATTTCAGATAAGTTCTGAAGCAAGTATATGGAACCAGGAGGCAAAGAAGACTCCAAATAATATTCGTGCTCAGGGAGTCAGTTAAAATTAATGATTTATTTAAACTACGGGTGTTAAGGAACACAGTCATTACTAGTTAGGTAGTGAAACATCTGGTCGCCGAATACACTTTCTGGAATTCCCCACCGGCAGTTTAAGTTTGTATAGTTTTATTGTCCTTTAGCTCGTAGTCATTATATTTGTTAGCATTAAGATTATATTGTAAATATTTCGCCACTATTGTTGATCGTCTGTGTTAGTATTGTTTCCTTTTGCCGAAAAGGCATACTGTGAGGTGAGGTTTGTGTCGGCGCCTTTGAGGGCACAGCTGCATTGCAGTTTTATGAGCAGGCCTGCGCACTTAGTCATTAAGTAGAAAACGATTGTGAAGTTTTTGTAATACTACTGTAGTGTGCGTAGGCCCAGCAACTTTATATTTCGACTATTGTCATTTATTCCGTTCAGTTCGACCGAGACCTTCGACGACGCCGCTGGAAGCTCTGCCCGTGCGAGCCTGTTCAACTCCCCTAGCTTCAGCGTGCGACGTTCGTAGGTTTTCTTAGTGACAGTGTTGTAGTGCTTCGTTTGAATCCCCCTGTATTCGTGTCTAGGTTAAGTTCCCTGTGTGTTTATAAATATATTCGTGCTGATTTGTATCGCGTCGTACTTTTATTGGACCCCGCGCCGAAAACTATCCCGGTAGTCTCTTACATTTTGGTCCTTCGAGCCGGATAGTATGTCGGAATCAGCCGGATATATTATGACCAGGAGCAAGTCGCGAAGGGTGAACGAAGACAACATGTCAAACTCAAACGATGTGGAACCAACGGCGGGTAGCAGTAGCAACTACCAAGAGGATATATCGCTCCCGGTACAGCCTCA
This sequence comes from Argyresthia goedartella, assembly GCA_949825045.1. Lineage (NCBI taxonomy): Eukaryota > Metazoa > Arthropoda > Insecta > Lepidoptera > Argyresthiidae > Argyresthia > Argyresthia goedartella. The sequence continues at coordinate 9,331,942 of OX463832.1, read as the reverse complement.
GGCCCTAAACACTTCGACGACGAATAGTAATGGCATCCCGACCGTTCGTGGAACATCACGGCCTGGAAGTAAGACGTCGAGTGCTAGCAGGCTCAGCAGAGAAGCTCGGATGAAGAGAGCGCAGTATGAAGCGGAGCTCGAGCTTCAAAAGTTAACGGAGGAAAAGGTGCGTGCGCGTTAGCGCGTCATACAGAGCAAGTTGGAGCTTGAAATGGCGGAAATCGAGGCAGAAGATGCAGAAAGCGAAGAGGACGATGAATTACGTCACGCTGGTACGCCCGCATATTCAGTGGAAGCGTGGTTGAAGAATGCACAACCACCGGCGCCGGTCGCATCGCCGCGGCCATCGTTACGAGCTTCGCCGCCGCCGTCGCCAGTCCCTGTACCAAGAACAGCGCCGCCGACACCACCGCCACCGCATGTGACAACATCGCAATGCCCGCCTAAGGAACCACACGCACGTGAGCCGTCGACGGAGCGCCGCCGCAGCACAAGTATTGATATGTTGAGGGAAGCCATCAGCGGCATGACTCGACCTAGACCTGTGCCCAAGCAGGCGTACGAAATCCCCAAATTTGATGGGAACCCTACAGATTGGCTCGGGTTCAAAACGGCGTACGAAACTTCGACGGCAGCTTACGAGTTTAAGCCGTTCGAGAATGTGGCGCGACTACGGGTTGCGCTAGTTGGGGACGCAAAGGTGGCAGTAGAAGACTTGCTGCGATCAGCTAGTGACCCAGGTGAAGTAATACGCGCGTTGGAAGACCCATTTGGACATCCAAGTTTATTGCTGGACTGCGCATTAAAAAAGGTGAAAAATCTTCCTCGCGTCAGCGAAAGTGGTCGCGAGCTTCGTAGTTTTACCGCCGCAGTCCGAAACTGCGTAGCGTTGTTGAAAGCTGTGCGTGCAGAGGGGTACATCAACAACCCCCAAATAGTTAATGAGTTGCTGGCAAAGCTTACGCCCTATCAGCGGGCGCAATATGGCAAATCTCTCAGGCCGATTAGTCTCACCTCGTTCTTGCTTAAAACTCTCGAACGTTTGTGCGAGAGACACCTGAGAGATGGAGCGTTAAAACATATACCCTTACACAAGAATCAGCATGCATATAGTTTGGGTAAGTCTACTGAATCGGCTCTCCATGCAGTTGTATCCACAATTGAAGAGGCGATTCAAAACAAATGCATCTGTCTTGGAATTTTTATTGATATAGAAGGTGCCTTTGACAAGACGCAGTATAGCAGTATAAGTGCATCTCTAACAAGGCATGGGGTGTCAACAGCTGTAAACAACTGGGTCACAAACATGCTTAACAAACGTATCGTGCGTCTAGCTGGAGAGTCCCTATCGGCGGAGGTAGTGCGGGGATGCCCGCAGGGAGGAGTGCTCTCCCCGCTTCTGTGGAATCTGGTCATTAACGACCTGATTACCAAGCTTAACGCTAATGGATACTACACCGTAGGATACGCCGACGATTTGGTAATCCTCATCACAGGTAAATTTGCGAGCACAGTATGCAACCTTAAACAAACAGCTCTTCGCATCGTGGAACGCTGGTGTTTAGAATATGACCTGGCGGTTAACCCAACAAAAACGGTAATGGTCATGTTCACTAACAATAGGGCTCTTGGTAGGTATACCCTACCTAAGCTCTTTGGAACGGAACTCCAGCTAGCAACTGAGGTGAAGTACCTGGGCATAACCTTGGACAGCAAGCTCAACTGGAGTAGCCACATCGACAACAAACTAAAGAAGGCGAGTATTGCTTTCTGGCAGTGTCGGAGAATGGTGGGGAAAAAGTGGGGACTTTCTCCCAACATCATTCTTTGGCTGTACGTAACGGTGATCCGTCCTCTTGTCTGCTACGGAGCTGTGGTGTGGTGGACCAGGACCAAACTAACCACAATGGTAAGCAAACTCCAAAGCTTCCAAAGGCTGGCCTGCATGGCTATCACAGGTAGTATGAGAACTACTCCAACAGCAGCAATGGAGGCCATGCTGTGTCTTCCGCCACTCCAGCTATATATTAAGCAGGAGGCCGCGTCATCTGCGGTGAGACTCAACACCTTAGGACTTTGGAGGAAAAACAGGACCTCACACACCGCCATCCTAGGGGAAGTTTACAAAAAATTTCCCATCTCTATGGCTTGCAGTGACAGAATCCCTAAACAATTTGTTTTTGACAAAAAATACAATATACAGTTACATGAAGACCATCGGGTTGAGGGGCTCGACGTTAAAGAGCTCAGAATTTTTACCGATGGTTCAAAAACTGAAGCAGGCACTGGTTCAGGCACCTTCTCGGAGGACCTAAACATCAAGATAGCCATTCCACTGGGTGCCCATAATACTGTCTTTCAAGCTGAATGCATGGGCATCATCTCGGCCGCTAATGCCATAGCATCGAGAAAGGTAAGAGATTCCTCCATTCGAATCCTCTCGGATAGCATGGCCGTCCTACAAGCCCTAAATAGCAACACTATTAACTCAGGGCTAATCTACGAGTGTCACAAACGACTAATGGAGGTATGTCAACACAACCGCGTAATCCTTCAATGGATAAAAGGACACAGCGGATCAAGAGGTAACGATGCAGCGGATGAGTTGGCGCGTAAAGGATCTAGCTTGACAGCGTATGGTCCCGAACCTATCATCCCTCTTCCCTTCAAGATGGTACGCTCATTTCTGAGAGAGTCGACCAGGAATGATCATGCCACTCTTTGGACAAACCATGAGGAGTGCAGGCAGGCTAAGCTGGCCTTGCCGTCCCCTAGCGCTAGGCTGGCTAAGACCTTGCTTCGACTTAGTAGGCCGCGCATGCGACTGGTAACTGCAGCACTTACTGGCCATGGTTTCTTTAACAAACATCTATATGTCCTAGGTGTTACCGACAGCCCCCTTTGCAGAGCCTGCTTGGAGGCAGAAGAAACGGCTGCTCACGTCCTCATGGAGTGCACAGGAGTAGCGGACTACAGGGCTAAACACCTCGGTCAATCGAGGGACCTTCCAGGGATAGTCGGTAACGTAAAGGGCCTACTGGCGTTCCTGGAGGAGTTGGGTTGGCTCGAATGATGTCGCATTCCCACCCACACGCAAAATAGGCGCTTTCGTCGTCGAGTTGCGGAAACCAGCCCGTCTTACAATTGACATTGACATTGACAACGTCGAGCTCCACATATTTGGAGATGCCAGCGACAAGGCATACGCGGCTGTCGCGTATTTAGTTGGGCAGAACAGCCAAGGCGAACGCGTTTGCAGTATGGTACTGGGAAAGGCACGCGTGACGACGTTAAAAGTAGTTTCTATCCCGCGGTTAGAGCTGCAGGCTGCGGTACTGTCATGTAGATTGGCGCAGACGGTGAAAAAGGAAATTCACATCTCCATAGCACGTGAATATCTATGGACTGACTCGAAACCCGTTTTGAATTGGACAAACTCCGATGCGAGAGATTACCAAACGTTTGTGTCTCATCGCCTAGCTGAAATAGATAGCCTGTCACGACGAAGCGACTGGCGCTGGGTTTCTTCGAAAGATAATCCCGCCGACGAGGCGACCAAAATGACCTGGCCTAACGACAAAGGCATGTGGCTCTCCGGCCCGCCATTCCTCTGTAATCCACAGGTACCATGGCCGGAACGCGAGGGTGAAGAGGAAAGCGCCCCGGATCCAGAGCTCTTAGAGAGGGCGCTAACGACGGTAGAAGCAGAGCTGCCGTTGGTCGACACTACGCGCTTCTCAACGCGGACACGGGCTCTGCGCGCTGTTGCGCGCGCACTGGCGTTCATTGGTGCATGCAGACGGAAGCAGACGGGGGCGCTGACGGTGGAGAACCTACAGCAGGCTGAGTTGTGCTTGTTGAAACAGGCCCAAGCGCAGTCCTTCGGTGAAGAAATGCGTACGCTGAATTCCGGTCGCGCGCTACCGCGGTCTAGCCGCCTTCTAAGTCTTGACCCTATCTTATTTGAACTAGGGCGGTTGGGGGCCGCAGAAGAGTTGTCCTTTGACGAGAGACACCCAGTGCTACTGGATGGCAGCAGTCAGGTTGCTCGACTGCTGGTACAGCACTACCATGCGCGTGCGCTGCACGCCAATCACGAAACGGTGGTCAACTTGCTGCGAGAGAGATATTGGATGACGCGGCTGCGATCGACGGTTAAAGCTGTCGTTGCGCGCTGCCAATACTGCAGCGTGCAAAAGGCATGCCCGACCTGTCCGAAGATGGGAGATTTTCCGTCTGTTCGGCTCACTAACACACGTCGTGCGTTCGTAAACTGCGGAGTCGATTATTTCGGCCCTATGGAAGTGAGCATCGGAAGGCGTCGAGAAAAGCGGTGGGGTGTATTGTTCACCTGCCTAGCTACTCGCGCCTTACATTTGGAGTTGGCTGCATCATTGAGTGCCGATTCCGCTATCCTGGCCTTGCGGCGCTTAATAGCGCGCCGTGGGCAACCTGCAATGATCCTGAGCGACCGCGGTACGAACTTTGTCGGTGCCGCCCGCGAGCTGCGCGCCGCGCTAAAGAAGATGGAACATGAGCGTGTGCGTGACGAAGCTATCGCCAAAGGGATTGAGTGGCGTTTCAACCCTCCGGCCGCCCCACATATGGGTGGCTGCTGGGAACGCCTGGTGCGCTCCGTGAAGAATGCGCTGCGGGTGACTCTGAAGGAACGAGCCCCGCGCGAGGAGGTGCTGCACACTCTTCTACTGGAAGCCGAGCTGGTTATTAACAGCCGGCCCCTTTCCTACACCACAACAGACCACGAGGAGCCTGTGGTGCTCACACCGAACCACCTACTGCTGGGTACGGCCACCGGCGACACACGCCCGGCCCTGTATAACCCCGGAGACGTCGATTCGCGGCGCCTATGGAAGAAAGCAAACGCACTGGCAGACATGTTCTGGCGCCGCTGGCGTCGCGAGTACCTGCCGACGCTTCAGCGTCGTCATAAGTGGGAGAATGCGTCTCCATCAGTGAAAGTGGGTGATGTTGTGTTAATTGTGGACGGCAATCAGCCGCGAAATATGTGGCCCAGTAGTGATGGACAAGTGAGAGTGGTAGATGTAAGGACATGTAAAGGGATGCTGCGTCGACCAGTTGTCAAACTAGCTGTGTTACCTACCGACGGTCATGTGTAGCTATCGGTGGAACCCTCTTGCTCGGGGGTGGAATGTTAAGGAACACAGTCATTACGAGTTAGGTAGTGAAACATCTGGTCGCCGAATACACTTTCTGGAATTCCCCACCGGCAGTTTAAGTTTGTATAGTTTTATTATCCTTTAGCTCGTAGTCATTATATTTGTTAGCATTAAGATTCTATTGTAAATATTTCGCCACTATTGTTGATCGTCTGTGTTAGTATTGTTTCCTTTTGCCGAAAAGGCATACTGTCAGGTGAGGTTTGTGTCGGCGCCTTTGAGGGCACAGCTGCATTGCAGTTTTATGAGCAGGCCTGCGCACTTAGTCATTAAGTAGAAAACGATTGTGAAGTTTTTGTAATACTACTGTAGTGTGCGTAGGCCCAGCAACTTTATATTTCGACTATTGTCATTTATTCCGTACAGTTCGACCGAGACCTTCGACGACGCCGCTGGAAGCTCTGCCCGTGCGAGCCTGTACAACTCCCCTAGCTTCAGCGTGCGACGTTCGTAGGTTTTCTTAGTGACAGTGTTGTAGTGCTTCGTTTGAATCCCCCTGTATTCGTGTCTAGGTTAAGTTCCCTGTGTGTTTATAAATATATTCGTGCTGATTTGTATCGCGTCGTCCTTTTATTGGACCCCGCGCCGAAAACTATCCCGGTAGTCTCTTACAACGGGATTCTGCAAAAACCATTGCTTCTAAAATAGCCGTAGCTTCCCCTGTAAACACGGATGAAAGAAGAGGGCATTTAAAGGACAAAATTATTTTTACTTTAACTGAATTTAATTTAATCGTATGGAACTGAATCTCGAAATGTTATCTTATAGTTGTAAAAAGATATCGATAATGTATTTGTAATTATTTGATTTCTCACCATGTGTATTATGTTATGTGTGGCGCTTTGGGTCCCAACCTGTTATGTTGTAGGTACTTACATCATATTTGTATAATAATAAAATAAAATAAAAATTATACGGAATTTTGGACCCCAGATCGCTGCTTCAACGTTACGGTCATCAGAGAGTTTAGATGCATCGGTGAAAATTGGTAGCCAGTCAGGCCATGTTTCGATTAATATCCTGTTAAAGTTTCTGTTTCCAAATAAATTGTCCTTTTCAATGTCAAAATTTAAACATATATTGGGTTCATATATGATATAAAGCTTCTGAGAAGCCATGTAAGATCATTTAATGATTTGTATCCACGCGACGTAATGCGCTGGATGAGTCTTTGTAGTTTAGAGAGTAGAGAATGGGATGAGACCTGAGAAAGTTTAAAGAAAAATTATCGCATAAATACTGTCTACGGAGATGAAAAGGAGGGTCTACGCATTCGACCTGAACTATTCGAAGGCACTTTCCACTTTCACTTTGCCTGGGTTCTCATCCTCCTCTAGTTGGATAAAAATACCTTCAGGCCCAAGGATCCATGCTCGGACCGCTCCTTTTTCTATATTTGTTAGAATATTGATGGCATTATAAAAAGAGCAAATAAGGCTTTGGGTTTTGTTATAAGAACCTGCTCTCAGTTTACACGTATTAAGGTTATTAAAATCTTGTATTGTGCTTATGTACGTAGCATCCTCGAGTATTGTTCACAAGTTTGGAACCCTGGATATGAAATTTACATAGATAGTATTGAGTCCATACAGCGTAGATTTCTGCGATATCTGCGACATAAGAGTCATTTTATTGATAATTACTTTAGTGGCGCACATCTAACCTAGCAATAACGTGGGTCTATTCTATAGCAGGGCGGGAAGTTGAAAAAAGTGCTGGTTTTTATTTTCTCGTAGATAAAAATACTTATTTTATTGGCTAAACTTGTGTTTTAGGCATCAAAATGCCTTCTGAAAGTGGTGGCGACGGTTCAGGCACGCCTGAGGCCAAACAACGAATGTGGTGTGATACATCAGGAGCAATTCTGCAAGATCAGGATAAATACTATCGGCCTTACTCCAAACCCAATTACAAACGAGTGTACCCGGACAATTCAACAAACACGGAGTTTCCGGTATTTGTTGAGAATACAAAGGACGTAAAGCTTGGAAATAAAGACCCTCTCCAAACACAAAATTTATTCTCGAAATATATCAAAGGACAGTACGAAATTAACAGAGTCAACGCACATAAGCTACAAATTACCTTCAAGCAGGCTAGCGCAGCTAATGACTTCCTCAACAATAACGACGACCTTCAACAACACGACATGCGTGCATACATCCCTGCATCCTTTGTGGAGAAGATAGGAGTAGTACACTTTGTTCCCGAGGAAATGAGTAACGAGGAGCTGTACAGGAAACTTTCTTGTGAGTACGAGATAGTGGCGGTGCGACGCTTCATCAAGAAGGATCCCGAAGGTTACCTTTACCCATTAAAGACAATATCTGTGACATTTGTATCCAGTACTTTGCCGGAGTACATATATTTAGACAGATGGCGAGTAAAAGTAAAAACATACATACCACCGGTAATGCAATGTTACAATTGTATGAAATTTAACCACTCTGCTAGAATTTGCAAGAATGCTCAGGTTTGCTCCATATGTGCGGGTGGACACTCCTACAAAAGCTGCGACAAAACTGATGAAATTAAATGCAGCAATTGTGGGGGGGGCCCATTTAGCCATATCGAAGTTATGCCCTGTAAAGGAGGCAAAAATAAACAAAAACAAAAGTATGAGTTATGCTAGTGCTGCAGCAAACTTTAATAATCCAAAGAGTTTTCCAGCTCTTCCACCATCCAAAGTAAAGAACACAATTCTAAAACAGGCACCAACAATACCCCTGAATAAGACTGATGCTAGGACATCTAAAAATAATGATAATGTGAGCATTATAAATAATGATAAAGTGAAAATGCTATAGTAAAAACTTTAGTTACACTGGGGAATGATAATGCACCTATGACCACATTAAAAATTAGAGAAGTTCTTATGAAAAATTTGTCAATCTAATGGATACATTTCTAAGAATAGTACAGCCGCAGATAATATTCAGAGCATTAATAGTAAAAAAACCCCTTCTCAAAACATATTTAACTGAAAACAATATTGATATATATTTACTAAATGAAACATGGTTAAAAAAGACTAACAGTAATATTAATTTTCCTGGTTATAATTTTATATTTAAGAACGCTAAAAATGAACATGGCGGTGTAGGTATTTTAGTCAAAGATGCAATTAAATACAAAATCCTTAATACAGCTTTTTATCAAGATATACAGTCTATTGCGATTTCTGTGTCGACGGAAACAGGACCTCTTTCACTTCTAACTGTTTATTGCCCTCCTAGAAACAAAAATAATGGGATTAGTAGAATTAGAATTTGTAAACTAAGAAATATTATTAGAAATTTACCTAAACCTTGTTTAGTATCTGGAGATTTTAATGCGCACCATATCGCATTCGGGTGCTGCACTACTCAGTCCAGAGGAAAGGAATTATATGATTTGATTGACGAGGCTGATTTATGTATACTAAATACTGGTAGCCCTACAACAGTACAGGCTCCTAATAAGAACCCATCAGCAATAGATGTTACTTGTGTTAGCCCGGATATTGCTCCTCTTTGTGAATGGAAAGTTGGTGAAGACACACTAGGAAGCTATCACTATCCTACATACTTGCAGCCTTACTAATAAAAAAATATAGAAGGTGTATACACTAGAAATAAGCAAAACCTTACTAATAAACACAAAATAGGCCAATCGGATGTATACAGCTGTTATAACAAGTGCATAGTTTGTATGAAGATTTATACACTGCCTAAACAGACTATTGACCTTGTTTAGTGACTGAATAAGGAGAAAAATGGCGGTCCGCTCGACACACATGATTTTGACGTTTGAGTTTGAGGTTATTTTGAGTTAATTGCTATTGGTTTGCGTTCTCGTCTTTATTACGAAAACCTGGAAATGGATTCATTGGACTTTGTGGAAGAATTAGATGTTATGGATGTGCAACTTCTCCATGTAATAGAGAATTTGCCACCTCAAAGAAGAAGAAAGACATATAAACCCCGTTTTGATCCATCAGTACTCTCGGACGCTGATTTCATGAAGAAATACCGATTTTCAAAAAGATACTTCACAAAAATCTGTGATATAGTGCGGGAGGATATTGAAAATAGTTCAAGGGCCGCCCCCTTATCGACACTCTGACCGGGTTTTCAACCGAATTACAGGTGCTCATCGCTTTGAGGACTTGGGGTCGACAAGAGGTTCAGGATGACGCTGCTGACTTACATGGTGTTAGTCAGCAGTCTATAACAAATATATGCCGCCGAGTAGCAGAAGCTCTGGCACGGAAATCGCATCAGTTCGTTAAAATGCCGATATCACTTGTTGAACAGGCACATGTATCAATTCCATTCAATTTGTAACATGAGAAGTGTTATAGGAGCTATTGACTGCACGCACATTAGAATTCGGAAAATCGGAGGTGCAACTGGACAGTTCTACATAAATAGAAAAGGGTATAGCTCGCTGAATGTGCAGTGTGTGTGTGTGATGCGTCACTATATATAATGGATGTTGTAGTAAGATGGAGAGGCAGTACGCTTGATAGTCGTATTTTCCGTGAGAGCCAGTTAAGGCAAAGAATGGAGCGCGGTGAATTTCATGGCCGGCTTATTGGTGATTCAGGCTATGCTTTGACGCCCTACTTATTTACACCGGTTTTAAATCCTCGATCACAGAAAGAGGAGGCCTATAACTATGCCCATATAAGAACCAGGAACACTATAGAACGCTGCTTTGGTGTTTGGAAACAACGCTTTAGATGTCTTCTGCACGGGTTCTCTGTGTCATTAGAGAATGCCAAATTATACATAGTAGCGTTGGCTGTTCTCCACAATATTGCCATTGATATGAGAGAAGAGCTTGATGAGGACTATGACATTGATGAGACCGAAGACGTACCGAGGCAACAGCCATCAGGCAATCATGCTGGGCAAGCCGCCAGATCAGCTTATATTGAAGCTTATTTCTAAGGTGAAGATCAAAAAAGCAGTATATTTTTTTAAGAGATACATATAAGATTTTTATTTAAGTCAACAATTATTAATCATATAATCATATATAAATTATATCAAAATTGCAGAATATTTTTTTTAAAAGAGAGATATTAGATTTTTATTTAAATCAAAAATTATTAAAAATCAGTTTGTTTCTTCCTCATTAACTCCAATCGGAGATAATGTTCCTCTCTTGCCCATTCATGGGCTTCTGTCATGTGCTTCAATTTTGTATCATGAATTTCTTGCATGTGCTGCAGTTTTAGGTCATGCTCTTCTACTATGCACTGAGTAGCAGCAAGACTTCTTTTGATAGCAGTGTCTGCTATTTGTTGAGCCTGAAACACAACACCAGATCAAATAAAAGGATAATGTGTATATTTTGTTTAGAAGAAAAATAACAAACAACAAAAATGAAACATTGTGTACAAAGGCTATTGCTAATGGCAACTAATAAATAATATTCCAGGCAACCTTCTGGTGAATTAAATTAAGAAATATTATTTATGATATTGCAAGGGACATAGGACTATTAGACATGATAGTTATTAGATACCTCACGAGACTCTTTCACAACAGCTGTATGTTTCTTCTTTTGGAATTGATTCCGCTTCAATGGGACCTGCCAGTAAAAATTGTGACTTAGAAAAAAAAAGGTATAGTTGCCAGTAGCTTGCCTGGCGAGGACAGCAGGAAAACAATGGATGCAGGTTGCACAGTGTCGAGTTGAATGGGCTGAATGAGCTGGGCTGGCCTAGATACTGTATGTAGGCAGGGCCCAGCTGATTGGATTTCAAACTGTACATGAGAAAGCCTATATGAACAGCGGGTTCCCTAACAGGATGATGATGTACAGTTGGCTCAGGGATAATATGTATGCCCATTACAAATTACTTGTTGTTAGATAGGAGGCAGTATTAAATAAAAACATACCTTGCTGGAGTTGTTTGTAGGAGAACATGGTTTTGCCTCAATTGTACTTTGAGGTTCAGGACAATTGTCATGCTGAGTCTGAAAACAAAATGTAACAAATAAATATATTTTGTTCACTCATAACATTATCCTTGTTCCAAGGGGCAGTCTCACTCATCTTTAGATAAATAGATAGATGAAGGGGTGGGAAACCCGTTGAAGCACAGGCAGATTATCGGTCTTCTATTGTGACTATTTCACCCAAGTATTTGGGCACTGTTTACTGTTGGTTCAACAGTTGTCCATCCCCAAATCTTCTTCTAATGAATTCTAAAAGGTCATTAAACTTTAGTTCGACATGTTATCTACTTTGATGCTATCCATCTGTAGTGTACGCCATCTCTTGTATGAATACATTACATATTCTCCCAAGAAGTGCTGGCTAGTTTCCTCCAGGCCACAGTGAGGATATGAAGGGTTTGGTACAAGCTTGTGTGTGATACATTATTATGCATACCTGGATCAAATTGTTTATATCAGAACTGGGATCTTCGACTCCTCTCTGGGATGAGGATTGTTCATCTTGCACCTGAAAGAAATAACATGAATAAAAGTAATACAATGAACTTCCCAAAATACTGGTGTTTAAATTCTTTTGAAGTAATTACATGACTTACTATTATACAAGGACCATCACTATCAAATTTGTTGTAATCAACCTCAAACTCCAGTGGCAACAGTTTTATAAGGTTAAGGGTGTCTTCATTTGGGCTAGGAGGTCTTGGGCCTCCACCAGTTATAACCACTGCGATGCGGTGATCACTGACTACTTTCTTAGCCTCTGTCTTAAATGTGCGCCACTGTTGTTTTATTTCCTCCAACTTCCTTGGCCGCGTGTTAAGTTCATTAAATCTACAAAGACAACAAAATGTTTTAATAAATGTGAAATATATAGCATAATTAACAACTAACAGCAGATATTTAGGTGAGTTTGATAGTTTTTTTTCCAAGCTTCTAATTTCTTATTATTTGTATTAGTTTCCGTGTTCTTATTTTCAATTATATCGACGTAATCGCTGATTAAAGGTCTTAACAGTTTCTGAAACCAAAAAGTGGTGATGAATTATGTAAATATAATGCTCTTTTTAGGTACATAAATAAATGGGACCAACTAATTTTTTAAATAACAATGTGTATGTACGCACCTTTTCAACGTCTTCCCAGTTAGGAGCACGGTGCCTTTTTTCTTTATTTTTAGGTTCTTCCTTAACGTTAAGCGACATTATAATTGTTATTCTGTTGTCGTTTTTCGCTTTTTTGCAATATTTTGCATTTGTAACTATAAACAAATACCACAAAATGACAAAACAACCAAGCGAAGCTGTCAAAAATAAAATGCGTTCGTAAACCGGTTTCCAACTTTGACTGGCAATTTCAAATTAATATGGATCATGAAATTGCGAAGCTTTGTGTTGATAAATGAACTGGAAAATGTATTTTTCTAGTTGATTATTTATATTTCAGCACCAAAAGATGCTGAAATTTACCACACAATTTAATACTTCTTTAAGATTTGGTTATTTTTATGCAGATAAATCGTGTTTGAACGTTCCTTTGTATTGTGTTACCAGCGTGCAAAATAAAAGAGTCGTATAGTTATACAAGGCTTATACACTGTTTATTAGTCAAACTGGTGGATGTACTCTATACAAGCTTTATATAATGTATAACTATCACAGTGTTATAACGCTGAAATAAGACTTTTTTATTAGTAAGACTGTTGGATATTAATATTTCCCCCTCTTTATACCAAGTTAATGAAAACATAGAAAAATATTTATTTAATAAAGCTAACTGGAATAAATACTATTCAGATTCAGAAAAACTATTGGATGAATATGATTTTGATCCATCAAACCCATTAGATTCCTATGATAAATTTTGTGACATGTTAAACAGATTAAAGAATGACTATTCCCTTACACAAAAGGACAAACAAACATAAAAACAGAATTCCAGCTCCATGGTGGAACGATGAGTGTGATAGTGCAGTTAAAATGTCCAAGGAGGCATTAATGGCTTACAGGAAATCTATGACTAGAACTCTTTATAGAATACAAAAGGTGCGACGCTAAAAAGAAGCTTATAATAAGAGAATGTAAAAGAAACAGCTGGAAAAACCTTTGTGCATCCCTTAATAGGTACACTCCTATTTCAACTATTTGGAATTACATACGTAGGTTTAAAAGAGTTAATGTAAAAAACAGATCCAAAAATGATGAATGGGTAACAGCTTTTATACAGAAACTTGTACATACAACCCCATGTAATAGTAAAAACATTGATAACTTATTTTCTTATAATAATGACAATGAGCAGAATAAGTTTTTATTGAAACCATTTGAATGGAATGAGTTATGTACTGCTTTGGACACAAGAAAGGATACAACACCGGGCTTAGATAATTTTCCTTATATTATGATTTAAAAATTACATGTTTCCTGTAAAGAAACACTTTTGAACATTTTAAATTGCCTCTGGACTAAACAAATTATGCCTGACTCATGGAAAACTCAGTGCGTGATTCCAATTCTGAAGCCAGATAAACCTGCAGATGACTACAATAGGCATGATGACAACAAGTAAATTTCATTGAAATAATTTGTGTGTATATTATTACAAAATTCCTAATTCTAAAACTCTGATTCTTTTCATAATTAAAAGCGAGATGAATATAATAATCGATAAAATAAAATCGCTAAATACGGCAATCCGGCATGAAATGTTGAACGCCAATCAGAGCGCATGACGTCACGTTAGAGTTCTTTCTCTTTGTTTACATTTGAATTACTTAAGATAATATACACTCGCTCGCTTTTTTAATTAAATACGCCGTTATTGTTTTGTTATTAACTTCAATTTCTTTTGTGTAAATTGATTGCGCTAAATTGAGTCATGGAACAAGGATTTACAAAGGCTTCCAGCGCAAATTTACCAAGAATCGACTTGATAATGCTAGGAACGTTTCTGGCATCAAACAAAGACTTCTGTTCAGCAGAATTTAGAAATGTTAAAACTTCCATGTAAGTATTGTGTATTAAACAGTTAATTAATTATTTAAACCATCAAAATAATTCGTTGAAAGCATAGCTATTGTACCTATTTCAGTATATATATAGTAGGTTATGTTTATGTTAAATATTTCTTTTTGCAATTAAATATTTACCATTGCTTTAATTATTTCAGGTCTGCTAGGGCATCTTATGGTGATGATGCTGTAAGCTATGTTCAGGTCAAACGTGAAGGAAGTTTGTGCACAATAAAAGCTAAAATCTGCCCAGAACATAAAGTGCATGCCAAGTTGTATGGAGTGTCTTTGGTAGTCGACGAACAAGAAGAAACAGTTAGGTCAGTAGAATGTCATGATTGTGTGGCTTCTCAAGGAGGCTGCAAACATGCCATGGCATTCTTAATGTGGGTTCATCGCAGAAGTGAAGATCCATCTTGCACATCCATAGAATGCTATTGGAGGAAATCCAAACTTTCTAGAGTTGGGAGTACCCTTAAATACATAACTGCTACGGAATTATCTAAGGGTAGCCCTAGCTTACCATCTGATACCGAAGTATTCGAAAAGTTTGTAGAAGAAGGGAAGAGAAGAAGGTTAACCGACTGTGAATTAATGAAATACCAAAAGGACTATGTTTTTGATAGACTTCTAAGTCTATCAATGGATAATTTAGTGTTGAAATATAAAGAAAACTGTTGTAATAAATTTTTGGATAGTTTGATATTTTCTGATGCTGACATCAACAATGTAGAAGAAGAAACAGGGGAGCAACATAAAAGTAAGCTTTGGTATGAATTAAGGTATGGCAGAGTGACCGCTTCAAGAGCATATGAATTCTGTAGGTGTAAAACCAGTGACGGCACTCTGATGGCAGTAATAATGGGTGGAAAAATTCCAGACACAACAGCTATGAAACGTGGTAGAATTTTGGAGGATGAAGTGAGGAAAACTGTAAGTGCCAACCTGGAAAAGAAAATTAGAAAATGTGGGTTATTTTTATCTAAAAATTATCCCATGCTAGCGGGTTCACCTGATGGGATCTGTGAAAATAGTATAATAGAAATTAAGTGTCCTATGAGTCAAAAAACAGTTAACCCGTCAAACGTCCTATGCGCTACATAAGCGCATAACTTTTTTGGGCGGCTAGCGTCCTATGCGCTGCATAAGCGCATATGCGCTGCATAAGCGCATAGAAAGTATTGCAAACTTCGACGTTCATGAATATTCACCAAGTTGCAGAAAGTTCCCGGAAGTAGTCTTAGATTATGAGTAGTTTAGTTGGCAACCGTGTGATATGATTGGAACTGACATTGAGACAGCCTATTTATCAAAATAAATAAAATACCAAGCCATGTCGCCATTTTGGGCAGGCGACCGGCCGCAGACTTACATTTTATGTTTGTCAATATTTATTTATTGTGAAGTAATTACTGTGTTTTGTAATAAAATAATACATCTTATCGCTGGAGAAATTAATAGTGGTGATGTGAAAAATGGAAAATAGTGTATGTTTTGTGTTTGGCCCGTAAGAACGAAATATAATTAGAGGTGTCAGTGTCAAATAATGGATTCTGCAAACAATCGATGAAAAGCCTTATCAACTTTATTATCACATGTGAGTACTATACATCACAAGATAGGTAATTTCATAAACTTTATTATGGTACATAACATGTTAGGAAACTAATAAAATAACCTAACAAACTTATCAAATTCCTAATGCAAGTCGATTGAAAGTTTATTTTCGCCAGAACCTTGGACGCGTTAGGGTCCACGAGATTCGCTGTACAGGGACATTCCAGAGGTTAAAGCATATGTAAAGAATGGGAAGCCAACCCAAAAGTTTTATGTGCAAATGCAACTTCAAATGTTACTAACAGGACATAAAAAAGGCTACTTCTGTGTAGCTGACTGCAACTACAGTGCCAATAAGAAAGTAGATATAATGGAAATTATGTATGATGAAAAATATGTATCAGATTTTCTTAAGGTAATAGTCCCTTTGTGGAAGGATAATGTATATCCAGTGTTATATAAAAGTGTAATGTTATAAATAAAAACCAGTTTATGTAAAAATGATTTTATTTGTAGGATAAACCTCTGATGATCTTCACACATTATATACTAATTTAGAACACTATATAAATATTCATTTACATTCACTTATATCGATGTTTTATGTTAGACTAGCTCATATTAAACAAACGAGTTTAAGCAAAGTAACAATGAACTTCCAAATAATACTGATTCTTTGTTTAATTATCTGCATAATACAATAACTTGCACTCAAAATTGTACAGTCAAACAGGATTTCAGAAACTGAATCTAACATTATTCTGAAACTGAACTGACATATATTCTTGATCAAGCTGATTGATTTGATCTTACAAGATTCTTTGATCAAACAAACATGTATATTTATTTGATCAAAGAATCTTGTAAGTTAATCAATCCACAGGCAATGGTTATAACATCATCTAGCAATTTGACTAAATTAACATTTACACATGCATGCGGCTTTAACATACAGAATTCACGTAGGCGTCTAATCACTCTCTCCACATGAATCCTTAAGCTTGCAATTTGTTTTGTTTCCCTTGCCTCATGTTTTGATAGCTTTGTACCAGTTGCAACACTTGGAGGTCGTACTAAGTTCACTCCCTGTTTTCTTAAATATTGTTGTACATGTTTGAAACCTCTGTCAGCCATCACATGCATACCTGGTTGCAAACACTTTATAAAATCACAAGATTCGACCGACAATGTGTCAGTAATTCTTCCTCCATATCCTGGAGAAATATAATTGATTAGTCCATTAGGAGTACAAGACACAAGATACTTTATCGTATTAGCTTTTTTGTATTCTGACCAGGAGAGAGCCTGGTTCACTGCTTTTGAAGGCTTTTCTATCTCAATTTCTAAGCAGTCTATAATACAAGTTACATTGTAATATTTATGCCTAAAGGCCATAGGCAAATTTTTTCTTATGGAATCTTTATCTAAGACAACAAGAAAAGGTCGCATCAAACTAGCTATTAGTGGTATATTTTTCAGAAATATCTTGCTGGCATATGTCGGATCAATAGAAAAATCATCAGAAAGCTCTCTGAAACTACTATTTAATTTAATTTTTTTCAAGCACATTATTAATGGTGTGTGGGAATATTTAACTTTTTTTCAATTAAATCTATAAGGTAGTAACAACTGTTAGGAACTCCAATGTAAGACCGTGGGTTCTTTTTTATTTTCTGCAATGTATATGCCAAGATTCTTGATGCCTCTTGTTTCTTATCGTCGTCAATTAATTCACTGCAGTCTGAAGACGATTTAATTTTTAAAGATGTCACTGATGGTGATTCACTATGTGCTACAGATGGTGTGTATGAAATATTACTGTCAGAATCTGCCTGAAATCCTATTTTCTTGGAATATTTTTGTATGGTGGATGTGGATGGCTTGGTACTTGTGATTTTAAATGGTGAAGTAAAAGCAGAATGACAAAAGGGTTTCGATGGTGAAGTCATCTGATCTACTGATTTTATTTCTGTTTGAACAGCTTTACTTCTGAACTTATTTGTTATATACACTTGAATGGATTGATTTACCATCTTAGGTGCATCTTTTGTAGTACTTTCCTGCATGGCTGATGTTCCGGGGGTTGGGTCTTCAAGTTGTAGCTGTTCTGTTGCAACAGAACAAGTTGTAGTTGTTTTATTTTGTAATTCTTGCTCAGCTTCTGCAACGACTTCTCTTCTTTGCTTTTTCGCACTATATTTCCTTTCGTTTGAGTCGGAAGTTCGTTTTCTTCTGTCAGGTTGGCATTCAAATTTTGAGGGAAAGCACCCAGGTTTCATGCGAATCTGCGACACTGACCCCATCACATGATACTCCATGTAGTTTGCCATATAGTTTGGTAACTGAAAATGAAATAAAATACCTTTTTAATAGCTCATTCATTGAGGATTTGATTACAATAAGTAACAGTGAGTAAGAGAATCATAACCTCCAAAAAGTTTGTATATCAATGTTTACTTCTTCCCATAAAATTAGCTTATAATGAATTTAGCAACAAAATTCTACAAAATAAAAAAGGAAATACTTACGTCAGTGATCTTCACAAAAATAAAGCTGTGTAGTGGGTAATATTCCTTCGAAATCACGTCTTGCAAGTTCAAGCCACTTCTTTCTTATTTTCTTATCGAAAGGAACGAAAATAAATAACTTCTCAGGAGTTTTTATGGACGTATTAGTACACAGAGGGACGGAACACCACCTATATGCTTTCGAAGTCATGTTTTTAATGTAAAAACTAGTAAAATGTCCAAATTAAATATGAATTAGGTAATGTTTACATATACCGAATGTTCCTTGTACTCTAAAGTGACGTAAGCTAGCGACGCCATGACACTTTGACGCGTTTTGGTGCAAATTTTAAATTTATGAATCAAAAATTATTTTTTAAGTACTAAACCTAAATTTTCCGCAGAAATATTATGTTTATTATAATTCATATATATTTCCAAATATTATAGAACAGTTTCTCAAAATTTGTCATCATGCCTATTCATACAGACCAATTTCACTAGCTTCATGTATAGGTAAACTTACAGAACAAATGATTAAATTAAGATTAGATTATTATGTTGAAAGTCAAAACTTATTACCTGAGGTTCAGTTTGGTTTCCGAAAAGGAAAGAGCGCTTCTGAAAGTTTTGTTTCATTCATAGCTGACATGAAGAAGTGTTCATTGGCTCGTTCAACAGCAGTTTGTGCCTTTTTGGATGTCCAAGGGGCATATGACAATGTAGACTTAGCTCAATTAGTTCAGGTTTTGGCCGGTATTGGTCTGCCTGGAAAATTGATAAAATGGATATTTAACTTTTCTAATGATAGAAAATTATATGTAAAACATAACAATATTCTACATGGACCAGAAATTGTATCCAAAGGTTTAATGCAAGGTGCAAGCCTATCACCTATTTTGTATAATCTTTATACTTCCGAAATATTAAAATATGTGACTGGTGACATTAAAATTCTGCAATTTGCAGATGATATTTTGCTATATTCGGAGGACAGGAATATTACTGTGGCTCAGGGCAAGCTTAATAGTGCTTTGGAGCAGTTGAACTATTATTACACACAAATTTTGAGATTAAATATTAACTGCAGTAAGAGTTCTGTCTTGGTCTTCAATAGTAATTATTCTGCAAATATTAAATAAGGAGGTATGAATTTTTTTTTGTTTGTGTTGCAACTGTGACACCGGCACGAACGGTCGCTTCCTAGCAGCGTCCGTGACGATGCCCCGGAAATTAGCGACTACCTAGTTTCGCAATATTAATATAATGGCTGTACCAGCCAAGCGAGCAGACACAATCTTGGTGAACGAGCTGCTCGCCTTCGTCCAACAGAAGCTGGACGTGATGGACGAGCTCTCGCTGGAGCAGATCTGCTCGACCAGCTTCAAGGAGGTTGAGATCGCCGCCGCCAAGAAAGTGCTGCAGGAAACCGCCGTCACCACCGTGCGCCTCGTCGGGCGGAGGGGTGCTGCGAGCGGGAAGAAGGATCTCCAGGACATCTTCCGGGTGTTCAAGGAGACCGAACCCGATGATGTCCCGACCTACGTGGCCCGCGACCTCAACAAGCTGCCGCCGGTGACATTCGACCACGTCGATGTCACCCGGCTGCTGAAGGATATCGTGCGGCTCCAGGGTGACGTCACGGAAATTCGAAGTAAGTTGGAGGCTTCGGAGGGCATCTGCGCTGACCTCAAACGTGAGTTGTCAGTATTGCGTCAGGCTCATACCTCGCTGCCGACGCAGCGAATAGCCGACGCGCGTGCCGACAACGCGACGGTCAGCAAAAACGCCCAGCAAGCGACTGACCTAGTTACGCGGGTTGCTAAGCCCGCGTCGACGAATACCGCACCGCCTCGTGACGTCACGAAGCCAATTCGACCAGCACCTGATGCGGTCTCTTCTGGTCCATCCAAAACACCGGAACCCCAGAAGGACACGTATGCTGCTGTGTCCCGCCGTGCCCGCCGCCGCCACCCGCGCCCCGCACCGCCCGCCGCCGAACAACAGAAGCTGCAGGCTGCGCCGCGTGCGCCGCTGGCCAGGCCCGCCCGCGGCCCGCCGAATGCGACCGTTGATGGAGACGGATTTATCCTGGTCCACAACAGGTAACGCCGCTCCAGACGCAGCCGCAATCAGCGTGGCACCGCCCCCGCCGCCGAGTGCAGCCTCAAAGCTGCCGCTCCCACGACGCAGATATACCTTTCCAGGCTCGACGTGAATATGACCAAAGAGGACATTGAGCGTCACATCCAGGAAAGGGTAAAGAAAGTCCAGGTTCCGCCTTGCAGTCAGAAGACGATTACGCTGCAGATAAGTCCTTTAGAGTCAGAAAGACCAAAGGACTTCCTGTCGTTTAAACTTCGGGTGCCGGCCGAACTCAAGAAGATGTTCCTGGCCAAGGACTACTGGCCGGAAGGCATCGTATACAGACGCTATAGGGAGGCGAGACCGACGAGGAAGAAAATCCCTAGCTAGGTTTAAGTTAAGTTAAAGTAAGTTAGATTAGGTTCATAAAATGTTATATATCTCTAGTTTTTAAGGTATTTGTCAATATGGGTTTTTAAACCTGAAATAAAAAGATTTATTATTATTATTATTATTATAAATATTGCACAAGAAAGGGAAAAAAGGTTTTTGGGTATAATAATAGATGATAAATTAAAATTTGACAGCCATATTGATTATATATGTAAACAGGCAATGAAAAGGATTAATGTTATGAGATGTCTGGCTGGAGTTTTCTGGGGTTCTGATCCTAAAATACTAACTATGATTTATAAAAGTATAGTTCGAAGCCAATTTGACTATAGCAGTCTGGCATACATCATCAGTACCACACTTAAAAAAAAACTAGATAAGATATAAAATATGGCTCTTCGGATTATTAGTGGTGGCATGAAAACTACCCCTATTAATGCGATGGAAGCAGAGACAGGCATTGTTCCGTTATCTATAAGACAACTTCAATTAGCAGAATATTTTTGCCTCAAAAGTTTAACTAGTAGAAATTCTACTGTTCTAAATAGATTGTTATTACCTGAGTCACTAAGTAATTCCTTAACCCAGTCCTATGTGGGCCCGAAAGATATCCTGCATGGCCGGCTTCCTGAAATGTGTTCAATAATTACTCACATTAAAACATAACTGTAAATATGCACAAAAGTGACAAATGGCCATTGTATAAATGTAAATATGAGGTTGATTAATTTAAAATGTAAAATAGATAGTTCAAAATTAAATGATAAACATTCATACTTGGAAAGCATGGCACAAAAAGTGAACTACTATAAAATCTTTAAAAAGGAATAACTAACAGCCTTACTAATAAAAAAATATAGAAGGTGTATACACTAGAAATAAGCAAAACCTTACTAATAAACACAAAATAGGCCAATCGGATGTATACAGCTGTTATAAGTGCATAGTTTGTATGAAGATTTATACACTGCCTAAACAGCCCATTGACCTTGTTTAGTGACTGAATAAGGAGAAAAATGGCGGTCCGCTCGACACACATGATTTTGACGTTTGAGTTTGAGGTTATTTTGAGTTAATTGCTAGTGGTTTGCGTTCTCGTCTTTATTACGAAAACCTGGAAATGGATTCATTGGACTTTGTGGAAGAATTAGATGTTATGGATGTGCAACTTCTCCATGTAATAGAGAATTTGCCACCTCAAAGAAGAAGAAAGACATATAAACCCCGTTTCGATCCATCAGTACTCTCGGACGCTGATTTCAAGAAGAAATACCGATTTTCAAAAAGATACTTCACAAAAATCTGTGATATAGTGCGATTAGTGCGGGAGGATATTGAAAATAGTTCAAGGGGTGGAGGGTTTTCAACCGAATTACAGGTGCTCATCGCTTTGAGGACTTGGGGTCGACAAGAGGTTCAGGATGACGCTGCTGACTTACATGGTGTTAGTCAGCAGTCTATAACAAATATATGCCGCCGAGTAGCAGAAGCTCTGGCACGGAAATCGCATCAGTTCGTTAAAATGCCGATATCACTTGTTGAACAGGCACATGTATCTGAAGAATTCCGTTCAATTTGTAACATGAGAAGTGTTATAGGAGCTATTGACTGCACGCACATTAGAATTCGGAAAATCGGAGGTGCAACTGGACAGTTCTACATAAATAGAAAAGGGTATAGCTCGCTGAATGTGCAGTGTGTGTGTGATGCGTCACTATATATAATGGATGTTGTAGTAAGATGGAGAGGCAGTACGCATGATAGTCGTATTTTCCGTGAGAGCCAGTTAAGGCAAAGAATGGAGCGCGGTGAATTTCATGGCCGGCTTATTGGTGATTCAGGCTATGCTTTGACACCCTACTTATTTACACCGGTTTTAAATCCTCGATCACCGAAAGAGGAGGCCTATAACTATGCCCATTTATGAACCAGGAACACTATAGAACGCTGCTTTGGTGTTTGGAAACAACGCTTTAGATGTCTTCTGCACGGGTTCTCTGTGTCATTAGAGAATGCCAAATTATACATAGTAGCGTTGGCTGTTCTCCACAATATTGCCATTGATATGAGAGAAGAGCTTGATGAGGACTATGACATTGATGAGACCGAAGACGTACCAAGGCAACAGCCATCAGGCAATCATGCTGGGCAAGCCGCCAGATCAGCTTATATTGAAGCTTATTTCTAAGGTGAAGATCAAAAAAGCAGAATATTTTTTTAAGAGATACATATTAGATTTTTATTTAAGTCAACAATTATTAATCATATATAAATTATATGAAATTGCAGAATATTTTTTTTAAAAGAGAGATATTAGATTTTTATTTAAATCAAAAATTATTAAAAATCAGTTTGTTTCTTCCTCATTAACTCAAATCGGAGATAATGTTCCTCTCTTGCCCATTCATGGGCTTCTGTCATGTGCTTCAATTTTGTATCATGAATTTCTTGCATGTGCCGCAGTTTTAGCTCATGCTCTTCTACTATGCACTGAGTAGCAGCAAGACTTCTTTTGATAGCAGTGTCTGCTATTTGTTGAACCTGAAACACAACACCAGATCAAATAAAAGGATAATGTGTATATTTTGTTTAGAAGAAAAATAACAAACAACAAAAATGAAACATTGTGTACAAAGGCTATTGCTGATGGCAACTAATAAATAATATTCCAGGCAACCTTCCGGTGAATTAAATTAAGAAATATTATTTATGATATTGCAAGGGACATAGGACTATTAGACATGATAGTTATTAGATACCTCACGAGACTCTTTCACAACAGCTGTATGTTTCTTCTTTTGGAATTGATTCCGCTTCAATGGGACCTGCCAGTAAAAATTGTGACTTAGAAAAAATATGGTATAGTTGCCAGTAGCTTGCCTGGCGAGGACAGCAGGAAAACAATGGATGCAGGTTGCACAGTGTCGAGTTGAATGG
The DNA here is from genome assembly GCA_949825045.1 of Argyresthia goedartella. NCBI lineage: Eukaryota > Metazoa > Arthropoda > Insecta > Lepidoptera > Argyresthiidae > Argyresthia > Argyresthia goedartella. The sequence goes on along the minus strand of OX463832.1, from coordinate 9,308,307 downwards.
GCTGAATGAGCTGGGCTGGCCTAGATACTGTATGTAGGCAGGGCCCAGCTGATTGGATTTCAAACTGTACATGAGAAAGCCTATATGAACAGCGGGTTCCCTAACAGGATGATGATGATGTACAGTTGGCTCAGGGATAATATGTATGCCCATTACAAATTACTTGTTGTTAGATAGGAGGCAGTATTAAATAAAAACATACCTTGCTGGAGTTGTTTGTAGGAGAACATGGTTTTGCCTCAATTGTTCTTTGAGGTTCAGGACAATTGTCATGCTGAGTCTGAAAACAAAAAGTAACAAATAAATATATTTTGTTCACTCAAAACATTATCCTTGTTCCAAGGGGCAGTCTCACTCATCTTTAGATAGATAGATAGATGAAGGGGTGGGAAACCCGTTGAAGCACAGGCAGATTATCTGTCTTCTATTGTGACTATTTCACCCAAGTATTTGGGCACTGTTTACTGTTGGTTCAACAGTTGTCCATCCCCAAATCTTCTTCTAATGAATTCTAGAAGGTCATTAAACTTTAGTTCGACAAGTTAACTACTTTGATGCTATCCATCTGTAGTGTACGCCATCTTATGTATGAATACATTACATATTCTCCCAAGAAGTGCTGGCTAGTTTCCTCCAGGCCACAGTGAGGATATGAAGGGTTTGGTACAAGCTTGTGTGTGATACATTATTATGCATACCTGGATCAAATTGTTTATATCAGAACTGGGATCTTCGACTCCTCTCTGGGATGAAAATTGTTCATCTTGCACCTGAAAGAAATAACATGAATAAAAGTAATACAATGAACTTCCCAAAATACTGGTGTTTAAATTCTTTTAAAGTAATTACATGACTTACTATTATACAAGGACCATCACTATCAAATTTGTTGTAATCAACCTCAAACTCCAGTGGCAACAGTTTTATAAGGTTAAGGGTGTCTTCATTTGGGCTAGGAGGTCTTGGGCCTCCACCAGTTTTAAATGTGCCACTCTGTCTTAAATGTGCGTCACTGTTGTTTTATTTCCTCCAACTTCCTTAGCCGCGTGTTAAGTTCATTAAATCTACAAAGACAACAAAATGTTTTAATAAATGTGACATATATTTAGCATAATTAACAACTAACAGCAGATATTTAGGTGAGTACTAACCTTTGATAGATTTTTTTCCAAGCTTCTAATTTCTTATTATTTGTATTAGTTCCCGTGTTCTTATTTTCAATTATATCGACGTAATCACTGATTAACTGTCTTAACAGTTTCTGAAACCAAAAAGTGGTGATGAATTATGTAAATATAATGCTCTTTTTAGGTACATAAATAAATGCGACCAACTAATTTTTTAAATAACAATGTGTATGTACGCACCTTATCAACGTCTTCCCAGTTAGGAGCACGGTGCCTTTTTTCTTTATTTTTAGGTTCTTCCTTAACGTTAAGCAACATTATAATTGTTATTCTGTTGTCGCTTTTTTGCAATATTTTGCATTTGTAACTATAAACAAACACCACAAAATGACAAAACAACCAAGCGAAGCTGTCAAAAATAAAATGCGTTCGTAAACCGGTTTCCAACTTTGACTGGCAATTTCAAATTAATATGGATCATGAAATTGCGAAGCTTTGTGTTGATAAATGAACTGGAAAATGTATTTTTCTAGTTGATTATTTATATTTCAGCACCAAAAGATGCTGAAATTTACCACACAATTTAATACTTCTTTAAGATTTGGTTATTTTTATGCAGATAAAACGTGTTTGAACGTTCCTTTGTATTGTGTTACCAGCGTGCAAAATAAAAGAGTCGTATAGTTATACAAGGCTTATACACTTATACACTGTTTATTAGTCAAACTGGTGGATGTACTCTATACAAGCTTTATATAATGTATAACTATCACAGTGTTATAACGCTGAAATAAGACTTTTTTAAGTGTTTTAAAATTGAAGACAAATGCAGTATTTTTAGTGCAGAAGCTTATGCAATCTACAGAGCATTGTTGTACCTAAGAAAAGATGATGTTTTAGATAAGATTTTGATAGTGACAGATTCTTTATCTGTTCTCGAGGCTTTGATGAGTGGTTCATTGTCATTTAAAGTAAATTACATTGTATATAATATTAAAATTATTTTGCATACACTGAGTACTGAAGGCAAAGTAGTAGAATTTAGATGGGTACCTTCGCACCATGGCATTAAGGGAAATGAAGTAGTCGATCGGGCTGCGGCTTCAGGATATGACTAAGATCATCGAGATGTACTGATGGTTCCATATACAGATTACCATGTCGTGTTGAAGGAGTCCTATAAACAGATATGGGAAGAGTACTGGAAGAGGAGTCGAAAGAAAAAGGCAGCTGGTATGCCTCTATACAAAAAGAATTACCAATTTCACCGTGGTACAAGAAACATAAGGCTTGCAATGAAAGAAAATTTATAACAGTCATCAACAGAATGAGATTTGGACATTGCCTGAATCCAGCTCACCTCAACAGAATTAATATAGTGCCTAGCAGCAGGTGTCCTCACTGTGATTCCGAAAAAGCGGACTTGAGACATTATATAGAAGAATGTAATACCTTTTCGATACAAAGACTTATTTTGCTAAGTGAAATTATGAAAGTTTTTTTTTTGTCCGTCTTTATCCCTAAGGAAAGACAATAGCAATCAAAGCCGTACAGCCATGTCTTCAGTGTTTACATCTTCTTATTCCGTTTCCGAGGTTTCGAAAGGCCGAAGCCAGGTCTTCCGTATTTCTTGTTTTTAAGGCCAAAGCCGAGTCTTCCGTAGTTTTGTTTTTTAAGGCCGAAGCCAGGTCTTCCGTATATCTTGTTTTTAAGGCCGAAGCCAAGTCTTCCGTAGTTTTGTTTTTTTAAGGCCGAAGCCAAGTCTTGCGTGTTTTTTTTTTCAGCCGAAGCCAAGTCTTTTTGTTTGTTTTATAAGGCCGAAGCCACGTCACATTTGAGGAGTCAGGTCCGTGTAATATATCTCTTAGTCCGTGTATTGTTCCAAGTCCGATACATATTTTTACCACTCTAAATATCTTCAATAGTAGAGCAGATATAATCGTAAATATATTGATAATTTTCAAAATTCTTCAATAAGTTAACAGTGGTACGCGGGATATCTTCTGGTTTGTAGATGAGCAACAGTTTATCAATAAAGGCAAGGCGTTGTATAATATGGGCGGGGCAATCGAAAAATATATGATCCAGTGTTTGATTAGCGGCATTACAGATATTACAAATTGGCGAAGAAATAATTTGCATACGGTGAAGATGTGATCCGAAGCGACAGTGACCAAATCTGAGACGTGTCATTATAACATAGAATTTCCTGCTTTTCCACATGTTTGACTTAGAGAACCAGGCACGTCCAATCCTTCCACTAACGGATCCGTACCAGGAACCTTTAACTGCAAGAGTTTGTTGCCAATAACTAAACCATTCTTGTTTCAAATTCTGTTTGAGTTTGGTAATGAAATCAGAGTTTGGCAACGGTACAGTAGACTCAGGAGCATTACTTTCAACGATCGCCTTGGCCAGGAAGTCGGCATTTTCGTTTCCTGTCACTCCGACATGAGATGGAGTCCACATTAAGATAATATGTACATTTAATTTATGAAGTTGGGAGTAGCGATTCTTGATATCGTAAATAATATAATTGGTGTTGCAGTCTAGTTTGTTTGATGGAAGAGCTTTTAGAGTACTCATACTGTCAGATATTATGACCCACTTGTTTTCCGGGGAATCAGCTGGGTGTTCCGAAATATAAGTTAATGCTTTCGATATAGCAAGTGCTTCTGCTGAAAAGATACTCATTTCTTGTGGCAATTTCACTCCGAATCCATTTTTAATGTGCGGTAGGTATATAGCTGCGGCAACGCCGTTATCAGTTTTTGAACCATCAGTGTATATTTGAGTAAAATCAATATATCTTGCCAGTTGTTCACAGATTTCATGTTTATTCTTTTTCTCGGGATCAATATGAAATACCATTGAAGTGAATTTACTATCAAAATCGTCTGAGTAGCATGCCCAATGATCTTGGCTTCTATGTATATTAGACTGCTGATTAAAGTCAACCATATAGGAAAAATCATGAAGAATGTAGGGAGTTTTGGAGGAAGAGGCCAAAGCCTGATTATTTCTGTAAAATTGTACCAAATTTTTAAACAAAGGTTGGGGCTCAATGGCTAACATTTTTAAGATAAACCTGTATTTTAGGTACTTGAAGCGAAGATTCAACGGTGGGATATTACATTCCACTTGGAGGGAATTAATGGGCGTGGTTTTCATAGCACCAGTAATAAGTCTTAAATTGTTATTTTGAATTACTTCCAATTTTCTTACAAGTTGATCATTAGCTGCAAAGCAAATAAAGCCATATTCAAATTGACTCCGAACTATGGCCTTATACAAAGTTATTAATACTTTCGGATCTGAACCCCAGTAAGTTTTAGTAAGAGACTTCAATATGTTATAACCCCTATTTGCAGAGAATATAATCTTATCAACATATTTCTTCCACGAGCAGTTACCCGTAAAAATAACTCCCAAAAACTTTATCTCCGATGCAAACATTAAAGGAGTGTTATTAAAATAAATTTTAAACTGAGCTTGTTTGATTTTGTGGAAAATTAACACTTTAGATTTTTCAGGACTGATGTCTAAATTTAAATATTTGAAATAATTTGAGAACCTAGAAAGCGAATCATTTAGATTTCGCATAACCTCATTTGCATTCATTCCAGAGCTATATATCACCAAATCGTCCGCAAACTGAAGGTTTCGGACTTTGGAGCCCAAAATAAGATTAAGTTTATGAATATACAAAGTGAATAAGAGTGGGCTTAAAATCCCACCTTGACAAACTCCCTTAAAAGATGAGCTAGGACCGAGCAATTGACTGTTAATCTTAACATAAACTTTTCTGTCGTGAAGAAAGGAAAAAATAAAATCAATAAATTTAATAGGAATCCCAATGGAAGCTAATTCCCTACACAAAATATGATGATTGACATTATTGAATGCACCAACAACATCAAAAGACTCCGGAAACGACATATTCTTCTTCACAGATTGAAAGATGTCTAATTGTAATTGAGCTATACTTTCTCTTGACAATCGACCTTTGCGAAACCCAAACTGGTTTATGGGTTACTACCCATAAACCAGTTTTTTGTTGAATCCAATCATATACTTATGATTGGATTCAACAAAAAACTCTAGCCTTTGTTTTAGAACTTGTTCAAAAATTTTACCAACGCAAGATGTAAGTGCTATAGGTCTATATGAGTCAGGGCAATGTTTCTCTTTATTTGGTTTTAATATTGGAATAAGACAATCTGATTTCCAATCATCAGGAATTATATTTTGAGACCATAAAGAATTGAACACATTTAAAAGAACTGATTTAGATTTATTAGAAAGCATTTTTAACATTTTGTAAGGAATCCCGTCAAGGCCAAAAGCTGTATCTCTCCTAGATGAAATAGCTGACTGTAATTCTTGAAAAGAAAATGGTTTTACCAGGAATTCGCTATTCTTAGCATGCACATAACTATGTAAATTCAAGTTAGACTCAACGGTATCAGGCGTATATTTTTTAAGGAATTCGAAGACCCAACTTATGTTATTGTTTGAGAAACTATGTACGAAAGTTTTATAAAATTTTTTCATGATAGTCCAAATATGCGAAATCGGCGTGGTTCTGTTGAAGGATTCACATAATGCAACCCAACTAATTTGTTTTTGCTGCTTTAATGTAAGCTTTTTAAGAGCTTGCTTCTTTTTGAAATTGATGTAATTACATTCAGTTGGATCATTTTTAAATTGAATATACGCTTCTTTAGAGCACTCTACAACCTGGCTGCATTTTTCATTCCACCATGGGAGAGGAATTCTTTTTTTCCTAAATATGCCTGGTGATGAATTATTATTACGAAAACTGGACACTGGTGATGAATTCCGAGCAGCTAAAATTAAAATATCAATAAGATTTTTATAGCAATCTTCAGAGTTTGAGGTATCTATATTGAATTCTTGTAGAAGTGTATCTACATTTTTTTTGTAATTATTCCAATTAACACGACGAAAGTTTAAATGAGTTTTCATAGCTGAACAGTCTAATGGAGATGAAGTGTAAGGTGAATTGTTGTGAATAAGTATTTTAATTATTACTGGAAGATGGTAACTACCTAGCGGGTCATCATACACTGTCCAATCACAGTTCAGAGCCAGTGATGGAGAAATAAAAGAAAGATCTAAAGCATTTCGCCTCCATTGGTGTGATCCAATAGTGGTCATTTGGCCATCATTTAGCAAAACTAAGTTATTGTCATTAGTACTTGAAAGGACATCACGACCACGAGCGTCTGTTGATTGACATCCCCATGCCGAATGGAGAGCGTTGAAATCTCCCGCAAAAAGCACAGGTTCTGGAACACTTTGTATAAGTTGATCAAATTTATGTTTGGTAAAAACCGGTAGACAGTTTTTAGGGCTATAAAAACTAACAATTGATACTTCCTTATTATCTCCGTACATTAAACGTATTGCTATGTTCCGAATGGAATTATCATAAAATGTATCAAGTTTTCTAAAAGTTAAGCTGTTATGAACAATTATGGCAACACCATTATGGTCGTTGCCGGAGTCCAATCTACAAATATTATAACCTCGAAAATTGAAACGTTGATTCGGCTTTAGCCAAGTTTCACAAATAATTGCTACGTGAATATTATTCTCCTTCAGGAAATGTTTTAAAACAAGTCTATTACTAATTAAACTTTGTGAGTTCCATTGCATTATGTTTAATTGATCCATTAAAAAAGAATAACAAATTAATTACTCTTACTTAGTGTTTCAAGAGAATGGTTTTAATGTTTTGTGAATTAATTGAAAGTTCGTTTGTTTTGTTCTGAGTTAGTAACTTAGTTACTGAGCCTACTATAATGTTCATTATATGTTCTGAATTGAGAAGCAGTGCTAGCTGATCAGAAGGGCTTTTAGATATTAGTGGAGGAAATGATTTTTCCAGGGTTTCAGCAAATGTTTTCTTGTCTAATTTCATTTTGTTTTGATTAATTTTCTCCTTTTTTACAGGGCAGTCAGGTGAGATGGCGATATGATTGCCTTTGCAATGACAGCAAGAGGCATCAGCTGCATCAACTGTGCAAGACTTGAAGTTGTGGCTGCCTGAGCAGATAGAGCACTTCTCTGCGTTTTTACAAAATTTAGCTATGTGTCCGTACCTCAGGCACCGTAGACACTGCTTCACTGGAGCGATGTACGGGCGAACCTCGAAGCGCCAGCTGTTCAGATCCACACTGTCGGGCAGGGATGGGCAGGAGAATGTTATTGAGACTGTCTTCAAAGGCTGGAACTCAACAGTGTTATTGTTAATTGTTCTTATCATAAATCTTCTTACTAATACTATGTTTTTGGAGCAAGAAATATTTGAATAGATCTGCTCATTGGATAAATCAAGTGGCACATGTTGTATTACTCCAGTCACTTCAGTGGCCGTAGCAGGAATAGTCGCCTTTAGTTTGTATGAATCCAGAAATGTTTTATTGCTTAAAGCTGCATTGGCGAGCCCTGGCCGCTCAAACACAACGCCAATCTTGTATTTGTTGATGCGTCTTAACTGTTTTATGCCTTTATTGAATCTTTTGAGGCAGTTCGCTAGAGCCATCATGTCTCTGTCGCCCAATGCCTTGCCAGTGTCGCTGCTTTCAAAATAAACGATATAATCTAATTTACCTCCATCCACTGGGTAATAACGGACATAATCCGGGACCTGAAAAGGCTTATACTTATCCTTGTCATCTTTTGGTTCATCACACGGACTTGAGGATTCCCCACTATCAGACAGATCCTCCTCCTCCTCTTCCTTCTTTCTTTTCTTAGGCTTCTTCCTGCCCATTTTTAACCAATTTACAGTATTTTTAGATAGCCTACTGTAATTAAATTTAAATTTAAATTTTCCGCCTATCAAGACAAAAGTTCCCGCGCTTCTCATAGATAAAAATGTATAATAGGAAATAGATGGGCATCTTGACATTTTTCAGTGGTACGTAGACAGTGCTGCTGACGGCGGACCGGCATGGAACAAAAATTAGCGCGAAAAGCGAAAAGGAAGCTTTGAATGTTTGTTTTTTTCAACTAGTTTCTATGTCACACATGATATTTGTAAGAAAGTTTTTTGTATTTTTTCAGTATAACTAGAGTACCACGTTTATAAGTTCCTTATCTTAACATAACCGTTATGAAACTTATAAACATGGTACTCTAGTTATAGGTAGTGATATTAATTAAAAACTTTCTTTCAAATATCATCTCAGTATAACTTTGTAGCACCACATTACTAAAAAACTGTCTAGTTAATAAAACAATTTGGTTTGGATATATACAAGATGTATTTGTTTAATACATTGTGAAGGTTACACATTTACACATTTTTGAAATCGCAGTCCTGACAAAATAAATTTAATTTCCTCTTTTGCAAGCTAATACATAACCAAAACTGATATGGTCTCTAACATTTTAAACTTTATGCACAAAATTCTCATGTAAATATTATTGATAACTACTAGTTAAGTATATATATCATTTTATACCCATCTAAGGTTGTATCATGTGAAACTAAAGTAAAATATTTAAGATCAAATTGCAAACCACGTTAAGCAAATAAAATCTAAATTTCTGTGTTTTAATATGATATCTCATACAATTGGTGCCGATGTCATCTGACATTTTGATTGGACTACTGATATTTTTTTGCAAAACTTGCAGGACAAAATTTGGTAATTGTCATGAGTAGAATAACCTTGTTCACAGTATACTGGCAGCATATATGAATACTATGGAAGTAACTTTACAGCGGTAATTAATTAAGTTTACAAACAAAATAATTAAAACAATACAGTCGATCAAACTGCAAGTGCAACTCCCGTTTGCCTTAGCCTTTTTTGTTGTCCACATATTTTTTTGCGGCTAATTTCATCTCACCGTGAATTTCATTTGTACTGACAATCACCTTATTGGTAAGGATTTTGTTGATTTCTCTGCACCAATTTGTAACAAAAAATTCTATTTACTTTTTTTATTATATATTCAGTTAGTGCATTTTTGTGATCTTTACAATTTATAAAGGTGAAATCAATGTTAGTCAAAACCACAAACTCTAGGTAATTAGTAAAGCCTTTTAGGTTACATTACGTTTCTAAAATGTTTTGCACAACATTCTCAATTTGAACGAAGAAGTAAAAAAAATGCCTGTTTGGGTCAATACCCCAACAGGCATTTTTTTGACTTCTTCGATTGAAGCCAGGTTTATTCTTTGTTAGACTATTCCTTATGCCTTTCATGAGATGAGGTGGATCATAAATGGGGAAGATTTTCTCTTCATTTATTTTGAAGAACCCTCCTTTGTATTATTCTTCCCTTCTTAGATATTTTTCTTTCGTGTCGCGTATTAAGGAATTGATTGCAGCTACATTAGTCGCCCCTTGGTCGCATACTGTGGCTACTACCTTGAGGCCTGTCTCCTGCAATTTTTTAATGCAGCCTTGTGTGATCTTTTATATATCTAACGACGATGTTCAGCTTTGGCAGTATGTATAAGCAATGGGCTGTTTATATGTTTTAATAACGCCTCTAACCATTATAACTAGAGCATGGTCACAAAAGGTCTTTTTCCTCTCTACTCCGTTGTCGCTTAAACCATGTATAAAATCTTTTTTCCTGTCCAGGTTGACACTTGGGGTTATCACCATCTTATCAAAAACTAGAGTGCAGTACCTGTGCGCTCTAGGCATTTTTGCGACTTTCCGTTTTAACTGGTCAAATGTTGTGTCTTGAATGCCTGGTTTTAGATCTACTTGCGCCAGGAGTTTTTGCAGTGTTTATCTTTTTGGTAAAATACACATTGGACTCAAAAGTCGGTATGCTTTTGGGCTGGGCTTATATAGCGAGAGTGCCAAAATTTTTTGATCCAGTGTAAAACGTCTGCCTTTTCCTTTTTTTTCAGATTGCGTTATTTGCATTTCAAAAAACAATTTCGCTGGTCTGGTCATTTTCTGGCTCAAGATATTATATGCTGTAGAAGAGCTTATTTTTTCAGCAAGTTTCAATCTTCTATTAAATGACCTATTTAGGTTATCTTTTTTATGCAACACATCCTTTTCAATTTACAGATTGACTTCATAAGTTGCCTCTCCTGCACAGGAGAGACAACTTGTTGCCTTGAATCTTCGGTTAATTCCTGAAATTAAATGAAAACAAGAACGGTTATATCATTGTTTAATTTTTAGGGTTCCTTTAAATTAGTCAAATTAATTATTATTATTATTGTAAAAAAATACCTTTATTGTTTCCAGCTGCGGTTTGATGAATATCAGAAGAGTTTGCTTGTACAACACCTTAGGGGTATCTAAGCTCCTTCCTGAAAAATGGTGATAGTAACTTACTTAGATAGAAACTCGGTTTATTTATCATTCCATTGCATATTTTTAGGAGCGCCCCAGGTACTTCAATAATAGCTGTTTAACCTGTTAGATGTAATGTTGGTACAGCACTTCTAACAAGTCTGTTTTTGCTGCCATGGTAATTATCTTCAAAATGCCTGTGGCACACTTCTGTCCGAGAAAATATATGAGTCTTCAAAACCGACTAATCCTGCTGTTGCCTTCCAAGTTTTAAAACGGTCGCCATCATTGGATGGATTAGGAAAATAATGTATCGGGACACCTTGAACAGAAACAATGTTGTTGTTAAGAACCTGGGTCAAAGTGTCGATAAGGGGGCGGAAGCCCCCACTGAGTCCAGGAAAAATCAGTGGTGACGATGAATTCAGTGGGTTCAATTTGTTACTACGTTACAATATGTTGTAGGTATGTACATACCGTCAGAGTTGCTGGTTGTGCAACCAGGCATGCAACATTTATTCCTAGACATAAATTGAGACTTGTCTTTATTAATAAAAGTATTTACGCTGCACTGCACTGCACGGGTAGTCCTGTCTCAAAACTACCGCCGCCTTATCTACACCCCAACCGAAACTCCTGTTTTTAATCAAAACGCTGTACTGGAGGAACAAACTGCTCAACACCAAATAATAAAATTGAAATGAAAAATTTTAAATCGCCAAACAAAACTTTCAAACTTTTTCCGTTTTTTCTCGTTGTCTAATACATAAAACAAAGCAGGAACAAAAAACAGAATTACTACTAAATTATCCTAAACTTTTATTACCCAACGATATCTTGTTCAAAACATGGTTAGCTATAACAAATAAATAATCATGAATAAACTGTGATAAACTTCAGATTAGAGATCTATTAAATACAACATAAACATAAAAAAACGTATATAATATTTTCTACCCTAGAAAATAATAATTGTATAGTGGCAAGACCACGTTGTGCCAATGACATGTTAGTCCTATGCCTAGCCGGTAGATAGCGCGACCGAACTTTTTTGACAACCATACTCTAAGATACCCCAGCATGGCGCTTCTCTGAAATTATGAAAGAATTAGAAACGCCATCAACGGATAAGTCAAACTCAAATGACATTAGTAGAGATGTACCCCGCCGCACTAAAGATATATTGGCAAGTCCAAAGTGTTTTATGCCTGTGTACAAATACAGTCAAGGAATTATAATAAATATAAGTGAACAGTGGACATGAAATAAAATCTGGTGAAAGACTATTTAAATATAGACTGGCTGTAAGGACTCCAAAGCCGTAAAACTTAAAAAAAAAAAAACTATAGCACTGCAGTTCATATAAACCATTCAACGAAGGCTTTTCAATACGTCATTAAAAAAAACAGTACCGCAAGTTACCGATAGACGGTGCTGACGTCACATAGTAATTGACATGACATTCTCTGTGGTTTCTGTCACGTTTAGTGTTAGCTAAACATCGATAGTTTGGGATTTCGATAGTATCGATAGTTTAAGTGAAAACCTATCGATAACTATCGATAGTTTTGTTCATATATTCGGATTATTTTTCTATTATCCTAGCTAAGGCTATTTGCTAAGGTTTAAAATATTGTGTCGTAATGGTAGAGGTCAGTTTTAACAGAAAGGAAGAAGAGTCTTGCAGCAAGACAAATAAATAAGGGTTAGTTAAGTATGTCAAAATGGACCTTTACTATTATGTCACATTTAACACGATCCGGGGCGGTAACGGCGATGGCCGTTATTCTTACTTCTTCTGATATGACAGTACGGCGATCCCCGTAATTTTTCAATCCTCTCTAAATGTCGGTACGGTTACCTCCGTAGTATTTCTGTGAGATCTCCATATAAAAAAAATCCACCGCCATTCTACAGAAACACATCAAAGTTGTACTGTCAATCTACAGCCAGTTGAGTCGCTCTTTGTAGTGACCAGTGCACACACGCATACTAGTACTCACACATTGACAGTACGGTAATACCCGATACGTTTATGTGGGTTTTCAATCGGCGTGTGCGTCAGTGTCACTCAGGACGTCGCCAGTGGTGGACGGTGTTTTTGATCACGTTACGCGGGTAAACAAGTTGTTCGGAGATGAAAAGTAAGTTGTTTTACTTGTTACTACCTGTTTAGAATACTTCATATTGTTTTATAGCATGTGTTTGAAGCGTGATTAGTAGAATAAATCACCAACACGTCATTAGTGTGTGCGAAAAGGGAACCGCCGCACAATGGCGTGGCGTGATGTACAATAGGTACAAACTTACGATGGTTATCTTTTCGCACAGACTTTACAGGATTCATCGTTTATTTTGTTTTTAGATGAATCGACCAAGGAAGGGTGAAAAAGAAGAGGAGCGCATCCAGCGGCTTCTAGGAGAGATGTCTTCGTCGGAAACGGAAAAAAGCTCTGATAGTGATCATGACCCATTCAGTGATAGTGATGGAGCCTATGGAACAGACCATAATTTTGAACCGAACTTTAGTGATGTTTCAAGTAGCGAAGACGAGGAACTAAAACGTAAAACGATTAGGAGACAAAAACCTGAATTTAGTGACTCAAGCGACACCTCGGCAGAGTCAGATGGTGATTCTCAGACAAAAGCAGCAGTTCGCCTCGTAAGTCAAGGTGTCATCAAAACGCATGGTGACGAGCATAACAGGTCACTAAATTTAGCTGCCCCTCAAGAATCATCTGACTTGCCTAGAGCAGAAAGTCCATCAATATTAGTCAACGAAACTTTTGAAGAGCCTGCTGTATTCTATTCTCAGACCAAAGCACCGGAATCAGCGCTTGATGTTTGTGGGCTTTCTGATCAAGCCGCTAATGTTAAAACTTTTGTCGTTCCTGCTGGAGCCGAAATACCAGAAATACTGGTTGATGTCGGTGATCAACCCGTTGATGCTGCTTCGGATACTCCCAATATAAATGCACAAGATGATAATAATGAATGGTCATGTACCACAGAACCGATCCCTGAATTCGATTTTGATTTTGCCTCACAGGGACTTCGGGTTGAACTTGCTGATAATACTAATCCGCTTGATATGTTTAAACTGATGTTCTCCGAAGAACTAATAGACTATCTCGTGGCCAGAACGAATGATTACGGTCATCGATTGACTGACACAAATAGACCTCATACGAGGCACAGCCGAAACCAAGTCTTCCGCAATGTAACCAAGGACGAAATGTTAGCATTTTTGGGACTATGCTTACTACATGGGCAAATACAGGCACCAAACTTCCGGCAACTGTTCTCCTATTCTGACCCTCTAAATTATCACCCGATATTTCCTCATGCCATGTCGTCTCGAAGATTTCAGCAAATACTAAGGTGCTTATGTGTGGCGAACGTCAATGCAAAAAGCGAGAAAAAAGTCACAGACTTTCTGATGGCAATAACTGAAAATTTTCGTCGTGTTTATGGGCCAGGAAAAGAACTATCATTGGACGAATCACTGATTTTATTCAGAGGCAGATTACACTTCCGCCAGTACATAAAATCTAAGAAAGCGCGATATGGCATAAAGTTTTATGTGCTAACAACTGCAGACGGTTATGTTTTGAACATCTTTATGTACTGCGGCAAAGGAGATGAATCAACAAAGAAATCTGATGAATCTACAAAGAAAACAGAAATGATTGTCATGAAACTTTTAAGGCCTTACCTGATGAAAGGCCACCATGTCTTCATGGACAACTTCTACAATGATGTAGAACTAAGTCAAAAATTATTAGATCTGCGTACGCATACCAATGGCACGTTACGAAAAAATAGGAAAACCAATCCCAGATCACTGGTTACTAAGAAGTTGAAGAAGGGGGAACATTACTGGCTTCGTAAAAAACAAGTGTATGTTTCTGTCTGGCAAGACAAACGGCCTGTCCATGTCATAACAACCAGGAATCATCCCACAATGACTGAAGTTGCGAACAGATTTGGGAAATTATCGACAAAGCCAGTGGAAGTTGGAGAGTACAACAAATATATGGGGGGAATCGATCGTAAAGATCAAATGGTTGCATACTACTCGTCACCGCAAAAAACCATTCGTTGGTACAAAAAAGTATTCTTCCATTTGCTAGACATATGTGTTTGGAATGCTTTTTATGTGTTCAAAAAGTACTTCAAGGATGACGTCAAGTACAGCTTTCTGGCATTTCGAGAGGAACTTATAAAGCAAATGATAAAGCTGGACAACAACACGAAAGGCACAGAATTGTTGAAAAAAGGAAGCATTTTTTCCAGTAGACGCACAGAATATACAAATAAACCACAGACACAGAGAACTGAGAACCCGGGACCCTCAAAACAAGTTGCTGAAAATCATTGGCCAGAAGACATTCCCCCATCTGAAAATTCAAAGAGAAAGCTAAAATACCTCAACTGCAGTCTTTGTTACAAGAAGAAGAAACGTAAAGAGACCAGGTATAGATGCAAAGGATGCACGGCTAAGACTCCTCTTTGTGCTACGTGTTTTGAAGAATGGCATCTATTGTATTCAACAAATTAATGGTTAGCTTATAAGTTGTTGATTTTTACAGATATAAAATTGATCTCATTAGAACTGTACACTGTTCATTATAATTCCTAATAATATAAGACTGTTGTCACTTGTTTAGTTATTTACATTTTGATATAAAAATTAATCTCATTAGAACTGTGCACCGTTCATTGTTATTCCTAATAATATAAGACTGATGTCACTTATTTAGATATTTACATTTTGATATAAAACTTTATCTCATTAGAACTGTACACTGTTCATTGTTATTCATAATAATCTAAGACTGATGTCTCTTGTGTCGTTATTTACATTTATATACTATAAACAAATATATCTCATTATAACTGTAGAGCTTGTCTAAGCTCAAATGACGCGCCCCACCACCTCATTGCGTCATTTGAGCTTAGACAAGCTCTACACTGTTCATTGTTATTTCTAATAATACAAGACTGATGTCTCTTGTTTCGTTATTTAGAAATGGATGGCTTATATGTTCAACAACTTGATTATGACAATTGATCTCACTGGAGCAGTGTGATATTGAACTTTTTTGTTTAAAACCTAATTATGTTTTGAAAATTATAACTAGAGCCAAATAAATAAGATTAGTGTTTAAGTTTGTCTTTCTGTAATGAACGAAAATGTTTCCTATTATGATTAAAATGAAAATAATAAACAAGTAATTTCATTTGTTTTACATCCCCTTATACTAACTGTTATATCCGTACTGACATCTCCTACCACGGCAACAACGTATTGGCATGACAGTACGGCTATAACTGTACTACTGTCATAACCGTACTGATTTTCTCTAAGTATTAATTTGATGAGTGAAGTGACAGTCCTGTAATAACCGTATTACTGCTATAACCGAACTGTCATTTGCAAATGTATTTTTGTGTTATAAGGTGGCAGTACGGCTTTGACAGGGGTTTTGGTTTGTATGAAGATTTTTACTGCTTATCTTCGAAGTCGAGCTAGTGAGGTACCGCCCCGGAACGTGTTAAAAGACAAATTAAAGACTGTTTTCGATTAAAATAACATATTTATTTATAAACGATAAAAAATAAGAAACCCGAAGTTATAAAAACATATTAAATCAACAATAACAAAACCTAAATTGTAGAAACATATTTAATCAACAATAATAAAAGAAAAGTTATAGAAACATCCATTAGTCTTATAGATCTAGAAGATGTCTAATTCTTAAATCATCTGCAGTCTTCTTCATGCTTGCGGCATTGTCTGTTACCACAGTCACTATCTTTTCACGAATATTAAACTCCGCAAGAATGTTGTTGATTGCCTGCAACAATAAAAAACAGAATTATAGCAATATTATAACATTTTGAATGTTTCTATGAATAATGAAATTAAAAAATAATAACTAAAGATAAACATTACCTGTGTCATTGCTGCAGCGGTGTGATGGCCTTCAAGTTTTACAACTTTTAACAGAGCTGATCTCAGTTTTCCTTCCAGAACAAAATGACATGTTAGGGCCAGTATTCCCTCATTAGAAGCACTCGTCCACATATCTGTTGTTATACTAATGTGCGCTGATTGTAGAAGTGCCATTGTCAGTTTTTGTTTGAGTTTCAAATAATATTCGGGCACCAATGATGATTTCAGAGTGGTTTGTGGAGGTAATTCGTATTTCCCGTTTAATCCTTTAACAAACCTTATCAATCCTTCGTGTTCCGACGTGCGATATGGCATCATATCAATAGCAATCATCTCGACATATAATTTGTCAAGCTCCTTCTTGATCTTTGAACCTTGGTCGTAGAGGTCACCTCTATTAAAATATGTTTTGATGGACTGTCTTGCTTGCGCCTTTGGTATCTGGACTTCACCTTCAACTTCAACCTCAGCTTCATCATCATCTTCCGGGGCAGCTGTTGTTAATTTGATTAATTCTTTTTCATGCTTTCTCTTTAAATGATCTTTTAAATTTGTTGTATTACCCGAATACTTAAATTCTTTTTTACAAACACTGCACTTCACCCATTTGGTGTCTCCGGGTCCTACTTTAGAGAATAACTTCCAAACTATTGACTTATGCCGGTCCATTATTTATTTTTTTAACACATGTGACGTGATGACGTTATCTGATCTCAATGAATTGTTATGAAATAATAAGAAATAAATAGGGTCACGGCTAATTTATATTGCCAAAAATCCTGAGGGGATTTACTGCGGGAAAGTACCGCCGGGGATTCCCGTAGAGGCCCTACAAACGTCTTGTACAGTGGGAAGTCCTGAGGGGAAGTACTGCGGGAAAGAACCGCAGGGGATTCCCGTAGAGGCCCTACAAACGTCTTGTACAGTGGGAAGTCCTGAGGGGAATTACTGCGGGAAAGTACCGCAGGGGATTCCCGTAGAGGCCCTACAAACGTCTTGTACAGTGGGAAGTCCTGAGGGGAATTATTGCGGGAAAGTACCGCCGGGGATTCCCGTAGAGGCCCTACAAACGTCTTGTACAGTGGGAAGTCCTGAGGGGAATTACTGTGGGAAAGTACCGCAGGGGATTACCCTAAAGGCCTTGCAGATGGCTTGTTCAGAGTTGTACAAAGTTGGGTCTTCCCCTGCCATCGCTGCGTAAAAAAGCGAGGTAATCCGGGGATTCCCCGTTAGTAAATAGCAAAAAAGTGAAAAATTCGATAGAATCGATAGTTTTAACAAGCTATCGATAGTATCGATAGTAGAAAAACTATCGATACTATCGATGTTTAGCTAACACTAGTCACATTGCTTGTTTGTTTCGTTGACGATTGTGTTCTGTGGTTTGGTTGTCGGTTGCGTGGTGTAGCTATTATTTTGCGATTATTTCTTTACGACCTTCTGGCTCTGCTTCTGCCTACGGACCTTGATACCTGCCTTGACGAATACGTGCCTGTGACCCGGACTCCGAACCTTGATTACCTAACTGACCCTCGCTTGCCCATTGGACCTCGATACTTCTACTTCTGACGACCCGAGCTGTATTGGATTTGTTTCTTTGCCAACATCATGGCCAAAGATTATGGTGCGTGGTTTCTCGCAGACCTTAAAAGCGAGCTCAAGGCGCGTAATGCTAAAATAACTGGGAAAAAAGCAGTGCTTGTTCAGAGGTAAAAATTATACTTTCATACTTATAACATACTACTCAGAAATAAGAAGTCCCTCAACTTGACATGTCAATCCATTAAAGTTTTTCTATTTATGGCTGTATTTCTAGTTACCCGGCCACTTACCACACGGGTTCTGTAGGAAAAATTTCCCATTCAATGCATATATATTCAATAAATTCACCTTCATCAATAGATTTTTCAGAACTTTCTACTTTTGAGATTCGATTATTAGAAATTGTACCACTTTGTTTCAGACTGGAGGATTATGACCAGTTATTTGGGCCCCTTGTGAATGATTCCGAATCAGTTTACAAGATAGTGGTGCCGAGTCCAGATCTTTTTCGGGATGTTACAAGCTACTCTACTTTGCCAAGATTGACAGAAGAAGACCAAAAAACATTTTGTGAGCTGATTGGAAGAGAAGATGTGGAACGTTCGGCTAATATGTATGAACAATACTTTCTGATTGCATGCCGCTCTGCCCTCCCAGCTGGTGATCACTACATCACCAGTGTGTGTGCCTCAGAAATGAGAAAAAAAGTGATCTATAACGTGACCATTAAGGCAAAAGACCACATGATCATTGAAGCACAATGTGAGTGCGCAGCAGGGTCAGGACCATACGGCCAATGCAAACATATTATTGTTTTGATATGTGCAATCATAGATTTTAATTAAAATAAAACAATAAAACTTAAAACAAGCTGTACCAGCTCGCTACAAACCTTTCACCACCCCAGCACTAGTTATAGTGGTAATCCAGTTCAAGCTGAGCATCTCACTTTAAAATTCAAGGATGCTACAATGAAAAGCATGACTCAATTTGATCCCAGACCGATTATAGAGTCCAAAAAAATATCAAGAAGAATTTAAAAGCCTGATCTCCAATTATTGTGGAGGAAAAGGCAAATTGCCGTCTATACCCATAGCCCAACTCATTCTTCCAGCAGACAAACAAAGCCTATACCAAGACCATGATTACTTGGAGATGACTGCTGAAGAACAATATCTAAAGTCTCTTATTTTAAACAAAGACCAACTGCAATATTTAGAAACAACAACAAAAACAAATAAGAAGGAGTGGTTGAAACAGCGAAAACTGAGATTGCAAAGTTCAGACTATGGAAAAATATGCAAACGGAAGAGCAACAAACTAATACTAGCCAAAAACTTGATAAAAAATTATAATCTGCAGAGTTTGGCCATTAAACATGGCAGAAAATATGAGCCAAAAGCCATAGAAAAATTTGAGGCAGTGACTGGCTCGTCCGTGATGAAGTGTGGGATTTTGGTTCATCCAGAAAGCCAATTCTTAGGTAGTACTCCGGATGGTCTAGTAGGAAATGAGGTGTTAGAGGTGAAATGCCCATACACAGCAAGAGATGAAAAAATTACTACAGAAACTGTGCCATATTTGTATTTATGTGAAAAAAGTGGCACCCATAAATTAAAGAAAACCCATGATTACTACTATCAAATTCAGGGTCAAATGTTTGTCTCGCAGAGCAAAATGGCAAATTTTTTAATATACACCTTGTGTGACCATTATTTAATTATTTTTTTTTAATTTAATTAATTTTTTTTATTTACAATGTTAGACCTGAAATTAACAAGCATTGCAATAACTAAAACTATATCACTAGATAGTAGAATTTCTGTTTGGTTCATTGGTTCAGTTAATATTTTAAAGGTTTTCATCATGCCAATAATTCATTCAACGTGTACACGTTTACTTGCAACTTTTCTATTAGAGGCTAGAGTCTGGGATCCAATTTGATTGCCTTTTCTAAAAAATGCTGGCATATTTACCTTAACACCATAAGGAACGAATATGTCTTGCACATTCAAACCTTTGTCAACCATAAGTTCATCATTGTAGTTGAATTTGTTTAGTATGGAACCTCTTTCTTTAATTTTTGACGACCCGAATGGCCGAGTCGGCAGTGACCCTGCCTACGAAGCCAAGGGTCCCGGGTTCGAGTCCCGGTGGGGGCAAATATTTGTTTGATGAGAACGGATGTTTGTACCCTAGTCATGGTTGTTTATCTATCTAAGTATAATATTTATCTATATAAGTATGTGTATCGTTGTCTAGTACCCAAGATACAGGGAATCCTAGTTTGGGGCTAGATCAATGTGTGTAAATAGTGTCCAAGGTATTATTATATTATATAATTTGTCTATCAGTAGCTGATCCTCCATAAGATGGAGATACATAAGTTATCATTCCACCATGTGTGATCCCAATGAGAATTTTAATTGTGTTTCTGTTCTTGTATGAAGAAAAAGTTACTTGCTGGGCTAAAGGTAATTTTGGTTTTTTAATCGGACATTCTGTAGCATCCAGAATAACTCGTGTTTCTGGGTATTTGTCATTTAAGTCGATTGGCAAATATGCTTTAACATTTTCCCTGTTAATCCACAGATCCAAATTCTTCCATCGCAAAGACATAAATCGGATCCATGTGATAAATATAGTATACACCTCTTTTAGTGTAATTTTATACAACATTGCCATTGCCTCAAAAGTAGAATGCCTTCGTAAAAAAATCAAAGTTATGAAAAAATATTCCAAGGCATCTAAATCCTTCGGGGGTGGGCCATAAAAATATTTCAAGTTATGTACAGATATGCCCAACGAATAGAACACTAGCATTAACTTGTCAAAATTTTCTAGGCCCGTGTAAAACTTAAGAGCTTTGTCATCATCAGTGTAATTATAAATACTAAATCCATGCTTTTTACTAGATCCTTCAGTCTGTGTATGTATGGATTCGACATGATCCAGTGTAAGTTCTACCCCATCTTCCTCGGTTTGCGTTCCAACTGGTTTTGTACCAATTTCAATTTCAATAGTGTGATAATCGTTGTCAAAATTAGGTGGATTTTCAGTAATATTTGTTTCTTGATCAAATTCTTTTACATAAACCGTTTCTGTTTCTTGAAGTTCCTCTTCTTGATTTGAGTCTTTTAATGGATCTTCTATTATGTCTCTATGTGTGTCCAAAAATGACTGCATTTCAGCAAATGCTACAGGAGGAGCTGTGAACAAAAATAATCTCTTAGAACCACGAGATTAAATAAATAGTACAAGATTAATAAACAAAAAATAATTTAGCTAACATACCCTGTTTACTGCGGTACTTTTCTTTTACAGCAATAAAATAAAACTACAATATTTTCAACCATTTACCAAGATCTAATTAATCTACACTTTATCATGTTACTGTTACATCATTTGTGGGTAGGTACTTACTTCTAGAATAATTTCTTTGTGCTATTGATGGATCAAAAATCAATGTTGTTGACGATGAACATTCCTGGTTTTGTTGCTCAGAGACTTGGGTCCGTGGGAACACGGAAGGACTAGCGGATTTTTTTAGTATTTTTCGTGCACGATCTGTAAAAAGAAATATTAATAAACTACCGTACTGTTAGGTACAAATAGTTCCAAACATATTATAGGTAAGTAGGTAACTACTTTACCTAGCCACTTTGCATGCCACAGCATTACAAAAGGTTGGAATGTAGATAAGGGGGCGCCAAGGAAAAAAAAACTTAGATTTTTTTTTGCGTTTAGATAGCCTGATCAATGTGTAGATAAGGGGGCAAAAAAAAAAGAGCGCCCAAAAATTTTTTTTATTTTTTTTTTGAAAAAATGAAAAATTTCGACTCGTCATCCAGCGACTTAGTAATTTTTTGTGAAAATATTTTTTTTTACTGTTTCTTTTTATTTCGGAATCGGGTAGTGCTGCTTTTTGCCATCATTTTTGGTCATACATTTTCCTCGTGCACCTCACCGATTTCGAGGGGTTCCCTACTTGAAATCGAATGCCGTAAGCACGAAAAACACATGCTCGAAAACTATATCTCGACAGTTTACAATCTCGATGCATCAAAATCTCGAAAAGCCATAAGCGCGAAGCATCGGCTGCGCGAAGCTGTAATATATCGAAAGATGATGATCTCGACAGACTATTTGATCGAATTTATTTTATAAGTTTAAGTATGTATATTGATTCGTTTGATACGTTATTTATTGAGGCTCTTTAGGGAAAAATAATGAATCTAGATGTAACTATTTCTTATAAGTATGTAAATATAATTATTAAGGAGGGTAGTTGTAAAAAAAAGTAGTCTGTTTATAACGCTATGCAGTAAGATGTCAGTACATAGTTTCTGTTGGTGATGAACGTTTATTCAAGGTTCTAATTTTCGTAAAAATGTCTACAAATAATCTCCAAGTATCAAAATCGCAAAAAGGAAAAGACATTTTAATTCTAAATGGTTACGTAATGGCAATAAATAAACGAGTCAAGGAGAAACATTACTGGTATTGTGTGAATAAAAAACAAAATCAGTGTAATAGTACGATGATTAGTGAGTCACCCGAAGGGAACGGCATGCATTGCTTGATAAAAGAAAATTTTTTTGATAAATCTTAGTAGGTGGTGAATTGCCAAGATAACTTACCTAACTTTGTGAAAAATGTTGGGGTTATTGCGAAGTCTGTTCGGAGAAAATGGGCTGAGCATATAAAATAATGTTTCCTTATGGTCAACCCAGGTTTAATATGTTTTATCGCTTGAATCCATTGTGATTTACGTATTTAGGAAAACGGTGAGTGCCAATGTTTTTACAAAAATGCACAATGCATGGGCTAGCCATGACTAAAGACACAATTCACCTACTTAAGGGGTAAGTACTTGTATAAGACATATTGAATTTGGGGGAGGGGGGGAGGGGAGGTCCCCCCACCTACCCCCCCTTTTAGGAAACCACTAGTTTTTATGTTATGGAGGTACAAAGATTGAAGAAAATGTCTACATTTTTTGGATTTCGGGGGAGTTGGAGGAGGAGAGGGGTTGGAGGAGGGGTTGCCAAGAGTAGGGGGTCGCCTCGCTCCGCTCCGCTTCGCTCCGGCTCCCGGGTCTGCTGTAACGTGTGAACCTAACAAACCTATCTTTAGTTTTTAAACAGGAGGTGACCTAAAGCAACCAATTTGGTTCTGATAAACTCCATAAAGTAGTTAGTTAGTAAGTAAACAAAGCCAAAGTCGTCCAGAGAATCACGGATAAAACGAGAGCGCAACAGAACATTCACGAAACACGGAAGGAATCGGAATGAAATGAGCAAGTAGGGGGTCGCCTCGCTCCGCTCCGCTTCGCTCCGGCTCCCGGGTCTGCTGTAACGTGTGAACCTAACAAACCTATCTTTAGTTTTTAAACACGAAGTGACCTAAAGCCACCAATTTGGTTCTGATAAACTCCATAAAGTAGTTAGTAAGTAAACAAAGCCAAAGTCATCCAGAGAATCACGGATAAAACGAGAGCGCAACAGAACATTCACGAAACACGGAAGGAATCGGAATGAAATGAGCATGTCATTATGTCAGAAAATACAAAATTGCTGACGTAAATTTCTACCATTACAACAAAATCTTGTAATTTGTACTAAAATCATGTCCCAATATCCAACGTTGGAGCTTTTGTGTTTGACATTTGTCGTTCCGAGATTGGCCAATTTGTAAAAATCGCGTAAACATATTTACTCAGACTTAATCAGAAAATGGTATCAGAGGATAGCTAAGGACCCCCCCTAACCACCTAAGTACTCCAATCTTCAAATTTCAATGTGTCTTATATAAGACCCAACCCTACTTAAGTAATGAACAGAGTAAAAAATGTAAAAATACTTCGATAACCTTATAGATTCAACAGCTGTAGTCACAGAGTACATTATTATAACGGACCCCTTGACCGGCAAACGCCCGCAGCGGGCGGATTTCCGTTCGCATAGAGATGGGCGCCTTTAAACTAAAAATATAGGTTGGGAGCCGCGTTTGCACTTACAGTTGGTCACCCCATACACGAACGTACATTCTGGCAAAAAAGTCTTGAAATTAAAAAGTGGCAATACTGTATGGAGATTTGAAGAAAAAAAGCAAAATCCCATACAGTGTTGCCACTTTTTAATTTCTAGACTTTTTTGCCAGAATGTATCTGTGGAGCTATCAAAAACTAGTCCGTGCGTAGGAAAAAAATAAATTCTGATCCAGTTTTGATTGAATCGCGTTTCACATGTTTTTCGCTAGAAATGTATTATTTTTAATTGATACTCAGGTTGGTGTTGTACATATTGTATAAATAAAACAGAAAGTTAGTAAAAAATGTGTTTAATTTAATTTTTATTAATTTTATTAATTAATAAATAAATTAATTAATCAATTTAATTTAAATGCTAGGTTTGACCTTGGACAGCTAGGCTCACGAATACATTATTGTTTTCATTCTTAAACACTAAACTAGCTTGTTTCATGGCAATTCTAAAAATATATAGGTTCCTATCCTTTTCATACAATAAAACGCCGTGAGCGACGTTTTAGTAGGCGCAGGCAACAGCCCGCGGGGACCACCCACGTAGCCCAGGCCGGTTGAGCGTAAATTTCTAAATGGCGCCCGCCACGATAGGGTTAAAAAGTAGCAACAAAGTTTATCACAGACGACAAAGAGATGTTGAGATTATCACAGATTAATAACGATTTAAAACCTATGATGATGATGACATTTGTTCTTCGTGAAGCGCTATCTAGTATTTTTTAATGAAACTCAGCTGACAGCTGTCATTGAAAAGCCCTCTATTTTTATATCGGGAAACACTTAAGTATCATTTCGAAGGACGGAAAAAGTTTTCAAGCAACAGATTTTGAGTTAATCATGAGATTAGTTGCCATTTAGCTAACGGAAAATTAGCGGTGATTTCGTGCTACTCAGCGATAAAATTAAAGACGTTGCCCAAAGGACTTTGCACCCAGGCCGTAAAATACAAAAAAAAAACATTCTCCGCTTGGCTCTGTGACTTGGCTTGCTTTGCTGACTTCACAGACTTCATCATCGGGCATCGTCGGCAGTGTCCCCACCTAAGGGTATTCTCCCCTAGATTTAGGGGATTTTTGAAGGTTTAGGGGATATTTTAGGGTATACAATTATTTAGGGGAATATTGAGGGTAAAAAAATATGTTGGGGATTTTTTAGAGAAAGTTTTGATTTCCAGTTCGCAAAAGAATTTAATGCGTGACTGCGTGTAAGCGAACGTAACTTTGTTTGGTGATGTGCCGTTCTCGATGTATAATTTTAAGGAAAAAAACATTGAAGAGTTGGAAGAAATGGAAACCCAAACAATGGACGCATTCCATTAAATAATATGTGTAATTCTCCTCAATTTGTGCTATATTTTTAGAATAAATTATTAGGGGATTTTTTTTGAGAAGTGCCTAATTTAGGGAAAATTTACGAGGAGTCCGGGGAAAATCAAAATCAGAGGGTGGCAACACTGATCGTCGGCCATAAATTTTTATTTTGTTACACCAAGCTGTTCCTTCCTTCGCCTTTCGCCGTTGTTATATGATATGCTCTAACTGCTAGTCTCACACTGCGTTTTGAAGATGGAAGATCCTCAGATGCCGACAGAAGATATCAAAGTGGAAGTTACGAAGTTTGCTGATCAAAGTATGCATCAACTGTGCACGACTTGTCTGTGTGCGACACGAACTACACACACGCTCAAGGACTACACACTGAAGCAGTGCTACAAGAACATCCTCACTGAGTTGCAGGTGAATTTCTGATCATAGGCATAAGTCTAGAACATGGGGTCCCAAGGGGGTGTAGAGTGATTGGAAGGGGGGCGTGGCGATCAGCCCATAACTCTTGTAGATAATTGATAACTTATACCTCAACTTGCTAGTCATGTCTCAGGGGCGGTTTGCCCCACGTCCCATGGGAACATCCTATTTGTCTAATTTTCATATCTCAACAGAAGGTTCAGGTGTCAAAATTACAACTCCATCGAGATACTCTTTACCTCGTTGGAATGCAGCCATGTTATAAATTAATCCAGGCGTGGACTTAACTCAATGGAGTTGTAACTAAAGCCCAACAGAAGAAATGTGAGTGGAGTAAACTTTGATATTCCAATGCCAATGTTAACCTGAGATTAGAGCTTACTTGTATTTCATCTGTCAGGTATTAAACTAACATGACAGCTTGAACTAATATTTTCAATAGAAAACATTGTGGAGTCTATGGAAACCTTAATATCTCCCTAGCTTCGGTGATGGGCTAGCCACCCGCTACATACTATGGAGTATTGAATAACTGGCTAAATAGCTAAACATTGGCTCAACTGTGCCACTGCCACCTTGTATGGGAACAAGTGGAATTATTATAAAAACAAATAACCTGACGGTATTTTCGATCTTTCACTTCCTTTCTTTCAATTCCAAAATATCAACTTATGAATGCGGTTACCTATCTTCTATCTTCTTATAAGGGGTGTAGCGCCTGCACCTGGCCCACATGAGCGGGGTGTTTGTGCATCTCCCCTCCCCTTTGCCTGCACATCTAATTCAGTCATCCCAACACCTGCACCAGCTGGAGCCAATATTTGAACTACCATCATTATCTTTATGGATGTCAATGAAACCCAAAAAATCTAATCTTTTGTGTAATTTTCCGTCACCATCAACATCAACATATCTTGCAGCTAAACTCTGTTGGGCGATGTGCGCTACGCCCATAGTCTCATCGAAGTTGATGCTGTAATAACCAGAATCTTTGATTTCCTCCAGGATTCAGCATGAAATAAGTTCGTTACACATTGTTTTACTTATGTAAGTGGTGTTCACTTTAGTGGTCTCAAGGTGATGTTTTAGTTACAAGTCTCCAGCGTCAATTCTAAATCTTAGGAGAGTTCTAAAGTTTCCCTCGTTACTCACTATACTTTCACTATCATTTTCGTTTTCTAACGGACTCCCATTATCTCTATGATATTTTGCTTTCCATGAAATATGATTGTTTTTATTATAAGACGGTCTCTGTTTTCTCTAATGCTTTCCATTCTCTGTTTAGACAACTGATTTATGACCTCAAGTTCACGGTTGTCTCCTGTCTCCAATAATTTTGCTTTGTTGCCGCTTCAATGTGGTACTTGAGCTGAGAGTGGGTCTCGAGGTCACCATCTTTACCAGTAAGTTTGGCAAACTTTCTTAGTGGTTCAGTCACAAGTTTCTTGGTGATAGTCTTTCCTCCAACCATTTTATTATTCACAAAAATGCAAAAAAGTCCCTTTTTAACTTGTGGGAACAACAGCCATGGATGCTCTTCAGAGGGATTATCGTGCACTTGTCTGCATTCAACCCGTCCCCTCTTGTTGTGCTCCAAAGTAGGAAATATATAATAATCAATCAATCAAATGTCTTTATTATTGTAGATATTTAAATATACTTAGCAATCGTCATTTTTTGCCTCTTCTCTACATTAGACCACTGTGGGAGAAGAAGGGCGTAGCAACACCCACAGATTGATTTTCAGATTTCTTTTAAAAATTACAATATTAAATATTATAATTAATAAGCAAAAATAAATAATCACAAAATTATTAACAGCAAGGTCTTTGTTGAGCCAGAGTAACCCTATACAGACCCGTCATTTAAGTAATCTTGATCATTGTAATGTCCCTTTTTCGACAAAGTCGCTTTAAGCTGGTTTTTAAATTTATTTATTTATTTATTTCCCAACAATACCTATCATTACAGGATATCCTAATGCGGTAGGTATATAAAATCTTACAACTTACAAAATACAACAAACAAAATACCTTATTTAAACCTATCTTCTCTGTAACACAGCACAAATAGACACATTTTTGTGAATTCAGACAGAGTAGAACCAAACACATCAATTTCCTCCGCCAATACATTAATAATGCGGATGATTCTGGTGAGCGGTGCGCGGGCAAGCAGACACGTGCGCGCGCGCGGCATCTGCAGCAGCGGTGGCGGCCGGCGACGACTTACATACCCGTCCGGCACACACAGGCACAGCTCGGCCAGGACCACGGGGTTAAACATCCTCCCCACCAACACCTTATACACATAGGTCGCTAACGCCATATCCCTTCTAACCCTAAGTTCGTTATATCCTAAACATACCTAGTAAAAACAGTGTTGGATAATTTATCGGGTAGAAGGGATACACCCCAAACTGCCGCCAATATAAATATCTTATAAATTTATTTTGAATGCATTCCAACATGAGACAATATTTCCTCTCATGCGGTGTCCATATGATTGCGTTCGATTCAAGGTGTGACCTAACAAGAGTATTGTACAAAGTTTTCATCGCAGTTATGCCCTTGAAGGTGCACCCCATACGCAAGACAAGACCTAAATTCCTATATGCTTTTTTACATATTCCTTCAATATGTACCCGGTATTTCAGGTCAGATGTCAACACAACTCCTAAGTCCTTGACTTCATTAAGTCGCTGGATTTCCCTGCCACCCACTATATAACTACCCACTACTGGACATATCTTGCGAGTAAAACTAATAATTGCACATTTGGATATATTGAACTCCAGCTTGTTAGTTTCGCTCCATTGCACAATACTATCAATGTCCTCTTGAAGTTTCTCACAATCCAGAGTACCACTTATTGTCCGCGAAAGTTTCAAATCATCCGCGAACAATAAGCAGTCTGAATTCTTCACGTGGTTAGGGAGGTCATTAATCATTATTGTAAATTTCAATGGCCCTAAAGTACTTCCCTGACTTACCCCGGACCTGGTAAAAAATGGTTGTGACCGATATCCGTTGTACTCCACGTATTGTGATCTATCGCTCATGTAGCTAATAAAAAACCTAAGAAGTTTGGGAGTACATCCCACATTCGCTAGCTTCATAAGAAGTACATCATTGTCCACTAAATCAAATGCCTTCCTATAATCAAAATAGGCGGCGTCTACCTGTCCTCCACCATCCACCACGGGGATAACATGGGACATAAAATTAAGCAGATTGCTCCCCGTACTTCGAGTTTGCGTAAACCCGTGTTGGGCATCTGATAGTTGCGGCTCCACCTGCGCCAATACTTTCTTTTGGATAGCCGACTCCATTACTTTAGCCATCGTACAAAGTACCGCTACAGGTCGATATCCCTCAACACTTGGACCTGCCTTAATTTTTGGTACAGGTATAACCCTCGTCATCTTCCATCGGTCCGGGAAAATCCCCTGTGATAAGCACAGATTATAAATATATGTAAGGGGCTCTCCTAACATATGACGACAATCTCTTAGCACATAAGAAGGAATGCCATCTGGACCCGCAGAGCGCTTCGGTTTCAGCCGCTGCAGCGCACTGCGCACCCGCCCCAGGCTCAGCCTGTCCACCTGCACTCGCGCCGCGTTCGCCTCAGCCTCCGACATGGCCGCGTCAATGTCCAGATTAGCGCGGCGCTCATTGTAAACGGATCGAAAATACCTGGCAAATTCATGCGTAATCATAATTCATAATTCATTCATAATTCTTTATTGCACAAAGATAAATAAAAAGTTACATTTGTTGAAAACATATGTACAAAGGCGAGCTTATCTCTAAAAAGAGATTTCTTCCAGCAAACCAAGGCATGATCGGAAAAATTACCAAGAAAGGGTAGGCAGTGCACAATATCAAATAACTTATCTATAATAAATAATAAATAAATAAATTGAATATCTATAAAATATGTAAAATAAAATATCTATATACCAAACTACTAAATAAGTACCAATAGATACATAAACCTGTACATATAGTAATAATATACATACTATAACTACTATCATGAAAGAGAGAGGAAGTGCTCTTTTACCCGGTTTTTGAAAGAGAAAAGAGTGGGACTGTCTCTTATCTTGCAAGGAAGTGCGTTCCACAGTCGGACCGCCTGCAACCTGAAGGTGTGCTCATACGCCGAGGTGTTGTGCCTTGGTGTGGCTAAGAGTGAGACCGTGTGAGATCTCCGGTGCCGATCTCCTGAAAAGAGATACTCAAAGCGCTGTCGGAGGTAGCTGGGGTAGCGCGGATTTTTCAATATATTAAAAAGATATGAAAGTCTCGGCGACGACGAATCGTTAGCCACCCCAACTCTTTGCGATATTGAGAAACGTGGTCGAATTTGCGCAACCCGAAGATAAACCGAATCCCGAGATTCTGAAGTCGTTCGAGTTTGTTCAGTAGATCTTCGTTAGCGCTTGCCCAACTTACATCGGCGTAGTCGATTAGCGGCAGGAGAAGGGACTGTGCAAGAGTGATTTTGGTCTGCCGCGGCAGGAAGTACTGCAGCCGCCTGAGGGAGTGGAAGGACGCAGAGACCCGTCTGCTGACCTCGCTGACATGTGGAGACCAAGACAGATGGCTGTCAAATATAACCCCGAGGTTTTTGGCTTTGTCAGTAAACTCTATTGTGATGCCATTGTACGATACAGGAACAATGGGCTTTTGTAATAAGGAAAGAGTGTGCCTGGTTCCTAAAATCATGACTTGTGATTTGGTCGGGTTTACCAACAGCCCGTATGATGAGGCCCAGTCTTTCACATTCTCGAGGTCAGCATTCAGTGTCTCTACAGATGAAGCTAAAAAAGGCGAAAAGTGGCGATAAATTTGGATATCATCTGCGTACAGATGATACGAAGAAGAGAGGACGTCGGAGATGGAGTTTATGAAGACTGAAAATAGAAGAGGAGAGAGAATACCACCTTGAGGCACTCCTGAGAAAAGATCACACCATTGAGTTTCAGTCTCTTCAGACTTAATTCGTTGCTGACGACCTCTCAGGTATGAGTCGAACCAGGTAGCAGCGTGGAAGGACACATTCAGTGAGCTCAATATTGCGACAAGGATGTCAAAATCGACGCAGTTGAAGGCATTGCTGAAGTCAAGCAGGGCTAGCACCGTGGCCAACTTCTGATCCATCGCTAGCTGTTTGTCATCACTGACTTTTAAAAGTGCTGTGGTAGTACTATGCCCTGGTCTGAACCCAGATTGGTACGGATTAAGAAGTTTGTTTGATGAAAGGTAGGAGGAGAGTTGGTACCTTGCCGTCTTTTACAATATTTTGATGACATCTGCTTCCTCTCTTCGACTTAATGTACTTCCAGAACGCCCCAGGTTCCTCACATAGATGTTTTTCCACAAGCCTACTATACTGCTCTTGAGCCCGCATACTCGAAGATTTCACCCTCGCCCTATACATTGCAAATTGTTCGTAATCAGCATTTGATTTGCTGGTTTTATATATCTTATGCAAGTAACTTTTCATCTTAATGTCGCGAATCAAGTCCTTAGTATAATATCACTCAGGATAATTGTACCCAGAGTTTATACTATTTCGATTTTTATTTGGAACACAATCATCAAAAATACTATTCACGGCTGTATAAAAATAATCTAAGCAATCATCTACCTAATTCAAACTATACAACTATACAAATTACACTGCTTTTCCCCACAACAAGATACAATAGAACATGACACTATGAAAGTAACTAAAATATACTAGCCTAGATGTAGCCACATCCGTGTTTTGTCTGATGTTCCTAACAGCGTAAGCCGCAGAACTTAATTTACTAGCTAATTTATCTATGTGGGTTCCCCATTGCAATTTGCTATCAATGGTTATTACTTCGTATCATTTACTAATTCTAACGTGTTGCTTGCTATCTAACACTAACTGGTCTCAACTTGCCTGATATTTGGAATTGAGAATTTGATACACTTGGTTTTACCAGCATTTAACAATAAATTATTAACTGTGAACCAATTCAAGGTAAAAGACAATGCTCCATTAACATCATCAAAATCTTCTTTTTGTCTTTTAATGTTGAAGACCAGTGAGGTATCATCAGCAAACAACACTATGTCAGTCAATTTCTCCACCATGAAAGGCAGATCGTTAAAATATACCAGGAATAAGAAAGGGCCTAATATGAAACCTTGTGGAACGCCAATTTTTACAACCGATCATCAGATTTAACGCCGTTGACTTCTACCTTTTGAATTATATTGCTTAGGTTTGATCTTAGTAGATACAACGCTTTATTTTTAACTCCGTAATGATTTAATTTCATTAATAGCGTATGATGATCAACACAATCAAATGCCTTCGACTGATCGCAAAAAACTCCGATAGCATCCTGTGCGGCCTCCCATGCAGAATAAATATGAGATATAAAGAACACACATCACAGCTCCAAGGAACCTTTTTCGGGGTTCCTTGGAGCTGTGAGAAGCTTGTATTTTATATCATCACTAATATTTTCTGATGCTTATAATCCTGTAATTCCTGATCCAAACTATTGCCAATATCCGTGTTATTAAAAGAATCAGCCGATGAACTTTGTTGTGGCAGTTTCGACGAAGTGCTGGACTCTGCCTGTACATCTGGTGGTGTTTTTTCCGCTGAATAGTAACGGGAATCTTCAGATATTTCTACTTTTCTTTTTCTTATTACATAACGGTCCATTTTATTATAATGTTACGACGTAGCGTAGGTAAATTTGATTGCAATTATTCTTGAATACACACTTTATTAAAACTGAAAAATGCAACACTAGTACACTTAGCACTAAAACACACACGGTCACACTCCGCGTATTTCTAATATCACTAAGCTCAACACTGACAGAAGTCCGTGGTCACAGATAATAATCGCAGTTGTTCACTTTTTATCAATTCCAAGTTATCGCGAGGATTGTAGCTTTCAAACTCACCTGGCAGCGATTCTGCTTCCTTTATATATGTGGCTCGGTTTTTTCGAGAACATTCGCTGCCAGAATGTTCGCTTCCAGTAGAATATTCGCGACTTTTACTCGAACAAATGCTAGTCAGAAAAAAGTATCGAGATCACTAGAATGGCCGGTACTTTTTCCGTAGGCATGTGTTAGCTATCTACCTGCCTGTGCCAGACAGGAACGTAAACAATACGATGACGCGGACGCGGAAAAATACAACTACTCGATAACTCAACTCCGAGTGGACTGACGAAAGAAAGAAATGAATAGCGCGTGGTGGGCTAACTGGCGCGGGTGGCGCGGTTGGCGTGGGCGGCCCCCCCATATGTATCCGCCAACCAACGGTGGCATACCTAGCATGATTTCTAGTGCCGCTGATGGCGTTGAACTCGTGCAGCCTGTGATGGCTGCACATGCCATTCTCTGGAACTGCTGTAGTGGTTTGTGTCGTTCGTTGCCACCATACCAGGGAGCCATATGTGATGTGGGTCTCACCACAGCCGTATACATTATATTTTCGGATTGAGTCCCCATCCGTTCGCTACCAACTTCCTACATGAGAAGAAAGATTTGGTGGCTTTCTTTAGTGTCGCTTCCATATGCTGGTTACAACTTAATTTGTGATCAAGCCATACGCCTAGATATTTCACATGTTTATCTTTTTTGTGAATAGTACCATCTCAGTTTTAGCGGGGTTTACTGAGAGTTTGTTTTTGTTGCACCATGTTTCTATGTTCCATCGTACTAATTGCTTGCGGTCAAATATGGTGTTTATAAAAGGCCGTTCACGAGTATTGTTACGTCATCGGCGTATGCTATTGAGTAAAATCCTCTTGTGTTCCATTTGTATCACCAGGTCGTTAGCTACTAGTACCCACAGTAGTGGTGAGTACGCCCCCCAGTGGGCAGCCCTTGGCGACTTTGCATTTGATCTTATTCTTGATTTCTAAAGAGATAATTCTTGATTCCAACATTTTTGTTATGCATGCTATGGTTTGGGTTGGTGCCTCGTTGTTCTAATCCAGTTCTGATGCTACTGAATTTAGTTTTGTCAAAGGCTCCTTCGATGTCTATGAATTCCGCCAGGCATGATTGTTGGCTTAGTATTGAGCTTTCTCCTGACCACTGCATGTAAGGCGGTCTCTGTGGATTTTCCCGCCTGGTACGCATGTTGGTTTGGGTATATAGGGTTGATTCTCATGGCTCCGTCCCTTATGAATCTATCACACATTATTTCTAACGTTTTTAGAATGAATGATGTGAGACTTGTAGGTCTGAAGGATTTCGGTTAATGTATTACCTACATGGAGTATGGAACATTTTGCGATCTAAAGCCCAAGCTATTGAATTTTCTCTAAAATGTTATAGCCTATGTCAACGCAGAAAAATCCAAGGACTCCTCATTTGTTAAAATCTTTCAAGCCATTTGTTTTGTGTTTGTAACGCATACTAACGAAATGCTCATACGCTAGAAAAACTCTATCTGTGAATCTGTTTCTGACAGGTGTGTGATGATGCGTGCATGTCGCCAAGTGTCTGCTGGGAGTGCTTGTCGGTGCTGAAGAGATGGATTCGCTTCAGAGAACAAATCAAGGAGTCCTTTACCATTCTACATTTGGCACTGCTCAAGTGCGATAAAGAGGTATGTTATATATATATATATATATATACATAGTCAGGTCATAAGTTCTGTCACATGTGCAATATGAAATAATTTAGACATGTTTATTATTTATGTAAACATTTAATAGCAAAATGAACTTAATAAAACATAGATTTTTATGCTAATAAAGTTTATTCAAATGACCCCCGCGATTTTGAATACAGGCCTTTATTCTGCGCGGCCCAGTCGTCTATCGCAGCACAAACGAGGTCCATGTCAATATCAGCGGCTGCCTTAATCAAGGATGCCTTGAGTGACTCCAAATTAGGATGAGGCTTTGAGCAGGCCTTTTCCTCCAAGTGTTGCCATATCTTGTAATCTAACGGACTCAAATCTGGACTGGAGGAGGGCCAGTCTTCGTGCCGGATGAAGTCGATTTCACGCGCCGCCAGCCAGTCTTGTGTGCTTTTCGCTCTATGAGCTGGCGCAGAATCTTGTTGGAATACCCAGTGCCTGTTATTAAACATGGTATGAGAAACAGGTTCCACAAGGTTCTTGAGGACTGTATTTTGATACACAACTGCATTCGTTTTTACGCCTTTCTCACAAAAATGTACCTCAGTTAAGCCCCAATAAGAGACTCCCAACCAAACCATGAGCGAGGATGGAAAATGACCTCGTTGGACACGCGGAATACGGTTGCTCGCTTCTTCACTGCTGTGTGCGTACACCTTATCATTTTGTTTGTTGTAGCTCTCTTCCACGGTGAAAATTTTTTCATCCGCAAAAAGAATTTCCCGATGCTTTTTTCCCGCGTACCGCTTCAACAAAGCGCGGCATCTCTTCAGTTTCAGGTCCATTAAACGAGCGTCCAAACGATGTCCTGTTTTTCTTCGATATGCCCCAAGCCCTAAGTCTTCATTTAACACCCTTTTCACCGTGGTCCTGCTTAACCCCATCTGAAGGGCCAACAGTTTCTGCTTACGTATGGGATTTCTGGGAATTCGCGCCTTCACAGCTTTTATCACTGCTGGAGTCCTAACAGAGCGAGGGCGACCACTTCTTGACCTGTCATCTACACTAGAGTCTTCATTGTATCGTTTTATGGTACGATAAACGAATCTTTTGGTTATATTCAAATTTTTCAGTAAGTCGAAAATCTGAATTGGCGCGTAACCGCAACGATGCAACGCAATAACTGCGACACGGTCTTCTTTAAGTGTCCACTCCATATTTAAAAATGAGGAAAATTCTAAAAAGTACACATTTTTATTCATGAAAAATTCGAAATTCGAATTCAATAAACTTTTTTGTGGCCAGCGTTCTAAATTCAAAAGTTTTTATTGTGTGACAGAACTTATGACCTGACTGTGTATATATATATTTATTGGAATCTCTGCTACATAATGTTTTGAAAAATACAAATAGATCAATAAATAAAGGAGAATGGGAGATATTGACCCAAAGGAGACGATAGAGAGATCAAATCCCATACAAAAAACCCAGGCCCGGCGCGATCGAAATATATCTCAAACTAAAGAGTTTAATTATTATAGTAATTCTACAACAGAATTAGTGGCTTAAGTATTTTTTTGCCTTCTGAAGTTTCGCAGGCGCACAAAATTATACTTGTGCTTCGTCCTCGGTTTAAACCTGAAATCTTAGTATTATTTTTGTAATTGTGTAACACATTGTAGTTACATGGATAAGTGACACCACTCTGCACAGTAGTTAGGAGAAGTGTAATGTTTCCCTGGCAATAGCTTTTTCACATCAGCAGCTCGAACAAGAGGCTTTTGCTGCGAGTAAACAGTGTGCAAAGTTGCATTTTGCTCACTGAGTGAGATAAAGGAGATTTTTTATTTTGAAATCGCATACAGCCAATGGGCATCGAGTTATAATTTGATGTTCTTTGGCGGTTTGCGATTTCGCCAAAGTGACATATAATACTGCCGATTTTTAACTCGATTGCAGTATCTATGCATTTAAAATCCAAATAATCGAGTTTCTTCGAGAATCTCCTAGCCATTCTAATTGATAAATAATACATATCAGACAAATATTCCGTAGTGTAAATTAGTCGAAGTTTATCATGAAAAATTACAATAAATGTTATTTTGTTTTTGATGTTATTTTTCATTCTCTCCAATTCCAAATTCCTAAATTCCAAATGTCTTTAATACTGTAGGTATTTAAATATACATAGCAATCGTCATTTTTTGCCACTTCTCTACATTGGACCACTGTGGGAGATGAAGGGCGTAGAAACTCCCACAGATTGATTTTTAGATTTCTTTTAAAAATTGCTTGTGCTTAACTAATACAAATTTTATAATATCTTTATATCATAATTAATAAGCAGGAATAAATAATTACAACATTATTAATAGCAAGGTCTGTGTTGAGCCAGGTTAACCACATACAGTCCAGTCATCTAAGTAATCTTGAGCATTGTAATATCCCGTTTTCGAGAAAGTCGCTTTAACATGGTTTTTAAATTTCACAAATGGCAATTTCAAGATCTCCAGATTTATCTTGTTGTAGTAGAGAATGTATTGACCCTTGAAAGAATTGCTAACCTTCGCGAGTCTGAACCGGGGCGCAAGTAGTCTTCGGTGATTAATATTACAGCTATCGCTAAGTTTGGCAAATGTGGTAAGGTTCTTGCGTACATACATTATGTTTTCGAAAATAAATTGACTTACTAGTTACCTACCTCCTATCTGCTAGATATCCAATAATAAGAATCGGAGCGCAATCCTTTATGACGGACGAAATAGGCACGGATAGCAACAGAGTCCAGAAATGGTAACTGGATCAGATCGTAACTGTTCAGTTATTTGAG
The DNA here is from genome assembly GCA_949825045.1 of Argyresthia goedartella. Taxonomy (NCBI): domain Eukaryota; kingdom Metazoa; phylum Arthropoda; class Insecta; order Lepidoptera; family Argyresthiidae; genus Argyresthia; species Argyresthia goedartella. The sequence continues at coordinate 9,271,150 of OX463832.1, read as the reverse complement.
CTACATGTAGGCAGGAAGATACTTATTTGTTGGAAATCAAAAAGCCCTATCTAGGAAGGTATAAACCGTCGGTACATAATTATTCTACTGTTCTAATCCTGAATTCCCTACACATCATTTGGTACTGGTAAAAAGACTACACTGCACTTATCTAGATATAACCATTTACCAACTTTAAGATTTGATACAAGCTCAACTTTTCACACGCGCAAACGACGACGTTTAGTTTGTCGGCGCCTTTGAAAAAGCCGCCCGCTTGACCGGGCGGCGGCAGTCAATTAATCAAATGTCTTTATTATTGTAGATATTTACATATAGTTAGTGAAGTAAATGAGACAACCGTGTCAGCTCGTAGCTAGTTTATGACTGCAGTGCAGGTAGACAACCGGCGCGCGGGCAGGCACGCCGCGCGCATATACCACATTCCTCCAACCTTACTTAGAAGAGCATCTATTAACAATAGAAATAGACACATTAATAATTAAACACGTAACTAACTAATTACATAACTAACTAACTAATATCTTACAATCTAATCAGAAGAACTTCTTATAATCTACTTTAGTTCTCTCCCTACGCGAGCGAGAGGGATGCTGGGGCTGGCCGTCTCAGCTCTCGCATCAGCCTCAACGTCTACATCGGCAACTGGCTCCGTCTCGCTATGTTCGTTAGGTTCTATTGCCTCAGACCATTGTTCCTCCTCCTCCTCCACTCGACCAGTCGACACGTCCTCATTATGGTCACCCTGCAGCTGCGGCAACTCCGCGCTCGGAGCTGGTGTCGGTGCTGGTGGTGGAGTAGCAGGCGGAGACACCTCACCGGTCGGGCTCATCGTCTGACGTTACACAATGCTCTTCTGAAACCACAATGTCACGCATAGTTTGCCCAGTATACTTAATTAATTGGTCAACATGTCTTTTACAAACTGTACCATAATCTTTAAACAAAATTTCAAACATCCGGTGGCCTAACTCTTTCTTTACAATACCTGTTGACCAACTTTGCTCTTATTATAAGTCCCTAACTCATCTTTCCATAGTTCGTCATACTCGGTCAATAGCTCGCGCACCTCCACGTCACTTATACCCGCATTGATATTATTATTTGAGCAAAATGTGACCTTAAACCTCGCCATGAAATCACGACCAATAAGAGGTGGGCCGCCATTTTGTACAACGTAAAACAAAATATCGTCGCTAACATTATTATATGTTAACCTTAATGACAAACATCCTTCCGGTGTTATATTATGTCCGTTATAAAAGCACATCTTTACATCGCACTTCTTTAGAAGTATATCTGCGAAATGGTCATTATACATTTTACTCGACATAACACTAACACTAGATCCTGAATCGAGTTCCATCTCATATGATTTTACATTGTTCACGAGAACTGACAATAATATAGGCTTAAAACTCACGCACCTCAAATTGAACATTTGGCATTCCTTACACTGAGTACAGTCGTTACCGTCGTCGTCAGCATCCTCGGACTCCATATCGATGTTGTGCACTCTGCTGTAACTACGCGATTTACTAACACACACCTTTTTAAGGTGTCCTTTTACGCCGCAAACTTCACACTTGTAACCCTTATAACGGCACTTTCATGTATCGTGATTCTTCATACCGCAAACCGAGCACCTCGGCCCGCCGTCATCCTGGTGTCGCTGCGCGCTGCTGCCGCCGCCAGCGCCGTGCGCGGGCGCGCGTCGGCTGCTGACCTTGAACACGGGCTCCTCCTTGATGTTGGTCGTGGACGTTGTGCCGATAGACCGAGCTGCTCGCGCACACGCCACCTGCCGCGCCACTTCAATCGCTTTGGACAGCGTCAGCGTCACCGCATCTTGTTCGAAAAGGCGGTTTCGTTCTGGGCCTAGCTTGTACGCCAGAACGAATCGATCGCACAAGAGTTGATCTAAGGCCGCGCCGAACCCGCAATGTATAGCCAGTCCCCTTAGTCGCGCAGCCCATTGTTCGGCATTTTCACCATAATTTTTCGTCGCTTCGTAGAATTTCGCCCTGTCGGCATACGTTGACCTCTTGGGTGTAAAATGCCCGTTGAGTATTGTAACTAGCTGGTCAAATGTTTGACCTTCGATCGCACTTGGGTGAATCAAATCACGCACGAGACGGTATGATTCGTCAGACAAATGAGTTTTAATTTTTGAAATTTAAAAAATAAAAATAGCTTCGGTGAGGACGAATAACCACCAACACTAATAAGACAGTGCGCAGACGAGTTAACTTTACCTTTAACCACCTTGATAAACCAATCATATATTATGGGGACTTACTTAAAAAATTCCAGACTTACTTAAAAAATTCATCATTAGACCTATACATAAGAAAAATTCAAAGTCCGACCCAAATAATTACAGACCCATTGCCATACTTTCAACAATTTCAAAAATTTATGAAAAGTCCACCCCTTGAAAACCACGACCTTGAAATCAATTATAATAAAACTAAAGTAATGATATTCCACCCCCGACAAAAAAAGCAACTAGATTTCGTCATCACCTATAAAGGTACTCAAATAGAAATAGTAGACCGGTTCACTTTGCTTGGAATTGATATAGATTCACACGTCCATTGGAAACAACACACTCAAAAAATTTGTAACAAGATATCTCAGTTCTCTTACGCACTTAAAGAAGTAAAAAAATCCAATGACCTGAAAACTGCTCTTACGGTATACTATGCATACACTTTCGCTTGGCTCAGCTACGGCATAATTTTATGGGGAAACAGCACAGGAGCCCCAGCAATATTCATCTTACAAAAAAAACTAATACGGATCCTAGTAAATATCAAACAAAAGGACAGTTGTAAACCTTTCTTTCAAAAACTTAATATTCTGACTTTACCATGCTTATACATATACGAAATGTGCAAATTTGTCCGTAATAATGAGAATATTTACCATAAACGTGGAGAAATTCCCGTAAACTACTCATTAAGACATAAAGACAGACTCATCCAACCCTGCACTTCTACTCTAAAGATGCACTCATCTAGTCCTTATGTCATGAGTATCAAAATATATACTCATGACATTGCTCTTTTTCCAGTTGTAGAATTTTTGTATCCATATCACAAATATCTTTTTTTATTTTTTCATTATCCAATTTTACGATTTGGAATTGCTGTAGGAAATCTTTTTTTAGTTGTTTTATACTCTGGGATATCTTATTTTCAATCGTTGCGGATAGTTCTGTTACTATTTGGTTTTTTATGGAATCTAATTTAGTATCCAGTAGATCTGCAAAATACTTCATGTTTGTAGATGGTGAGCCGGTGTTTCCCATGGAGTTTAAACTCTGTCTTAATGTGTCGCCCATTGGACTTTGATCTGAGTCAGAATCGTAATTGTTTGCTGTGTGGATGCTTCTTACTGGTGTGTTGTCTGTCAGTCTTTCTTCTTTGGGTAATATTTTTGCATTCAAAACATTGCCAAGATATATCATAGTGATGTGGGTTCTCTCTATACTCAGTTGTGCTTATATTTAGACATTTATAGTGATAGACTTTTCTACAAGAGCAACATTGTAATCTCTTCGATATGTATACATGTTTTGTACAAGCAATGCAATTCATGTTTAGAAACTGGTGCTGCCCTCTAGTGTTAGAAATAAATATCACTCGTCATTCACAGTTATTAGAAGCACATCGGTGATCTCTTCGTTCAGAAAGTTTATTATACTGTCACTAGATGTCGCTGCGGTGTGCTTAGATGAAGAAATTATGCTGACTAATAGGTTAATAGAAAATTAGGTTATAATTTAATGCACTTTTATCAAAACTTGTCCATTTCGTCCGTATCACTTTTAATTGGAATGTACAGGTTTGTTTGTAGTTCTGTGGAATGATTTGTTTGTCACTTTACTCAACCAGATTGGATGTTTTTTCAAATATTTATGAATTGTATCTAACACCGTTTTTAAGCACTTGTATTTTATAGTTTTAATAATCTTCAATATATGTTGTTGTTCGATGGTCCAATTATCTAATTACACTGTTTTTTGACGCTTTGACTCTTTGTACTCTATTTTAATTTATTGTTTATGCGGTTTCAATGTTTACTTTACGGCAGTGTTGCCACTCTTGTAATATTTGTTCAATGTTGTAATATTTGTATTAGTTAAGCACAACCAATTTCAAAAGAGATCTAAAAATCAATCTGTGGTAGTTTCTACGCCCTTCTTGTCCCACAGTGGTCCGACCTACAGAAGACGAAAAAATTACGATTGCTAAGTGTGGTATAAGCGCGCGGCGTGCCTGCCCGCGCGCCGGTTGTCTACCTGCACTGCAGTAATAAACTAGCTACGAGCTGACACGGTTGTCTCATTTACTTCATTGGCGCTGCGGACCGATCGCCAACGCGTGCAAATAAAAAAAAATGGCGAATATAATTATCAGAACCTTGTCCGTGTTTGATCATAATAACCAGGAATGGCCGATCTTCAGTCGGTTATCCCAGTTTATCAAGCTGAACAAGATACCAGCAGAAGATAAAAGTGCCGTGTTGCTGACTCATTTGTCTGACGAATCATACCGTCTCGTGCGTGATTTGATTCACCCAAGTGCAATCGAAGGTCAAACATTTGACCAGCTAGTTACAATACTCAACGGGCATTTTACACCCAAGAGGTCAACGTATGCCGACAGGGCGAAATTCTACGAGGCGACGAAAAATTATGGTGAAAATGCCGAACAATGGGCTGCGCGACTAAGGGGACTGGCTATACATTGCGGGTTCGGCGCGGCCTTAGATCAACTCTTGTGCGATCGATTCGTTCTGGCGTACAAGCCAGGCCCAGAACGAAACCGCCTTTTAGAACAAGATGCGGTGACGCTGACGCTGTCCAAAGCGATTGAAGTGGCGCGGCAGGTGGCGTGTGCGCGAGCAGCTCGGTCTATCGGCACAACGTCCACGACCAACATCAAGGAGGAGCCCGTGTTCAAGGTCAGCAGCCGACGCGCGCCCGCGCACGGCGCTGGCGGCGGCAGCAGCGCGCAGCGACACCAGGGTGACGGCGGGCCGAGGTGCTCGGTTTGCGGTATGAAGAATCACGATACAGAAAAGTGCCGTTATAAGGGTTACAAGTGTGAAGTTTGCGGCGTAAAAGGACACCTTAAAAAGGTGTGTGTTAGTAAATCGCGTAGTTACAGCAGAGTGCACAACATCGATATGGAGTCCGAGGATGCTGACGACGACGGTAACGACTGTACTCAGTGTAAGGAATGCCAAATGTTCAATTTGAGGTGCGTGAGTTTTAAGCCTGTATTATTGTCAGTTCTCGTGAACAATGTAAAATCATATGAGATGGAACTCGATTCAGGATCTAGTGTTAGTGTTATGTCGAGTAAAATGTATAATGACCATTTCGCAGATATACTTCTAAAGAAGTGCGATGTAAAGATGTGCTTTTATAACGGACATAATATAACACCGGAAGGATGTTTGTCATTAAGGTTAACATATAATAATGTTAGCGACGATATTTTGTTTTACGTTGTACAAAATGGCGGCCCACCTCTTATTGGTCGTGATTTCATGGCGAGGTTTAAGGTCACATTTTGCTCAAATAATAATATCAATGCGGGTATAAGTGACGTGGAGGTGCGCGAGCTATTGACCGAGTATGACGAACTATGGAAAGATGAGTTAGGGACTTATAATAAGAGCAAAGTTGGTCAACAGGTATTGTAAAGAAAGAGTTAGGCCACCGGATGTTTGAAATTTTGTTTAAAGATTATGGTACAGTTTGTAAAAGACATGTTGACCAATTAATTAAGTATACTGGGCAAACTATGCGTGACATTGTGGTTTCAGAAGAGCATTGTGTAACGTCAGACGATGAGCCCGACCGGTGAGGTGCCTCCGCCTGCTACTCCACCACCAGCACCGACACCAGCTCCGAGCGCGGAGTTGCCGCAGCTGCAGGGTGACCATAATGAGGACGTGTCGACTGGTCAAGTGGAGGAGGAGGAGGAACAATGGTCTGAGGCAATAGACCAATTTCGCAGTTAAAAAAATTAGAGCTCTTACCGACGTAGACACCGCTAGACTAGTCTACTTTAGTTACTTTCATAGTCTAATGACCTATGGTATTTTATTGTGGGGTCACGCTGCGAATGCTAATAGTATATTTATTCTGCAGACACGGGCTGTTCGTGCAATTTATAGATTAGGGCCTAGAGTGTCACTGAGGGAAAAGTTTAAAGAAATCAATATTCTGACATTTGTGTCTCAATATATCTATGACAATCTTGTGTATGTAAAAAGAAATATAACTAATTTTCAGAAGTACAGTGATATACACAATTTTAATACTAGAAATAAAGACAAGTTGGTTGCTTATGTAAGCCGACTACATAAAATTAGTAATTCTTTTAAAGGCAATTGTATACGCTATTACAATAAGGTCCCTACTGATATTAAAAACGTACCTTTAGACAAGTTTAAAATAATAATAAAACAGAAATTGTATAAAAAAGGTTACTATAGGATATCTGATTACTTAGAGGACAGATGTCCATGGGAATAGATTGTTTGAGTAACAGGCTGTTTCGATATATAATTAGCATTCATTTTGTAATTTGACAATATTTTATTTAAAAAAGGAAACGCAAAAGATGCGACGACTGTGGAGTTTCTTCGGTGAGCTCTTCTCCACAGATTCAGCCATTGTGTTAGTGAACTCACCCAAAAAAATGTAATGACGGATCTAAGTGATGTAACAACATCCTATGGAAATAAATGATTTTTGATTTTGATTTTGATTTTGATTTTTAGAACAACTTAAGTGTTGGTTTTTCGGTCCCACTGACAATGAGCGACCACAGACTCAAGTCTTGTTGCGCGTGAGGTTGGTACGGAGGGTAGGAGTAGTCTCTGCTGATCTAGCAAATGTGCCCTGAGTTTCCGCCCAAAGGCACACCTACTAGCCGTTTCACGGACTGGACTGAGCCTAATATAAAAAAGCCTAAATAACTATGCATTATAATAAATAATGACAATAATCAAAATTTTATTCACCAAAAGTCCATACTTTGTCGGAAAAAAACACTTCAATCGTATTTGACACCTATTTTTATAGAATTACTATAATGATTATACTCTTTATTTTGAGATACGTTTCGTTCGCGCCGGACTGAGTTTTTTTTGTGACACCTTCTTTCCACCATTAACAAGACCTAATGTTTTTTTTTGATGTTATAGTAAAAGTTGCGATTTATGTTAGATTTTTTTTTGACCAAACTCCATTCAAAATTGCCAATCTTCTTTGAGGATATTCCAATATTACACCAAATCAACAGGATGTCAGGATCACTCTGGATATGGGTGTGTGTCGGCCTGGCCCGGCCTCAAGCCGTACCCATCTCCACGAGTTTATGTACGGAGTATAGGTTTTACTTTCAATGTACTTCAGTGTACAAAGAGACAGCCCGCTGACAAATTAAAGAAAGAAAGAAAGAAAGAAAGAAAGAAAGAAAGAAAGAAAGAAAGAAAGAAAGAAAGAAAGAAAGAAAGAAAGACAGTCAGTGTCGACCGGGAGCTGCCAGGATCGTCATGGCCCTGGTCAGCCTCCTTTAGCAGTCATTTTGTCCCTGACAGAACCCTGAAAATTAATTGAGTGATGCTGTTTCACAGGATATAAATGAATTCCTGCTGGCAGAAGTGAGCCGTCCTTCGCGGTTGGAAAAGAGCTTCGGCTTTTCTTATGACATCAGTCCGGGTCAGAGATATGATTATGACGCGGTGATGACTCTGTGCAGTGATTATGTCGCGCCGGAGAGGACTCCGTGCAGTGATGATGACGCGCTGGTGACTAAGAGTGATGATGATGCGGTGGTGGTGACTGCGAGTGATGATCACGCGGTGATGACTGCGAGAGTTGATGACGCGCCAGTGCGGACAGCGAGTGATGATAACGCGCTGGTGATGACTGCGAGTGACGATGACACGCTGCTGATGACTCCATGCAGTGATGAGGACGCGCTAGTGATGGCTGCGAGGGATGAGGACGCGCTAGTGATGACCACGAGTGATGAGAGCGCGCTAGTGATGGCTGCGTGTGATGAGGACGCGCTAGTGATGACCACGAGCACATGCTTCATTCATTCCATCGACATCTCTGCACACGGTGATGACACGCAGGTGATGACTACTACTGAAGATGATGGTGATAAAGCAGCTGCTTTGCAATATTTGGAAAATTACATCGAGACCTCTACCTTCCGTGCAGATCTAGATGAACAGTTGAAGGAAACTGACGCATGTACAAGTAAACAAGTCAAAAATGGTGTCACCACTATAAACATACCAAAATCAAATAATGATTTAAAAGGTACCTTCGTTTGCGATTACTGTTATAAAAGGTTTACTTCAAAAACTGCGTTAAAACGTCATATCGCTATATATGACATTTATCCGCATAATAATAAAACTATTCCGTTTCCATGTGAAGATTGTGTTGTAGTGTTATGTTCAGACAAACAGTGTAGCGAGTTTTCGGACGGACAAAGATTACTTCAGAGTATTAAAACACATAGTAATATCGCGAAGAAACAATATCAGCGCAATGTTCAATCAAGTCAATGTCATAATCATTTGTCAATTTCAAATAAAAAAAAGAAAGATAAATCATTTGCACAACAAGGCCATTTGATCAGGCACAGAAGAACACATACTGGCGAGAAACCTTTTCAGTGTGAGGTGTGTCGTAAATCGTTTTCAGAAAAAGCATCGTTAGTTGTTCACATCAGAACACATACTGGCGAGAAACCTTTTCAGTGTGAGGTGTGTCGTAAATCATATTTATTGAAACATCATTTGCTAAATCACATTAGAACACATACTGGCGAGAAACCTTTTCAGTGTGAGGTGTGTCGTAAATCATTTTCACGGAGAGATCATTTGCTAAATCACATCAGAACACATACTGGCGAGAAACCATTTCAGTGTGAGGTGTGTCGTAAATCATTTTTACGTAAAGATTATTTGCTAAATCACATCAGAACACATACTGGCGAGAAACCTTTTCAGTGTGAGGTGTGTCGTAAATCATTTTCACGGAGAGATTGTTTGCTAAATCACATCAGCACACATACTGGCGAGAAACCTGTTCAGTGTGAGGTGTGTCGTAAATCGTTTTCAGGAAAAGTATCGTTAGTTAATCACATCAGAACACATACCGGCGAGAAACCATTTCAGTGTGAGGTGTGTCGTAAATCATTTTTACGTAAAGATTATTTGCTAAATCACATCAGAACACATACTGGCGAGAAACCTTTTCAGTGTGAGGTGTGTCGTAAATCGTTTTCAGGAAAAACATCGTTAGTTGTTCACATCAGAACACATACTGGCGAGAAACCTTTTCAGTGTGAGGTGTGTCGTCAATCGTTTTCACAAAAAACATCGTTAGTTGTTCACATCAGAACACATACTGGCGAGAAACCTTTTCAGTGTGATGTGTGTCGTAAATCGTTTTCAAATAAAACATCGTTAGTTGTTCACATCAGAACACATACCGGCGAGAAACCATTTCAGTGTGAGGTGTGTCGTAAATCATATTTATCGAAACATTATTTGCTAAATCACATTAGAACACATACCGGCGAGAAACCATTTCAGTGTGAGGTGTGTCGTAAATCATTTTCACAGAGAGATCATTTGCTAAGTCACATCAGAACACATACTGGCGAGAAACCTTTTCAGTGTGAGGTGTGTCGTAAATCGTTTTCAAAAAAAACATCGTTAGTTGTTCACATCAGAACACATACCGGCTAGAAACCTTTTAAGTGTGAGGTGTGTCATAAATAATTTTTACGAAAATCTCATTTAAGAAGGCACAGAAGAACGCACACAAGAGAAACCGTTTCATTGTGAGGTATGTCGTAAATCGTTTTCAGAAAGAAAAAAATCGATCAAATCAACACACTGGCGAGAAACTATTATATTAATGTGTGAGGTGTGTCAAAAATCGAATCTAGAAAAAAGAACTTATGTTGGTAAGGTGTGTCATAAATATTTTGTAATGAAATGTTATTTGATCTGTCATATAAGAACACACACTGGCGAGAAACCATTTCAGTCATACATAATTTGTAATGAAATGTAATTTGATCTGTCATAGAAGAACACACACTGGCGAGAAACCATTTCAGTGTGAGGTGTGTCCTAAATAATTTGCATGTAAACGTACTTTGTTAAACCACGTAAGACAATGGCGTTTTAAGTTAGTCTTAATTTCGTTTTTACTTAAACGAACATTAGTCGATCATATCAGAACATTGAACGGCTAGTCGTATTGTCCTGTAAAACATTGGTTTTTGAGTTATGCATGTCGGAATATGGAGCTGCTACATAGCTGCGGCGAGCGGCTAGCCCCCTGTCATGCAAAATGAAGTATAGACGAACTGGCTAAAAGTGCGCACAATTGTGCATCTGGGAACAAGGCGAGCCGCTATGTCTGTTACTCTATTTACTGAACTGTCAATCAACTAACTGGACATAGTTGTACAACACATAATATACAGACCGTTCACCATAAGATGTCACCAGTCTTGGGATTTGGCAGCATTGCCTAAGGTGTTGCCAACAATATATGTACCTTTTACCCCCCCATTATCTAATCTTGTATGTACCAGATTAATATGTTTTACTTGCATATTTTTAAATAATAAACAGTTATAAGATTAGGAAGCTTATAAATGATAGCACAATTAAATTTTTAATTATTTATTGATTTCATTTTCCTTGACAGTAATTATACCTAACCTAACCGACCTAACCACTTTATGGCCATGACTTATCAATAATTGTTCAGCCTCATAAATCGGCGCTTCTTTGTGCTCTTTTATAATTTGGTAAATTTCTGCTTTCAACATTGTTGGTAAATAAGGCAATCCCTTATTTGTAATCCATGTATTATTATCTTCATATGTACTTCCTCCAGCTATAAAAGCAAATCCGGACACATTCGTATTGTTTGGTTCAGTGTTTGCTAACGGAGCGATTTTATTGTTTTGTCTTATGATGTTAAATTGGGCTCCATTGTTATATTAACAGTTCTTTAGGGGACTGTAAATTAAAGCACTTCATAAAACTGATATAAATTGTTTATTTTTAACTCAACCTAAGTACGCAGAATTCGTACACGGTATATATAATTAGGTACACATGCTACTCTGTTCGTGTCCACGGAACGACTAACTCGCGTCGCGCGGTTATGCTGACATATCAGAACTGTTACCCCTAAACTCATCCCGCACTTTTTGAAAAAAAAAAATTTTTTGAATAATTAAATATTATATTACAATATTACACACTAGATTTTTGTTGGTAGTACATCATACAATATTGCTAAATGCAAGTACCTACACACGACCCACAACGTACCCACACGTAGTTGCTGACTTAGTGCCTGTGACACCCATACTTACAATAACAATTGAGTTTCAAGAATGAAATAGGTACATATCTGCATTTATTTTATTAGTTCTGCCAAACCTATTTTGTTACATCCTGAGCTATAAATAACAACTTGAATACAAACTGGGGTTGTGAGAACTGATATGATACTGCGCCTTTACACTAACACAAACACATAAGTCAATATACAATACATTTCTTAATTACATTTCGTGACACAAAAAAAAAGGTTTCTTTTTGTAAAACCAAAGCAATGACAATCGCGGTGACATGTGTTTCGATGTCCGACTTTAAATTCAATACATACTTATTTATGATAAGACTGTGGTAGTTATCACGAAACATTTCCTGCCATAAACTAATTCAACTCCTTCAAACTATTGTCGTGACGACGCCGATTTATTACATTTATAATACTTCATAAACCAAAAAAAAAAAAAAAAAAGAGAACACTATACACTAAGACATTCGCATACGCTAACGCTACGTAGGTACACGTATAGTATGACCACACAAACGATTAACACCATGGTTGATAAATAGTTATTGTCGACTCTATCTTCAATGTCCGTAAGGCGCGGAGAGCGGACTCGCATTGTTAGCTCCGTTCTGCGCTATAATTATTGAACTCGTTCTTGCTCTGCGTTTTACCCATGATGTTTGCGAAAATAGCAATTTGGACACTACCCCTGGTTCTATCCAAGTGTATATGTGTATCTGACAGTAAAATAATTATATCTAACGTAGTTCTCTGCTTATAAGATTCGAATACTGATTACTAAATAAAAAAAACTGCCGTATAGGCAACGGTTGTTCTAGTTAGCTATGAAATGCGCTGTACTAAAATACTTTAGCTAAGTAGGTACTTACTTTACATAAATCGGACAGGGAGTTTTATAACTCTGCCGGCGCGGGAGCGCCGTTCCACGACCTCTGCGGTTGATGACGGCAGCAACGGCGGCGGCGGCGTGGGGTTCTGTAGGCAACCGGCCGCGTCGAAAATTCTGGGGTATAGTTCGCTACTCTGTCCCTGATTTGTTGACGGCACACACCTAGTGGCGTCATTAGTGTCGGTCTCGTTAAGTAAATACGCTGGCTTGAGTCTGTCAATTGAAACCTGTGTCTGTCTATTAGCTAGTTGTACTGGGAAATATTTATCTGACTTCCTAATAACCTTGAATGGCCCGTCGTACGGTGGCTGTAATAATAATACCTTGGACACCATTTACACACATTGATCTAGCCCCAAACTAGGATTCCCTGTATCTTGGGTACTAGACAACGATACACATACTTATATAGAGAAATATTATACTTAGATAGATAAACAACCATGACTAGGGTACAAACATCCGTTCTCGTCAAACAAATATTTGCCCCCACCGGGACTCGAACCTGGGACCCTTGGTTTCGTAGGCAGCGTCACTGCCGACTCGGCCATTCGGGTCGTCAAATGGCTTGCGTAAGGCATCATTCCTGATAAATATGTGCGTACATGTCTCAAGGTCTGGGTGCACAAACATTTTCTTTGAATTTAAATTGTATTTTGGTGCCGGTCTAGTCTGCCTAATGATTTGACGTAACTTATCTAAATATTCGTGTTGGTCTAATCGCTCTTCGGGGCCTTGGGTATAAAATTCTCCCGGTAACCTAATCGTCTGACCGTACACTAACTCTGCTGGACTTATGCCCGAGTCACTGCGAATTGCTGCCCTCAATCCTAACAAAACCTTTGGCAACTCATCTGCCCATGAGGTATTCGATAGTCTCGCCATTAGGGCTGCCTTTTTTTGTTCGACGGCCTTGGGCAGATGTGACCTGTAAAAATTTATCATATCTAAAAATCGTCTCAACTGTTCTACGGTCACCGGGCGGGGAAAATTTTTGATCGCTTCCACTTTTTCATCGAGGGGTCTGATTCCCTCGGATGTTATCTCATAACCTAGGAACACTACCTTATCCTTAGCAAACTGGCACTTGCCCATGTTGATCGTGAGCCCGTTTTGTTCGTAGCGCCTAAGTAAGGCATCTAAATGTTTTTTGTGACATACTTCGCAATGACTAGCTACTATGACGTCATCTATGTAACAAGCTGTGACTTCTCGCAACCTGTGCTCCCCTCTGCCACTGTAACTCTATTTCCTTTAAAACAAAGTCATTCATAAATCTTTGATAGGTTTGTGCAGCATTACAAAAACCAAAGGTCATGCGGGGAAATTCGAAAAGCCCAAACGGAGTTATTATGGCTGTTTTCTCAATATCTGAAGGATTTACCGGAATGTTGTGAAATGCCTTATTGGCGTCTATGTGGGTAAAAACTTTCTTACCTGCAAGCCCGTACGTAAAATCTTGCATCCTCGGGATGGGGTACCGCGTGAATTTAGCCGTTTTTTTTTGGAACTATGTGGAGTGGGCTGGCCCACTCACTCTTTGATGGGCGGCAGATACCAAGCTCCTGCATGTTCCTGAATTACTCTTTAACTCTTTTGTACCGATCTGGGGGCAATGGTCTTGCCCTCGCGTGGATTGGGGCACCCTTTGTTTCTATATAATGATGTACCCCGTGTTTTACATCCTGTTTTAGATTGAACGGTTTCGTTACATCGGGGTACCTGGCTAAAATGTCACTACATGCGTTTTTGCAGTCAAAAGTGCTCACCCTAGGCTCGCTGTCCTGCTTCACAAGTCCTGACGCGCTCAAATTTGTAACTCTATCTACGATTTTCCTACCGCTTATGTCTACAATAAGTTTATAGTGATTTAAAAAATCTGCACCTAGTATTGGTCTGCTTACGTTAGCGATAACAAATGTCCATTTTAACGCCCTCCTTAACTTAAGATTAAGCTCTAAAGTAACAGTACCATACGTCTTGATTTCCAATCCATTCGCTGCATACAGACTATATGTCACATTTTCACGAGTCAAAAACTTACGCACTTTAGCTTTCGGTATCACTGAAATATTTGCTCCAGTGTCAACTAAAAACCGTAACGAATTTTTACGGTCATATACACAAAGACGATTTTCCCAGGCGGCGACGTCGTCATCCCCTTCCGTCTTTCCGATGGTTGCCGCCACTAGTTTTCCGACCACTTCTTCCATGCCCAAGGCTCCTCGCATCTCCTGGCCCTAGCTCCGTATCTGAAGTGGAACCGGCACATCCAGTCTGGGCTGTCCGGTGTCCTCGTAGGCGTCGTGGATCTGACTCTCGAAGTGGGTCTGCCTCTCGAAATGGATCTGTTTCTCTCCACAAAACGCCGTGGATTGCTCTGCACTTCGCCGCGTAGAGCGGCTATTTCCAGCGCCAACTTATTAACTGATGCCATTATCTCGTTCACTGTAAACATCTGTGTGGAGACACTGCTACTCACCGATGCCACTTCACTCGAACCCGTCATATTTTCCACTATCTTGTCGGCTATATTTGCAAGGTTTTCCAGCGTCTGGTCTTGGCTCACTGTCAAAACCGCTCGGACCGATGCTGGTTGGCGCGCCAACCATAGCCTACGTACCGTTTCTTCATCTGCTTGGCAATTTCGCGCAAAAAACCATCACTCAAACTCACCAAACGCATCTTGCGTAGCAGTTGTGATGGTTTTTGAGAACCGAGTTCCATCTCACCTACCAAACGTTGGAATTGTCTTTCCGGTGACTCCTCATAAACCTTCAATAAACGCTCCTTGAGGGCCTTGTATTTCTCGGTTGCTGGTGGCATAAAAACTATGTCCGAGACTTGTTGAAGCGCGTCTCGGCCTAGTTTTGATACAGCCAACTGGTACTTATACTCGTCCCCTTGCTTTTGAGGACACACAATAGCCTCGAACTGAGCAAACCAGAGTCGTGGGTGCTCTTTCCAGAATTCTGGAACCCTCGTCGACACGGATATCGTGGCCAGCTCGGTTGTGTCTTCCATCTTTACTCCCTCGCTGCCTCCGGCATTCCCTGCGGGCGGCGTCATTTCCACTTGAAGGCCTGCTCAGGCGTGGACTCTGAGCAGGGAGTCGTTCCGAGTCCGTTCGCGTTATTCACTTCTCACTTTGTCCAAAGTCGTGGGTCACCAGTTTAGGGGACTGTTAATTAAAGTACTTCATAAAACTGATATAAATTGTTTATTTTTATTTATTTATTTATTGATCTTAAAAAATCCACAGCTAATACAATTATGTAAGGCAAGAAAAATAATCTTAACATTATCCAATAACGGATTTACATTTTTTGTTTAAATATTATAAGACAAACGTACTTGGCGATTATACTTATATATAGAAATTATAACCAAAACTAGTTATACATATATGTAACTAGTGTTGATTTAGTTTTAAAAATTTAATTTATATTATTGCAAGTTGAGATGTGGTGTGCCGGTTGTGTAAGTAGTGTAGGTTGCATGTGTTGTGTAGTGGTGTGAGTGTAGTTGTACCTGTATCTGCTTAGCCCTACGACGACGATGGTCTTGGGATCGGGACTGTGTCTATTGAATTTCCACTAAGCAGGGTGAGTATAGGTGAGTAGGCTTTCGTATGACACGGCAGATACATCATCAATGTATCTGTTTGTTTAAATAATTCAAATAATATTTTTCTAAAAAGTTAGACTGAGATAGGGGGACATGGAAGAGAGGAGTGTGCCTGGTTCTTTTATTCGGAATATTTAACCGGAGTGCTGAGGAGATTAATTCAGGAAAGTTCAGTCTTCCATTACACAGGTCATGAAGAAATAGCATGTCCAGGAGACGCCTCCTGTCCTCGAGCGTTTGCAGTTTTTGCTTTTCCAACGAAGTATTGTATTTTATCGCTAAAGGTTTTGTTCGCGACTGTACTTTACCATCATAAAATTATTATCAATAATGGAGTGGGACGAGTTGGGGAACGAAATTTGTTGTTGTATTGTTTGACGAAAAACGAAATCATGTTGATTTTATTATATTTCAAGCATATGTCTTTTAATTATTTTATCGCTAAAGGTTTTGTTCGCGACTGTACTTTACCATTATAAATTATGATCAATAATAGAGTGGGACGAGTTGGGGAACGAAATTTAAAGCCTAATTGTGTACAATTACATACACTAGTTTATCTACACACATATCATAAGCTCTCTTTGATGTGTTCAGGAACCGCATGTTTGACTGGCATTGTGGCATTGATCATTGCTCTGCAGTTGTTTATCTTGTTCTGTAGTACCAACTTCACAGACAAACTAGGGGCGGCACGCAGGCGGGCGTCGGCGTTCGAAATCTTAATGTCATTATTTGACAGACAGCAATCAAATTATGACGAGGTAAACAATGCTATCTCTAGTATAGTGAACTGGTTTAATGTTAACAATCTATTACTTAATGAAAAGAAAACTAAATGTATTAAATTCGTGTTACCCAATGTGAACCCGGTAACTACAGACATATTTATAAAAGGACAGAGATTGGACCTTGTGCAGTCGACTGTCTTTTTGGGCATTACTTTAGACGCCAAACTACAATGGGATCCTCATATAAATAAATTGTCGAACAGACTGAGTTCGGCAGCGTTCGCAGTTAAAAAAATTAGAGCTCTTACCGACGTAGACACCGCTAGACTAGTCTACTTTAGTTACTTTCATAGTCTAATGACCTATGGTATTTTATTGTGGGGTCACGCTGCGAATGCTAATAGTATATTTATTCTGCAGAAACGGGCTGTTCGTGCAATTTATAGATTAGGGCCTAGAGTGTCACTGAGGGAAAAGTTTAAAGAAATCAATATTCTGACATTTGTGTCTCAATATATCTATGACAATCTTGTGTATGTAAAAAGAAATATAACTAATTTTCAGAAGTACAGTGATGTACACAATTTTAATACTAGAAATAAAGACAAGTTGGTTGCTTATGTAAGCCGACTACATAAAATTAGTAATTCTTTTAAAGGCAATTGTATACGCTATTACAATAAGGTCCCTACTGATATTAAAAACTTACCTTTAGACAAGTTTAAAATAATAATAAAACAGAAATTGTATAAAAAAGGTTACTATAGGATATCTGATTACTTAGAGGACAGATGTCCATGGGAATAGATTGTTTGAGTAACAGGCTGTTTCGATATATAATTAGCATACATTTTGTAATTTGACAATATTTTATTTAAAAAAGGAAACGCAAAAGATGCGACGACTGTGGAGTTTCTTCGGTGAGCTCTTCTCCACAGATTCCGCCATTGTGTTAGTGAACTCACCCAAAAAAATGTAATGACGGATCTAAGTGATGTAACAACATCCTATGGAAATAAATGATTTTTGATTTTGATTGATTTGATTTGACAAATTTTTGTACATTATGGTCATAATGTACAAATTTTCAGATAAGAAATGAGTTTTTACCAAATAGTTTTACATTATGCTGGTCTTAACATGCGGTTTTTAGACGCAGTAAAGAGGGTTTATGATACGTGTATAGATAAATTATATTTACTTTTAAATGCGCCAACTCGTCCCGTTCGGAGAAGCATCTGTGAGACGAGTTGATGAACGAGTCGGTAAAACTACTTTTATTTTGCTAATCGTTAGTTTGCTTGATGAAAATAAGATAGAAAAAAATGATATTTAAGTATTGGCGCCATACTAATACTTGTTCAAGTTGACCTTTTTAACAATTAATATTTCGTCAAATTGGCTGTAAAACCAGATTTCTGTACTTGAAAATAGCACAAGGTATATAAATAGTAGATATTTGGTGTCATAATAAAAAAAAACATTCCAAACAACGCAAACACTTTTTTTTTGTTTGCCGGCACTTTAGACTCTTGAGCCGGATATGAATGGTCCAAGGAGAATGTTTAAAAACACCCCCGACGACGCATTAATGAACTCGTTTCCTTGCAACCTTTTTTGATTTTTTTAAATTAATGTTTAAAAAATATATTTTTGTTTTATTAAAAATAATCTAAGAACCATCGCAGTAAAGTCTACTAGCAACTACAAAAACCTCATTATTAATAAGTATACCCGTTTGACCGCTATTCCTTGTAAAGCTAATCACTTTCGAACTGCTGAACCGAGTTTAATAAAGATCAATCGGAGTGAAGTCTACCACCAACTACAAAAAACCGCAATAAAATCAGTCCACCCGTTTGACCGCTAAATTATGAGTAAAATACAGGAACACTTATGCACAAACGCGAGCTCATCTCTAAAGCTCATCTCATCTTCAAAAAGAGTTTTATTCCAGCAAACTTTGGCAGAGTAGGAGAGTCTATTGCTAGAAGCTACTAGGAGTCACAGTCTGGTGCACAATCAATGAAATAACTACCTAATAACATATAATAGTAGTTTATGTGACTGCTGCATAATGGAGGGCATTAAAACTCGAATTCGGCTCGTTTCATAATAATATCACTCGAGTTTTAATGCCTAATTATGTACAGTTACATACACTAGTTTATCTACACACATATCATAAGCTCTCTTTGATGTGTTCAGGAACCGCATGTTTGACCGGCATTGTGGTTCTGCAATTGTTTAGCTTGTTCTTTAGTACCAACTTCACGCAGGCGGGCGTCGGCGTTCGAAATTTGAATGTCAGTACCAACTTCACAGACAAACTAGGGACGGCACGCGGGTGGGCGTCGGCGTTCGAAATTTGAATGTCATTATATGTAGAAAAACTACACATAATGACCATTATGTGTAGTTTTCCAGATACGAAACTAGTTTTTACCAAGTAGTTTAACATAATGCTGATCGTAACGTGCGGTTTTTGAACGCAGTAAAGAGGGTTTATGATACGTGTGTAGATAAAATATATTACAAAGTAATATCACATATTATTATACTCCAGGCCTCTATACTTGGCCAATTTTTTAAACTTTAGGTGCTTTTTAGTAACGGAAAACAAATGGATATCTAGGAAAATAAGAGACAGAGCTGAGCAATATATAAATCTCTGTCCCTCACTATATCATATCACCGTTCCTTTTCTGAGGGTAAGCCCCTAAAGTTTTAAAAGCTGGCCAAGTCTAGACACCCTGAGTATACATATATTCGTTAGCAAGTTAACCGATTTTAAATCAAACATATCCAGAACCATTGCAGTGCAATTACAAAAAAACACATTGAAATCCGTACACCCCTTAGAATGCTAGAATGCCACAGACCGTCAGACAGATACATAGACAGTCAGACAGACGCTTCAAACTTATGACACCCTTCTTTTTCATCAGGGTTCAAAAAACATCTTCAACTATAATGTTTGTAAGCAGCACATACACATACTTTATGTAACAGGATAGTAGACTTTCATACCTGTTTTGTACATTTGGAGTCAATATTGTCAGTTTTGATAACATTCACAGTTCTGGAAGCATTCTGAAAAACCATGCATTGTTGTGGGTCTACATCCAGCTCGTCTCTCTCCACCTTTACTGACACCAGCAGATCCACTCCATCATCATCCAAGATCCTCACATCCTGCTGCTGTCTGTACGGCGACTCGATGATGTTGCTAAGTTTTTGCATCTCGGTTAGTTGTGGAAATGGATACTGAAATATTATAACCCCAAAAATTAGAGATTTCCCTTGAATGAGAGATTGTACCTCACTTTATTCATACAGTGAGCCCACAGGGTGGTAACCGACGGGGGACGGAATAAAAGGCTTGTTATTACATGCTAAGTTAAAAATTTGTCTATTTGATTGGAATACAATCCTAGCTTATATAATAGGTTGGTACATGTTATTAATGACATTCATAAGACATAGTATGTGATAAGATATTTCCACATAGATATGTGAAGATCATACACCCTTCACAGATGTGAAGGGTGTATAGTCCGGGACCTACAGCACGCTGTGTCTTGCTTGGGAAGCGAAAGTCAGTAAAGTCTGTTCAGTTAGATAGCACCACAGCTGAACACTGCTTTCTTTGAGTAAGCGCCAGCAATAGACAAGAGCCAGAAAGTGCAGAGGCGGCGCGATAGAAGGCAGCGGGAGTTTATGCAGAAAATAATATTTTTTTGATATTGTGAATTTGGGTGAAATAGTCACAACAGAGGAGCAATCACTCGCCTGTGTTCAGGGGGCGTCCTACCTTATCATCTATCTATGAAATTTGTGAATTCTTTACATGAACTTAAATCAATATGGCATAGTTCATACCTATACATAACTATACCTTATAGTTTGTTCATAAAGTATAAGTATCAAACAATCTGCTAGATTGCGGCCTAGGAATAGGGTTTGCTACACTCCCAAATTGTGCTACTAGGGCTGTTGTGTTATTATTTTGTCTAATCAAATACCTGTATAGATACTTCAACTCAGTTGTGCGCGCGGCGCTATGTGTGCGTGCGCTTGTAAATATACAGGTTTCATTTGTGTGGCAGTGACGCGGCAGTCGTCGTCCGAGCAAGACGTGTTCTTATTAGGATTTGCAATCCGGATATCCGTATATCCGATTATTCGGATATCCGTACAGTTTTTGGATCCGGATAATTTCTGTCGTAAAATGCGGATATCCGGATCTTAAAGTTATGTCAGATTGACATGAAAACATCCTAAAAAATCAATCTTTTTTTATTTATTTTTTTGCTATATCTACCTACATATGTATACGTCTCTTTTTTGCTTTTGCTTTGTATAAATTAATGACAATTTCAAAGAGTTATATATCCTCTCGTCAGTGGAGCTGGCTTCTATGGGAAATGACAGTTCTTTCGCATCTGTGAGCCTGGTCGTTTTGGGTTTTTTTTTGTAGGTTCGTATTTAGCGAAACTGTAACAGTCTTCGTTAACAGATCTCTATGTTTCTTGAAACAAACCAATCAGGAAAGAGCAAGCTAGCTAATGAATGAAATGAAAGGAGATGTGTACTTTTTCCAAGAGAGTTGGTACTTTATTCGAAATAGTCATGAACCAAGTTAAAACCGTATTTATATGAAAGAATATAATTTAAAGGTTCTAAATACATATCGTGATCATTTTTTAAAACCGCCGTTTTTTTATTACTGTGATTTTAAAATAATTATTATTTTAAATAAAACTGCCACCCAGAACAATAATTTATTATGGCAACACTCTTCTGTCACGTCAATGTCAACAACCCCCTGTTCCGAGTCACGCCACAATCATCTACGAAGCCGTTCCGATTTAGCTTTGGCGATACAAAACGATGGCATCGTAGACGCTGTAATCGATTATGGTGTGATTCGGAACATGGGGAAAGTGTCAAAAATGACAACTGATTGAATGACGGTTTTTTTGTTGCTGCAAAGTTAAGCAAAGGATGCAGGTTATAAATCCTACCCATACAAATCATTTTTTCAAAATTAATAAAGAATGGCGGTTTTAATAAAATAAATAATTGCGTAGGCTTTATTTATACTCGTTTCCCTACCAGAAAAACCGCATATGATTATGGTTCAAAAATCAGTACCGAAAAAATACATCTCCCCTGAACTAGTTGATAATTTAATTAAATTCATACTTTTTGATGGTTTACAGGAGGGGCTATATTTGTACCATTCTAAAAACAGGTGGTGTATAAAACAAATGTATGAAGGTCATCTATGTTTGAGTTTATTACTATTTTGGACACACTAACGTGTAATTATAATAAATCAACGAATCCAAATAATGTTTGAATCAGAAATAATACATAAAAATATACTAAACTTTAGGGTACTATATATTGAACATCACCATTTTGGTGCAATTCAATTGGAATAAAAGCGCAATTTGCAGAGAAAGGCAAAGGACTTAGTTAAGATCAAGTAAGAATCCAGTTATTTCCATAATTCTTATTAGATCTAGAGAAATTCCAATTAAAATTATAATAGGGGGGCCCAAGGTCTCCGCCTGTGAGCCTGGTCATTTTGGGTTTCACAGACGCCATCTTTCTTTCAAAATTCCCCCCACTGACGAAAGGTTAATGTAATGTTAAATATAGATAGAGATTTTAATTTAATTTCATACATTACAGTCGGACAAAGTTATTAGGTGCCATTTGACGTTTAAGATATCCATAGAAAAATAATCAGCTGCACACACAACATTGAACCATATCTTCATGACTTAAGTAAACGTCAAACGGCACCTCTTAAATTTGTCCAACTATAGAAATTAATAATTACCACGCTATTGCTACCTGCGCCGTGCCCGCATTGTAGTCATTGTGCTAAACGGGCCAATCGCGTTGCAGTAGCGTTTGAATAGGTAATCAGAGGGGAGGGTCCTTGTCTCAGTCTCAGGTAAACCCTTTTGTCGCATTACACGCGAATAATTGTGTTACTATGAGGTGAGTTTCTAAAAATCATCGTTTATTTTTCCTACATGTAAATTATATATTTTATTTATTGACATAAAAAAATAACATTTGTGAAAAACAGTTGTAGTTTGAATAAATGAACTGCAATGTGCAATCAAAAGTACCACGTGAGTTTGTGTTGTAGTTGTAGCCTACAACTACAACACAAACTCACGTGGTATTTTTGATTTGATTTGAAACTTGTAGGCAGCATGTTTTTATATAATTCAGAATTTTGAGTAAAATATTACTTGATTGGTATAAGATAAGAGCGAAAAAATATGTGTATATTATCATTAAAGTTAATAGTAAATGAATAAGACCGGATTATTTAATTTGAAGCTATGGTCGGACAAACGTAATAGAGATCGCGCCACGAAAGTAGTCCCGCGGATTTTCGGTCTCTCTCTTTCACTCCATGGACTTTAGATTGTAGAGTGAAAGAGAGAGACCGAAAACCCGCGGGACTTCTTTCGTGGCGCGATCTCTAGGTGCCATTTGACTTTTACTTAAGTCATGGAGATAAGGTTCAATGTTGAGTGGCGCTGTTTTTTTTCTATGGATTTCTTAATTATCAAATGGCACCTATTACGTTTGTCCGACCAATGCTGAGATGTAGATTTAAATAGTTATCTATTAACTGTCGTCTTTGCCTTGCTTATTCCGTTTTTTAAATAGACACGTGTCTTTTTTTTCAGATTGTAATTCAATATTACAAATGCAGTAAAATGACAAGTAAAATTGAATTTAAGGAGTACAAGAAGTCAACGGACTCAAGTTCCGTCTGGCAACATTTTTTGCGCAGTACAGATGGTTTGCAAGCACAATGCAAACAATGCAAAAAAATACTGAAAATAGCCGGCTCTACTTCACCTTTGCACAAGCATCTTAAACTTCACCCGACGATTTCAATCGCATCTACTCAGCAAACTGCATCAACATCAACTGCAGCTTCAACTCGGGAGACTGAAACGATTTCCGAACCTCCGACCAAGAAAGTTAAGATGACTGACTTCTTCAAAAGCGAGGAGAGTGCTGAAGTTTTAGTTTCAAAATTTGCTGCATTAGATGGACTTTCGTTTTACTGTATTTGCAGATCAACCTCAATCAGAACGCTTTTTAACAAAAGTGGACTCAAATTACCACATTCTCCCCACACTATAAGAAAAACTGTGGTTACCCGGAGCGAAGAGGCAAGAGTTTAAAAAAGAATTAGAAGTACTCAAATCGCGTGATTTCAGGTTCACAGCAAGTCTAGATGAATGGACTTCACTAAGAAACATACGTTACATGAATGTCAACATTCATTGTCAAGAATTGAAAGACAAAAATTTCATAAACCTGGGACTCGCAAGAATAACAGGAAGCGCTAATGCAGACAACTGCTATCAAATTCTTGAAAACAGACTGGCTGAATACGATTTATCCCTAGAAGATGATGTTTGTGGTTTAGCTTTGGATGGTGCATCCGTTATGAAAGCTATGGTGCCTATCAAGTTCTTTGTGCATTATAAAAGCCACCGTGGAAGCAATCTGCGAACAAAAAGCTGATTTATTGACAGCAGAAGCAGCATTGCAGTTTATGATTGAAAAATTTGATCAAGAAAACAGCTGCGTCAGCGACGAGCTCATGGTGTCTTTTAAGAAAAGGATCAGTGAACGACGAATTCCTATATTAAGTGGCACACTAAAATACTTGCACAACTGTGCCAATTTTTATAAAGAAGGTCCTTCAAGTTACCCTTTCCAGAATCCTGATAGTGAAGAGATATTAAAGTTCATCGCTAAAATGAATACGCAATACTTTTCGCCAAAACCGCAGCCGGTGCTGATGGAACTTACGCTCGATGACTCAACAGCACAATCCCAATCGCATACTGAAGAAGGTACTGCTAATTTGAACACAACCTTCTCAATAAAGGAACTGTTGCAGAAAAGAATAAATGAAGCCATTTCAGCAACACCGTCAACTTAATCAGCACATAGTGATTCTTCTAGTCAACTAGACATGGAAACGAAGGTCCGAGTTGAGATGGCTCTATATGACAGTGGGAGCGAACGGGGTCTACATTTGTCGCGAGTGTACAAATTACTGAAGACTGTACCACCAACCAGCGTAGAAGCTGAGAGAGTATTCTCCGCCGCAGTCTACATGTGTAATAAAATTCGTAGTTTAATGCATGATAATACTCTCGATGCTTCAAGTTTTTTAAGATCATACTACCAAAAGAGTCAGGTGAATAAATAATAGTTTTCAATAATTTTACAAAAATAATTTATACTTACGTGCCTTCTCCTCATTCCACAAAGAAACATCTTTGTATCGTTTTGGTTAAATTTAATTATTTCAAATAATAAAAGTTTAACGTTTGTTGATTTTGCATGTTATTCTATTTAAATTTTAAGAAATGTTATTTTTTTATCGTAGTATTATAACGCATTAGTTAATAGGTCTTACTAGTTAAGTATGAGAATATTATTATAAGACTTTAATATTGTTGATTTTGCAAATCTTTAATAATGATAAGAAAATCATTGTTATTTCGTTAAGATTTAACTTTCCAAATTACTTATGAAGCTGTTATTATTGTTACATACGATAACATCAGTCCATTCAGTTTAATAAACAACAATTTCCATGCGTTTTATTTTGTTTTTTATTTTTTTAAATATCCGCAGTCCATTTAGTTAAATAAACAACTATTTCCATACATTTTACTCTGTATTTTTTTTTAATATCCGGATATTCAAATTTCAAAACGGATAATATCCGGATAGTAAAAAGTTCCGGATCTTGCAAACCCTAGTTCTTATCGCTTTTTCTTACGGGTACAGTCGTTAACAAAAACGTCTAGTTCTTCGCGGAGAAAATGTTTAAGGAGTCAGGTAAATATTTATTAATTTTAAATTTAGATATAATTAATTTTTATTATGATTCTATTTCCTATAAAATTAAATAATATTAAAATGAAATGAAATATTATATCCTTGTTGACGTTTATGTATTATTGTTTTAGACTCGAGAAACCATTGCTAAGGTATACGAATTTCTGAAAAAAGATGCGAGAGATATATTGCAACTAGTAAGTGATCCAGTTTGCAGTGCAAGTCCAATTTTAATATCTAAATTAAGTGAACATTTAAACAGCGTACGGAAAAGAACAGCAATGGCAGTGGGGGTATCAGAGAGAACAATAACTAATCTATTGGCTGAAGGAAAATAATCTGACTCTAAATTTAAATCTCCGCATAAAGACCGCAAAAAAACGTTCAAAGAAGTTAGAATTAGACAACTGTAACGTTGATGTTATACGTTCAACTATTCAAAATTACCATTTAGAACATCACGAGTTACCTACCTTGCTAATTTAAAAAGAATAATTCAAGAGAAACTTAATTATGATGGAAGTATTTCGACTTTGTGCACAGCTTTGTTAAAGTTGGGATACAAATGGCGAAAAACTGTGGATAACAGACGTGTTATTATAGAGCGGCATGACATCCAAAAACAACGGTTTTCTTACCTGAAAAACTTGCTCAGATACCGTCAAGAAAATCGGTGTATCGTATATACAGATGAGAGCTATATCTTAACTAGTCATGTGCAAAACAAAGGATGGGGTAATAAAGATGGACCACCTTTAAAGAGAAACATGTCTAAAGGACAAAAAATTATCATTGTGCATGCTGGTTCAGAACAAGGTTTCGTTCCTAACGCACTTCTGACATTCAAAGCAAATAGTGTTTCCGGTGATTATCACTCTTATATGAACGCAGAAAACTATGAAAAGTGGCTAAAAGAACGTCTTGTACCGAATCTGCCACCTAACTCTGTAATTTTGCTTGATAATGCCTCATACCATAATGTTCAAAATGACAGAGCTCCAAATTCTAATTTCAAAACAACAGAAATGCAGAGATGGCTGACAGAAAAACATATAGCTTTTAATCTAGTTGAAAAAAATGATTTGATAAAAAAAAAACAAAGAAAACCATATTTGTTATAAGATTGATGACCATACTTCAGCAGTCGAAAAACTTTTATGCCATAGCATAAAAGTTTTTCGACTGCCACCATATCATCCTGATCTAAACCCCATAGAAAATGTGTGGGGAATTAAAAAAAAAAATTGGCTTCGCATAACGTTGACCAAAATGTGACGGGAATAATGGAACTAATAAATGAACATTTAAGTCAAATTGATGGAGAGATGTGGGGTAATACTCGTCGACATTTACAAAAGAAAGAAGAAGAATACTATCGACATTTTGACATGGAGTCAGAAATCGTAATCAACCTTGGTGAGAGCAGCGAATCCGACAATTCATCATTTGATTTTTCAAGTAGCGATTCAGAATAAGTAATATGTTCAATACATAAACATTAAATTACAGTGTGCCAAATTATTGTTTTTTTAAGAACCCGTATATTATCAAACACAAAAAGTTAGCGCTCCTGCACACGATAACATGTATTTGTATTTGTACCCGACTGTACCTCTTGTCACGCACACAAAGTCACTGTATATGTACAAGGTTTACCCACACATAGCTCCGCGCGCACAACTGAGTTGCAGTATCTATACTCTAGGTTATGTTTGTGTTAGCTTCGAGGTGGTTAATTAGTTGATTGTTGAACTGTTAGCCCATCTATATGCTGAACCGATCTAACCTCACTATTCATGTAAGTGTACAAAAATTGCTTACTGTACAGGCATCTAGACATCAAATTTAACGTACTTATCGATATCGCTTAACTAGTTTTTCCATAACGTACCTCCATTTCGCACATCGCATTATCTGCTGAGCTGATAGAAGGTTCACCATCCATTACACACAAGCTTCGCTCTCCATCACCGCTACTCATCATCAGGGTCACAATTATTTACTGTTATAGCCGAATCATGCTCAAAATATCATTTGAAAACAAAGATTAAGAAACAAACAATCTGAAAGCACTTTCGTTTCTTTTTTTTGTAATGTTTTTTCCTTTATGGAAAAGGCTAAGAGCTTAAGCCCATACCGCCTGGTCTTATTTTAATTTCTTTTCTTCTCTTCATATTGATTGAGGCTAAAAGCGTTGTCTTTCCGTAGGTATTATCTTCAGTCTTTATTATATATTCGAGGCACATAGCCTTGTCTAACGTATTTATTCTTTAACTTCATATCCAGTATGTTTAAGTCAATCCGTGTTGTCAAATCAGGTATCAATTTTCCTCCAGTATTTATAGGTCACATCCGAGTTGTCAAATCAGGTAGTATAGGTCTATTCCGGTGTATTATTATTTTTCAAATAACTCCAATGGTACTCTTGATAAAATTATAAATAGGGTAAAATGCTTCTATATTCTTAAGGAGATCCTGAATAGAGCGCGGGACATCCAGGGCTTCTTTGTAAATGTTCAATAAGCTGTCAATGAATACTAGTCTTTGTATATTGAATTGAGGGCAAACAAAAAATATATGATTTAGAGATTGGTTTTAAGAATTACAAAATGTACAATTTGGGGAAGGAATCATTTTCAATCTATGTAAATGTTCATTAAATCTGCCATGTCCAATTCTCAAACGACAAATTGTTGTGTATTAGTTTCTATGTAGATATTTTCCGACGATAAACCATGGTCTCTTAATGTCCGAGTTAATATAGCTGTACCATTTTCCTTTTATTTGTGTCGTTTCTCTCCAATGAAGCATCCATTGATGTTTAATATTCGTTCTAATGTCGGTTTTGCAATCTGAAGCTGGCAACTTAATGTTCTTGACAGGTATTTGGTGAATATTGGGTTTTTTTATTATAGAGCTGGCAAGTTTATCAGCGTGTTCGTTGCCAGAGACGCCAATGTGAGATGGAGTCCAAAACAAACTTATTTCTCTATCTTGATTGAGCCAAAGCCTACTAATTTTCTGCCTTATG
This sequence comes from Argyresthia goedartella, assembly GCA_949825045.1. Taxonomy (NCBI): domain Eukaryota; kingdom Metazoa; phylum Arthropoda; class Insecta; order Lepidoptera; family Argyresthiidae; genus Argyresthia; species Argyresthia goedartella. The sequence goes on along the minus strand of OX463832.1, from coordinate 9,242,513 downwards.
TTATAAATAATATAGTTTGTGCTACCATTGTACGTAGGATTTGACAGTGCCATTAAAACGCTCATGCTGTCCGAAATTATCAACCATTTCTTGAAACTGAGGTTAGTTGATTCTATATATTCTAAAGATGCATAAATGGCTTGAGCTTCTGCTGTGTATATACTTGCATTTGATGGCAATCTGAACCCATGTCCCAATTTAGTGACAGGATCATAGTAAGCCATGGAGACATTTTCGTTACATTTCGAGCCATCTGTATAAATTTGTCTAAACTCTCTGTATTCATCCAATTTATTGTAAACTGCATATTTATCACTCAGTTTCCTATCTATGTGAATCTTTAACCCACAGAATTTGCTCTCATATGATCCTTCATAACAAGGCAAAGTACTACTATTGTAGATATTATATTTACTCTTATAAGTTTAAGTTTCTTGAATGTTACAAGTTAAAAAGTTATTAGAGTTAAGCATTAGTAGTTTAGAAAGAAGGAGATTGCCATCTTCAGACAACAACATGATAATGAAATTAAGTTTTAAATTATTGAATCTGATCATTAATGGACACAAGTTACACTCAACCTGCATTGAATTAATTGGAGATGACTTAAAGGCTCCTAAGATTAATCTTAAATTTATATTTTGGATCTTTTCAAGTTTATCTACTAATTTTGGATCTATACAATAACAGTAAAAACCATAGTCAAAGTGACTTCTTACAAGGGCTTTGTATAGAGTTAAAATAATCTTAGGATCGGCACCCCAATGGCTGCCAACCAAAGATCTCAAAGTGTTGGTAGCTCTTAAAGCTCGTTCCGTTATGCAATCAACATATCTACACCATGAGAGATTCTGTGTAAAAACTACACCCAAATTTTTTATTTGAGATTGAATTGGTAATAAGTTATTGTAGTTATTGTCATATTGTAGCTTAACTGGGATGACTTTTTTCTTTGAGAATATGACTACTTTACTTTTAGCTGGACTAATTTCTAGATTTAAATATTGAAAGTAACTATGTAATTTTTCCAGTGCTGCAAATTAATTTTGAGGTCTTTTAGCTCTTCCGGAATAGTATTAAATATTTTAATTGACATGCATAGTGGGCTATTGGAAAACAGTTTGAGCCTTTGTGGTGGTAAATAAAGTTTGTTTTTACTTCGGCCTCTACAATTGAATACCTCACAGTTTTTCCTAAATAGGTCTGGATACTTTCTGACGAAAATACAGACTTCAAATATGTACATACAAGGTAATGGCAGTATGCCCAATTTTTTGAACAGAGGCTTACAACTATCAATATATCCAGCGCCACACAAAGCCCTTATACATTTCTTTTGTGTTATAAATGCCCGCTTAACGTCTACCGAGTTGCCCCACAATATCAGACCATAACGAAGTACCGGTGCAACGTACCCGTGGTATGCTGACAGAGTAGCCTCTCGTGTGGCTACGTCTCTCATCCGCCTCAGTGCGTACACGAATCTGTTTAACTTAAGACATACTTTGTCAACATGAGCTTTCCAGTTGCAAAACTTATCTATTGTCACACCTAAAAATATTGTAGAGTCAGATTCGGCTAGAATTGTATTATTATGATTAATTATTAGTTGATTGTGATTAGCATTATCATGAGTCTGAAATTGAATTAATTGTGTTTTCTCTATATTTACTTTTAAATTATTACATTCTAACCATTTACTAACGCTTTCTAATGTTTCACCTATCTCTGTTTGCAACTCATTTCTATTTTTACATTTAACTATTAAAGTTGTGTCATCTGCAAACAGTACGCACTCATTCTTAGTCATGTCAGGTAAATCATTAATATACAGCAGGAATAAAAGGGGGCCCAGTACACTGCCTTGCGGTACTCCAAAATCATTAGAGCGATATTTTGAGTGAAATGACTTTTTATGTTTATTATTTATCATTTCTATTTCTACACACTGAGTCCGGTGACTTAAATAGCTATTTATCCATTCCCAACAGTTTCCTCTAATCCCATACCTGTACAGTTTTTCAAGTAGAGTTGGATGTGACACGAAATCAAAGGCTTTACTCATATCTAAGAAGATAGATGCAACGGCCATTTTAGAATCTAAGCTTTGTATAATGTTATTAATAAGAGAAAAGCAAGCTAATGATGTTGAACGATTTTTTCTGAAACCAAACTGCTGCTCCTTAAGTATTTTAAACTGTGTGACAAAACTGTATATTTTGTTGTACATAGCCTTTTCTATTATTTTGGAAAGAACGGGTATTAGGGTCACAGGCCTATAATTGTTCATATCGTTCCTTTCGCCCTTTTTATAGAGAGGTTTAACAACTGATTGCTTAAGACGTGACGGGAATTTTCCTTCTGTAAATGATAGGTTTATTATATGTGTCAAAGGTTTTGCAATGTACCGAGCACAGAGTTTTAGGATTTTCGTGTTTATTTTATCATAGCCAGTGGAGGCGGTATTTTTCAATGTCATTATTATATTAAATATGTCTTTTTCGTCAACTGGCGACAGGTATATTGATTCAGCTCTATGGCTTATTAACGGAGTCAGTACTTGATTATTTTTATCTTTACTGTCTGATGTGTTTGTTAAGTCTATAAAGAAGTTATTAAACAGCTCACTTATATCACTTGCATTTGTATGAAGTGTGTCATTTATTTTTATACTAGTAATACCTTTTTTGTCTTCAATTTTAGCAATATTATTTTTAATTATATCCCAGGAAGCTTTACATGTATTTTTCGAGTTTTTTATATAGTTTGTATTTTGAATTTTTTGACAGTTATGGATACATTTTTTTAATATTGTGGCATAATTTTTATATGTAAAGAATGATATCACAATAGTCATAGTAAGACTGTACAGGATCGTTATGATTAATAATAAATTCTTTAAGCATAGTGTTGGCGAGCTTTGAAAACTTATTCCAATTTACTAGCCGTAGATTAGGTCTTTTGAGTGCAGCTGTGTTATTTTGAGAAATAAAGTTGTTTCTAGAAGAATCAGTGATAGTGTTGAACAAAATCTCAGTTATTGTGGGTAGATGATAACTTCCCAGGGGATCATCATTTACTGTCCAATTGCAATTAAGGGCTATAGAGGGACTGACTATTGTTAAATCCAAACCTTTTGGTCTCCAGTTATCTGTACCTACAGTTGTTGGTGGTGTGTCATTTAATAACACTAAATTGCATTCATTTACAGCGTCGAGGACATCTCTTCCACGAGGACTGACAGATTGGCATACCCACATGGTGTGATGTGCATTGAAATCACCTGCTACTAAGCATGGTTGTGGTAAGGTATTAATAAAATTAACAAATTTTGTTTTTCTAAAAGTAGGACTACAATTTGTCGGGATATAAAGACTGGCCATTGATAATGAACTATTATTAAAGTTTATTTTGATAGCAATATTCTGAAGTGAATAATCAAAAAATGTTTTTAATCTACTGTATTGTATGTTGTTACGAATGACTATGGCAACACCATTGTGTTTATTGCCACAATCATTGCGTTCTATTGAGTATCCTTTAATATTTAAACGTTGTGTAGGCTTGAGCCAAGTTTCGCAAACCAAAGCTATGCCAATATTATTTTCATACAAAATTTGAGTAAAAATATGACGATTACATAACAGACTTTGAGCATTCCACTGTACTTTAACTGTATCTTTAATTTGTCTGTGAATTTGTCCTAATGTTCTTGGTAAAATCGCTTAAAACATCTAACACATTTTTAGAGGATATTGGGGTATCTTGTGTCTTATTTAATGTTATAATTTTTATTTATAATGCTTTGCACTAAGAGATTCAGTGTCTTGTCATTTGATTTTAGTAATGTCAAGAGATCAAGAGGCTTCTTAGGGCCGAGAGGTGGGAAATTTCCATTTTTGAATAAGTCAGCGAATGATGGTGTCTGAAGTTTTTGTCTGTTTTCTTGTATTTTCTTTTGCTTAATTGGACACTGAGCTGAAATGCTAACGTGATTGCCATCGCAATGGAAGCATTTGGCCTGTTCGATCGGAGTTTTACAAACTTTATATGAGTGGTCTTCTTTACAGATGGAGCAGCGCTCGGAGTTCTTGCAAAACATTGCTAAATGGCCATACCTGAGACACCGGAAACATTGTTTGACTGGTGGAACATACGCTGAGACGTCATGCCGCCAACCGTCCAAATCTACGTAGTCTGGAAGAACTGACGTCGCGAAGGTGATGGCTACTGTCTGCAGCGGCTGTTGAATGAAGTTATCATCAACTTTGGTCCTTTTTGTGAATCTTCGAACAGATATTATTTTCTTGTAACTTGATGGCATTGTGAATATCTTTTTGTTTGTCAAATTGGTGGGTACATTTTTAATTATACCAGTAATTTCAGTGCTTGAAGCTGGTATATTGGCCTTAAATTGGTAGTATTTTAAAAATGTAGCATTGTTCAAGAAGGCATTAGCAAGGCTGGCTTTTTCGAAGTATATGGCAATTTTGAACTTGTTCATTGATCTAAGATATTTGATTCCTTTATTAAACCTTTTGATATAGCTAGATATGGACATTAGGTCTCGGGTTCCTATAGGTATATCCGCATTAGAAGACTCTACAAATACTAGAAATTCTGTAGCACCGGAATCCTCAGGGTATCGTCTCTTATAATCTGTTACCAGATAAGGTTTGTACTTATCTGCGCTTTCGACCTCTGACTCGGACGACGACGTGGAATCTCCTTCACTTTTTTCTTCAGCCTCATCTTTTTTTCTCTTCCTTGTTCGCACCTTCCCTATGATTGGTTTCTTTTTATTTGTCTCCAGACGCCTTTTATTTCTAAAATCCCCGATTGATACACGAGTAATCGATGAAATTAATAAAAACTTCGAAAATCCCGCCTGGTTATTTCAATGGTTTCCTCGTTCATTTTTTTTTTGGAATGTTTTTTCCTTTATGGAAAAGGCTAAGAGCTTAAGCCCATACCGTCTGGTCTTATTTTAATTTCTTTTCTTCTCTTCATATTGATTGAGGCTAAAAGCCTTGTCTTTCCGTAGATATTTTCTTCAGTCTTTATTATATATTCGATGCACATAGCCTTGTCTAACGTATTTATTCTTTAACTTCATATTCCAGTATGTTTAGGTAAATCCGTGTTGTCAAATCAGGTATTAATTTTCCTCCAGTATTTATAGGTCACATCCGAGTTGTCAAATCAGGTAGTATAGGTCTATTCCGGTGTATTATTATTTTTCAAATAACTCCAATGGTACTCTTGATAAAATTATAAATAGGGTAAAATGCTTCTTTATTCTTAAGGAGATCCTGTATAGAGCGCGGGACATCCAGGGCTTCTTTGTAAATGTTCAATAAGCTGTCAATGAATACTAGTCTTTGTATATTGAATTGAGGGCAATCAAAAAATATATGATTTAGAGATTGGTTTTCAGAATTACAAAATGTACAATTTGGGGAAGGAATTATTTTCAATCTATGTAAATGTTCATTAAATCTGCCATGTCCAATTCTCAAACGACAATTTGTTGTGTAAAAGTTTCTATGTAGATATTTTCCGTCGATAAATCATGGTCTCTTAATGTCCGAGTTAATATAGCTGTACCATTTTCCTTTTATTTGTGTCGTTTCTCTCCAATGAAGCATCCATTGATGTTTAATATTCGTTCTAATGTCGGTTTTGCAATCTGAAGCTGGCAACTTAATGTTCTTGACAGGTATTTGGTGAATATTGGGGTTTTTTTATTATAGAGCTGGCAAGTTTATCAGCGAGTTCGTTGCCAGAGACGCCAATGTGAGATGGAGTCCAAAACAAACTTATTTCTCTATCTTGATTGAGCCAAAGCCTACTAATTTTCTGCCTTATGTTATAAATAATATAGTTTGTGCTACCATTGTACGTGGGATTTGACAGTGCCATTAAAACGCTCATGCTGTCCGAAATTATCAACCATTTCTTGAAACTGAGGTTAGTTGATTCTATATATTCTAAAGATGCATAAATGGCTTGAGCTTCTGCTGTGTATATACTTGCATTTGATGGCAATCTGAACCCATGTCCCAATTTAGTGACAGGATCATAGTAAGCCATGGAGACGTTTTCGTTACATTTCGAGCCATCTGTATAAATTTGTCTAAACTCTCTGTGTTCATCCAATTTATTGTTAACTGCATATTTATCACTCAGTTTCCTATCTATATGAATCTTTAACCCACAGAATTTGCTCTCATATGATCCTTCATAACAAGGCAAAGTACTACTATTGTAGATATTATATTTACTCTTATAAGTTAAAGTTTATTGAATGTTACAAGTTAAAAAGTTATTAGAGTTAAGCATTAGTAGTTTAGAAAGAAGGAGATTGCCATCTTTATCTAGATTTAAATATTGAAAGTAACTATGTAATTTTTCCAGTGCTAAATTGAATTTTTGAGTTGTGTGTGATGTTATTACCACTGCAATAAATAGCCAAATCATCGGCAAACTGTAAGTTGCTGACTTCTGTTCCTAACATTTCATTGAGCCTGTGGATGTAGAGAATATACAATAAAGGGCTCAAAATGCCACCTTGACAGACGCCCATATTTGACAATCTAGGCCCAAAAATATTATTGCAACTCATCTTCCTCGTTCATTCGCCTTTTCAGGCAGGCAAAGGTTTTAGATCATACAGCCTTATCATAAGTTGTCAAGTTTGAGTGAGTTTTTTTTTTGGTTTGATTTATCCGTTTATCTGTGGTTTATCCCTTCAGGGAAAGGCTACGGTCAAGACTAATAATGTACTCTGTGGTTAGTGTTGCCACTGCCATGTGATCAAATCGCAGACACATGCCTCCCTGATTATGCAAGGATTTTTAATTTGAGGCCAGATAAGTAAACAAACAACTGTCATTTTCCAGTACAAAAAGTATAATATGAATGTCAATGTCAACGGTTTTGCTCTTGAAAATGACAGTTGTTTGTTTACATTTCTGGCCTATTGAAAATCGCAGTATAGTTGATTTGATTACCAGTGATCGGAATAGGTAGCGTGATTTGGGGTGAACGACCTGAAACAGCCTCAAACGTATATATTAACATGGATATGCCTCCAGATTCCGGGATGCTTAAGGTTTTTTCGGAATATTAGAATTATTTTATTGTTTTAATTATGAGAGTGACACGTACCTAAATTAAAACTTAAATAGCGGATTTTTAGCGCCACATTATGTTTTTTTTCCTCAAAACCTATCTAGTATTTTTTTTTATCGTATGGCTTACGATTAACAGGCTATAAGGAAACATCGAGAGATCTAAGCCAGTTAGTTGTCTGGGTCAGGAGGTAGGTAAAACAGATCTGCGGGGGGTCCACTGTAGGATGTCAGGGGGCAGCGCTGGATAATGTGCTCCAAGGTCTGTATTTCTTATATGTATGTATGTATGGTACCTATCTAGTTGGGTATCAAAATAAAGGGTTTTATAAATAGCTTACAAATATATGCACAACTTATATACATATATCTAAATGTAATTTGGAATGAGATATGTTAAAGAACAACAAAAAAAAATACGCAGTCAGTATTTTTGACTTTATTTTCAATTACTAATTTGTTTACCATAATATTTTGTATGCAAAATGCAAAGCTTGCGATTTTGCGACCAATACCAGAGTACAGTATCCAAGATGAGTCATCAACTCATCATTAACCTGATTGTGAGAACAATGCGCGCGCGCTCGCTTCGCACGCAGGTAAGTCATTCTCTTGCTTCGTTTCGTAGAGTGCGCTTCTTCCTTTGCTGTGTTGTGACTTGTGATTAACGTAAATTGACCCTGGCTTGTGTATTGACTTTTGGAATCTTCATAAAACGACAGACTTTGCTTGGATCAACGGACTTCGATTTTTTCCTCTTGTGTTGGACCTATTTGAAGCTTTAATGGTGTACTAAAGGTAAGCTTTAATATTATTTTTCTCATGTCAGTAGGTTTTAAGGCTTTTTAGATGCATAAAACGAGCATTCCAGTTTCATGGCCCATTTAGAACCTTTCAATAATAGTTTTAGGTGATACACGAGATTGAATCTCTTCAAGGTGCTCAAACATGGCACACGTCAGTGCGGAAACTGTTCAAAAATGGATATCCGATCATCCTGAGCTTATCTATGATCACGCTAGTGGTACAATATACTGTACAAAGTGTGAGAGCCATGTAAAAGCTATAAATAAAAGCAACATCACAAGACACATCGAAGGCGCAGTACACAAAGAAAAGTTTAAGCAGCCTCAAGAGGAATTTTATTTCGATCTTATTAAGTTTCTGATCCTGTGCAATATTCCTTGGTCTCAAATGAAATATCCTGCATTCAAAGAGTTTTTTCAAAAATATGTGTGCAGTACTTGTCGCTGTGTATGTGCTAATTGTGAAGTGCCCGACGAATCACTGTTACGAAAAGTTTATTTGGATAAGTTTTTTAAGAATAAAATCAATTCTATTCATGAAATAATAGAAATAAGAAACTATGGATATCTTTGGACGAAACCACGGACTTTTTAGGTCGATATATAGTTTTTTTTAAAATAAACCACTGAGTCCCGGATGTAGTAATCGAAGAATTTCTTCACATCCAATCTTAAATCATTATGAAGTGTATGGAATTCGCCAAACTTACACCGTTTTTGCCATAAATCATGGACCGAAAGTTTCCTTTTCCTTTTTTGTACAATTTTACGATAATTTTCTCCTTCTTCTAATGCAATAGCCAGTAATACTACGGCAACAACAATCATTTTTTTTAAATACTCGTAAAACACGTCAACACTCTAGACTACTAGCCGCGACAACGAAGCGCCCGCCGCGACGGTATCCTGCCGCATCCGGCCGCATGTGTACGGATGCGTGCGGATGCCCTGGTATGCGGTCGGATACCGCCACATCCTTTTCCATCCGATACCGTGGTGTCCGGTCGATGGAGATGGTCCTTAACTTCTCTGGCTCAAACGGCTAGGGTTGTCGCTCTGCTCAAGCACTCAGGCGTCGGGAGAGCATGCGAATGCGAGGGCTATACAAAGAGCAAGGTGCAAGACAAGTTCTCATCACACACACAACTTGTAGGATGAACTCGAGCGCAGCCGGCCGAGGCAGGCAATCCTGTTCTGGCATCGGTCTCATAATGTGAGCGTGTGGCGGCGGCGGCGGCGTGTGCTTACGCGAAACGGATTGTGGCTGTGTGTGTCAGCATAATTCAGTGAACATAACCTAAAACGTATATGAACGTTTGAAAAGTTGTTGGATTATTGAAAAATCTATTAAAATACCCATAACTAATAAAGGTATAAAAATGGACGGAGCTATTTTTCACACTAAGTATTTGAGCAAAAATAATAAAACAGTGTTTAAAAAGGAAAATCTATTGGATTACTTAACGAAATTATGTATTTTAAGATATAAAAACATATTAAAAACAAAAAATTGACAGAGTGATTTTTCAGTAGAAGATAGAGTGGAAAAATATTAATCAGCACATTTTAGGTATCTCTATAATCGAAAAAAAATTGGATTCTTTAACATTCCTATTCTAAATAGTACATAAGGAAGGATACAGAAAATATTTTATAATTAAATAGGTACCTAACTTCTCGTAGCAAATTTTGTTGGATTACAGTACATCTCTAATCTATAATACTTGACTTTATCAGATGCCGAATTTCAGAGGCAGAGGAATTTTCGTAAGTCTCCATACAACAAAATCCTCACCGCTTGGACTATTCCGTAATTTTCACTCACTCACTTGATTGATGTTTCCGTCCACAGAGTACATTATTATAACCTGAGATAGAGAAGTCAGTTTGCCTTTGACAGCAAGCGCCGTCTGGCGTGCAACGACGGAACTAAGCCCAACAAAAACATACCTATAGCTTCACTACTATATGTAGGCTCTCTCTCTATTTTGTATGTAAATAATCATTTAATCTTTTTAGGGAAAAATTAAAGAATGGGGTGCTTTGCTTACTTAGAATATTTATTTTTTCTTTCATAGTAAGCACTGGCCTGTTGTTTCATGAAGTCGCAATCACAATTATTCATCCTGGTGCCGTTCAATATTTTATTTATATCCCGACACCAGTTACATATAAAAAACCTTACAATTAAATCTGTAAAATAATCAATAATTTTTAATTTATGATTTTTGCATTTTATATGATTAAAATCAACGTATATTCCAATTATAGTTTTACAGTAATTATTGAAAATATTTGTATAATTTCTTCGGATGGGTAGGTTCAGCATTTCTTATAATTGAAATATTCGCGTCTAATCAAATAATCGTTGGGTTTCTTATCGCTATATAGGTTCTATTTACATGTTTTACATCATTTGAAGACATTTTGTTTTGTTTTTCTCAATACGTAACCGGTTGCGTAGCTTATTTGAGCAATTATTTTTGGATAATTCTTCTTAAGATTAAAATCGGTTATTTCAATATTTAAATCATCGCATTCTACTTCTGTTACTTGTTGGCCGATCTCCTGCTGGTCCACTTGATTAAAAAGTTCAGTCACGGCGTCCATTCGACAATTATATTCTTTACAGTTTGATCCTGGCGAATGGACGCCATTGATGCTTGTGACCAGCAGGGATGTGAATGCCGATTCAAAACCTGAAGGGGTTGGTGAGACATTTCGATACCCATGGCTTCTTATGCAGCCGAAGAAATTTTCTAGTGGGTCCTGGTTGAAATGCCTCATCCATAGAGATCTAAAATTGAATTCCCTGAATTTTTTTTCGCATAAATACTCAACATTTTCAATGCTACGTAACCAGTTACCTAATGAAGGCACGCTACCTAATTTTCCTTGTTGAGTTATAAACTTCATCGATTTTAAAATGTTCTTGGCTCTTGTCCATATTTTTCTATGACTCGAACTCGGTGTCACTGGACCCAACAAATCTTTAGCCCCTCGCTTTTTACTATTATTGTAGCTACCGTTCATTGAGTCAAACAACTAGTCAAAAAATAACAGTATATCTGCGGTGTTTCTGCATTCTCCCGGAAGTATGCCCTTATCTGGAACAAACAGCATAATTATAATTTTAACGTGTATGGAAAATTACCAAAACCTGAAGTAACTATTTGTAAAACACACGACGACGTAAGATTTTATGGGGGATAGTAGATTTCAGTCAAGATATTTACCTGTCAAATAGCCCATGTTGGTCGCAACAGTTCGACTAAATATTTGTGTCGCAAATTTCACTTTCATTTTTCTTATTTTCTTCGGGTTTACATGCGCTTCTGTTAAATTCTTTACGAGTATAATTCCTTTGTATGCTGGGACCTCTTCGTACATTTGCTGTAGGTGGTCCCAGCTTGCAGTCTTCTCGACTCCGTCCATGGTAAATTTTAAATTCTTTAGATTATTTCTAATCCCTTTCATTAAATGTGGGGTATCAAAAATGGGAACAATTTCTTTTCCGTTTACATAGAATGTCTGGTGTCTGTGTTCTTTATTTTCTTTTATTTTCTGCTCTCTTGTTTCTTTGATTAGATCATTCACTGCACTCACATTTGTAGCTCCTTGATCACAAACAGTGGCTACAACTACCAGCCCACATCTTTGTAGTGTTGATATTACATCTTTTATCAATTTCATCAAATCATATTTAGGGGTGGTCCCACTACAAAAGGTGTAACATATAGGTTGTTTGTAGTTCTTGATCACTCCTCGGATCATAAAAACTAACGCATGATCGGCTATTTTCCTCTTCGCTCCATATCCATGATTGTCAAATCCACTTGTCGCGTCTTTTCGTCGGTTGTAGTCAAAATGCGGACTCAAGGATATTTCATCAAATAAGACCATGCATAGTTTTTCATGTTCTGTCATGTTCTTTGCTCGCTTTGTGAGTAGGGAGAAAATATTAGGGTTGAGTCCTGGTTTTATGCCCGCTCTTTGCTGAGTCATCTGTAAGCCCTTGGGCCCTCTTTGTATAGACTGAATGCCATGAGTTTTGTAAATCTTTGGCCCATTTTAGGCTTACCTAGAATAAAACAAGGACATAAATTAATAGCTAGTAATGCAACATGTGCAAAAACTAAATGAATTTCTATGAGTGGAATTTTATTCACGAACGAGCGAACCCTTCTTTAGATACTCCTCTCGAGGGTCTTACATAAAGTTCTTTTAGCCCGTATACGTTAAAGCTAACACAAGCCGCTATTTCGATTCTTCCAAACAAAATATTGTACACTCGCCTCGCAGCATCAAGGTAAATCTAATGCTGATAATTTATGAAAATCGGTTGAGTCGTTGACTAATTACGATTAATTACTAATTAATTATACACCACATAACCCTCCTCTTTTTGCTTCGCAGCAGTCGGGTAAAAAGAAAAAAACTATAAAGAAAATAAGAGATAATAAATAAAACAGACATACCAATTTCTCTGAATTGCATCAAAGTAAACAATGCAGCAAGGGTGGTGAATTTTCTTATTGCTCTCTGAAACGTTACGTTTTCAGAAAGTTTTAATGCTTTCTTAAGCCTTTTCGCATAACTTTCCGTTTTTCGTTCCAGTTTTCTTAGTTGAGAAACTTTTATTTTCTCACAATTATCCCCTTTTCTCAATGAAATTCTTGGTGTCGTCTGTGTCAAATTATCTGAAAAATATGAAGAGTAAGAAATTTTATATAAAATTTTACTGATAATGATAAGTTTTCATTTAGTTATTTTTCTAATTGAAATCTGATATTCCGTCTTATTATTGCATATTGCGATGACTTTCGCTATATCACGATATATAGATTCATCATCAGTCATTTGATTGATTAACATTATTCATTAAAATAGAAGCCTAGATATTACCTGTTGATGTAGGCTGCACAACTTCCATATCACCTTTCAAGGGAGGAGTTATATCTGTTGTTCCTGTTGCCAATTGATCTGAAAAATAAACAGTGAAAATTACTTTTAGTCAAGAAGATATCATCACATGATAGATGACCTGAACAAGATCTTTTCACAATTACTCTGATGAATCCCAGAGTTTCTGCTCCCAGTTCTACTCTTGTACATAATACATACTTACATAGGAATAAATGTTAAAAATCCAACATACCTATAAAGGTGACATTTAATTAGATGACCATATTTTGAGGAATGAATGAAAATGAATGAAATGAACGCATGGTCGCAAAACCAAAAAAAAAATGGGTCTCCCATAGTATCTTGAAATCAGCTGATCGGTGCGATGTATTGGGTTCACATACATGTTTCTTGGGGAAAGTTGTTCATATGATGATGTTCAATAATGGGTACTAAAACTGGGCATTCCCCAAAATATGGTCAGCTAATTAAATGTCACCTGTATAAGACTTTGAAATAAAAATAAATATACCTTTAGATGAAGAGGGCTTGGCATGACTTGTTGAGGGATGATTCGTTATGTCGGTTAATATGCTTTTCTTGGCGCCGCCAATCAATACAGCTGTAATTTATTGGGTGACATTAGAATTTAGAATTAATTAACCAAGCGGTGAATCGTCTCCATTTCAGGATTGGCCAAAAATGCTTTCGTATGTCCAAAAGCTAACAAACAAACTAACAATGGAGATCAAAAGATGTAGCAGCGAGAGGGATTGAAAATAGATTTCTTACCCGAGATATGCAGTGTTGGAATGGCATTCGGAAGAAGGGTCTTTGATGTAGCATGATATTTTTCTTCGAAATGCTTGCGACAGACTCTTCGTCGTTCAAATACACGTTTCTCTCCAAGAACCAACACATTTCCCCCTATGTTAAAGGTCCATGTCAGGAATCTATCATGATTCTTAACTGGATTGGGGAATTTATGGAGCGGTATATGGTCTTGATCTGTAATAAGATAACTTCTTTTCAGTATAGCTTGAGTAACGCAAGTAAATTTACTCGACTCGCCCAACGCTATTGAGCACAGATGGTACAAGGTCCTTATCATAGTGTAGTCTACCTTTTAAGCTGGGCCAGCCTGCATACTAAATTAGTATGCCGGCAGATACCTACTAATTTTACTTACTATCTATTCTATAGGCAACTAGTATCTTATAGTACGTCTCGAAACTAATCGCTCGCTGTCTTGCATTAAAATAAAAGTATTTACTACACTTGTGGTCAAACGACCAGGCCAGGTTTTCCAAAAAAATATTACTTACTGGTCGTATTGCAGTTAGGTACACAGCATCGTTTCTCACTACTCATTCTTGACGCTTGATTCCAAAAACTTTCCGAAAAAAACAAGCGGATCAGGCACCGATGGGGTAAAGTCAAAATTCCGAGCAAGGGGTCAGCGTTTGAATGTAGGTGTCGTCGATATCCAAAAAACAGGCGCAGTGGTCAGTATGTTGCAGATAATTCCAGGTCCAGGGGCAATGCTGAGGTTGTTGATGAGAAAATAAAATCACAGAGAGAGAAGCACATTCAAATGCAACGAAAACAATGAATAACGCCTTAGGCCGATTCTGACAGTCACGTTTCGTTTCAGTTAGCGTTTAGTTCAGCCTAATGTATTTATATGTCAATAACAATGAGGGATTTTTAAAAAAAAAAACTTCGGAAGTTCCAAATTTGTCAATAGATGTCGTTGAAAAGTCGTGGCTTTCACAGCCAGTTGCCAGATCAAAAATTTGTGTTCTGTGGCTGATGGTGGCTGGTCTGTGATGTGTCACACAAAACAACTCCTCAACAATCTCCATCAACGTCTGAAGAACAAAACTCGCTAACTCTTAACCTAACCAAAGTTGAAAAAACCTATGCACGAAGTAAGTCACCTATTGTTATCTATAGCCTAAAGGAATTCATTCAATATTCTGTCTTGCATTGAGCCTTGCAGGACTGCGAAGCATGCAGAGTAGTTCTGCAAGGTGGATAGAAATACCGTCACAAAAAACATAATATTTGATACCGCGCAGGTGCAGTTATTTGATATCCTGCACAGGGCCTGTAAACTCGGAACACTGCTTGTAGTCCTTTGCACAGTAATATTGTTCTGTGGCTTGTTGTCCTGCTTAGCCGGCCGTATTGCAGACAGGAATATGAACAAGATACTGTGACAAACATTGAGAAATGCCGCATTGCAAGTAGGTAGGTATACTTAATGTTGTTTGACGACCTCTGTAGCGTTGCAGTTGGGGCTGTGCTTTACAAGTGAGACGTCCCGGGTTCGACTCCTGGTGGGGCGGGAGGAAAAAACACCCTCATGGCATGGATGTTTACATGTTTGTGATGTTGCTGTTTCTGGTTCCTACAACACAGGGTATCCTAGTGTGAAACCAGAAGCAATGTATGTGCCTTTATGTAAATATAAAAATAAAACTAGAGATTCAAATATGTTTTCTTTTATTTCCAGTGTGTCCAATATTATTTGTAGAAGAGCAACAATATTTGGTCGCTGTGGATAGTAGTTTAAATGAAGATCCCTTACACATGAGTGAAGAAGATGCAGACTCTGTCTTTGCAAATCCCAACGATGACATGCAAGAAGATATTGCTGTGGAACTGCACAATGATATAGCAGAAGAGTTAGAGATTTCTCAACATGAAGAGTTGGTGCAGGAGGGATCATTGAGAGATGATAAGATAACTTCAAAATATGAGTCAGTACAAACTCATGAGTGTAGTGTCTCAACTTCAAAATATGAGTCAGTACAAACTCATGAGTGTAGTGTCTCAACTTCAAAAGATGAGTCAGTACAAACTCATGAGTGTAGTGTCTCGGGTTTTACCATCCAATTGTATAAAAATAATGATAAAGTTGTGCACTTCTACACTGCCCTAGAGAATTTTGAAAAAGTGATGCTTGTGTTTGACACTTTAGGGCAATGTGCTCATAATCTTACCTATTTTTATGGACATCCACCAAAGAACCTCAATGCATTCGAACAATTTTTCATTACCTTAATGATAGTACGGAGACATAAACCTTTCGAAGAAATTGCTATGATGTATCAAGTAACAACCAAACAAATCTATAATATATTTATCACTTGGGTCAGGTTCATTTCGCTGCAATGGAAAAATTTGGACTTGTGGTTAGACAGAGATAGCGTAAGAGCATACATGCCTTTAGATATTCATGATAAGTATCCATCAACACGGGTTATACTTGATGCGACAGAAATCCCTATTAAAAAACCTAAACTACCTTTTGCGCAGCAAGTCACATTCTCTTCCTATAAAAACAGGAACACCTTAAAGATCCTTATTGGAATTACCCCTAGTGGCTTCATTAGTTATGTGTCTCCATGCTATGGCGGCTCTGCTACTGATAGGCAAGTTATAGAACGCAGTACAATACTTAGTAGATTTGACTACAATGATGAAATAATGGTGGATAAAGGCTTAAATGTCCAAGACATTTTTGTTCCCTATGGTGTCAAAGTGAACATGCCATCTTTCTTCAAAAAAGGCAATCAAATTCTACCTCAGACACTTAGCTCCTCCAGAAAAGTGGCAAGCAAAAGGGTTCATGTAGAAAGGGTTATTGGCTTGCTAAAGACATATAAGATTTTGACTCAACCTTTGAATCAAACAGAAATTGTGTTGTCGAGCGACATTGTGTTTATATGCGCAATGTTGGCTAATTTTAGGTCTAGCATAATAAATAAAGATGCTTAAATGAATAGGTAAAATGAAGTTTTATTAAGCAACATCAATGATGTGTCGAAGGCCTCCTTTACACTTTTGTACTTAGCTTTTACGTTTTGTATAGGCACTAGGGATTTAGATACAAATCACCCTCTTCTCTGCATTGCTGTTATGCTTTGTCCTATGAAAAGGGGTAATACAAAAAAAAGAGGTAATATACTAGGGTCATTATTTTTTATTATACAGAAATTTATTAACAAGGGCTTCCTTAAAGTAGTCATTATAAAACTTCTCTAATTTTTCTAACATGCTTTCTATAAAACAATTGTTCCTTTGGATCACCATTACTTTAAAATCACTTATTGTATAAACACAAAAGTATGCATTTTCTCTTCCACTGCACATCATTTGCCCCTGTACTTGGTAGTAATAATTATGACTTTCATTTAGTCTTAATAATCCTGTCTTTTCACACAGGTATAAGTAGGGTACATTTTCTGGAGAAATCTTTTGATTGCGTGCTGTGTATGGGCACTTAACTTCCACTACACTACTTGCGCCCACCAATCCGTCTGGTGTGGAAGCTAGAAACTGTTTTTCTTTATGAATTATAATGCCACATTTCCTTGCAACCAGATTTGTTTTTACCTCAAACTGGTGCACAGCTTCAGCTTCATATCTCAGACCATGTTTGATTGCTGCAGTTGCCACATCCACATTTTTTACTAAAGTTTTAGCCAGGTTTTTCATATTGCTGTTGCAGGTTTTGATTATCTTGCCATAAATAAAACTATGAATCCTCGTGAGTCGAAAAAAGAAAATTTCGTTTGTGCCAATAACTGCTGACCGGTTAGAAAGAATGAGATACTCTTTAGCCCAGGAACTACCGTTTTTGGCTGCTGAACAGTCTCCTAATATAATGTATAACTTATTCTTTGAAACCTTTATGAAACAGTACAGCGCGATATTCACTTCAAAATCGGTTGTGGTTAGTGGTTCAAACGACTTTAGTACGTGGGCTACTGCAGAGTTGCATAAACGCAGGCAAGCATTGTATGCATTGTATGAGGAACGACGGTTCAACATGAGTGACGAATTTAACACGTTCTCTGCCATGTAGGTCACCGGTGACCGGACCCCGCCTTGTATCTGGGCGCCACGTAGGTCACCCGTGACCGCAGAGTAGACCGGTTTCCGGAACCAAATTGTGCGCCGTAGGACACATTTATCACATATTGCTCTATAGAAGGTGACCGGAGCGGCGCTGTAGAGCAATCCTTCTACATGGTTTTTACCTATTCACAAAATTGTTAAAAATATGACCTAAAACATGGATGACAAAGGATGACAAAATAAACCAACAATATTCCAGTATGTATTTTTTTTTTTATTATTTATCAAACTTATATTTAATCAGTTTTCTGTTTACAATAATCTCCCAAATATACCTATACATAGCGATGATTTTTATTGAAACATAATAGACAGTAATATGGCTTACCAGGACATTCATTACAATATGTTGCAACTTTCTTGGCCTTATTTTTGGCATTTCTTGAACCGTAGGTTTTAGCCGATTGTTTATAGCATTCTATACAGTAGCGTCTCGAATTTCTGACTGTTCCTTCTTTTTTTAGCAACTCGTGCTTTAACCTTTTTGGCCTGTCAATTACAACATCAGGTTCATCTTTCTCTGAATCGACAAGATACTCCACAAGTTGTCTCCTGAACTGGACTATACTTTTTTTGCTATTTTTGTTTTCTGTATACATAACCCATGAGTTGACTAAGGCAGTATTCAAAATAAGTTCGATAGCCAGCTTTTTGTACCATCTAACTGTTTTTCGAAGTGGAGATGAGTAAGAGGTCATCTGGTCACTCATGTCAACGGAGCCTTTTGCCTTATTGTATGCCAAAATCATTCTTGGCTTTCGGACAGTTCTGCCTTTTTTTATAACCGTTGATGTCCCCTTTGAGTGTTTTGTTGAAAGCATCAACACATCACGCTTGTCTTTCCATTTTAATACACAGATTCCACGCTCATTTTCTCTTGCTATGGATTCGCCTGGTTTTAATTTGGCTTCCACCACTGCCTTCGGCAAACCTCTTCTGTTTTTCCTCAGCGTCCCAACTAGGTGCGTGTCGTTATTTAGTAGTTCATTGGCTAGCTCAAGGCTTGTATACCAGTTGTCGGTTGCAACTGTGTGACCCAAGTTGAGTATGTGGCCACAAAGAGACATCACTACCTTTGTAGGTGTTGTGTTCACAACTTCGTTATTTTTGCCTGCATATAATTCTAATTTGCAGGTGTAGCCAGGTATGGTACATAGTTTAAAAAGTTTCATGCCATACTTGTGCCTTTTACTTTTATTGTATTGCCGGAAAATAATCCGACCTCTAAAAGGAACCTGGCTCTCATCAACACATACCTGTTCTTTAGGTCTATAGTATTTCGCAAAAGTTTCATTCAAAGCGTCTATTAAGGGTCGTATTTTGAAAATTCTGTCTGATTTGTCGGCTGTCTCGTTATTTGTCAAATGCAGCATCCTCAATAGGAGTTCGAATCTATTTCGACTCATGACGGAAGGAGCAAAGCTTTGGCCAAAGACCCTGTCTCTACTCCAGTATAGGTTTATTTGGGGCAGTTTCACTAGGCCCATATAGAGTATTAGCCCAAAGAATTGTTTTATCTCTTTTTTTGAAGTTGGCTTCCAATCTTTAAAGCGAGACCGGGGTTTGGGGCTTGCATCACCAAGCAGTTGTTCTGCAAATAAATTCGTTTCGGCTACAATCTTTTCGAAAATTTCATCTGGAACCATTAATTTGAAATAATCTCCTTCTGCAGCATTTTTCAGTTCTTTGGCGTACGGTTGCTTTATACCTGAAAATAATCGTAACTTTAAATACCATAATATTAATTTGTCTTAAGTACACTATCAGACGCTCCGTGTTTCGGATGGCACGTTAAACTGTAGGTCCCGGCTACTTTCACACATGGTAGTATGTAGTAGTCGTGAAACCCCTCAACCAACCACACAAATAGAGTATGGCTCAATATCAGCCGTGTCCGGGTAAAGGCCTGTGCCCCTCGTTGAGGAAATTATTGGCCTACATTTTCTAATCATAAAAAACAATGAAATAACACCACGCCAACACCAAACCCAGCCACGCTTTCTGGAGTGGCGGGAAATTATAGTAATCATACGGCCAAACATGCACACATGCAGTAGCAGATTAGCTTGGGAATGTATTACTCACCAGTTGGTTCCGTAAATGCTATAACAGACGGTTGATATCCTCGTGGAAGTCCCCATTTTTGTGGTGTTTTTGAAGTCTGCTCCATATTGGCCAAATTTTGGGCGACGAAATTGGTGACAGAGTCTGTTTCACTTTCGGAGTCACTGGCAATGACACATCGACGCTTGCGCCGTCTTGTTGGATAAGTAATCTCATTTTCACTGTCTGAATTCAATTGGGACTGATTTTCAATCGTAGTTGTCAAAAGATTCCCTGTTTCACTCAATATACTTGCTTCAAGTAGGTCAATGTACTGTAAGTCTTCTTGTGTAATATTAAAGTCTTCCATGTCAAGTTCTAAATCCGGTAAATCCATGGTTCATAGTATATTTATAAAGCCGCAATAACACAAAAT
Organism: Argyresthia goedartella; assembly: GCA_949825045.1. Classification (NCBI taxonomy): domain Eukaryota; kingdom Metazoa; phylum Arthropoda; class Insecta; order Lepidoptera; family Argyresthiidae; genus Argyresthia; species Argyresthia goedartella. The sequence goes on along the minus strand of OX463832.1, from coordinate 9,222,261 downwards.
GAAAAATAACGCCCGCACACTACCGCACCGTGCACTCTCTGGCAGGCGACTGAGGGGTGCGGGTGACCGGAGGTGTGACCGGCGCGGCGTCGTGGTAACGAATTTTTATGTTTTCGTATTACAGCGCCGCGTAGGTCACGGGTGACCTCACGTGGTTTTTTTTAAATATATACGGAGCCCTGCAGCTCATCAAACCCTAACTGATAGCATAGTTTAAGTTTAAACCTGCTGCATCAATTAACACCAAAAAAAAAATCTGCAATCTTTTTCGTTTGTACTACCGGCAGAGAACGTGTTAAAGAACAAGTCAAACAGTTCTCCAAACAGTTTAAATTAGACTGTCATACAGCTAAACGTAATTTTCTGAGTAGTAAAATTAAGAATAGTTCCGATGTTATAAAAACGACTTGGAAAATAATTAATGAGGAGGCCGGTCGTAGTAAAAAAGCGAGTCACGATTACGAACTAAAAATCAATGGACAGCTTACGAGTTCTAGCTTAGAAGTTGCAACTGAATTTGAATCGTTTTTACTAATGCACCGGCTTCCACGACTAAGTATTTAAATTCGTCACCTTTGTCTGCTGTTGCAATATTAAAAGATAATGTCTCAGAGTGTGCTTCATACTTGAATTTTAAGCACGTCACAAGTTCAGATGTCGTAAAGGCATTTAAATTGATAAATGTTAAGAAAACGAATGATCTTTGGGGACTCTCTGTTCACGTCGTTAAATCCCTGATCGAATTAATTGCACCTGACCTAGCGGTCATTTTCAACAATTGTATAGACTGCGGTGAATTTCCTGATTTAATGAAACAAAGTAAGATAATTCCCCTCTTCAAAGCAGGTAGTACTCAAGACCCCACCAATTTCAGACCTATATCAATACTACCAACTTTTAGTAAAATTTTTGAGAAATTAATCTTATCACAGCTATTACATCATTTTGAATCAAATAAGCTAATGCATAACAAACAGTTTGGATTCACTCGCGGTCGTTCAACAACAGATGCCGGAATTCAGTTCATTGAAAGTATTTTTGATGCCTGGGAAGAGTCACAAGATGCCCTAGGCATTTTTTGTGACTTATCTAAGGCTTTTGATTGCGTTTGTCATGAAACATTGATCAGGAAATTACATCATTATGGAGTTAGAGACACGTCATTGAATTTGTTAAAATCTTATCTGAACGGAAGAATACAAAGGGTAGACGTAAACGGAGAACGATCACCAGGATCATTGGTTTCTTTGGGCGTGCCACAGGGCTCAATATTGGGACCCTTCCTATTCCTCATCTATATAAACGACTTACCCTATCTAGGAAGGGACTGTCATGATATGGTACTGTTTGCTGATGACACCTCACTTATTTTTAAAACAAAGCGAAACCAACACGCTACTGATGATCACGTGAACAATACCATATCAAGAGTGGTAAATTGGTTTAATGTTAATAATTTGCTATTAAATGAGAAAAAGACTAAATGTGTTAAGTTTCTTACTACTAACGTTAAAAATAATCAGACATGTATAACAATTAAAAATGAGGAATTGGAATTGGTAACCAGCACAGTGTTTCTAGGTATAACGTTGGATTCCAAACTCCAATGGGGTCCACATATTGATAAGCTATCGAACAGACTGAGCTCTGCAGCTTTTGCATGCAGGAAAATCCGTCACTTGACAGATTTAAAAACAGCCAGATTAGTTTATTTTAGTTATTTTCATAGTATTATGTCCTACGGTATTCTGCTCTGGGGCAGTGCTGCTGACATAAATACTATTTTTGTGCTGCAAAAGCGGGCTGTTCGTGCGATTTATAAAATGAATAATAGAGATTCTCTTAGAAATAAGTTTAAAGAAGTAAATATATTGACAGTCCATAGTCAATATATTTACGAGAATATTATGTATGTCCATAAGAACATTGTTAACTTTCGAAGAAACTGTGATATACATAACTTTAATACTAGAAACAAGGACAAACTTGCAGTGCCCACTACTCGGCTCCATAAAATAAAAAACTCGTTCAAGGGTAATTGTGTAAGATTTTACAATAAACTCCCAAGCACTTTGACAGATCTATCAATTAATAAGTTCAAGAAATACATCAAGCAAAGGCTTATTTCTAAAGCTTACTACAGTATTAAAGAGTACATAGACGATAAAAATGCTTGGGACTGAATTGTTCTAATTAATTGTGAGCATCCTCACTGCCAGAGTTTCTTTTACTGGACACTTGGAGGCCTTTTACACCTCCAAAGATTAATTTAATTATACAACACTTGACTGTGGGGACCATTTACATCTCCTATTATCATTGTATTATTGACTAAAGAGACTATACATCTCTGTTATTTATATTTTAATTATTTTATTATGACATTTGAGACTCTTTACATCTCTCAGAAACAATAATTAAGTACTTTTTTTTTCTGATAATATGATAATAATACCAAATGTTCTGTAAAAAATGAAATGAAATGACATGTGAAAGTGCCCTTGTGGCCTATTTACAGAATAAACGTTTTGAGTTTTGAGTTTTTTTTTGAGTTTCGTTCTCTTTTCCATTCGTTTTTATTTCGTCTTGTCTTTTCTTCCACTTGCTGGATTCCTTCTTCTGTGAGGATCATGTTTTCTAGGAATGCCTCTTCAGTAGTTTTTTCTAGGTAATCATGATCCCCGAAAATGCTGGGTTTGTCTGCAGGTTTTATTATTTGAGCCATTGGCATAGTCACTGTAGATGTGTTGTTGGACTGGCCACAAAAGTTTGCAATTTTCTTTTTAAAATTACTTATATAACTTTCTGCAGATTCCGCTATTGGTCTTGGATCAAATACTGCCATTTTCTTATATTGTTCGTCTCTGAATTTGAGTGTGATATATTCAGCCTTGAAAGGATCTCCGGAATGTATTTTACTTGGCCGATGAAATGTTTGAATATTGGTAGTAACGCTTGATTTAGTTTTGATTGTTTTATTTTCACTCATATCTACTATGCCCAGGATCACCACCAAAACATGCTTACACTGGGAATATGGTCCCATTCCAGCAGCACATTCACATTGTGCCTCTATTATTAGGTGATTTTTCACTTTGGTTGTGACATTATAGGTAATGTTTTTCCTCATCTCTGAAGCAACCATTCCAGTGAAATAATAATCATTATCCACTATAGCTATACGGCACGACATTAGAAAGTATTCTTGGTACATGTTGTGCGATGTTACTACATCGTCTCTTTCTGTGACCTGGCAAAAGATTTCTAGGTCCTCTGAACTCAGTGCCGGCATTGCAGAGTTACTGGTGACGTCTCGGAAATGTTGAGGTGCTGGTACAGTGATTTTGTAAACTGATTCGGGATCAGATACAAGAGGTCCAAAGAGTTTGTCGTAATCTTCAAGTCTGCAACAATGAATAGTATAGTTATGTAACATATATATATATATATATATATATATATGTATGTATATGGACTGTAGATAAGGGGGCGCCAAGTGTAGTATGGAAATTCACAAAAGCCAAAAAATAGGTAAGACGTAGATGTTAGATTCACATGTAAAACAACAAGATTGCCATTATAGGTTAGGCCACAACTCGCCAGACACCGGTCGACCAAAGTTGTAAAGTGATCAGGCCAATATGGTGTGGCTGTGCTACATACACCTAATGCCCAATCTTGGCCAACGTTAAACTGGTCGGTGGACATAACACGAAGAGTATTTATTGTTGTAGATACAAACTACATACCTCTGAATGAGCGTTGCCTTTTTCCCAGAAAGTTTCGCATTTCGTTTTCGAAGCTCGTTTTTCAGGTCTGTCAGAGACCAAGAACCGTAATCCTTTCCCAGTGCTGGAAAACTCATGATGACAAAATCGAAGTCCAATACACAGGCAGGTGTAGTGTATGCACACCTGAACCCTACTTACATCTATAAATAGCCTCTTTATTATGATTCATGACTCAATATACAACTGTCTTTCGAACATGTGACTGCCTCATTCCACACATAATAGGCCCATCCTTACATGGCGACCGTGCCAGGCCAGCCTACCTCTCGCGAGGTAGTGCTGTGCCGAATGGCGATTAAATAAATTCAAATAATATTTAAATAATACTTGAAGAACTTGGAAACGAGAAATATAACGAAGATAAATATATAGAGAAAAAGAACGGGATGACCTATGAAGAGATTAGCGGATTGCAGCCAGAAGAAGACGGATAAATAGAAGAAAGAAGATAATTATAGAAGAAAGAATATATTGCAGGGCGCTGGGCGTAACCGTACGGGTCAAGTGAGGCGCAGCTGGGAGATGTACGGTTCCCAGGATGTGCTGACTCCGAGCGAGCTGCGTGCGACACGGGCGATGACGTCGTGGCGTCAATGTGTTTTTTGGACAATGGGTTTTATTATACGTATGACATGTAAGTAAATTAAATTATTTGTCGATTAGTATATTTAAGTTTTGGCTAGATTTTGTATTGTCAAAGGGTTGACGATACGATCAAAATTAATATAATTATTTTTCCAAATGAAGATAGCATGAAGTAACTAAAATAGTATTATGATGAATGGCATAGAACGAAAAGTTAGTAGTACAGTATAGTCAGCAAGAGAAGTGTGAATGAACGATTGATATTATTTTTTAGGAATGGAGATATTTTTGAAAGCCGAAAAGTAAATAAGTTAGACACGAGTTATTTGGGATGAGATGATTTGACAGTAGTTTTTTTTTTTTTTTGAGGAGATTTTGAAAAATATGGGAATAATGTGATAAAAAGTGTGAAGTAAGAAGTTGAAAGTATTGTTATTTTTTTTTGTTTTATAAACGCTAGTATTTTTTTTTATATTGCATCATAATTCTGATTTACTCCAAATGTACAATCAAGTACATAAATGATTCAGTTGTTCATTTGACTTGGTAACAGTCAAAGTTATCCAAAAGTTAAGTATAGAAATTCAATCCAGTGTTCGCAGGCGAACCAAATATGGACATGCTACACTGCAGAAGAAACCAAATTAGATTAGAACATAACACATGTTTTGATTACAGAGAAACAGAATTGTTATTATAATAATTAGTAGTTCATGTTACCGCAGTGCGACTTGTATAGAGCGAAAGATTTTAGTTTCATGCGACTAATATGGGAGATACGTAAAAGGAGATGAATGATAGATAGCAAGCTTAGGGTACCACAAAGAGATAAATTTTGCAACCATTTTTAAATTACAGTATCAAATTAATATTAATAGTATGAGTAGGTATGTATGAAAATCAGTTGAGTGTGTGAAATAAATATTTAGTATGCTAAATAAGTACGTCTTAGAGAGAAGATAACTTGAGTTATTTTTTTGTGTGTTCAGATTTTTATGTTTCATTAGTTTTCAGAATAATTTACAGATAAAGTAGTTTAACCTCAGATTTAAAATACATTACTAACGACGGAACCACTTACGTTAGTTTAATACAAAAGATTGTTTCGAGATTGCATTTACGTTTATTTTATTTTACAGATTGCAATCGAGTCTATTAATAGAATTATAGTCTGACCAGCGGATATGATCACTTCTTCTTGTTTTATATTGAGAGTTGAAAAGTATGGAAATTGAATGAAATTAAAAGTTAATCGTTGTTATGAAGGTTTATTTAATATTTGATATTTTTGAGTTTTATGATAGTATTACATAGGAAAGTTGATTTTTGTTTGGATTTGGGAATGTTGGTTTTTGTTGTCGTTAGGAATAAAACGTATGAATTTGAGAGAAGGTGTGGAATGTGCAGGATTGTTACTCTAGGCCACAGAGCAAGTTAGTTGGGAACACTTCGTTTGTTAAGGTTTCGAGAAAAGTTGGACTGATCATCCAATCTTTACAGAATATCTTAAAATTCGAAGGATTCGTATGGATTGAGTATAAGTTATGTTTTTAGTATGGTACGTAACTATTGGCGAGTCCGATATGTTATTGTATTTTCATCAAAGTCTCAAAGGTACAAGGTACAAGGCACGAATCCTTCCTCTTCGATCATGATGTGAACGAGTTTCCTTCGTGAGAAAGTTGGATATCGATGACCTAATAAGCTCGCGAGCAGGCTCAGGCAGGTAGACCTGGAGCCAGGTACTAGTAGTATATGTATTTAAGTATTGTTATAATAATAAAAGTACCATAAGACGTCTATAAATAAATAAATAATAAAAGTACCTATAAAAGTGCACTCACTATAATGTGAAATAACATGGGATCCGGATACCCCTAAAAAGTACCTATATGAAGTGGAAGAGAAAAAAAAGAGACTTTGATTGATAGCGTTTGTGTAAGAAAAGAGAGAATATTTTGTTAGTTTGGAATGAAGATGTATACCCAAAGATTTATATTTTTATAAGATGTGACGATTTTCTTTTGAGATGGAAGTAGGTATGCAATGGATAAATAAACAAAAAAGTAGTTAGTGATTATGGAATAAAATTTGACAAAAGTAAATAAATGCGTGAAGAAAGGAAAGAGATTTAGAAGGAATGAGAAATGTGGAATTTTGAAATTGCAACTGATTAATTGTTATAATTTTGTGTAAAAGTTCAATGTGTTAAAAATAAAACGTTCTCATGTTTGATGAAGGATTGAGAAATATGTACTTTTGTTTTGCGTTTCATTTATTTTATGATTTTGTGTTATTTTGTTTAAATGTATAAAATTCGTTCATGTCGTCAACCCTACACCTAAAACAGATAGATATTTTGGTTTCGTGTATTTACTTGTGTATGCACTTATTCGTTTATTTCGTGTATTCAAAATTAGTTTTAGAAAATATGTAACCTAATGTTCTTATGTAATCATTATAAATGTACTTTAATGAAGTTGTTAAAAATAGGTGTTAAAAAGGGGTGAGAAATAGTAATAAATGGTTATAGTTTATTTTGATAGTATTTCCAAAATTGTATCAGGCAAACAAAAATAAAAAAGGTTTTCATTTGTTATATTTTTTACAGATTTTAAATTTTCAATTGATATTTTTACACAGGTGATTTATTTTATTGTTATTTTTACAGAAATTAGTTACTTATTAGATTGTTGTTTTGATGTTATTAGATCTAAATTGTTAAATGTCATAAAAATTATATACATATTTTTTACTTTAAAAAAGGGGGAAGGTGTAGTGTATGCACACCTGAACCCTACTTACATCTATAAATAGCCTCTTTATTATGATTCATGACTCAATATACAACTGTCTTTCGAACATGTGACTGCCTCATTCCACACCTAATAGGCCGATCCTTACACAGGGGTCAATCGTAATGGCAAGCAAATGTCCAGGGTGCACGCGGAGGTCAGTCGAGGGAAGGAGCTACAAGAGTCCGAAAGAATAGCCAGGGTCGTCGTAATAGTCACAAAACAGAGGAGAACAGGAAAACAAAACATCGCGTAACCACAGGAGAAACGGATTGAATTTAGACAACATGACCAGCCACAGAACACAAATTATTGAATGAAGTCACCGATCACAGATCCATTTTTGAAAGCCACGTCGAATCAAACGCTGTCTGCCGTAGCTTTCAGAACTATTTTTTTACTTTTTTAAGCTGTCAGAAAATCTCTCAATAGGCAAACAAGTCTCTTTTACTTTTTTTAGCTATATTCAGATAAAATATTTTGATAAACTGTATGTCTAAAATGTTTGTATCATTGCTCTTTTTATTATGACTTTCAAATATGCGTGGAACCCTACGTGAAATGGATTGCAATAAGCCACACTAACGACCTCAGACAAGAACGACGGTACTAATTCGAGATCACAATTTTATACGACGGATGTTTTTCTATTGAGTGAAAGGACCGTGTTTCCGTCGACGCGACCGTTAAGCAGAGGCTGTCACGTTTTTCCATACGGATGAAGAAATTTAGCGTACCTACGAATTTATCCTTTCATTTTGCTTAGGAAAGAAAACTAAATCAGGTTTCATTTTGGCAAAGATAGCCGGCGGACGCCTGGCGGCGTGGTGGACACCTGTGTGGGCTTCGTTTCAGCTTGAGTATAAAAACGCGGGTTCAAATTGGAAAGGAATAATTCGACTGATGGGGTGTTTTAACCACTTGAACGCCGGTTCGCGAAAAATTTCAGGGCCGACTTGCTCGGCGATTACGCAGTTCGCAATTCGCGAATTTCATGACAAAATATATTTTTTCTGACCAACTACTTAAGCTAGAAGAATATAAAACCATTTCCAGAAATCTTATGAAACATAGAATCTTATCAAGTTAACACATCATTATCTTACACATAAATGCTGGGATAGTGCGCTATTCCAGCATTTTTTATCCGTAGAATGACGCTGGGATACTAGAGTATCCCAGAGCGCTATAGAGCCCAGAGTATTTGTAAAAACATTACACAAATACTCTCGATTAAAGTTGTAAGAGACATTGTTTCCAAGGTCAAAACTCCAACGGCCATTTTGCCAAATATTAGCGAAAGTTTAAATCTTTTTAATTAAATATTTTTTATCTACTTAATGTAAGTTTATATTTTTTTCATGTGTAATATGAATACAGAAATCTTTTAAATATATAAAACAAGGAGGTTCTCGATTTACTTTTTTTGATATGATTTTTTATATTGACCCAGTTCATTTTAGGCTTAGTCTATATTTTCTGCTATCTGTCACAGCACAAGAGTCTTTAATACAATCAATGCTTATACCGATATAATGTTTTGTTTACGAACTGTAACAAAAACAACACTTCAAGCAGTGTTATCATGAACCGAAGTCATAATAATGTTAAAGTAACTTGAACCGCGCGCGGCGGGTAGGCCGGTAGTGACGTGTTTTTATGACTCACTCAAGTATTTTTTGCGCCCGCATCTAAGTACCTCCAATCACATACCGTAGTAGTTGGAGATAATGAGGAATGTGTGGGCCACGTGATTGATTTTGATTTTTATTGATTAAAATATTTTAAAAGAACCATTGTCCTTTTCCTGTTACAAATTTCCCTGAAAATTACGTAAATTACTGAGGAGTAGCTTTTTCTTCAGGGATTGGGAGTCAGAATTTTGAAGTCCCTATATTATTGACTTGATAATTTGGAATAGAACATGGGCTAATTTTTATCCTGAACACTACACGATGAGTTTTAATTCATTTTGTTCCCGAAGCGGAAAGGTGATAGTGCCTATCAATATGAACAACTTTCCCCAAAAAACATATGGTCGCAAACGAAAAAAAAATAGGGTCATTACAATTCCATCATTCCAATGAGGAACGAGTTTTTTTTTCATTTACGTCCATAGGTTTCTTGGGGAAAGTTGTTCATATTGATGGGTACCACCATTCCGCATCGGGAAAAAAAATCTAAAAAGTTATCGTGTAAATAATATTAAAAATAAAACCATAGCAACTCCACTACTTCTGTTCTGAAACTTCCAAATACAGTGCTAACTCGATAACTGCATATGCTCGATACTGATAACTATGATAATTTTCCGTCATTGAAGATTTAGTTTTTGTGTAATCTCCAGGGGGCCGATCGCGCTATTTTGTATAGTCAACGAACGTCAAAGGTATGGTTCTGGTTCAGTTCCAGTTGTAATTCAACTTTGGTTCGGTTCAATGAAATTCGGTATCGCGCTAAAGTTTTAGTAGTGACCGAAGCTGAACCTTATCCGAACCATTGTCGTAATCAAAACATTAGAGATGTAGCATCGATTGTGTATAATCGACCGTCGATTTCGCCTTTTTGTTGTCAACTACTCTATTTTTGACCACACTTGGGTGGGAATTCGTGGAATTTGATGTGTTTACTAGGTGAACGGAAAATTACAGATAAAAGATTCAAGTGGATAGAAATGTAGCTTTATAAATAAGTGTATTCCAGCCTCCCTCTGAGGGCGAAGCTCGGGATCTACAAGTCCTACGCGAGATCCCGCCTCCCCTACGCGACCCCAGCATGATACGCCCTGTGCTCGGAGACGAACAAACGGAGATTCCGAGCCCAAGAGAACCTCTCTCTGCGTACCATCGTCGGCGCTCCCCGCTACGTCAGGAACGCGACAATCCAGAGGGACCTAAGATGGGAAACCGTGGACCAGTTTGTCCAGAGGCTGGCGAAGGGCATGTTCGCGCGTGCGGACTCGTCATAACACCCGCACATCGCCGAACTGGCGCCGCACCACGCGCGCCAGCCCGACCTCCGTCGCCCGCCACGCGACCTGGTTGCCTAGCCGGCGATCACCCACTGCATACCAGCGCCACATGAAGACCACCGCCCGCAAGGGCCATCCCATGACCTGGGTTGGAGTCTTATCGACACTCTGACCATGACCTGTCCACAGGTGTGGATAGAGGCGATTCTTCGGGAAGAGGTTCGTTGACCTGACCCGTGGGGGGAGTGCGCAGACATCCTCAACCCCTTTAGAGCAGTTAGGACTGCAAAGGAATGAATCAAGGTATGTAGTTTTCATTATCTTAAACTTTGTCCCTATCAGAATATAATGCTTTTGTAAGAAGGTGTACAAAGTTTAGATAAATAAGAATAACAATGTTAATTGTTTTCATATCCTAAAGGAAAATGTACAGCAAATTGTTTTATTAATATTCCAGCCAGCAGAAGCATGTTGGACGTATCAAGGCTGATGGGATTGAAAGTTGAACATCTTAGGGCAAAGGCTGCACAGACTTCCCAGGCTGCTCTGCAGAATGCTCAGACCCCTATAGTATTAATACTATAGCAGTCCTTCAAATTAATTTGTGAAATAATAGATTGACGAAGCAGGTAATTCTATACTTTACTATCAGTTTGGGTAGGATATAGTTATGTAGGAAATATGCCCTGAATCGTTACTTAATATAAATTTTAATTTTAAAAGTGCCCTTAGTATAATTTTAATGACATTTTCCCCACGAGTTTTCTAAACCATGTTTACTTTTCCTGTAAATATGCTGTAGAAAATATTAGCTATAATTTATTAATTCATGCAATCACGTAAGTATAGTATACTTATATAGTTTTATGTAAAATATTTCTACTAACTTGTACATTATTTCTTTTTTCAGTGTTGTACCCAACAAAGAGAAGATGTGTGAAAAATATTTAATTATTATTACTAACATATAATATATATAATAACATATATTATTATTACCATTGCTGGGCAAAGGTCTCTAATGTGAGAATAATTAAAGTGAGATAACTTAAGTACCAAGACATGAATAAAACAAATTTACCTAGTTAAATATCATTTATTTTAGTCCTTAATCTATCAACAATTGCGCTCCCCGCAATAGACTTACTATCATATCATTCATAGAATGTCACCCTTTTTTGTTATAGTATCTCTCCTCATGTTCATTAGGGGTAACTATAGACATATGAGTACCATCTCCACAAGCCAGAACCCCTGGCAATCTGTACTTTTTGAAAAATCTGAAAATAATAAACAATTATACATAAACATTTACATACAGGCACATACAGTGCTCCTGGCCCCACACTAGGGTACCCTGGGTTGTGGGAACCAGAAACAACGATGACAAGACTGGGTTTTGTTTTCTTTATCCCCAGCCGGGGATTGAACCCAGGACCTCTCTCATGGTAGGCAGGGCAACAAATGTACATGGTAGCAGCACCACAGTTGTCCTATACCTATATTATAATTAGTACAACTTCAAATCAAATCAGAGACAGTCCGTCAACTTACATTTTTTTAAATTGTTTGTTTGAATGAACACTATCTTTCTCATCAATGCTAAGTATAAGCATGTATTAGTATGTATTTGATATATTAGTATATGATATATATTTTAGTATTATGTAGATATTGGTAAGTAGTAGTATTTAATGTTTGCACATATGTAGCTCTACCTGTAGTTTCTTTTTTACCCCTCCAATCAAGGTTTGCTGGGAGAAATTTCCTGTTAGAGATAAGCTCGCCTTTGTACATGTTTTTACCTTTATATATTTTTTTGTATTCTCTGTTTTGTGCAGTAAAGTATATATTTAAACTTATAAGCCACACAATCTTGGTATGCTTTGTTTTGTTTATTACCAAACCAAAAGTAATAATCTAAAATAAATTGTGATAGGCAAACTAATAAATAGGAATTGTATGAGGCAGATAGGCAGACCACCGGATAGATAGACGCTGAGACGCTGGCTGGCAAGCAGTGGCTACGGGAGGCTCAGGACCAGAGTAGATAGTGTGGTAAAGAGGAGGCCTATACCCAGCCGTAGGTAAATGTAATCTGATTTGAATTTAATTGAATGATGTTAACATATAGTTACTTACCTTCCTTTTAATTTGCTCCCTATCACGAAGTTGAAAGGGAAATTTAAGATTTCTGGCTTGTTGAATGCTAAGGTGACTTGTTTTACAATTTTGGAGACACTTCACTGGTAAACACAGTGTTTCCGGCTTTCTCATCCAATCGTCTGGTAGGAGCCTGTGGCAAAATGCTAAACAACCAGTACCTGAAATAAAATGAAAGCACTGTTACTAAGCTCACTTAGTTCTGTTTTTGGGAAACAGGGAACAAAAATTGATCATATCCAAAGAAAAGTAAATGTGCTGTGATACATTCTAGTACTTTGTATAGTGTTACTAACCTTCGTGTCCACATCCAAAGCACTGGTTGGTGGCAAATTAAGGGTCAACTGAGTAATTAATGTGTCCACAAGCTAACTCCTTCGACCGTCAATATCGCTTGATAAAATCCGATTCTCTGTTTTAGATTGGGCTCGCGCTATAGCTATATCACACTCGTATGCCATTTCCAAAGTCCAGACACATCAATTTCACGATTTTGACCTACTTTTCATCTCAACAATTCTAAACCAGTCCTGAAAAAGTACCTCCACAATAACTTTAACACAACCGTTCGTTTGACAGCGGTTACGGTCCAACTCCAATCGAACTTCGGTTCAACCATCTGTCAAAACATTAGCGCGATACGAAAAGTCCTTAAAGTTGTGTTTCGGTTATGGTTCAGCTATGGTTCGGTTGATATTTTTTACTGCGATCGCCCCCCAGATTCTAATGATGTCCCGGAATTTCCCACAATAACCATATTTCTAATATAAATAAATATTTTTCATCGTAATTCATTATAAGCTATTCAACAAACCAAATAGATAAATTCGATTGAAATTTTGTAATTTATTAGTTATTTAGATATATACTAGTGGAATTTGTGGAATATTGCTGCGGCAACATTACTGCGCTGACTGTTTGTTACGCTGACTCGCGGGGGGAGCGGGGAGGGCTCACCCGGCGAAACCACGCCCATCAAACACTGACTTCGCCACGAGATATCCCCTTAAGTTGAAGCGGAGCTCGCCCGTTCAATTAAAGAAAACACGCATTTTCTAAATTACAATTCCAAGCTGTACTTTTGTTTGTAATAATTAATTCACTCTATCGATCGATACCGATTTCATTACGAGCCGCAAAAATCAAGATTTTTCAAAATGGCGTAATGTAGCTATGCCAGTCTCTATACAAAAATGTTCAAACCCCTCCCCGACTCGTCCCCTAAAAAGCTTAGCATCAAAAATATTAAAACCCATCGACACATTAAGACGACCTCTGTAGTATTCCGGTCGAATCTGTGCTCACCAAGCGAAAGCTCCCGGGTTCGAATCCCGGCTGTGGAGAAAAAAAAATAACAGGTCTTGGACAGGTTTATGACGTCGCTGTTTCTGGTTCCCACGACACAGGGTATCCTAGTGTTGGGCCAGAAGCAATGTACGTACTAACGTCAAAAACTAATTTCGTCAAACTCTGCTTTGGTAAAGTACTATAATCGTCAAGACCGTTTTTCGTCAAAAGCAGTATATGTCAAGCATAAGTACAGTTCAATTCAATAATAATATTTAATTTTAAAAGTAAAATCTTAAAAAAAACTGTTGCAACATTAATTAAGAAGAGAAGATCGAAAGAAGTCATATGAGATGCAAAAATTGAAAAAATTATTGAAAATTTGATAAGAGGAACCATAAACGTTCAAAAATGCTTAAGGCAGTTAGGCTGGGCCAAATACAGGCTGTAAAATATGGCGTAACGTAAAATCTGCTCTTTATTAACACTTATTAAATGTACAAGATGAGATGGGAAGTTATCGGCCGGGATGGTTTTGGCGACGTCGTTTGACGAAAGTTGTCGCTACCCTTCAAAACACTGAAGCGATTTTGATAAAACATAGCTAAAACCATGGCAGTGAAATCTACTACCAATAAAAAGAAACCGCATCAAACTCAGTGCAGCCGTTTGAGACATACAAAGACAGACGCTTCAACTGTTTTATTTATTTATTTAATGTATGTATAACAATTGTTTATTTACCCTCCGGATGAGAATACTTCATATGGGCAGGTAAATTATTACTAAACCTTTTAAAACACACTTTACATTGATAAGGTTTCTCCCCTGTGTGTATCCTCATGTGCCGTTTCCGAGAATTAAAATAAGTAAACTTTTTTTGACACACTTTACACTTATATGGTTTCACGCCTTCATGCATCAGCATGTGCTCTTTCAACGAGACGCGACTCATAACTTTGTTACACACCTTACACTGGCGATGCAAGTGTGTATGCGTGTGAACGCGCAAATGATTGTTTTGTGAAAATCTTTTCGGACAAAACTCACACTTATAAGGTTTCTCTCCGGGGTGTTGGATTTGCATGTGTTTATATAATATTTGGCTATAAGAAAATTTTATAAGACAACATTTGCACTGATATCGTTTCTCGCCACTATGGGTCCTCATATGCCTCTTAAATGTACAATACTCGGCCAACCTTTTATAACACACTTTACACTGGTATAGTTTTTTTGATGATTTTCCTGACTTTAAACTCTCATTTGAACATATGTGCGCCATGTAACTAGCTTTACGTGTAAATGAGTTCGGACATTTTTCACAATGATATTTATAACAAATTTCCGTTTTTCTTATTATTTCTTTCAGTACGAATTGTTTTGGACATTCAGTGCACATTTTATCGGTACACAGCACAACAACACACTCTTGTAATTTTCTAGAAGATCTACCGTTGTGCGGGAATGTGTTGAATGTAGCAATGTGACGCTTCAAGCGAGATTTTGAAAAGAAAACCCCTTTACAGAAATCGCATAAGTAAATTTCGTTCAAATCGAATTCCTCTGCCGTCATTACTTCATTTTTAAAAATTTTCATTTTGATATTTTTTTGTTTTTTATTGTCCGTTTCGCCAAATATATGAATTCTCACATGTAAAAACAAATGTAGTTTCTCCGCGAATGCTTCTGGACACATCTCACACTGATATGGCTTCTGGCCGGGGTGATCCATTCTCATATGTTCAACGACACAATGGCTATAGGCATATCTTTTATAGCACACCTTACACTGAAAAGGTTTCTCTCCTGTATGTGTAAGCATGTGCCGCTTTAAGCTTTCCGGCGAACTCAACTTCTTGCGACACACTCTACATTTATAATTCTCGGCGGCGTGCTTTCTTGCATGTTTAATCAAGTTACATTTTTTAAAATAACTTTTGAGGCAGACTTTACATTGATAGGCATTTTCTTTCTTGTGTTTACTTGCTTTCAGTGATAAGGATTTTGAGCGCTGCGTTTCCAAAGTACAGTTTCTAGTCTTGTATACCCCTTCAATACTTTCTGGGTACACGTTAAATTCAGCCGTATGACGTCTCAAATCCGACTTCGAGAAGAAAATACTCTTGCAAGAATCACATATCATTGTAGTTTTTACTTTATACTTATGTATACCATCTTCTTTTTCAACTTTGATGTTTCCAAGTTCAAGCGGCAGAAGTTTGGAAGTCAACTTGTTGCAGAACACTGAGTTTTCCGTTTGCTTCTTACTGCAGCCTTCGTCGCAAAAATTTTCATCATCTCTGTATTCGTAGGTATCACATTTATCATATGGTTCATCTGTAAAAAGAAAATACAATTTATTTAATTGGCGTGTGGTGGGCTCCCAGTCTTACAAAAAAGGAGAACCAAATGACTGGCTAACCGCGGCTGCCAATCTGTGCCTATCTCGTGGGCCACGACATTGATCATTTCATAATATTGTCAACCATGGTTGAATTAGAAGTTTCGTTGAACGAAGAAATATTTTAGGGCGAAACACTACGGTAGCTTAGGTGAAAACTAAAGAGGGTGAACGCAGCAAAGCCCCGAAAAGTATTCGTGTTAGTTCGACATGTATCATACAAAAACACTATTTAATTCTGAATACTTTAAGAAAGACAAATTCTCATCCTTTCTGACCATTTCATGAAATGACCGGCCAGATCATGAAACTGTCCCGACACCTATAACACTAGGCAGGGAATGAGACGTTACGATGTGTGATACAAATATGCACAATGTATGCCTCGGCCACCCCATATGACATTAAAGATCTTGAAATTGCCATTTGAGAAATCTAAAAACCAAGTTAAAGCGACTTTGTCGAAAAAGGGATTTTACAATGTTCAAGATTACTTAAATGATGGGACTGTATGGGGTTAATCTGGCTCAACACAGACCTTGCTGTTAATAATTTTGTAATTATTTATTCCTGCTTATTAATTATGATAATGATATATATATATATATATATATATATTGTATTAGTTAAGCATAAGCAATTTTTAAAAGAGATCTAAAAATCAATCTGTGGGAGTTTCTACACCCTTCTTCTACCACAGTGGTCCAATGTAGAGAAGTGGCAAAAAATGACATTTGGAATTTGGAATTTGGAACATATGTTTGAAGCGATGTCCATTTTCTATACATAAAAAGCAATACAAAGAATACAAATGTACAAAATATGTGTGTGTGTGTGTGTCTGTAATTTGACAATGCGGTTGTTGCTCTGCCTACCATGCGAGAGGTCTCGGGTTCGATCCCCGGCTGGGGATACACAAAAAAAATCCCCAGGTCTTGGATGTTTATATGTGTGATGTAGCTGTTTCTGGTTCCCACGACACAGTGTGGGGCAAGAAGGAAAGTGTGTGCCTGTATGTAAATGTTTATGTTTCGACATAGAGACAGACTTAATATAGCACGATAAATTGAACAGTGGAATTTATTGGTATCTCAGTCTGAGCACGAGATGGATCTGCATCCCAAGGTGCAACTTATTGGCCCAGAACCCTTAAAATAGTAACCAAGTTTAGTCTCACTCACCCAAGTCTAAGTCCCATGGCTCTTGCTTACCACATACCATGTCCTCACTGTTGTTCGCACGTGACTCTGACGTCGTTTGTGTGAAACAGTCGAAACACACGCTCGGCGAGTTGACTTCCGAGTTGATTTCATGGCTGGTTGACTAAAAAATAATGAATACAAAACATCATATGGGGAGCATGCGAATGTCATAATAACAGCACATCAGGGACAATCCTACTATACCACATAACATTAACATAGCGTCACGCCTTTTCCCATACGGGGTGGCAGAGGCACAATTGTGCCCACTTTGAGCCGGTTTATTCGATACTCCATTTTGCGTGACAGGGAGCTAGCCCACCGCCGCAGCTATGGAGAAATTAAGATTTCCTCACGATGTTTTCCATCACCGTTAGAACATCCGTATTATGTACTTCAGATAAATTATTTATCTCATTGTTACATGGTCAGGAATCAAACCTGCATCTCCTGTGTGAGAAGCAAGCGTGAAAACCCATCAGACCACGGAATATATTTTAGAATTAAAAGTAGTATGCATGTAAGTATTTATTAGTATTTAATTGTAGTACTAGTAACCGGAAAAAACTCGCGTCACATATTGATTGTTATTTGATTTATATATAATGAAAAAATATATATCTTTGGAGTAGTATATTGACTTTATTTGCATTTTATTAAATGGCTTCACTTCCTGTGCATTTGATATAGTGATTAATTATAATATGATGGTATACGGAACAAAGAAAACACGTAATTTCGAATATACAAGGTCAAAACTATGCTGCGAGCGAGTTGCCAACGCGGCGAATATGAGTTTTGGAAAATCACTGTCAATCTAACGGTTTGTATACGTGCGCACTGCGCATGCTTGGGCTCGCTACCCACCAACGTTTTTAATAGCTTTAATATCTATATGTTGCACGAGATGGCGTTACAAGTACCAAAAATTTATATCATTTTAGAAAACTAGCCTATACATTTTAATCTAAATATTTGCGTCGCCTACAATCCCATCCCCTTAGTGATGACTAGCCATCACGAGCTGGCTCTGGTGCAAGTAGAGCGACGCGTGTGGCTGGGCGCCGCAGTATACCGGACCATGCGTATGCGACCATCACTCCCGGGGAGGTCGCACTCACTACTCCGTGCCGCCATGAGCCACGGTCCAAGTTAGGTTCGACTAAGAGAACGAAATCTCCTACCTGTAAGGAACAATTTTCGCGCGTCCATTTCTGCCTTGGAAGGAGTGTTGGCAAATATTCCTTGAGCCAACGAGACCAAAACATATCTGTCAGACGTTGTGCTATCCGCCACTGCCGCTTGAGCTGAAGGTCTTCTTTCTTTCTTTACTTTCTTTATTCTTTATTGCATAGATAGTATAAAGTTACAGACAATTAAAAGTAATGTAATAAGCAAAGGCGAGCTTATCTCTAAAAAGAGATTTCTTCCAGCAAACCTAGGCAGGACAGGAGAGTTAATTATACAGGAAAGTCCTAGTTCGCAATAACACTATACATACGGACGCAAATTACTTTCAAAATATATATAAACTATACCAAATATAAAATAAATATATATATATATATATATATATATATATATATATATACTTCCACTACATAAAATAAAATGTATAGCATGAACATACATAAACTATAATAAA
Source organism: Argyresthia goedartella (assembly GCA_949825045.1). Classification (NCBI taxonomy): domain Eukaryota; kingdom Metazoa; phylum Arthropoda; class Insecta; order Lepidoptera; family Argyresthiidae; genus Argyresthia; species Argyresthia goedartella. The sequence goes on along the minus strand of OX463832.1, from coordinate 9,203,418 downwards.
TCATACATATACCTATATAAATATGGTACCATTTACGGAAGAGAAAGGAAATGCACTTTCAATCTTTTCTTAAAAGTGAAAATTGAGGGACTTTCCCTAATAGCGCAGGGAAGTGCGTTCCACAGTCGGATTGCCCTTAACCTAAACGAGAGTTCGTAAGCGGCAGTGTTATGCCGAGGAGTTGAAAGGAGAGACACCGTGTGGGATCTCGGATTGCTATCCCTGGGGAAAAGAAAGTCAAAACGTTGGCGTAGATATGTGGGGTATAGGGGATTTCGCAAAATATTGAACAGATAGGAGAGAATGTGCATGTCACGGCGAAGACGGATCGGAAGCCACTCCAGCTCCTTACGATACTGGGAGACATGGTCATACTTGCGCAAGCCGTAGATAAACCGAATCCCGAGATTTTGAAGTCGTTCGAGTTTGTTCAGTTGTTCTTCGTTCGCGCTGGCCCAACAAACATCCGCATAGTCTATTAAAGGTAGTAGAAGGGACTGAGCAAGAGTGATTTTAGTCTGCCGTGGCAGGAAGTACTGCAATCTTCGGAGGGAGTGAAATGACGCAAAGACTCGTCTGCTGACCTCACAAACATGGGGCGACCAGGACAGCAAGTTGTCAAATATAACCCCAAGATTCTTAGCTTTCTCACTGTAATTAATTATGGTACCATCATACAATACAGGATCGACGGGCGAATTCTGTAGCAAGTTAAGCGAATGCCGTGTACCCATAATCATGGCTTGAGATTTTCCCGGGTTGACTTGCAGCCCATATGAAATAGCCCATTTCCTGATGTTGTCGAGGTCAGCATTCAACGCCTCTACAGTCAGTTTCACATCACACGGAGAGAAGTGCCGATATATTTGGAGGTCATCTGCGTAGAGATGATAAGAAGAACTAAGAACGTCAGATATGGAGTTTATGAATACTGAGAAGAGGAGAGGAGAAAGGATACCACCCTGCGGGACACCCGTGGAGAGCTCACACCAGTCCGTGGAGATCTCCTCAGACTTAATGCGCTGCTGGCGGTCTCTCAGGTAGGAGTCAAACCAGCGAGCCGAGTGCGAGGAGACTTTAAGCGACTTTAGAATTTCAACCAGGATATCGAAATCGACGCAGTTGAAGGCGCTACTGAAATCAAGCAGTGTAAGGACTGTAAGCTGCTTCTGATCCATAGCCGATTGAATATCGTCAGTGACTTTAAGCAGAGCCGTGGTAGTGCTGTGACCCGGCCTGAAACCTGATTGATGGGGATTTAATAAGTTATTTGAGGAAAGGTAGGAGGAGAGCTGGATGTGAACAATTGATTCCAGGACTTTGGAGAGGATAGGCAGAATAGATATGGGACGGAATTCTTTAAAGGCGACGGGATTGGACGTTTTAGGTAGGGGAATCACAAGTGCCTGTTTCCACTGAGTGGGGAAGCAAGATTGTTCAAGCGACACATTCATTATGTGGGTGATGATAGGTAATAGCTCATCGATGATGGTGGTTATCATCTGATAACAGATCTTGTCCTCACCTATGGCCTTTGAAGAGATCGCTAATATTGCCCTCCTTACTGCGCCGATTCCGACATGGTTAAAGTTGAAGGGTGAACTGTGGGCTGTGGTCTTGGACCGTAGGTTACGAAGGGTGGCTTCCTTAACGAGGGGGTCCATCACGACAGGGGGGATGGCAAAGAAATAGTTGAGACCGTTAAAGTCGACATTTCCAGCAGCCAAGTCCTGAGACTTACCTACACCAAGAGTCTTCAGGAATTTCCAAACCTGTGCTGGAGTATAGCTCTCAATACACTCGTAGATGTGACGACGTTTGGCATTACGACACAGACGAGTGCAAAGATTACGGAGGCGTTTGAAAATTAAAATGTTCTCATCAGTCGGAACCAACTTATATCTCCTCTTGGCACGGTTTCTCTTGGCCATCAGACCCTTGATGGTGTCAGTAAGCCACGGCGCAGGTAGGTGCTTAACCTTAACCCTCTTGACCGGAGCGTGCTTATCAAACAAGCTCAGGACAATAGAGTTAAAGTTCCGGACTTTGTCTTCAACGGCCTCGCTATCAACGACAGGGGACCAGTCAACAGAGGCGGCATCTGATTTAAGGGAGTTAAGATCCATGCCCTTGAAGCTACGTATGTCAAGGAATTTAGCTGCGCGCTTTGGAGGCCTTAACTTGAATGAAAGGTAAATCAAATCATGATAGGAGAAGGGGGCATTAAGTTGGCCATGCACAGCAACCTTGGATATGTTAGAAGTAATCATCAGATCAAGAAGAGAAGGGGTGCAGTGTGGTTGAAAGTGGGTGGCACCCAGGGGAAGGATGTGTAAGTTTAAAGAACTAACAAGAGATTTCAGCTTTGCTGAGCGACCGTTATTTTTGAGAAGGCAAGTGTTAAAGTCTCCGAGAATTAGGGTGTCGCTATAAAGAGGAGTCAGATCATTGAGGAGGGTTTCAAATGAGCTAAAATAGTCAATGCGAAGAGAGGGGCTATAATAGACACCCAGGAGGACTTTATTGTGACGCAAGCAAATCTCCAAGAACAGGTGTTCAGCGGTACCAGAGTACAGGCTTGGCGACTGGCTGATGACTTTGCATGGAATGTCGGCACGTAGGTATATGGCTACACCGCCATCAGCCTTGCCCGTCCTATCGTTCCGATAGAGACTGAACCCTGGCAGAGCATACATGGCAGAAGGAAGTGAAGGTTTAAGAAAAGATTCCGAAACAAGAATACCATGTATGTTCTGATCGCTAAAAGTTACAAGGAGGTCAGCATGGCTGGTGTGAATGCTTTGTGCATTAATATGGACAACGTTGAAGTTTGTATCAAGATTAGAAAACACCCGCTTTAAGTTAAAAGGCAGTGAGTCATCCGGTGATGACCCTACACTTCCCGCACTAACGGAAACATCACTATTAGAACAAGAGAAGAAGCTGTCACCAAAGTTGTAGGTATCCATAAACTAGATATAATAAAATAAATACAAATATGGAAATAAATAAAATAAAATAAGTAAACACAATACTTATTTAAAACAAAAGAAATAAATTTGCCTGAACCCAGTCGAACACTGAGCTTGCTGGGAAAGAAATTTGACACATTAATACAAACTTACAAACATTGAAATGAAAAACATAACCGACTTACAAATAAAAAGTAAAATAGACGAAACACAGTAGGTATAAAACACAAAACATAATTTACATGAACACACCCAGCATTCCAATAATACACCTTCGCTACTACGGCTAAATGTAAAAATTAGGCCGTGGCAGCGCAACGTTGGACAAACGATGGAACAATGTTGGGCTTGAGAACTAGCTTGCTTGATTGACATGACTAGCATATATTTGTACAAAATTTTTAGTAGATTTGATTGCAAAACAAAACCAAAACATGCTAAGTAAAGAAGGCTATGGAATATTTTAGACTACCTACCTACCGAGTGAAAGTGAAAATGAGATGTATTACCCGTCCAACTTGCGAGAACACGGAAAAATAGAGAATATCTTGAGTACGAGATTTCTACTTCTTGACTCCCGTTGGACCAGCGCGCCTGGAGCTGGGTAGACGCTTGCCGGGGGCAGGCACCGAAGAAGCCGCTACCGCCCCTGCAGCAACCGCAGCCGGTTTCGGGGCAGGGATGTTGGCTGGTTTGGGCACAGGCAGAGCAGAAGGAGGGAACTTGGCAGTTATAACCTGGAGCTCCGACATACTCTCCACCTTCTGTCTGGACTTGTCAGGAAGCAGCAATACGATCCTGCCCTCAGTTGTCCAGCAATTCAGCATACCAAAATGTTTTCGCGCAGCCACAAACACCTCGTGCCTGGATTTTGTAAGGAACTCTGACATTGTGAATCCAGTTCCCTTCAAAGCTGTCTTGGCTTTCCAGGCCTCTGATCGAGCACTGATGTTTGAGAACCTCACCAGTAAAGGACGGGGATTAGAAGGCTTCTTGGTAGATCCCAGTCTGTGCACTACATGTATGTTGGATACGCACTCGGGGGACAACTTCATTTTGTCGGAAAGTACTACACGCACAATGTCAATGGCCTGCTCCTTCACTTCTTCGGGGAGTCCATGAAGAAGGAGCACCTTACGCCTGGATGCCATCTCAAGACGGTCCTGGCCAGCAAGCAGCAACTCCATCTGAGAGCGCAGCAAGTCAAGGCAGTTCCAGGTGAATGCCTTGAACTCAACAAATTCACTGGCGATGGTGTTGATATCAATTTGGCTGCTGGACGAGGACATGGTGGCAGCCTCCCGAAGCTCCTTCTCATATTGAGACATCCTTGTGTTGAAAGTGGTGGCAATCTTCTCCATGTTATTGTTCAACTTTGTGTAGAGGTCCATTGTGAAATGAATTTAGAATCCAGGTATGTTTATAAGATTGTTTATAATAAACTCAGTGTTGTTGGGGGTTCAGGCCTAGTTTTATTTTATAATAATTGACATTAAATTATTGTTAAACTGATATTAAAATGAATTTAAAATCGGGAGTTAATTTTTAAGATGTTGCTTACTAGGCTACCCTCCAAAAAAAAAAAAGGTCTTCGTTATCGTACTTTCCGAACGTGCCAATTAAAAAATATTTGGCGTCAAGGCCTCGGGGAACTTTGAGTCCGTAAACACATACGTGATTGGGCGACTGTTTACAAGCGCTTCCAACTCGGCTAGCAAGGATGCCAGCGTCTCTGGACGAGGTGCGCGTTCCTTTAGAACAGTTTTCGGGGCTGTTTTCACCGTGCGCACCATACGCTCCCACGCTCCACCCATTTCTGGAGCACCTGGTGGAATAAAGCGCCACTCAATTCCTCAGACAAGTCCAGCTTGGCCATGCTGCGCTTCAATTCCAGGTCTGCCCCTCTTAGGTTTGTCCCATTGTCGGAGTAAATCGTAGTGGGAGCTCGTCTGCGAGCTATCATCCGTCTTAAACCCATGATGGTGGAGTCAGTGGTAAGACGTGCAATTCGGTGTTCACAATAATTATAGGGTCTCTTACCCCATACTTCGCGTCGTCATAACAACGCGTCCATACTCCCGCATCATCATAGTGTCGTGGTATGCGCAGCGATGCTAGAAGCTCAAGCTCGTCTAGCCACCTTACCCAGCTCGCATGCTCCTCCGGCCGGATGCGATCGTTCCAGGCGTTAGTAGGCGCCTCAGTTCCATTTAATATCTCCTCTGGCACCAGTTGAAAAGATATTTTGAATCCAAACGTATCATCAGAACGATGAAACATTAATCCTAAGGTGAGCTCCGTAGTATACAAGGCCCCGAAGTTGAACTGAACTGAAACTGTTTGTGCGAGCTCCTCGGTAGGTATATTCTTTAGTACCTCCGTGCTATTACTAGACCAACCTCGTATCTCAAATCCACCGCTTTTGTGAATTTCGGTTATTTGTTTAACCAACTTGATTGCATTCTCCGGTTAGCTATTTGAATAAGGGTAATCAATTCATCCATATAATGACTTTTTACGATTACTTGATTAGCTTCAAGATACAAATCATCATGCCTCAATGCGTTTTTATTTTTTATATATTGCGCAATGAATGGAGAACATGTTCCGCCAAACACTAAACTTTGCATAAGACATGTTTTTAGAGGTTCGTTAGGCGATTCCTGCCATAAAAAACGAAGATCATGTTGATCTTGCGGCCTTATTTTCACCCTTAAAAACATGTCCTTAATATCACCTATTATAACGACTTTGTTCTCGCGAAATCTGAACATTATTCCCATCAGCGAGTTATATAAGTCCGCACCGGTTAGTAAATAACTATTAAGACAGGTCCCATTTGCTTTTGCGGCACAATCAAGTACTAGTCTTAACTTACCAGATTAGTTCGGGTTTTGTATTCCAAAGTGCGGCATATACCATATGTGGTCCGCCGAGACTTCATTTTCACGCAGTTCACGTGCATAGCCAGCAGTAAACAGTTTGTTTACTTCATTTCGGTAACGATGTGCGTACGCATCGTCTTTAACAAATTTGCGCATCAAAGACTGTCGTCGTAGTGTCCGGCATGGTGAATACGTCCTTCTTGAACGGCAGCCAAACTTACATTGATTACTGATAAGCCGGGCTGTATCGTCTAAAATTTGCAATGCCCTAACATGATCACTATTTTCACGGCGTAGCATTGAAATTCCTATAGAATCTAAGGAAAAAGAATGTTTAATTAAATAATTGAACTCGCTAATATTTTCGTCATCTGTGTGACTAAGATGAAACATACCGGCGGCGTTGGAGTGAGTGCGACCGCAGTAACCATGAATAGACCAACCTAACTTGCATCGAGAAGCATAGGGCTCGAATTTATTACCATGAATTATTTCAATCGGAGCAATTAAGTAATAATTATCTTCTCCAATAAGAATGCGTGGAATTATCCAACTTTTACACACAAAATCTTTGACATGAGACAAATTTTGACAATTTAAACTGTTAATTACAGATAAGTTTTGTGCTGGTAAATTTAACTAAGACACTTTACGCAATTTAATATCATAACTATTGTTATTGTGTTGTCCACTCATATGAGCGGTGACGGTCGGCGCGTCCGATTGGTACACTTCGAGTCCAAATGCGTCAATGAACTTTATAGGGCTAGATTGTTCGCATTAAAGACCTAACTCGGTTGCTAGGTCAGAGTCTATGATGGACACTGAAGCTGCATCGTCTAAAAGGGCGTAAGAACTCACAACAGCTTTAGGTCCAAGTAACTGCACTGACATTACTTTTAAGATGACATGGTCCTTGGAAGAATGTTTGTCACAATCCGATGCAACATGTGCCACGGTGTCGGGAACCGGGGGCGCCGGCGCCGGCGCCTGCGGCTGAACCACCGTGGGGGCCGGCTCGGGCGGCGAGTCGGTAACCGTGACAGCTGATTGTGATTCCGTATTAGGTTTCGTCCAGTGTAGCATTTTCTGGTGCGCTAGCCCACATCCATCTACGTTGCACACAGGTGCGGGGCATGCATTTCTATCGTGCCGTGACGTCAGACAACAACAACATGATGATAAATGATGTAATGAATTAATTTATGAATAATTGCCAATTTGATGCACGTTACTGAATTATTTTTTGTAAAATATTTTTATGTTTATTAATTGTCTTCCGCCTCCCATATATCGCTATATGTGTTTACATACTTTGGAGAGCAGTCGGGAACCATATTCTGTGCATGATTTCTCTCTCTCTGATTCTGTGATGATGATAATGTAATTTTGTGATTGTTATCTGTTTTGTAAACCAAATAAATAAATAAATAAACACAGTCCTTGTGATTTTATACACCTCCATTTGTCACGACGCATTGCACGTTTGAAGATACGGCATTCGGGCAGCGTGTGAGGTCCTTTAGAACAAAACTTGCATACCTTATTGTCCTCGACAATACTTGTGGTAAATATAGGTCTATTAGGCCGGAATCTGTTATCAGTTGCATGTTTTGCGACATTTTTATTTCACTCGGCTTATGTTGTTGTTTCTCGTACCGGTGTAATTCCACCTAATGATAACATTTGTGCTTCCTGTTTGAGAAATCCTGCGATCAAGGTCAACTTCGGCTGATCTTCGGCTAACCTGTTATGCGAAATCGGTCCACCTCCCAATTAGAGTGTTCGGTAGCTTACTCAAAACAGCAGACGCGAGCTCGGGGCTGTGTAAGTAATCCTGCTGATTTAGGGCACCCATTGTTGCTACGCAGTTGTTTACCTTGATTGAAAAATCAATTAAGTCGTTCTGGTACGACGTGGGTAGCGAAGATAACTTCTTCAGTTGCGTCGTAAGTTTCACTTACAACATTTTCCAAACTTAGCGATAGCTGTAATGTTAACCTAAGAAATAATCATAGACTGTGTGCGCCCCGATTTAGACTCGTGAAGGTTAGCAATTCTTTCAAGGGTCAGTGTATTCTCTACTATAATAAAATACCTCTGGAGGTTTTGAAATTGCCATTTGAGCAATTTAAAAAGCATGTTAAAGCGACTTTGTCGAAAAAGGGATATTACAATGTTCAAGATTACTTAAATGACAGGACTGTATGGGGTTAATCTAGCTCAACACAAACCTTGTTGTTAATAATTTTGTAATTATTTATTCCTGCTTATTAATCATAATAAATAAATTTTTCATATTTGTAATAGTTAAGCACAACCTATTTTTAAAAGAGATCTAAAAATCAATCTGTGGGAGTTTCTACGCCCTTCTTCTCCCACAGTGGTCCAATGTAGAGAAGAGGCAAAATTGACGTTTGCTAAGTATATGTAAATATCTACAGTAATAAAGTACTTTGACTTTGACATAATTATTACGTCAGATCGGCCAAACCTTAATTCAAGGGCCTCCATTCCCGCTGCGGGCGGGGTGTTACCAATCAGCAGGGCGGTAACCGTGTCCTTCGCGTCGCCTCGCAGTGCTTTGCGTAATCTTTCTAGATTTTCAGAATCACTGAATTCGCACACTTTAGTAGATTCAGTGTATGTCCTCTTAAAGTGTAACCATTCAACACAGTCACCGCTGAAAATTGGTAATTCACGCGGAGTAGACAGGCGACTGAGCAAACGGTCCTCACGCTGTGCTGACGAGGTCGTCATGACGTCCTTCAAGGTCAGGGCTAGTTGCTAGATGCTGTCACTAGGCAGTTCGGGGCGCTGGGTTACGGTGACGGACGCACTGTTGACAAGGGGCAGTGCTTGAAGCTGAGGCTGATATGGTGCTTGCGGCTGTGGTATGTAAGTTATCTCATCGTGACCTTTGTCCAACCATTGTTCAACGCTAGAATGAGCTCTGTTGCTAAGCGCGCCTCTAGCTTGACTTCTGCACTCGCTTTGCCACTCCTCGGCGTCCACCTTGGCTAGATCAGCTTCCAGCTTTTTATCAGTTAGTGCCTTAGCTTGAGCGGCTTCAAATTCCAATTGCTTACGTCCAGCAATGGATGATGACGTAGATCGCTTCGACTAGCCTGACACAATGGATGCACGTATAGATCTTTCCGGTGTTTCCATTTTCCCTGCATCCAATTCCTTCGGCTGTGCATCACTATCGGTGCCGAGGTTTGGCATTTTAACTTTAGGTTCCGCGGGTGCGTTGCTAGAAGTGCTCGCCATTTGCAATTGATAGATAGATATATAAGTAGATAGATAGATAGATAAAACGTTTATTCAATCGTCATAATACACTAAACAGAACACAGAAAATAACAAGTAGAGATAGAATAGAAACAACAATTAAGTAGTACGTAGTAGTAAAAGCTTACGTTCTATCGTGGTGAGTTGTGTGCGGCGACGGTGAAACGGTTCCGGCTCAGCATATGCTACAGGAAGACCTGTAGCGCTGGTATTCTGTCGGAACCAGATTAATTTGTGTGTGATATGTAAGGTGTTGATTTGTTTACGTGTTTTATAATGATTAAATATATAAATATGATAAAAAGGAAAGCTTTGCGAAGGAAACTAGGGAATATTTGTGTCTAAGTGTGAGATGTGATTTGTGAGAAAAAAATACACATTTTTCAGAATTGGGAAGGGATGTCGCGTTATAATGATTGAGCTAAGTACAATATATTATTATTATTTTCAAAAATGAAGGGCCCAAAGAATCAACGGACATAGCCTCCGTCCTTTGAAAGGCCAGTAAATACTCTCTATAGGAGGATTTAAAGCTGTTTACAGAAACTTTTTCACGAATTGGTGGTGGGAGATTATTCCAGCACCGCATTGCCAGGTATCTGAAGCTGCCCCTAAAAGCAGCGGTCTCGTGGCGGGGGATGATGAGCAATTGCGTGCGCTCGAATTCTCGGTGTTGTTTACGCGTTTTAGGCTGCGCCGGAGTTCTATACATCACTTCATCATACAAGGCCAAAACTATGGTGCGAGCGAGTAGCCAGCGCGGCGAATATGAGTTTTGGAAAATCACTGTCAATCTAACGGTTTGTATACGTGCGCACTGCGCATGCTTGGGCTCGCTCCCCACCAACGTTATTATTAGCTTTAATATCTATATGTTGCACGAGATGGCGTTGCAAGTAGCAAAAAATTATATCATTTTATAAAACTAGCCTATACATTTTAATCTAAATATTTGCGTCGCCTACAGACAGAATATCAGCGTTGAAACATCTCCTGGAGGTCCTACAATACATGCTGAGTGGGAGCCGATTCGCTGTTGCAATACACACCGCATGGCATCGTTCCGTCTATCCCCATTTTGTTACTGTGTTTTGTTTTCATGAGTATCTTTTATTTCCTACTTGTTTTTGTTTATGCATACCTTTTTGCTGTCTTGTGCATTGTGACATTTGAATAAATCGCTTTCTATTCCATTCTATATTATATTTAGTACATTATTATAGTTGCGCGTATTATACAAAGCGCGAACTTCTATGGATATAACTTCTATGGATGGAACCCAACTCTCAAAAATAACAATACATTCAATCAATACACCCAACGGTTAAAAAGAAAAATAGATCAGACACAGAAATCACAGAATGATCATACTATTAAAGCCTCATCCAATGTACCTAAAACAACATGGGGAGGAATAAACAAAAAATAACATACCGAAAAACAGCATAGGCATGATAAAATGTAAAGGACTCAAAATGACAGAACCGAACATAAAGCAAGCAAGCATATAATGAAAGTTGACCTTTATTGACTACTAAAACACACACAGCTACCTTAGACATTCAGAAATATATAAAATCGCTTAAGAACACAAACAGTGATGGTATTAATACAAAAATAATGAAAACAGTATGTAATTAAATCGCACCAGTTCTCAGCCACTCAACTAACCTCTGCCTACAGCACGGTATCTTTCCTGATCGCCTCAAGACGTCCGTTGTGAAAACACTTTTTAAAAAAGAAGACATGAGCAACTAGTTAGTTGCTCATGTCTTCTTTTTTAAAAATGTGTTCCCATAGCACTAATACCACTAGCGGCTCTGTGAGCTGTAGACTTTGCGAGTGACACTTTCTTTAAATAAAACATATAAACCATGGACCAACAATATCAGAGGACAGACAACCATCATACTCTGAAGACTAATTCTATAGGATAGTAGAATCATACCTGTTTTGTACAACTGGGGTCGATATAGTCAGTTTTGATAACATTTACAGTTCTCGAGGCATTCAGACACATCTTGCATTGTTGTGGGTCTATTTTCAGCTCGTCTCTCTCCACCTTTACTGACACCAGCATATCCACTCTATTATCATCAAAGATCCTCACATCCTGCGGCTGTATGTATGGCGACTCGATGATGTTGCTTAGTTCTTGCATCTCGGTTAGTTGTGGAAATGGATGCTGAAATATTATAAGGATTAAAGAGGCTGCTATATAACTAAATAAGATTGGATATCTTATCAATACAAAAGAACACAGCCCAAATGCACAACCAACAACTTAAAGTTAGACAGACACCCAAAGTCATGTCAGAGTTCCGAATCATTCAATAATGATATGAAAGAATGTCAAAAACTAAGCATTTCATCGCTGCGGTTGAATGTGGCTTTCTTTGACAAGAGCAGGCAAGTGCGAAGGTGGCACGATCAAAGGTGCTGCTGCTGCTAGTGTACAGACTCTACTGACACATTCAACTGGAATATTATTTGAGCAATACTCCATGCATTGGTCCATACATCAAATCAAAACTTTATTGCACCATAATGTATAAATAAGGTGAAGGTGTAGATTGGTAAGGACGCTCTTACAGTTTATACAATTTATTTTATCTTATAATTTTGGGTTTATTTATAAAATAAGTTATGTATCTAATAGTCTCTTCAGAAAGTGTACCAAACGATCTGCTGGATTATGGCCTAGGGCTAGGGTGACCGAATTTCGCTACTAAGGCTAATAATCATGGCTGTTTATCTATATAAGTATGTGTATCGTTGTCTAGTATCCAAGATACAGGGAATCCTAGTTTGGGGCTAGATCAATGTATGTAAACGGTGTCCAAAGTATTATTATTATTATATAGGGCTATATTATTATTTTGTTCAATCAAATACCTGTACTCTAGGTAATCTTTATGTTCGCTTAAAGGTGATCAAATAGTTGATTGTATCACAGTTCATGTAAGTGTACACAAAATGTCTTTATTGCTTACTGAAAAGGCACTTAAGACAACACATTTTATCTATTGATATCTCATAACTAATTTTTACTTAAAACATACCTCCATTTTGCACATCACATATTCTGCTGAACTGATAGAAGGTTCACCATCACCCACAAGCTTCGCTCCCCATCATTACTACTCATCATTAGGTCACAAATATTTACTGTCTATTTTGCTGTTGAAGCTGAAAATTTTTAATTGTTCACCATTACACACAAGCTTCGCTCCCCATAATTACTACTCATCATTAGGTCACAATTGTTTACTGACTATTTTGCTGTTGTAGCTGAAAAAAGCGTTTTATTTTATTTTTTACAAGGGTTGGTTCCGCCCCTTATCGATACTCTGAACGAATAATGTTCAAAATAATATGCACGGCTGAGCTAAATTGAGGGCACACAGTACCTTGTTATATATTTTGAGGGTCTCTCTCTCGTCTCTCGTACTGAGATAGGGTAAAAACTACAGAACAATAAAAACGCATCATATTTTTCTTTTGTTTCGTTTGAGATTTTGACGTATTTGACAGTGAGGTGAGGTTAGGGCGGGCTACAGTGCCCATAGACACAGAGTACCTACCAGTGTTGCCAACTCAGATTTTTAAAGGGAGCCAGATCATCTCTGAAAAAAAGCTAAAAATGAGCTAATTTTTTTAGTAAAAAACAGCCAAATTTTTTGTTTGCATTATTTATTATAACATCAATAAAAATAAGGTATTACTTAATAAGTCACTTTAATTAAATCAATTAATCAATTATAAGATAAGGTTCTTCTTCAAAATCAATCATTTCCGACTCCGACTCATGTGTTTGTAGGCCACTACAACCAGCTCCATCGTCAGTACTTTCTCTGTACATTAAAACGGTCCCAATTCTGTCGAGAAGCTCGTATTCATGGCAGCATTTTTTTATTCTCCTCAATCCCGACCTGATTGTTAATATTGCATTAGTCATATCTATGCTCAATCGGTTTCTGGATTTAGTTTTCACTAAATTTAACTGACTGAAGAAAAAGAGCTAAAACTTGTAAAAAAAGAGCTAAGAAGCTAAACCGACTTTTTTGAAGCTAACCAAGTTCATTTAGAGCTGAATCTAGCTCTAAAAACTCCGTGTTGGCAACACTGGTACCTACACACCAAGTCCGTGGAACTCAGAGTAAGTAAGAAATAGAGGGAGGGCTTTTTTCCATGAACAGAAGTTAATATAACCTTTTATCTCATACGACCGTTTTACTTTGTATGACCATGGACTTAGTAACTATTGAACAGGACTGCATTCTTCTTAAATTGGTAGTTACAAAAAACACCCACATCCCAAGTACATAAGGTTTATTTTTGAAAGTCTTAACCACAAAGTAAAAAACGAGCCGAGTGAGAGGAGAGATGTGTGTCTCGCTCTTTCACATTGCCAGCAAGAAAAAATGTAAATAGCAGGAAAATATTTTTATAAAATACTTCGCAATTTGACGATTTATTTATTACATTTAGACGTTTATACGTATGTTACTGTTATAATAAGTGTTTGTATGTAAATTCAATGTAAAAATACATTTGTAAAACTCAGTTTGATTTTAATTTATTATCGCTGGCAACTATCTCAGTGTTGTCAAATAATACGTCAATTTATAGGTTATGTACGAATGAGATATTCTTTGTGAGTCCGCACTTGAAAAGGACGTGGAAAAGCGCGGGAACTTTTGTCTTGATAGGCGGAAAATTTTAATTTAAATTTTGAAAATTTAATTTAATTACAGTAGGCTATCTAAAAATACTGTAAATTGGTTAAAAATGGGCAGGAAGAAGCCTAAGAAAAGAAAGAAGGAAGAGGAGGAGGAGGATCTGTCTGATAGTGGGGAATCCTCAAGTCCGTGTGATGAACCAAAAGATGACAAGGATAAGTATAAGCCTTTTCAGGTCCCGGATTATGTCCGCTATTACCCAGTGGATGGAGGTAAATTAGATTATATCGTTTATTTTGAAAGCAGCGACACTGGCAAGGCATTGGGCGACAGAGACATGATGGCTCTAGCGAACTGCCTCAAAAGATTCAATAAAGGCATAAAACAGTTAAGACGCATCAACAAATACAAGATTGGCGTTGTGTTTGAGCGGCCAGGGCTCGCCAATGCAGCTTTAAGCAATAAAACATTTCTGGATTCATACAAACTAAAGGCGACTATTCCTGCTACGGCCACTGAAGTGACTGGAGTAATACAACATGTGCCACTTGATTTATCCAATGAGCAGATCTATTCAAATATTTCTTGCTCCAAAAACATAGTATCAGTAAGAAGATTTATGAAAAGAACAATTAACAATAACACTGTTGAGTTCCAGCCTTTGAAGACAGTCTCAATAACATTCTCCTGCCCATCCCTGCCCGACAGTGTGGATCTGAACAGCTGGCGCTTCGAGGTTCGCCCGTACATCGCTCCAGTGAAGCAGTGTCTACGGTGCCTGAGGTACGGACACATAGCTAAATTTTGTAAAAACGCAGAGAAGTGCTCTATCTGCTCAGGCAGCCACAACTTCAAGTCTTGCATAGTTGATGCAGCAGATGCCTCTTGCTGTCATTGCAAAGGCAATCATATCGCCATCTCACCTGACTGCCCTGTAAAAAAGGAGAAAATTAATCAAAACAAAATGAAATTAGACAAGAAAACATTTGCTGAAACCCTGGAAAAATCATTTCCTCCACTAATATCTAAAAGCCCTCCTGATCAGCTAGCACTGCTTCTCAATTCAGAACATATAATGAACATTATAGTAGGCTCAGTAACTAAGTTACTAACTCAGAACAAAACAAACGAACTTTCAATTAATTCACAAAACATTAAAACCATTCTTCTTGAAACACTAAGTAAGAGTAATTAATTTGTTATTCTTTTTTAATGGATCAATTAAACATAATGCAATGGAACTCACAAAGTTTAATTAGTAATAGACTTGTTTTAACACATTTCCTGAAGGAGAATAATATTCACGTAGCAATTATTTCTGAAACTTGGCTAAAGCCGAATCAACGTTTCAATATTCGAGGTTATAATATTTGTAGATTGGACTCCGGCAACGACCATAATGGTGTTGCCATAATTGTTCATAACAGCTTAACTTTTAGAAAACTTGATACATTTTATGATAATTCCATTCAGAACATAGCAATACGTTTAATGTACGGAGATAATAAGGAAGTATCAATTGTTAGTTTTTATAGCCCTAAAAACTGTCTACCGGTTTTTACCAAACATAAATTTTATCAACTTATACAAAGTGTTCCAGAACCTGTGCTTTTTGCGGGAGATTTCAACGCTCTCCATTCGGCATGGGGATGTCAATCAACAGACGCTCGTGGTCGTGATGTCCTTTCAAGTACTAATGACAATAACTTAGTTTTGCTAAATGATGGCCAAATGACCACTATTGGATCACACCAATGGAGGCGAAATGCTTTAGATCTTTCTTTTATTTCTCCATCACTGGCTCTGAACTGTGATTGGACAGTGTATGATGACCCGCTAGGTAGTTACCATCTTCCAGTAATAATTAAAATACTTATTCACAACAATTCACCTTACACTTCATCTCCATTAGACTGTTCAGCTATGAAAACTCATTTAAACTTTCGTCGTGTTAATTGGAATAATTACAAAAAAAATGTAGATACCCTTCTACAAGAATTCAATATAGATACCTCAAACTCTAAAGATTGCTATAAAAATCTTATTGATATTTTAATTTTAGCTGCTCGGAATTCATCACCAGTGTTCAGTTTTCGTAATAATAATTCATCACCAGGCATATTTAGGAAAAAAAGAATTCCTCTCGCATGGTGGAATGAAAAATGCAGCCAGGTTGTAGAGTGCTCTAAAGAAGCGTATATTCAATTTAAAAATGATCCAACTGAATGTAAGTACATCAATTTCAAAAACAAGCAAGCTCTTAAAAAGCTTACATTAAAGCAGCAAAAACAAATTAGTTGGGTTGCATTATGTGAATCCTTCAACAGAACCACGCCGATTTCGCATATTTGGACTATCATGAAAAAATTTAATAAAAATTTCGTACATAGTTTCTCAAACAATAACATAAGTTGGTTCTTCGAATTCCTTAAAAAATATACGCCTGATACCGTTGAGTCAAACTTGAATTTACATAGTTATGTGCATGCTAAGAATAGCGAATTTCTGGTAAAACCATTTTCTTTTCACGAATTACAGTCAGCTATTTCATCTAGGAGAGATACAGCTTTTGGCCTTGACGGGATTCCTTACAAAATGTTAAAAATGCTTTCTAATAAATCTAAATCAGTTCTTTTAAATGTGTTCAATTCTTTATGGTCTCAAAATATAATTCCTGATGATTGGAAATCAGATTGTCTTATTCCAATATTAAAACCAAATAAAGAGAAACATTGTCCTGACTCATATAGACCTATAGCACTTACATCTTGCGTTGGTAAAATTTTTGAACAAGTTCTAAAACAAAGGCTAGAGTTTTTTGTTGAATCCAATCATATACTACCCATGAACCAGTTTGGGTTTCGCAAAGGTCGATCGTCAAGAGAAAGTATAGCTCAATTACAATTAGACATCTTTCAATCTGTGAAGAAGAATATGTCGTTTGCCGGAGTCTTTTTTGATGTTGTTGGTGCATTCAATAATGTCAATCATCATATTTTGTGTAGGGAATTAGCTTCCATTGGGATTCCTATTAAATTTATTGATTTTATTTTTTCCTTTCTTCACGACAGAAAAGTTTATGTTGAGATAAACAATCAATTGCTCGGTCCCCGCTCATCTTTTAAGGGAGTTTGTCAAGGTGGGATTTTAAGCCCACTCTTATTCACTTTGTATATTCATAAACTTAATCTTATTTTGGGCTCCAAAGTCCGAAACCTTCAGTTTGCGGACGATTTGGTGATATATAGCTCTGGAATGAATGCAAATGAGGTTATGCGAAATCTAAATGATTCGCTTTCTAGGTTCTCAAATTATTTCAAATATTTAAATTTAGACATCAGTCCTGAAAAATCTAAAGTGTTAATTTTCCACAAAATCAAACAAGCTCAGTTTAAAATTTATTTTAATAACACTCCTTTAATGTTTGCATCGGAGATCAAGTTTTTGGGAGTTATTTTTACGGGTAATTGCTCGTGGAAGAAATATGTTGATAAGATTATATTCTCTGCAAATAGGGGTTATAACATATTGAAGTCTCTTACTAAAACTTACTGGGGTTCAGATCCGAAAGTATTAATAACTTTGTATAAGGCCATAGTTCGGAGTCATTTTGAATATGGCTTTATTTGCTTTGCAGCTAATGATCAACTTGTAAGAAAATTGGAAGTAATTCAAAATAACAATTTAAGACTTATTACTGGTGCTATGAAAACCACGCCCATTAATTCCCTTCAAGTGGAATGTAATATTCCACCGTTGAATCTTCGCTTCAAGTACCGGTAAAATACAGGTTTATCTTAAAAATGTTAGCCATTGAGCCCCATCCTTTGTTTAAAAATTTGGTACAATTTTACAGAAATAATCAGGCTTTGGCCTCTTCCTCCAAAACTACCTACATTCTTCATGATTTTTCCTATATGGTTGACTTTAATCAGCAGTCTAATATACATAGAAGCCAAGATCATTGGGCATGCTACTCAGACGATTTTGATAGTAAATTCACTTCAATGGTATTTCATATTGATCCCGAGAAAAAGAATAAACATGAAATCTGTGAACAACTGGCAAGATATATTGATTTTACTCAAATATACACTGATGGTTCAAAAACTGATAACGGCGTTGCCGCAGCTATATACCTACCGCACATTAAAAATGGATTCGGAGTGAAATTGCCACAAGAAATGAGTATCTTTTCAGCAGAAGCACTTGCTATATCGAAAGCATTAACTTATATTTCGGAACACCCAGCTGATTCCCCGGAAAACAAGTGGGTCATAATATCTGACAGTATGAGTACTCTAATAGCTCTTCAATCAAACAAACTAGACTGCAACACCAATTATATTATTTACGATATCAAGAATCGCTACTCCCAACTTCATAAATTAAATGTACATATTATCTTTATGTGGACTCCATCTCATGTCGGAGTGACAGAAAACGAAAATGCCGACTTCCTGGCCAAGGCGATCGTTGAAAGTAATGCTCCTAAGTCTACTGTACCTGTGCCAAACTCTGATTTCATTACCAAACTCAAACAGAATTTGAAACAAGAATGGTTTAGTTATTGGCAACAAACTCTTGCAGTTAAAGGTTCCTGGTACGGATCCGTTAGTGGAAGGATTGGACGTGCCTGGTTCTCTAAGTCAAACATGTGGAAAAGCAGGAAATTCTATGTTATAATGACACGTCTCAGATTTGGTCACTGTCGCTTCGGATCACATCTTCACCGTATGCAAATTATTTCTTCGCCAATTTGTAATATCTGTAATGCCGCTAATCAAACACTGGATCATATATTTTTCGATTGCCCCGCCCATATTATACAACGCCTTGCCTTTGTTGATAAACTGTTGCTCATCTACAAACCAGAAGATATCCCGCGTACCACTGTTGACTTATTGTAGAATTTTGAAAATTATCAATATATTTACGATTATATCTGCTCTACTATTGAAGATATTTAGAGTGGTAAAAATATGTATCGGACTTGGAACAATACACGGACTAAGAGATATATTACACGGACATGACTCCTCAAATGTGACGTGGCTTCGGCCTTATAAAACAAACAGAAAGACTTGGCTTCGGCTGAAACAAAAACACGCAAGACTTGGCTTCGGCCTTAAAAAAACAAAACTACGGAAGACTTGGCTTCGGCCTTAAAAACATGAAAAACGGAAGACCTGGCTTCGGCCTTAAAAAATAAAACTACGGAAGACCTGGCTTCGGCCTGAAAAATCATAACTACGGAAGACTTGGCTTCGGCCTTAAAAACAAGATATACGGAAGACCTGGCTTCGGCCATAAAAACAAAACTACGGAAGACTCGGCTTTGGCCTTAAAAACAAGAAATACGGAAGACCTGGCTTCAGCCTTTCGAAACCTCGGAAACGGAATAAGAAGATGTAAACACTGAAGACATGGCTGTACGGCTTTGATTGCTATTGCCTTTCCTTAGGGATAAAGACGGAAAAAAAAAAAAATTATGTACGAATGAACGATTTCGTTGTTGACGTTGTGTTTGACGGTGTTTTTTGATTTTCCTACGTATTCTAAACCTTTGATCTGTGCTGTGTGTAGCGAAAATGGTTGTTAATTGTTGCGTTAGTGGTTGCGGAAGTGAATCGTATGCTGGATGCGGCATATCTTTTCACCGGTAAGTAAGCCAACTTAAACATTTACATTGCTTTAGATATGTACAGTATAGTACATGATAGTACTCCGTAATTGCTTCTGTGCTGGCCCCACAGCCAACACTAGGATACCCCGTGTCGTGGGAACCAGAAACAGCGACGCCACCAACATTTATATCCCATTCCATGACCTGGGAATTTTTACAATACAAAAACATAAATTATGCTACGGTGACCATGCTATCGCATCTTACGCCGTACATATTTATAGTAAGTAGTTGATATTGATTGTAGGAAGTCAGCAGATACTTATACATTAAAGTTTGGTGTTTATTGTTACAGTTTCCCAAAAAATGAAGATATCCGACAAAAATGGCTCGCCTCCATGCAAATGACGCTTTTCATTCCGGAGAAATATTCGCGTGTATGCAGTCATCATTTCACACCCGAAGATTTTTACTGGGCGAATTCACGAAACATGTTAAAACCGAACGCAGTTCCATCGATACTTACGGTAATTATTTTAATTTCTTGTACAAGCTTATATTTTGGTGTTTTTTGTGTGTGCTTTTTTTCCTTTTATAATGAACTAAACTGATCAACATATTTACTTTACAGCCCAGAAGTAAGAAAATTGAAGTACTTAGTAACATTTTGCTACAACATCCACAGCCAGAATGTTGTAGTAATAAAGAAAACATCCCTGCCGCTGCCTCTCTAGAAACAGCAACAAGTTCTACCACATGTGATTGTGAACCACCACGGAAGAAGCTTTGTTTAAGTTATAAGGAAGTAGGCATTCAGACAGAAATTAAGTGCCATTGTTTTTCTGATGAAATTTTGAAAAGAAAGGTGAAAGTTTTGTCTCAAAGATTAAGTCGGCGAGACAACAGAATACATAACCTCCAATCAATATTACTTGTATTAAAAAACAAATGTAACAACTACGACGAAGTTGAGCGCACGATGAAAAGAAATTTTAGTGATATTCATACTCACCTAAATACTGATAAGAACAATAAAGGTGCAAGATATTCGGATGAAGTCAAGAAATTCGCTTTGTCTTTGTAGTTTTATTCTGCAAAAGGTTATTTGTTTTTGCGAAACAAAATTTCTTTACCTCATCCTGCAACTTTACGAAAAATGCTTGCTACGCATGACTGTAATGTTGGTTTTATGTCGGAAGTTTTTGAGTATTTAAAATCAACAGTTGAAGTGAATGACCTTCAAAATGTAGCATTAATATTTGATGGAATGTCTATTAGGTCCGAAGAAATAATCGAAAAACATAAAGACAAAAAATGGGGATATATTGATTATGCTGGCATCGTCCCTGATGAATCTGATCAGTTGGCCACAGAGGTGTTAGTGCTTCAAATAGTATCGTTTAAATAAAAATTCAAATGTCCCATTGCATATTTTTTCATATGCAAAATCTCAGCTGCCATACAATCACAGATAATACTTACTGCTATTCGTATGTTGGACGATATAGGGATTTCAGTTCGTAGTTGAACTTGTGATGGAACACATGCAAATGTTTTGACATATGAAATTTTGGGCTGCAAATTCAATTCAATAGATAAGATTACCAGCTTTAAACACCCTACAAGAGATAGTAGAATACATTGTATATTTGACCCAGCACACATGTTAAAATTATCCAGAAACATTTTTGCCGAAACAAACCTAAGATCGCAAAACGGTGACATAAATTTTAATTTTGTCAGAGAATTGCACAAATTGCAAGAGGAAGAGGGTTTCAGACTAAAAAATAAATTAAATGCCGGACATATTAACTTCTTCGGGAAAAAAATGAACGTGAAATTGGCAGCACAAACATTGAGTTCTTCAGTCGCAGATGCAATTGATTATTTAAGAACTACTGGGAACAAGGACTTCCAAAACAGTGATTCCACCACTGAATATATAAGAATGATTGACAGGGTTTTTGATTTTCTAAATGACAAATCCCCAATTGGTACTGGATTTAAGGCCCCATTACGTCTGGGAAATCGTCCGTTTTGGGAAAATACATTTTCTAAAACTAGGGAATACCTGAAATCACTGACGATAGATAATCAACATATTTTAACTCATCGTCGCAAAATGCCAGTGTTGGGTTTAATTGTGGACACATTCAGTTGTAAAAATTTAGCAATGGACCTTTTAGAAAATATTGAAAATAAATTGGATTATTTCTTGCCATATAAATTTTCGCAAGACCAATTAGAGATGTTTTTTTCCTGTGTCCGATTGCAAGGTGGTGGAAATAACAATCCTAATGCCTTGCGTAAACTATTGCATCGCAACAGCATTAAGCCTAGCCTTAGTGCAAACTGTATCGACAGTGAATTTGAACTCTCGCCAGTTTTAGAGTTTCGAAGTCAAAAAAGGATCACAAATGAAAAACAAAATGTTGATTCATTAGATGATCAACAAGTGGAAATCTTATTGAATCGCGTTCAATCGATTAATATGTCGGATTATAAAAATAACATTTTGTATTACATTTCTGGTCATTTCGTAAACAAAATGTTAAACAAACTTCCATGTCCACATTGTCGTGATGCGTTAGTAATCACAAAAGATGATTTTGATCATTCCTATTTTATAGATATAACAAACTTTTCATCCTTCACTGCTTTCATAGACAAGGGTAAACTAAAATATGTATCTAGATTTGCATTTGAGATAGTGAGATGCACTGAACAGCTCTTTCTGTCAGAATTGTCGAATAATACATTCCGGTCCACAAGCAAAAATAGAATTTTGGTTTTATTAAAACAGTTATTTTACACAAAGCTACAAAACATATTTTCTCCGCCCCATCCTCTACAATCTGTAAATAACGAAGAGCCACATGAATTACAATTAGTAAAAACATTGGCAAATTCCTATTTAAATTTAAAAATGTTCCACCAAGCTAAATTGAATTCGATGCGAAATTTCCGTTCTAAGATTGGTTTAAGACAGAAACTACACAAAACAATTACTTTTAGTAATGTTTAATTTTTGTGGAATTTTAATTTAATGAAAGTATGTATGGATGTATGTTGCTCTTTCATGCGACAACGGCTGAACTCTGACTACCGGCACTTTTACGGACATTTCAATACAAATAACAGTCAAATCGGTCCATCCGGTCTCGAGTTTTAATAAACCTCACCAATGATGAAAGATGTTTTCATTTTTATAATTAAAGATAGTTTTTGATTTATGATATGACGAAAAATATATAATGTATATCACATTACTACGCATTCCATCAAATATTAACGCTACATTTTGAAGGTTACACTTCAAACCCAACATTACAGTCATGCGTAGTTAATAGAAATATAATATGTACCTACAAATTTGTACCGAACCCTCGCCTCGGTGCGCGAACGACTCGCACTTTGTTTTTAAGTTTGTATATGATATAATAAAGATATATGTGTTTGAGTTTGATTTTTATTAGATCTCGCAGAAAACCGTCACCATTTCACCATATGAGGTGGCGGGGGGCAGTTGTGCCCAAATTAAGCCAGTATTTCAACAGTTAATTTTGCGTGACATGGCTTGGCCAATCCAATCGCGCTCACTATGCAGGTATTAATCTTGAAGGTCATTACGGCCTGAAATAAGACATGTACAGATTTCTAGTTTTATCCCGAAATTCCTACAAAATCAGGAACTTCCGACGAAAACACAGGGCAAGCAGTCGCAGGTAGGTAGTGTGCAGTGGAATGGAATTCCCTGTTTATGATGTGTGTTTCAATCATTGCCGACCCGTCACACGCACCAGTGTGAATTCAATATGTCCCGTTTTTGTCCCGTTTTTATTCAAAATCAGTGCCACCCTATTAGAAAGAGATAAATAACCCACCATCGAGCCCTCTCGCTCGGCTCGTTTTTTTGGCTAGAGTAAGCATTCCTGTTAGAGTAGTACTTCCATGTGTATGACTGAAACCAATATAGTTTTGACAGGAGTTGACAGGACATTTACATGATACTCCCCGTGAGTTCAGAGGATGATTGTAGTTTGCTGCAGGAAGATCTAGACGCGGTTCCAAGTGTTATGTCATGTCCTTTACGCGCTCTTCTCAGCCTATAAGCGCGATGTATATATTCGGCACTGAGTCTTTGACTCGAGTGTATTCGATTAAGGACCTCGGTGTTACGTTCGACCCTAAACTAACATTCCATGAGCATATGAGCATTTTGGCCAAGGAATGCTTTAAAAGATTGGGGTTTTTACTTTTGCTCGAGAAGGTACACAAAGCTTTCTTACGATACCTATGTAAGAGGAAATTTGGATACTCTGACCTTTATTCATCCGCTTATATATTGGGTATGCTCGTATACAACTCACTAGAGGTCAGACGTAACACCGAGCATCTTCTGACTGTGTGTCGATTGTTGCGAGGTGACAGTGGCTGTGTCGCGCTTGTCGGCGCCGCGGCGCCACCGTCGTTATCTTAACATCGGCTCTGTGATAAAATATTATTTAAAAATACTAAATCATTCTTTTTTGCCATCAAAAGTATTTATTCGTGTAAAATTAGTTCCAAATATACAGTGAAAGTGTTATCTAATCATAAATTTGTGTGTAAAATCAAAAAACATTCAAATAAACAAAGTGTCCAATCGTAATTTTGGTGCATCATATTAATGCACGAAGAATAAATATAATAAACAAAAGTGCAATTAACTGTTATTGTGTAAATATATATTAAATAAACGAAGGAACAGTGTTAAAAACAATAAAAATCAAATAAAAACATTCAATAATTTCCAATCACCCTCATTTAAAATAAAAATCAAGTGGAGTGAATTTTGTCAACATTGTGACTCATCGATTAACGGCTTAGTTCGGACGACACAAACCTGGCCGCATCATACGACGCGCTAATTCGAGTTTACTGAACAAGGACGAGTGGCGCAGTGGTGCACCTGCCCGCTTCGGACGCCGAGAGTCGCAAGTTCAAACCCCACTTAGATATCTTTTTGCTATATAATATTTTTTCTTTTTTGAAATCGTTTCATTATTTTTCAAGAAAATATGGAAGGTACAGCTAAGCTAGTTAAGTACCCAGCTTGTTGCATATGTCAAAAAATACTCAAGACAAATGTCAAACTACGTTGTACCTGTTGCAAAAAATATTACGATATCGATTGTGCCGGCGTCACAATAACTAGATTTGGGATGATGGAAAAATGCAAGAAGGAAGGGTGGAGGTGCCGATCTTGCTATGATAAAAATAGTGTGCCAGTGTCGAGCTGCTATGCCAACACTCCCTCCTCCTCTAACGTGACTCACAGGAAACCAGTACCTAAGGCAATTCTACTCACGCCTCTCCATAAGTCGGAAGAGGAGGAGTCAACCAGCACCGATGACGACCTTCATAGCATGCCTGACGCTTCTACATCTACTTTTAAAAATGAGAAGGAAATAGAATTAATGAATGCAATTACACAATTAAAACTAGAATTACAAATAGCTCATACTGAAATTGAAAATTTAATGATGGAAAATAGTGAAATTAAAAAACAAATTCAAGAGAAAGATTCATTGGCGGTAAAATGGAAAAAAATATTTACTGAAGCCATAAGTACCCCCAAAAAACGAAATTCTATAGCAAAAACAGATAAATCAACGAAGAAATCAGCTAAGAAAAAGAAAACAAGTCGCGCAATAGATTTAAACGAGTCGAGCTCTAGTAGCACTTCGGAAGTACGCAGCACAAAGGAAATTTCACCATCAACTAATAAACATAGAAAAAATTAAAACAATGAAATGCTTGATAACAGGAAAAAACTAACTAAAAATAAAAGAGTAATTAAAATTAAAGAAAACTTAAAAAATAATAATAATGTGATCATATTTTCTGACGTTATTGGTCAAGGAATAGCGATAAAAATTACAGAAAAAACGGATAACCAAGCACATAATATCTGTAAGCCCGATGCAGGGTTCCAACCAATATTAGAAAACTTTAAAAATGAAACTAATTGTCTTGAAAAGTGTGACACAGCGGCAATATTAATAACAAAATATGACAATTCTATATATTATCACAAACGAAAATACATTATACTTTTGAATTCCATAATAAACGATGCAGAAAGGAAGTACAATGTATTAATCACAGGTCTACGTTATAACGGAATGCATGATGAAGATATCTACAATATCAATATGCAGATAGCTAATATGGCAAGAGTTAATGAAAATGTCAAGTACATAGATCCAAATACTAGATTTGAAAATACAAAAAACTACCTAGCGCTCAAAAAGTTTGTAACAGATCATGTCATATCATGCTTAAAGAACACATTTATTGGTAATTCATCCCTACGCTTCATAAATAGAGAAGAACCGCACTCAACTACTACTACTAGAACAAATTTTCCGATAATGCAAAGAATAAGTCAAAAACCATAATTCTACATGCGAATGTTCGAAGCATACATAATAAATACTTACAAATAGAAAATGAAGCACAAGAACAAAACTGCGACGTGCTGTGCTTGACGGAGACGTGGGGGAAGGACCACCAGATACAGGCGATGACTTTAGATAATTATACGTTAGCTACTTGTTTTAATAGAGTATTTTTGAACACGGCGGGACAGCAATATACATAAAAAACAATTTAGACTATAAGGTTAGGCAGGATCTAAATAAACTTTCTTTTGAAACCAATTGTGAATTAGCGTCAATAGAATTAAAATCATCCAAGACAGTTATTGTTGCACTATATCGACCTGATTATGATATGAGTCTATTTTTTGAAATATTAACTAAACTTCTGAATAAAATTTGTCGAGAAAATAAGCGAATAATAATAGCAGGAGATTTGAACTTGAATGTATTAAAATTAGACAAAAATATAAAAAAGCTGAACAGAATTCTTAATAACTGTAATTGTAAATGGGTTCTTAATGAACCCACTAGAACTGAAATTAACAAAAATAACGTTACTACTTCTACTTGTATAGACAATTTCATTGTAAATTTTAACGAATATAATGGTTCTGTCCTTAGACAAAAAATTTCAGATCACAATGTTATTAAACTAGAATTATTAAATCAAAATGACTTTTGTAATAATACGACCTATGTAGCCAGAAACTCTTCTATGAGTAATCTGAAGTACTTTAATTTCATATTTAATAACAATTATTTTAAAATAAAATCAGAAATCCTATTGGCGAATGACGCGAATGCAAGAATGAAGATTCTACAAGATGCTGTTAATTATTGTTACAATATCGCTTTCCCAAAAATAAAGAAAAGAGTTAATAACAAACAAAAACACTGGTCAACTTTAGGTATAGAAACAAGTAAAAATAATTTATGTAAATTAGAATTCCTTCAACAGCATTACCCCAGCCAAAAAACAAAATTAAGAATTAAAATGTACAGAAAAATTTTGCAAAAAGCTATGCTAGCCGCAAAAAAACTACAGTATAAGGCTAGGATAGCTAAATTGAAAAATAAAATTAAAGAAGCGTGGCAAATCATAAATGAACAAGTAGGACATAAAAAGCGACAAAATACAAAATCACACATAGAACTCTTAAAAGATGAAACGGGAAATGATGTTAGAGAACCTGAAAAAATTGCAAGTCTATTTCATGACTTTTTTCGTAACATTGCACAAAAACTAACAACTAAATTAAATATCAATGCACAAAATTGTTTAAAATACTTAAATATACAGAATAAGCCTCTAACAACAATTGTATTTCATCCATTATGTTTTAGTGAGTTTAGAAAGATATTAACGAATATGAAGCAAAAACCTACTTTAGATATCTTTGACATGAGTACGAAAACGTTAAGAAATATTGTAATAAATAACAATAACTTATTTGAATTAGTACTTCTTGTTGTCAACTCTTGCTTATCTGAAGGCATTTTCCCTGATGTACTTAAGCCGGGTAGGGTAGTACCGCTCTTTAAAAAAGGAGATGTCACAGATCTTAGCAATTACAGGCCAGTATGTGTATTACCAACTTTATCAAAAATTTTAGAAGCAGTTCAGTTCAGTTCAGTTTATTTATTGCATTCCATATATAATATAGGTGAAGATTATCATTATGGACCTTGTCCAGGTACAGCAATTTGCGAGAGGGCGATATTACAATATTGCAATATTTCTACGTACTACTTAATTTATATATAAATTAAATTGTATCAGATACTTATTTATATAATGTTAGTTTTCATATGTTTGAAATTTTTATTCTATACCTATTTTAATAATTATAATTCGTCATTTAAATAATAATTTACACAATAATAGCATTTAGTAATTAATAGTTGTTTTAATGAACTTATAAATATGGTATCTCTAGTTTCTGTCGTCAGATGTTTTGGTAACTTATTATACATTTTTGCAGTCATTACTAGAGGGCTTGAAGAGTGTAGAATTGTAAAATACTTCGAGGATAATAACATGTTTACAATAGCACAGTTTGGATTTAGAAAAGGTAAATCGACTGAAATGGCAATTAGAAAAGTAATTTATTACATTCTTGATTCCTTAGATTTTTCAAATAGATGTGCCAGTATTTTTTGTGACCTTTCAAAAGCTTTCGATTGTTTGCGTCACGATATATTAATATTAAAATTGCAGTACTATGGGTTTCAAGGCGTTGAACTCAGTATGAAGATAAGTTACCTAAATAACCGCACACAAATTGTATCGGTAAATAATCATACTTCTCATCCAGGAAAGATGTCGATCGGGGTACCACAAGGGTCAATCCTGGGTCCCGTATTGTTCTTAATATATATTGTTCGATTCCAAATCGATATTCGATCGATGGTTTCTGAACGGCCATTTTGAATTTGACGTTAGCTGCCAACCTAGCAGTTTTTTAACAACTGACAGACGAAAGCCCTCGCAATGTAAACGCGTTTTGGTTAGGGTATTGAAATTAAATCGCAGGCCATCTGGAATGTATTCGGGTTTCCCTCAGGATTTTTAATATAGCTGAGTGTGTTATTGTTTCTCGAACCAGATAAAGTTCGCATTTTCGTGCCCGATTGTTTTTACCACGTAACATAACCTGTGTTGGAACACTGTGCTCATTGAAACTGGCCCGCCAGTCATACCTGGTTGGCTGAAGAACCTGTCTACCAAGAAGAGCCTAGGGTGCACCCGGGCCTTGCAGAGAGACAGGAGGTTGACGGGACCGAAGCACAGACTAGGTTAGATCGACCCCAATTAACTTCAGCTCGGTGAATCGCCGACGTTCACACTTCTTGGCAACTGATCGTTACGCTACCTCGTAGCTGATGGGCCCCTACGAGGTCATTAGGTGCTGAGAAGCCTGAACATTTTGGTAGCAGAGCGTGGTTTCCTGAGATTTGCAGCCGTCAAGGGCTCCAGGAAGGCACGATTTGGGACTATCAATCTGTAGGTATAGGCGGTTAAGTAACTGGTTGTTCCTATATCCACATAGATTGGTAGTATTGTAAGCTATAAGTCTATTGCTGGTAGTAGACAGACAGATATTGAATTGAAATTTGCATTGAATTACCAGTTAGTCAATCTATTAGTGGTCTAGTAATGCTATTGAATGAATGTTTTGGTTAACATAGGTAGTTACATCTATTGATAGCAGGCTATTACATTGTTTTCAGTTTATAGCAATTTATAACTTGAACTAATATTGACTATCTGTGTGTGTTATAATGATAAAGGGAAACTAAATTGTATTTACAGAATTTATATAGATATAAAACTCGGTTCCTATTGTTTAAGGAAAACAACATTGTTTAAGTTGTGGTTTAGGGTTCCCTCGTTTGGGTTGTAGACTGGTGGGTCCAATAAAATTGAGTTACTGCAAATTGTGAGTAAGTATCGTTCCGATCATGTCGTTATCTGAAATCCAGAAGGGTGTTTCTAAGGAACTCAGATGGTTTTCCTCCGCACACGGTCTGATAGACCGTTTAGAGAGGCATGATTTGGTATTGGAGCGGTCTATGGACGTTAAGGAACGTTACAATAGGGTGCTCGAATTGTCCGCGCAGGCGGAATCAGTTGATGGTTGTGCACCTGACAGGCTGTCACGGTTGATAGGGGATGTCGACCAATGTATGGAGATGGCAGCTGCTATCACGCAGAAGGCTGCGGACATACGTAGACAGCGCGAGTCCAGCCATGATGGTGACATTGAAGCACCTCTGCCGCATCAGGGATCGGGGCACAGGTTACCTGCCATAACTATGCCTACTTTTAACGGCGTGTCCGGTGAATGGATGAGCTTCATCAATCTGTTCGACAGTTTGGTGCACATGCGATCGGACATTACCAAGTCTGTCAAGATGGCTCAGCTGGTGGCAGCATTGAGGGGTGAGCCTAGGGAGCTGGTCGCTCATTTGACAGTTACGGAGGGTAACTATGAGACGGCCAGGCAATTGTTGGTCAGACGTTACCACAACAAACGGAGGTTGGCCGATGCCCAACTGAACCGTTTGTTTAGCATCCCGGTTGTGAACAAGGTCGGGGCCATACAGACGGAGGTTTTGAACCCATTGTTGTCCGTCACCAAGGCTCTAGAGAATCTTGGACTTCCGGTTGGTGAATCGTCGTACCTACTGTTGTACATTGTACTTTCCCGCCTACCAGCTGACGTGCAGACTCGTTTCGAACAGTCTCACGGGAGGTCGGCCGAGGACCTGCCCGCCTTCTCCGACTTGGTCGGATTTTTGGAAGAGGAGGCTCGACGGGCAGAGAATTTGGGGTTGACGATCACCCATCCTTCGGAGCCACAGAGAGCTGCCGGGAGCGCTGTGAGTAGGGGCCCTCCGACGAGGAAGGACCGCACCAACCGGCAGTCGTATGGGACTGTGAGTGAATTGACCCCACATGGTGAGACCTGCCCATGTTGTAGGCAGATTGGCCATGCTGTGGCCAATTGCAATAAGTTCGGGGAACTTAGGGTTCAGGGACGGAGCCGGATGGCCAAGCAGCGGAGCTGGTGTTTCCTGTGCCTCGGGCCACACATGGCTAGGGACTGCACGCGCACACAAATGTGCGGATATTGTGGTGGGCCCCACAACAATCTGTTGTGCATGAACCGGTCCGGCCAACAGCCTCCACAGGGCCGTACCCAGGGTGACACGGCATGGGGCCCTGAGAATTCGTTTGCGACTCGGAGCGCAACTCAGGGGCCAACGTCCCCACGTGCACAGGGCAGTACCAGGGTGCAGGGCCGCACTCAGGACCATTACATGGGGGGCCCTGAGTTTTCGGTTGCGACTCAGCATCCGACCCAGCGGGACATTGGGTGTGTTGAGCAGGCCGTAACGGGCGGGTGTCATGGGACACCTTCGAGCTATGCGGGTGCGGTTCGGACGCCGCCTCAGTTGTCGCCCCGCTCGTCGCCTCGTCCTCGTCGGTCACATGTGATGTCCCCCCCGCTCATGGAGCGGCCACGGTTGAATTCACGCCCACCCCCCTTTACGGGGAATCGTAGGTTGGGAATGGAACCGGCGCGAGGGCCATTTGTACAATGGGACCCTCTGGCGTATAGCTGCATACCTGATCGGTTACAGGCACAGTGGGGTCCCGGGGGTCCTCGCTAGGAATTTGCGGCCCAACCATTTGTTGCCCCCCAACCGGAGACGGTGGTGTTACCGATCGCCTCTGTGCTTGTTTGGGATTTGGCGGGCAACCCAACATACGTTCGCGCCCTATTAGATTCTGGAGCTCAGGGCTGCATTGTATCGAATGATTTAGCAAAATGGTTGGGCCTCAAGGTAAATAGGTATAATAAATCAATACGGGGCGTGGGGAATGTTAGGGTTACGAATGTAGTTGGTCAATCGGTGATCACGTTCTCTCCACGTTATGACATTTTGACAAAAACATCCGTGCAAGCTTTAGTAATGACGCATGTCATGGGCAGACACCCCTTGGTGAAGTTGAATCCGGCCGTTCGATTCCTGACATCAGGACTCAAGTTGGCGGATCCCGATTTTGACACTCCAGCCCCGGTCGACCTGCTACTGGGAGCAGACGTTCTGGGTAGGTTTCTGTTGTCGGATCGGCGAGTTCTTCAGCCGGACGGGTTAATTGCTGTGGATACTAAGTTTGGTCACGTGATCATGGGTCCGGCATTGCCAATGGTTAGGCCTGCCGAGTCAGATGGCATACTTATTGGCTCAGCGTTGTCAGACGTTATCCAACGTTTCTGGGAGATAGAGGAACCTCCCACCGTTCGTCGAGTCGACGCAGACGAAGAAGAGTGCGAGTTGTTTTACCAGAATAGTACTGGTCGCCTTCGTTCTGGTCGTTTTGTAACTCGACTGCCTTTCAGGGCCGATCGACCGCCACTAGGAGAATCTAGGAAGATGGCTGAGACGAGATTGATGTCGATGGAGCGTAGGATGACAAGGGACGCCGTATTTAAACAAAAATATGTTGATTTCATGAGGGAGTATGAGTCGTTAGGACACATGTAGGTATCGGGTGTGGACTGGAGATCTGAGGATCATTGTTTCCTTCCACACCATGCCGTCCTACGAATCCCTACCGGCAAGATTCGAGTTGTTTTTGATGGGTCAGCACCTACCTCGAACGGGATGTCCCTGAATCAGTGTCTACATTCGGGACCCAAGTTGAGTCGTGATATTTCGGATATTCTCACGAGCTTTCGGAGGCACCAGATTGTATTTGTCGCAGACATTCGGATGATGTTTAGGCAAACGGTAATTCATCCGGCTGACAGAAGGTATCAGTTGATACTGTGGCGTGAGTCCACGGCCGAGCCAGTCAAGGTCTATGAGTTAAACACGAACACGTATGGGTTACGGTCTAGCCCGTATTTGGCGATGCGTACCCTGCGGGAGTTGGCGTCGCGTGACCGTGTGAGCTATCCTAGAGCCGCCGCTATCCTGGAGCAAGATTTGTACGTCGATGACGTCTGCACAGGGGCAGCCAGTGTAGAGGAAGCTCTGGACCGACGTGACGAGCTCATTCAATTGCTGGAACGAGGCGGCTATGAACTACGCAAGTGGATGTCCAACTCCCCTGAGTTGATGGCTGGTCTCCCAGATGAGTTTCAACAAGACCCACACGTTTTTGAGAATCCTGACAACCCTAACATGTTTTCAGTGCTTGGAATTCAGTACCGGCCCGTCCATGATGAGTTTACCTATCGGGTGGTTTTAGAAACACCGAAGGCCTGGACGAAGCGGTCAGTACTGTCAACGATTGCGAGAACGTTCGACCCGAATGGATGGATTTCTCCAGTCACCTTTGCTCTCAAATGTTTTATGCAAAGGCTATGGGCGGCTCAGTTGACCTGGGACACCCACCTCTCAGGTGATTTGTTGACTGATTGGACGCGAATGTTCACCTCGCTATCGGACATAAATAATGTATCGCTGCCGAGGAAATTGGTCCCTGCTGGGGATTACAGGGCAACCCTTCACGGGTTTTGTGATGCCTCTGAACGAGGGTTTGCGGCAGCGGTTTATTTGCGAACCGTCACCTCCACCGGGGAGGTCGACGTGCGTTTGGTTTTGGCAAAAAGCAAGGTAGCGCCTATTCGGACAAGGATGACGATTCCAAAACTGGAACTGTCCGGGGCTGCTCTTTTGACCAAACTTTTGAATCACACTCTAAGAGTGTTGCGTGGGTCAGTGGTTTTGGAGGATACGGTGTACGCGTGGACGGACAGCCAGATTGTTTTGTGCTGGCTGAAGGCTTCGGTCCATAACTTGGAGGTTTTTGTTGCGAACCGTGTCTCCCAGATTGTGTCGTCTGAGGTCCCACTGACCTGGAGACATGTACCAGGAGAATTGAACCCGTCTGATTGTGCATCCAGGGGATGTCGGGCTCCTGAACTCGTTAGACACCATTTGTGGTGGGGACCACCCTGGCTTGCCAAGAGAGAATCGGACTGGCCCCAAAGCCATGTAGTAGTATCTTCGGATCATGGCCCCAGAGCGGCCGTGCATGTTACCCAGAAGGCTGAGGACCCTGACGCCGGGTTTCTGCTGGACCGGTATAGCTCACTTGACAAGTTGATAAACGTGTCCACTTGGATTAGGAGATTCGCTCGAAATTGTCGTACTCCTCGCGATCAGCGAACGTTGAACCCTATTCTGACTCCGGCAGAGCGAAACGAGTCGCTATTGAATTTGGTCCGGTTGGTACAGTCCTCGAAGTTTGGGGCAGGATTGGAGATTATACGAAGTGGACGTTCGAAATTGAAGGGAGCCGTCGCGCGTCTCAACCCCTTTGTTGATTCGACCGGGTTACTTCGGGTAGGAGGAAGATTGCGCAATGCGAATCTGTCGTATTCGGCTCGTCACCCACTTCTGCTCCCCAAGGGGGGACAGTTAGTTGAATTGCTGGTGACCGATCGTCATATTAAAAACGCGCATGCCGGCTGTAACGCGTTGTTGGCCACGCTCCAGCGGGAGTTTTGGATCTTATCTGCCCGCCGTGTCATACGGAACATCGTGTTTCGGTGCATGCCTTGTTATCGATTTAAGGCTGCCACGATGCAACCTCTCATGGGGGACTTGCCCCCTGATCGTGTGAATGAGGTCAGACCGTTTTCAGGTGTTGGTACGGATTTTGCAGGACCGTTTATGGTGAAGAGTTCACGATTGCGTACCGCTAGGCAATACAAGGCGTACCTATGTGTGTTTGTTTGTTTATCCACCAAGGCGGTACATCTCGAGCTCGTTGCTGATCTCTCGACAGAGGCTTTCATTGCTTGTTTGGATAGGTTTGTTTCTCGAAGGGGACTTCCAACTTTGATCCGCTCTGATAACGGCACTAACTACATCGGTGCGGAACGATACTTACGAGAGATAGTCAACTTTTTGAATGTAAATAAAGTGGATATTGGAACGGCCCTCTCCCGTCGGGGTATACAGTGGACCTTCAGCCCACCGATTTGCCCCCACTGGGGTGGGATTTTTGAGGCCGTAGTTAAGTCAGCTAAGACGCACTTGGGGCGTATAGTAGGTCAGACCGCGCTGACTTTTGAGGAGCTCGCGACATTGTTTTGTAAGATCGAGGCCGCGACCGTTGTGTCCGCTCAGCTCGGATCTAAATGACCTGGAGGCTCTGACCCCAGGCCATTTCTTGATAGGTCAGCCACTTAACGCGTTGCCCGAGCACCCCTTCGAGGGAGTGAAATTGTATCGGTTGTCAAGGTATCAGATGTTGCAGCAGTTTACTCAGAATTTCTGGAAGCGTTGGTCGCTCGAGTATCTGCATATCTTACAACAGCGCCTTAAGTGGACTGACAAAACTAGGCCCCCTAGTGTTGGTGACCTCGTTCTGGTTAAGGATGCAAACCTACCGCCACTACGTTGGCTTAGGGGGCGCATTGTTAACTTGTTCCCTGGCAAGGACGGGACCCCCCGGTCTGCAGAGGTTCTAGTAGGAGGCTCGGTTCTAAAACGAGCGGTAGCAACGTTGTCTCGGCTGCCCGTAGATTAGGGGACAGGTGGGTGCCTGTCCGGGCGGGTGATTATTCGATTCCAAATCGATATTCGATCGATGGTTTCTGAACGGCCATTTTGAATTTGACGTTAGCTGCCAACCTAGCAGTTTTTTGACAACTGACAGACGAAAGCCCTCGCAATATAAACGCGTTTTGGTTAGGGTATTGAAATTAAATCGCAGGCCATCTGGAATGTATTCGGGTTTCCCTCAGGATTGTTAATATAGCTGAGTGTGTTATTGTTTCTCGAACCAGATAAAGTTCGCATTTTCGTGCCCGATTGTTTTTACCACGTAACATAACCTGTGTTGGAACACTGTGCTCATTGAAACTGGCCCGCCAGTCATACCTGGTTGGCTGAAGAACCTGTCTACCAAGAAGAGCCTAGGGTGCACCCGGGCCTTGCAGAGAGACAGGAGGTTGACGGGACCGAAGCACAGACTAGGTTAGATCGACCCCAATTAACTTCAGCTCGGTGAATCGCCGACGTTCACACTTCTTGGCAACTGATCGTTACGCTACCTCGTAGCTGATGGGCCCCTACGAGGTCATTAGGTGCTGAGAAGCCTGAACATATATAAATGATCTTTGTAATATACTTCCAAGTGAAGCTCATTTGAGCTTATTTGCTGACGATACACATATTGGCTTGAGAGACAAAAGTAAGTCGCAGTTAGATGATAAATTAAACAACGTCATAAGTTTGCTTAAAGAATGGTTTGATGCTAACGGCATTATTCTCAACTCTAATAAAAGCATCGTAATGTATTATCAATCAAGATTAGGCATTTTTGGTAACTCGACTTCTCAAGAAAATGTATTTTTAGGATATACAATAGACAATACGATTAGTCACAAAGGGCATATTGATAAAATTTGTATGAAATTAGCTAGCAGCAATTATGCTCTTTTTAAACTTAAACCATTATTAGATAAAAAATCACTTCTATCTGTTTATTATGCGTATATACATTCAATTATTAGATATTCTATTACTGTATGGGGTAATGCTACAGAAATTAACAGAGTCCTAAAATGTCAAAAACGATCAATCAGAACAATCAATGGTTTAAAAAAACGCAGCCACGCAAGAGAGCACTTTAAAAAAGATAAAATTATGACAGTTATTTCTCTTTACATTTACAATAGTTTGTTAGAGGTTCACGAAGATAGGGAAATTCCGGAAAAGCAAGATACTGCTTTACCCTATACTTTCCGTGATAATAAAAAACGAACAATAAAAAATAATGAAACCCGTATAGTACCAAAAACAAGATTAGCTAAAGTACAGAAACAAGGTCGTTACTTTAAAATCCTGATGTATAATATTTTATATAATTACCAAAAAGTCTGACCACTCTAAAATTTAACTTGTTTAAACAAAAACTAAAAATATTTTTTGAAAATAATTTATTTTATACTGTCAAAGAATATATGTCAATGGAACTTGTAGAATCTTTGTTCTTGGAAAAATTATAAATAAAATAACTATCATTTCACTGTAAAAAGTTAAATGCAGTAATTTAAATGTCAAATATTTAAGTAATGTAAAATTTGAAATATTTAAGTTAGAATAGGAATTTAAAATATTTAAGTAGTATGTAAGTGTAAAATGTAAATGACTTGCCTGTAAATTATTTTACTTCGAGGCCAATAAATATTTATTTTCTATTCTATTCTATTCTATTATATTCGGTACGGTATGCGCGCTATTCGTGGAGGAGAATGTGTGACAGGGTTGTGTTATGTAATTAAAGTATAATTCCAAATGACATTTTTATTACTGAATTATTTTTACTATTATTGACATTTATGGAACTGACATGTAAGATACTATAATTTGTTATGATTTAAATGGAAGGGTACCTATATATGTTATTTGTATAATTGTATGTGTACAACGAATTGGACATAGTCTGTAATGTTGTGCATTAAACTGTTTTAATAAATAAATAAATAGCGTCTAGCGGAAAGACCTTTCGTCAAAGTTCCGAATGAGTTTTAGCGTGACAACGATAACTCAAAATGGTTGATATGACGTCATGAACGACATCATTAACAATGCCATGTTGTGCTATCATCGCCTATGCTTCTGAGCGTCAAAAGTGATAGCTGTCACGCTGATAATCAAACTTAGAACAGCAACCAGCAGCGACTCTTGGCGCTCCATAATAGTTTATTTCCTCATTTATTCACCCAAAACAAAGCTAATAAAACAACTACGATTATCTACGACTCGAAATGACAATAACTAACAAAAGTTGGGTTATAAAAGTGTCATTTGTCAGTGTCAACGTCTACGGTCGCGTTCAAAGCGTTCCGAATGGATATCTATGATGGTCGTCATTTTCCACTCGGAAAGGGCATGATGGTCGTGACGTCACGTGAGCGATGACGGCTTTGTTGACGTGACTCGGAACGCGACATAAATTTGAGCACCAAACTCTGTTATCTCAGTTTTCCCATCTGGCAACACTAGTATATTATTGTGGTGTTTGGTTTGATTTGATAATGTCCTCTCACAGCAGTTTAAACTCAGGGGTTTGTCTAGTCTGTTGCTTTTACCTATTCAAAAGAAACGCCTTGATGTAGTCGGCGTACGACCGATTAGTGTACTTTCGCGTGCAACCTTGTTTGTTAGAAAGTGATTGGACCTGCCGAGAAGTAAGCATCATGCATGGTTACATGATGGATGCGATTAGAGATCATCAGTATCCAGAAGAGGTCAAAGAAGAACTTGTGGATTGTGGATTTGTAGAAGTTGACTCTGACGATGTGCATCAACTGTGCACGGCTTGTCTGTGTGCGACACGCACTACACACATGCTCGATGACGACTCACTGAAGCAGTACTACATGAACATCCTCACTGAAATGCAAGTCAGTAACCTACCAAAATTACTTCTGAATCATACAACCAAACCAAAATGTAGTTGTAGGTGTACCCTATGGGTTCCAACAATTCAACTATCAAATTGTCATCTCCTTGGAAAACACAGCATTAGTATATAGGTATGCCATAAATACCATGTAAGAAACTGTGTTGTTTGTTGGACTGACAGTTATATTGTCTTTTCAGAAAGTTTGGTTGGAGTGTAGATAACCCTTATCGACACTCTGACCGAAAGTTTTCTATGCTTGATAATGATTTTAATTGTTGTTCCCCCTAGTAAGTCTTTCCAGGCAGGTTATAACCGTCTCAGCATTGAACACCTGCAGTGTGCAGGGATCACCTACCAAGAGTATTAGCACTATTATTTAGCCTCTGTATTGTGCATTCCTATCTTCTACTGGATCTCATGACAACTTTGGTAGGTGATATTGTTGATAGTTCCAATTTCTCACCAAATATCATTAGCCACATTAATTCTTCTTATAAACATATGAAGATTGCTGATGCTCAGTGTGGCGTTAATTCCAGTTTATCAACTGAAAGTGCAATCCTGAGTCTTAGGCACACTGTTAAATATTACACAGTCTGAAGAACACCAGTGTTAGCACATTTCTTGGACTTGCATACTTGCATTTAGGATGCATTCTTGTGGATGAAACTGAAAGAGGCCCAGTTACTTCATTAGCTGACTAGCTTTTTTAGATATTTGTATGAAAACCAAGAAAACTGTATTAAATGGACCAACACCCATTCAGACACATACTGGCTTGAATGTGGGATCCAGCAGGGGGGTTAAGGTCGCCCTCGATCATCATTCCTGACCTGAGTGGCCAACTGAGCGGTGCAGGCATCAGCTGCTCTATTGATGAACCATTCATAAAGTATACCATGATAGGACTGCTTAATCACTTGATCAGTGGACTTAGAAAACTTGTGTCTATTTGTGAGATGTATGCTAAATGCATGTGTGCACAACCCATAATAATTATTAAATAAAAAGATGCCTGAACATGCTCCATCTACAGTTTTAAGTTGTTGTGTACTTAAGTGGGTGACTGCTCTGTGATTCAAGTATCTGGATCATCTTATAACTGAGGATTTGTCTGACGATCTTCATTAGAGATGAAACATGCCATAAGTATATTTCCAGAATCCCAACCGAACTATATAATAACTATAAGCCTACTATGCAAACTTCAGTTCAGCCGGATATTCGGCTGAACTGAAGTTTGCATAGTAGGCTTATCTACAATTCGGGTCTTTTCATTCATAATCAAAATTAGCAACATTTTACTTAATTGCAAATGCGATAATCTTGTTGGTTATCAAACTTTTATAGTTTGAGCTAATTATAAAAGTATATCCATAATTCTAAAACATTATATATACTTGGTAGTCAGCTAATGCTACACAATATCCATACTCAATAAACTTTGCCACAATTTATCTGTTTTAGACAGTATTCCTTTTTCTGGCGCTGGCCTTATCTATGAAGACAATTGAACATTTGTTAATTTATTTATTTATTTATTTATTTATTGATACTAAACCCACAGCACATGACGATTTAAATATAAATTAACAATTATACATTGCTAAGGCCAATTACGGGCTTTCATTATTTAAATCTAGACTTATGGTATTAGTTGCGTGCAGAAAATATTTCAAGAAATTTTACTTATTAAACTAACTTAACTTTAACTAAATTAAACAATATCTTGATTTGGTAGGATTGTGTGGTGTAAGTGTGTGGGTCTTGTGTATGTGTACCTGTGTGTTGTGGTGGCAGTGTGTGGTGTTTTGGTTGTGTTTGAATTTGCATTTTTATGTGAGAGAGTTTATTTACAACTGTCCTTCAGTATTGACAGAATCTGCTTTTTAAATATAGACTTTGAGAGATGGAATATGTCAACGACGGAAAAGCAATTATTGTATGTACGTGGCAGTCTGCAGCTGATGGAGTTGGTGGCGTAATTAGTGCGCGCGAATGGTATGTGGAAGAGAGAAGAGACAGTTTGGCGGGTGCGAAAAGATGGCGTATTCAGTCTGAGTAAGGAGTTCACCAGGTCAGAGCAATCAACGTGGCCACGACAAGTGTTATACAGCATCATCATATCGAGCAGAGTACGACGGTTCTTGAGGCTTACGAAGCCATGATGTTCGCAAGAACTCTCATACTCCTCGCTCATGAATCTGTCACGGTAATTCAAATGTCGTAAGAACCTTTCTTGAACACGCTCAACTTTGCTTATGTATATGTTGTACTGCGGGTTCCATATAGTGCTGCAATATTCTAAAACACTTCTGACGTAAGTAAAGTAGAGGTTCCGAACACAACTCAGGTCAGTAAATGGTTTGCTAACCCTTAAAATAAACCCTAACTTTCTAAAAGCTTTGTTTGTGATCGACTCTATATGCTCTTCAAAAGTTAATGTAGAATCCAGAATTACTCCTAAGTCCCGGATAGAATAAACTCTTAGGATAGGCGTATTATTCAGGTGATAGGTGTGCAGAACAGGTTTGATTTTTCTGGTGAAACTAATAATGTTGCACTTGGAAACATTGACGCTTATTCTGTTCTCTTTATAATAATGTGACAGACGGTTCAAATCCTCCTGCAAGTGAGCGCAGTCTTGTGCAGACTTAATTTTACAGTAAACTTTTTTGTCGTCCGCATACAGTAGGAATTTAGCGTATTGAAAACAGGTCCCTATGTCGTAAAGATAAGCGACGTACAGTAATGGACGTTAAATCGAATATTCATCCACCACAATTTGCCTCTAGTGCAGTATGAGTACTAATTGTTTTGTTGTAGGGTGATAAATGGTAACTATTTATTTGTCATAGCAGATAGTACCCAATTTGGATGTTTCATATTTTTTATCCATGATAAAATATTAATAAAATTTACTTTATAGTGTAATATTTTAATTTTATTCATTTTATTAGCTTATTTTACTATTCGGGCCGCTGGGTACCAGATACTGGGTTATTATCCAGTATCCAACTGGATAGTAAATTTAGGCTGGATACCAGATAGATACCGGGACCCCCCTCTCCCCCCTCCTTAGCTATATCGATTCAAAAATTTACCCTTTCGCGTTCAGTTAAAGTAAGGCTTACAACTATCAGTCGATTTTATGTTGACGAATATCCTTATAAGTCTTTTTTGGAGGGTGAAAAGCGACGGTACATCCGTGCTATTTCCCCAAAGGATAACGCCATAGCTTAAGCTTTGAAGGTTGGCATTTAAGGCTACATTTTTACTACTAGCAAATGCTTGCAGCTTTGCTTGCGCAAACTCGTGTAACAATGGCCAGTAATACAAAACGAAATAAATAAAATTTTGGAAATCTCTTACTGAGCTGACCTGCATTGTTTATCTTCCTAACTGCCAAATTAACAGTGTAGTTCATAATTCTCATGCAAACTATGTTTATGATGTGCGTTGATCTATCAGTCAGTCAATAAGTGAGTACTTTGAATTTAATGTACAGTCGCCTGCGGCTAAAAGTATACAGGCAGGTGATGCCATCTAGTAACCAGCTTATAACTACAACGTCCTGGGTAATAGTTGCGTGGACGTGTTGTGGTGTGCGTGTGGCAGTGTCGTTTATGTGGGTGTGGTTGAGCAGCACGCCAGCTTGTGTCCGCTATTTCAACTCCTGTGTAGAATAGGTAGTTAATTTCACACATCTCTGACATATTGACCGTGGCGTAGTGGTTAAAGGCGGCGGCGAGACGCAGGAACTACCACGAATGTATTGGACTTGCTTTGAATTTGCACTTTTTGTGAATTTAAATAAAATATCATACAAGTTTTCTTTTCTTTCTTTTTATTGTTGAATTTAATTACTGAGGGTTTGTAAATAAAATATCCGGAATTTTAAATAAAAAGTTTATTAATAAAATAGCAAAACATAAACACTAGACGAGTAATATTAACACATTGTCTGCTTGGATTCCGTAGAACTTTCTGCCCCATCAAACAAAAATTACTCTTGCTCAATCTCTTCTTCTCCCCTTGATCGATTATGCCGATGTTTGTTGGGCTAGCGCCAACGAAGAGCAACTGAACAGACTCGAGCGACTTCAAAATCTCGGGATTCGGTTTATCTTCGGACTGCGCAAGTTCGACCACGTCTCGCAGTATCGCAAGGAGTTAAAATGGCTGCCGATCCGTCTTCGTCGGGACACACACATCCTCACTCTTCTATTCAACATCTTAACCAACCCTCGATACCCTAGCTTTCTCCGTGAGCTTTTCAATTTCTCCCTTCGGCTCGTCCACGTAGAACTCACACGGCTTCCCTGCTCTCTATACCTCATCACAACACCGTCGCATACAAGCACTGTTTTCGATTGCGGGCGATCACTCTCTGGAACTCGCTTCCCTGCACTATCAGAGATAGTCCATCTCTGCCCGTCTTTAAGAATCGTTTGAAGGAGCATTATCTTTCTCTATCCTAGATTTGAGCTTTGTATATATTAGTTTATTTATGTGTATTTATATTTTTATATAATATTTATGTACTTGTGTATGTAGTGTATCTAGCAGTTAGTTCAATAGTTCCGTAATATATGTATGTATCTTATCAGAGCACATAGGTCTATCCTGTATATTAAATTATTCTTATCAACCTTGGGTTTGCTGGAAGAGATCTCTATTTAGAGATAAGCATGCCTTTGTAGATGTCCTTTCTGTTTATTATATCTTATGTTGTTTTATGTGCAATAAATATATACGAAAATACAATAAATATATACGGATTGCTACCTGAACCTAACTATAGGTTTATAGGCTAGTCATCAAACCGTAAGTGATGAAGTATTGCAGATATATCTATCATATAATATATCGCAGAATAGCTACAACATAAATATTAACTATAGTTCAGTGAAGTGAATC
This sequence comes from Argyresthia goedartella, assembly GCA_949825045.1. Classification (NCBI taxonomy): domain Eukaryota; kingdom Metazoa; phylum Arthropoda; class Insecta; order Lepidoptera; family Argyresthiidae; genus Argyresthia; species Argyresthia goedartella. Next base: position 9,160,670 of record OX463832.1, on the reverse strand, counting down.
AACATGTTACATATTGTAACAATAACATCACTCACTTTCTATAAATTTCCTGACCTGACACGCCAACATGGGGTAGTAAATTTATAAGGTAAAAAAAGCTAACCAAGGGAGTAAATATTCCTAAATAGGAATATTAAAATGCTTAATAGTGAGTCGCTGCACCCTCCTGGTTGATGACTTCTCGCAGCCGTCTCGACATGCCGGTCACCATATTCCAGCACAAATCACGGCCGCGATACGACTCCCATGTTGACGTGACTAGATTGTCCAAGTTTTTCTTATTTCTTACTTCGGATGGGTCCCAGTTAAGCACCATTTGGCCCCACAAATTTTCTATTGGGTTGAGATCAGGGCTTTTAGAGGGCCAGTCAATAATAGTAATATTCGATTGTGTCCTTAACCAATCACTAACAACTTGTGCACGATGAACTGCACAGTTATCATGCACGAAGTAAATATGATGTGGTTCAGGATACACATTGCGCACTGAAGGTAACATGACATGTCGTAACAATTCTAAATATTTTAGGCCAGTCATCCGGCCCCCTACATCAACTAACTCGCCAGAACCCATCGAAGACATCCAGCCCCAGTAGCGGAGAGTAATCCTACCGCTGGTTCTGCAAGGAAGCGTGTTAACTACATCGTAACGTGTTCCTGGTGTTCTCCACAAAACTTTTCGACCATCTTTGTCTGATTTAAAACATGTTTCGTCAGTAAAAATAACAATATTATCCTGCCAGTTAAAATTTAAATATTGGCGAGCGAATTGTAGTCTTGCTTGGCGATGGGCTGGTGATAATGCTATTTTACTCGCTGGTCGATAGCAATGAATGCGGCCTGCATGCAGATGTCGGCGCACTACATCCATAGATACTCCATGCTGCTGGGCCGTGGAACGAGTCGTGGCAAAGGGATCTGCTGTATGAGCAGCTATAATTTCTCGGTGGCGGGCACAAGCAGGGGTATACGTGAAAGATTTCCGACCACGTTTCAAGTTATCTATCTCGCCTGTGCTAGCATACCGCCTTATCCATAATTGGACGGATCTTCTCTGCAAATAAATAAAAACATTGTGAAGTCTTTCATTATTCGTTTCGTTTTCTAAACTTGTAACTTGTCTCTGTGTGATATGGATCTATGTGATCTGAAATAAAGATATTGAATTGAATTGAACTATTTACGCCTGTGTCAAAGGTCATACTGAGCTAAGTTACAGCTGCAAAAAATCTACCTTATTTGGATGACTATAATATTGGACTTACCGTTATTTGCAATCGGCGAGCTATTTCGCTAATGCTCACATTCTCCTCTTGCAAAACAATGATTTTTGCCTTCATAATCGCCGTTAACTGATGCATTTCGAATCAACAAATTACAACAGAATTACAAAAGCTGATAAAACAATCACACAATCGATAGGGAGCAAATAAACAACAGTAGCAGGTGCAATGTAGCGGACGACTAACTTAAACTTACTTCTTTTTATTTATTGACTTATTCTCATAAGATTGTGGGTAGACCTTTTTAATTTATTTGATCACAACCAACGCTTCTTTGAGTCAGTTTTACACTTGCCCCGCTCAACGTTTTATAAATCGCTCTGGCTACTAACTATGACTTGTGGGTGCTTACTTCCATTACTACTGATGTCAAGAATGTTAAAAAGCATTTAAAAATAATAACAACTAGTTACATTTTTAAGTGCGGGATTTGAACCCATGATCGCCCCCGCCGCATCATTACATGAATCCTAAACGCGCATCTTTAGCCACATGGACTATTACCAGCTATGAGAAAGTGGTTGAAATATGCTACCAGTTATTATAGCCACCGCCGCCGCCCCGCCCGGCTCGTAGGCATTCCGTAAGCAGTTCGTGTACACTTCATAGATGGCATCACCTGCCTGTATACTTTTAGCCGCAGGTGACCGTACATAGAAGAGTTTAATTGTGCATTAAAATTATCCATATTTATTGGTCTTTCATAGCTAGATGCTCACCTCCTTACTTTTAATACTAGTAAATTTAGGCTGGATACCAGATGTTTTTCAAATTATATAACAACACAACCTTCCAGAAATTTTGACATAAAAATTCAGTCTTGCAAAAACCAAAAACTTACTTGTGGCTGTCCGTCTGTAGATAAATGAAAAAATACAAAATATTTAGGTAATATAAACATAATTTTAGATCAGCACCTCTCTTGGCATAACCACACGGAAATAATAATGAATCTAATTAGGAAACTAATTTGGACTTTTACTAGTTACGTAGTTAGCTTCAAAAAAACTTATTTCACAATATATACCTCTTTAGCGCAATTGGTATTAAGTTATTGTATTCCAGTGTGAGGAGGATATACCAAAACAAAGAACCTGAAGCTAGAAAGGGCACAAAGAGCGTTGCTCAAAACAATTTTCTTTAAACCCTACCATTTCCCTACTGACACTCTGTACTTCCTTTTTGATGTTCTTTCGGTGAGAAGGCTATACATTCTGCTGTATTTAGGTTTCAGAAATGCCTCTCCTGTGACACCGGTTACTTAAATAAAATAATTAAATACACTCCTCCTCCTGTCAACATCAAAACAGCATTTACTGGTAGACAGTACAAATCGCTATCAACTCATCTGTACTGCTTTGTTCACAAACACAGTATCACGATTGTAGAACACATTTGACTAATTGACTAAAACAAATACCTATAAACAAACTGAGTCTTTAATACAAACAACCTTTTGAATACCACAAACTCATATACACACTCACGCACCCTCACACACACACACACACACTAACACACACACGCGCACACTGTCACAACCTTAATAATTTTTGAAATAAGTGACCTTTATTACAATAAATAAACAAAATGTATGAATTAAAAATAAAATAGAAACACTAAAAGAAACAACTACGCGAATAAACCACCCCGGGTTTATTTGAAAACCCCGCAAAAAAAAAAACATTCTTGTGTACCTATTGTTTATATGGATCTGTGTGATTCAAAAACCTTATCTTTAAATGGTATTTAAATAAATAAAAATAGTTTCGTTTGTATATTTCAGCTGGAGGCAGGTGTACCTGTATTACAATCTCCAAGACTCTGCTGGGTGTGTGTGGCTCACTTGAAGAGATCGGTGCGCTTCAGAGAGCAAGTGCAGGACTCGTACAGACTGCTGCAGCCGATGCTACTCATTTGCGACAAGGAGGTACTTGGGGCTGATGTTGTTATTTGTTCCCAAGACACAGTCCCACATAGTCCCAATACTCGCAATGTATCTGTATTTACAGGATCTATCCGAGTTCTTGCAGACCTCAGTGTGTCGCCCTGGCCGGCTGAGGACATACTTCGCTCACTCTATCGACATCCCTCCGCAAGATGATGATGCTCAGACGATGACAGCTGACCAACATGATGATGATGATGATGGAGAGGAACAACTTCCGGTACTGATCAAAGAAGAGAGAGAGAATGAACAATTACAGAGAACCGAAGCAGACACAAGAAAACAATTAAAAAATAATGTGATAACTTTTAACAAATCAAATACGAATGCATTTTCTGGTGATTTAAAAAACACCTTCAATTGCGATTACTGTCATATAATATTTTCACAAAAACGTAATTTGATATCACACATAACGTCACATATGGGTGAGAAACCTTTTCAGTGTGAGATATGTTCTAAATCATATTTTTACTCAAGTAATTTAATAAGGCACAAGAGAGTACATACTGGCGTAAAGTCATTTCAGTGTAAGGTGTGTCAGAAATCATTCTTACAGAGAGCTTATTTGATATCCCACATAAGGTCACACACAGGGGTGAAGCCATTTCAGTGTGAGGTGTGTCCTAAACTATTTTTACACAAAAAACATTTGAAATCTCACGTAAGGTCACAACATTCAGGCGAGAATCCTTTTCAGTGTGAAGTGTGTTCTAAATCATTTTTTAACTCATTTAATTTAATGATGCACAAGAGTGTCCATACTGGCGAAAAGAAATTTCAGTGTGAGGTGTGTCGGAAATCATTTTCACGGAAAGCATATTTGATATCCCACGTGAGGTTACATACTGGCGAGAAACCTTTTCAGTGTGAGTTGTGTCGGAAATCATTTTCACGGAGAGATCATTTGACATCGCACATGAGGTCACATACTGGCGAGAAGCCCTTTCAATGTGGAAAGTGTCGTAGATCATTTTCGCATAAATGTCAATTGACATCCCACATAAGTTCGCATACTGGCAAGAAATCTTTACAGTCTACACCGAAGTAGCTGCTACCCAGTTGCCCGTGAACTACTGCTGAATGAAAGAAAAAGACAGAAACCTAGGTGTCCGTTATGGTATATTTAATTTGTTCTACAGTAATTTCCCATAATGTTTTGGGACTAGTTGAGGTACTATTTGACGACTATTTTTTGATATAGCATTCATAAATGCTAAAGGTCGCCTTCTCATTCCACATTTTAACAACTCGGGAGTTCGATATCACCATTCCTATAAGAGCAATCGTGTAACTTTGTACAGTGAGTGCGCTATTTATGCACTATTTTGTATGTTAAGTTCGTGTATAAGATGTTTGCGGTTTTTGCAAACGGTATGGGTACGGTGTACGCTACCGTAACGGTATCTCTATCGTACCACACCGTTTGCAAAAACGGCAAAGAATGGACAATATTTATTAAGGCACTATATATTTAACTTTTGCACTAATTATGCGCTATTTATGCTCCAAGGGCATAAAACGAACCGTGAATTTACCGTGTGTACACTACCATAACGGACACGAAACCTAGACACAGAGAGCATGGTTCTGAGCGTCACTATCAGCCACGACTCGTGACCACACTTTAGAGCAGACTGGCCCATTTTATTCGCCATCTCCACACAACACAACACAGCAACCCATTTATGTGAGGGACAGCTATGCCTAGTCTCCCTTTCCTTTCCTGAGCGAAACAAAGAGAAGGAGATCGATGCCTAGCTCAGTCACTTTCCTATTGATACACTATTACTGTTGGAAATGTGGATTACAAAAACGGTCAATTGGCTGCTTTTATAATAGCGTCGTATCGCGTTGTGTTGTGTGGAAGTGAGGGGCATAGCTATAATATAGCTTATAGCTCTGTCCCTCACTTACGATACGCGCTATCATAGAAATAGCCAATGTTTCAACATTTTAGACTTACGATTAGACAAATAATGTCTGTGACTATAGAATAGGTTATTTTAATAATTACTCGTTTAACCTACAATTTATGTGTTTCATTTATACATACAAAACCATATTTTTTCCGTTGAACATTGAGCGCGGACGTGCAAAGCCGCGGACTAGAAATAGTTTACACATCTAGAATAACCTAACGATTTTTTGTAAAACAAACTAAATACCTGCTATCTACTTTAACTATGTCGCTATAGTGCGTTTCAGATAACTTTAACTTTGTATGTACTGACAAATACTGAGACACAAATCTGCCAAAGTTCACCAAAACAAAGGGCAATATTCGGATGCAGATTCAAAAAATAAGAACGGCAAGTAGGTATTCCTCAGAACATAAGTCCGAACTACCTTTGAAGATATCGGATGATTTCGATAAAACCAAGGATTTAGATAAAACCAAGCAACGTACTCCGAAAATTCTGAATGGTCACTTAAATAGTGCTCTGTTAGAAAAAATCGAGCCCGAAATTTGTAATGTTTGTTTGTAATTTGTACGTACACATTCTGCTTGTCTGACAGTTGTAAACACCAACACCTACCACTTATGTGCTGTCGGATTTCGTGCTGTCAGTTATGTTCGCTAGATCAGAATTGACACCTTAAGAACTAACTTGTTGTTCACGTGGTTTGCTAGATGGCGCTGTCTGTTGGATTATGGACTGCGGCGGCGGGAGCGGGCGGGGAGAGTACGCGCTCGTCAAGTAGGTTAGGTTCTACAGCATAAAAAGTAACAAGGTGCTTGACGGGTGTCAGTCTTAGCGCTGGTTTCTGAATTGAGAAAATTACTGTGAATATTTAAGTATTAAGTCAGAAGTCTTTGCGGATGTCACAAAAAAGAACGTGACACAACGCTTAGTGATTTTCTCTATAACGCCGGTTTCTGGCTAGCCTGTTAGTGAGGGGATATTGCTTAAAAGATCGATTAATCAAATGAATCGATGCACTCTTGAAACATTTGTGAATTGGATGCAGTTATTTTATTTATTTATTTCAATAAGAAACAAACAGTCCCATTCAAAAATATATGAGTATACAGACATGCTGATCAATTTCTAATTGTAGACTTACAGTTTCCTTAATTCTAAAATGACAAATAACAAAAGGTCAAATTGCACAAACCTTAACAAACAAGTTCAACACACTGACGACAGCAGACATGCAACAACACGAAATCTCACCCTGTTTATGATTATTTATAGAAAGATTGAAATTTGTATTATTATGTAGGTATCTATTTTTATTTTAAGTTAATTTAGAATTTTAATATTTAATAATAAAAAAGATGGTGTCAGCCAGACATCGGCAATAAGCTAAACTGGTGTCGGGTGCAAATAATAACAATTTATTATAAAAATTACTGAAATTCAGCTACTTATCCACAACCAAAAAGCTTTAGCTTTAATTGATTCTTATAGAAATTAATTGAAGTATTGAAAATATCTACGTCCAACAATTCATCGTTATATATATAGTTTACAACTTAGTCTTATGAAACTATTATTGGCGTAACAAGTTCTACTTCTTGGAATAACGGAAAGAGGTTTTTTCTTACAATTACGTTCCCATGTGCGAGGCACTCGAAAACAAAGTTTATGCAGTAACAAAGATGTATCAACATGGTTATTTATGATTTTATAAAGCAGAGTTGCATCAATGTAGTCACGGCGGTTAATACATTTCTTTTGTACTCTTCCTATACGGTCTTCGTGTAAGTTGTAGAGTGGATACCAGACTGAGCATGCGAACTCCAATTTTCTGCGTACATAACTATTATATAAAATTTTATACCTCAATACGTTTTTAAAAGGTTTACCTATGCACAATATAAAACCTAGCTGTTTGTAGGCTTGAGACTGCATGTTATCTATATGAGGGACAAAAGACAGTTTAGAATCCATGATAACACCTAGGTCACGGACTTGTGAGACACGATTTAAATCTTTATTACAGAGTCTATAGTTAAAATGAAGATTTTTTTCTTTTCCGACTAAAGCTGATCACGAAACATTTGTCAACATTTAAAAATAATTAATTTGACTCACAGAAATTTTCAAATATATTAAGGTCAGCTTGTAGGCACTGGCAATCACTTGAGCTACGAATTATTCTAAAAATTTTGGTATCATCAGCGTAAAGGAATAAATTTGAATGTGGTATGTTTTTAGATATATTATTAATATATAGAATGAATAGTAGGGGTCCCAAATGAGATCCTTGAGGTCCTCCTGAACTTGTATTGTGACGTATAACCTTTACAGACCACTGCTTGTGTGCGGTTTTCTATATAGGACTTAATCCAGCGGAACAAATCACCATGAATCCCAAGTTCCCAGAGCTTTGTAAGCAAGGTGTGATGACATATTTTGTCAAAAGCTTTGCCAAAATCTGTATAAATGGCATCAACCTGCATGTTATTGTCTAATGCTTCCAAAATAATTTCAATAAATGACAACAGATTTGTGTCAACACTACGCCCCCTATAAAAACCATGCTGGTTTGGTATTATATGACGTCGAACTGCAACTGATAACTGATCAGTGACAATGTTTTCCTGGATCTTGCCGAATCGGCACAGTTTAGAAATAGGTCTACATATTTCTATGTCCTGACTAATAGCCGCTTTTGGTGTTTGAGTAACAAGTGCACATTTCCATATACTCGGAACATAGCCTTCTCTAAAGGTTTTTGCGAAGAGAATTGCAATAGGTAGTATTTATGTTATTGAGATATTTATAGTTGAGGTCCCTAGTTAAGAAAATTGTGTCAATATCAGAAACTGAATCAGTATTCGAAGGCAAATTCCCTAGGTCGAAAGAGTTCATATCAATTTTCAAACACGGAATGAAAATGCTCATTGAACAAGTTGAAAATTTGTTCATCACTTGTGGCAGTAAAAGCTTTATATCGCATTATTTCAGGCAATCGACAGTTAGAGAACACGGAACTAATGTACGACCAGAAAAATGTGGGATGAGTAGTAATTTTTAATTCAGTGTATTGTATATATTGTTTATAACACTCATTTTCGCATCTAAAAGCCTTTGCTCTAAAATACTTAAAACTATCACGATCTATCGGATTATTGTACGTGTTCCAAAGTTTATGATACTTACGCTTTTGGTTTAAGAGCCTCCTGAGCGCCCTGGTGTACCATGGTGTACCTGGTGGTGTACCATGGTGTACCTGGTGGTGTACCATGGTGTACCTGGTGGTGTACCATGGTGGCTGGAGCTAGACGATCGAAGCGGACGACGAGGAACAAACCTTTCAATTAAGACTTTTAAGATATCATAAAAAATTAACATACAGTCTTCCAAAGAGAGTCCTTCGAAAACACTGTGCCAATCTACCTTCGCTAATTCTTTATTTATATCCCTGAAATTTGCGTCACGATAACAGTAAACTAAAGTTTTTGCGGGTTTCAGTGTAGGCATACAAGACAGACTTAACTCAATTTCTAAGGCCTTGTGATGCGGGTCTTCAGACGTCAATGGGGAATCACAAGAAATCACGGAGCAATTATTTCCACAAAAAATCAAATCCAATACTCGTTATTTACATTTAAAATATTGCTATATTGTTTTAAGCCCGAAAAGGCTAAAAATTCAAAAAGTGTTTGAACCGAGTAACTATTACTAATGCTAACCGGAGATTTAAATGACAAATCATCGTGCCACTGAGCCTCAGATATTTTGAAATCCCCAGCTAATAAAAAAGTATCATTTGGGTTTTCAATTATAAGTTGACTACAAATGTATAAAAATCACACAGAGTATCCCTATATAAAGAACCATGAGGAATATAGATACAACATATATTAAGAAAGTCATTTGTACTACTGTTTTGCGATAAAGGTATGGAGATCCAAATACACTCGGAGGAAGCGGGCGGAGGGCAAGGCCACTCGCGGCGCATGCGCTGGTATGTGCGCTGCACCGCCACCGCCAGCCCGTCCCCGCGCTCCGCACCGCTCTCCGTCGTCCTGTCACTGCGAAAAACAACATATCTATCGTTGAAGTATTCTCCATCATGGAAATGAGGCGTTAACCAGGTTTCCGTTAAACAAATGAATTCGTAATCCGATTGAGATACTTGTGAATAAAAATAGTGCTCTGTTAGAAAAAATCGAGCCCGAAATTTGTAATGTTTGTTTGTAATTTGTACGTACACACATTCTGCTTGTCTGACAGTTTGTCAACACCAACACCTACCACATAAGTGCTGTCGGATTTCGTGCTGTCAGTTATGTTCGCTAGTTCAGAATTGACGCCTTCAGAACTACACCCGACTTGTTGTTCACGTGGTTCGCTTGATGGCGCTGTCTGTTGGATTATGGACAGCGGCGGCGGGTGATAATTTCGTCCGGCGGGGTCAAGTAGGTTAGGTTCTGCAGTATAAAAAAGTAACAAGGTGCTTGACGGGTGTTAGTCTAAGCGCCGGTTTCTGAATTTAGAAAATTACTAAACTGATGTTTTATTCCGTAGAATTCTGACAGCTATAATTTTTTGACATGCCGGATATTACAAACCTTTTTGGCCGGGCACATTTTTCAATTTCAATACAAGTCTGAACATCTGAGTCTATACATTTTATTTGTTAGTGAATATATCCATTTTATTAAGTGCGGCGCTCGTAATTAAAAGAGGATTTACGGCGAGTGATAATTACGTCCCTTTTCATCACAAACAGTAAAAAACTACAAGTAAAGAAAACATATTTTCATTAAAATCTCTAATCATCATCAATACTAATATCACTTTCACCATCATCATCATGACATGAATTATTAAAGAGTCTGCGACTTCATCAATCACATTGTCGAGGATGACGATTTGATTGATACACCACGAGGACGTTTCTTTGTGGGAGACAGAAAGTCTGTCTCTTGTGCTCTGTCAGATGGGGCTGCTTCCCGGGAAGGGCCAGGCTGTGGCTCCATAACGTTTATAAAAATCAACGAACAATCACAACACGAAAAGTCAACAAGAAAAACTTAACAGAAAAACAGAAACTTAACTAATTTAACAAGATAATAACAACAAATAGCAGCAAACACCGAGAAGACATGAGCGCATTGGTATATCTTTGCTGAAATCTACCAATAAAATTTGTTCGCCATATACTTCGTAGCGTAGAATCACGTTCCAAATGTTAGGTAATTCTGCATCCATCTGACAAAGCAGGTCTTTTGAGTGCACACTTTTAAATTATTCGCTGTGGGGCTGTGAAGTGTTAAGTGTAAAGTAGTGTGGAGCGCGGGAATCACAAGAAATCACGGTGCAATTATTTCCACAAAAAATCTAATCCAATACTCGTTATATACATTTAAAATATTGCTATATTGTTTTAAGCCCGAAAAGGCTAAAAATTCAAAAAGTGTTTGAACCGAGTAACTATTACTAATGCTAACCGGAGATTTAAATGAAGAATCATCGTACCACTGAGCCTCAGATATATTAAAATCCCCGTTTAATAAGAAAGTATCATTTGGGTTTTCAATTATAAGTTGACTACAAATGTCAAAAAATCAGACAGAGTATCCCTATATAAAGAACCATGTGGAATATAGATACAACATATATTAAGAAAGTCATTTGTACTACTGTTTTGCGATAAAGGTATGGAGATCCAAATACACTCGGAGGAAGCGGGCGGAGGGCAAGGCCACTCGCCGCGCATGCGCTGGTATGTGCGCTGCACCGCCACCGCCACCGCCACCCCGCCCCCGCGCTCCGCACCGCTGTCCGTCGTCCTGTCACTGCGAAAAAAAAACATATCTATCGTTGAAGTATTCTCCATCATGGAAATGAGGCGTTAACCAGGTTTCCGTTAAACAAATGAATTCGTAATCCGATTGAGATACTTGTGAATAAAAATCATGAGATTTAGTGCGTAGTCCTCGCACATTCTGGTAATATCCATACAGTGTTTTAATCATTTTGAATAAAAAATGTACATGTATGCATACCTATATAATATAAGAACGAGATGGTTTGGAAATGTTTATAAAATAACTATGTATACTCTTGCCGGGTGCACTTCCGAGCCCCCAAATACTTGTGAAGAGTTTATTATGTGTTGAAGAAATATTATTAAGTAGCGTGGTTAAAAAGCCTAAACGAGTTATAGCTTCATAACTCATAAGACTTGAAATGTACAAGATTGTGTTTGAGGTCCATATGTTATAAACATGTATCATTTGATGAACTATTCAAATTATTTTTTGATGGTTGTAAATAAAGGGGGATTTTATACAAAAACCTCTTGAAGATAGTTTTAACGGCTATTGTTAGTTTTAGTTGTGGATTCGTAGTTATTAAAATGAAAAGTGGATGACAAGTGCAACAAAGAAAGCAATTTAGACAAAACCATGTAATGCAACCAAATTCTCTCACAAATGGATAAGTTAGCCAACAAAGGAGTCATTTAATTTTGTTGAAGTCAATTTTTTTTGTAATGACAATAACACTAGAAGTGTCACTTTTCCTAGCTAAAATCTTACCATCCCGAATCCATAAGTGGGCGATCTTATGCTCCTTCTTTAGTTCACGGGCACGCTTCAGCAGCAGCTTGTTTTCGGAAGTAAGTTGATCGCTCAGATAAATATTGACTGCGGGGCCATCGAAGCCAATGCTGGAGGTTGTGAGTCCTAGAGCTTCTGTCAGCAGTACGAGCTAGAGCTCGTACTGCTGACAGTAGCTCGTCCTTGTCAATACGGCGAATGAACTTCACCACCACTGCCGGTGGCTGGGCTTGCGATGACTGATCTGGCCCGACAAAGAAACGATGCACCCGGTGAACACTATCGACACAGCTCACATCCAAGTTTAAGCCCGCTGCCCCGATTATGGCGCTAAGAATGGTCATTAAGTTTTCACCTCTTTTTAGGGAATACCTGAAATTTCAATGTTATTCATTCTCCAAATCTGCTGGTGGATGTCATTATCCCTTTGTAGTTTATTAATAATGATATTAGTGGCATCAAGATCAGATTGCAGTTTATTCATAGATCCAGACTGCTGTTCCACTTCAATAAAGTTGTCCTCTATGTTGGAAAAATGGGAATCCATATGATTCCATTTATTGTTCAGATCGTGAACTCCGGTCGAACAAGCTTGCATATTTAACTTGAGGGTAGTAATGTCCGAGTACACAGTGGTGAAATCCGCTCGGAATGCCTTTATTTCCTAAAGAACATCTGCTATTCCTGGGTCAGTCCAATTAGCAGCACTGGAAGAATCGGAGCCAAAGTTTGATTTCGAGGATGAACTTGAATTTCTACACTTGGGACAACGCCACGCCGCTTTCTTCTCGGTTGACATCTTGCGATGAGTACTTTCAGCAAGTCCACAGCAGCTGAAATGTAGGGATCCATTGCAATTACTGCATAAGACTCCATCGATCACTATTTTATTACATTTCTTGCAGTTACAGTCCACCTTCGACATAGTTGCGAAACACTAAAACATATTTGAACCTTAAGTTGAGTCACTATGAACTATATTTGAACGCCACAAAGCTAACCGTACAGAAGCAAAAAAATGTTGATTATTTGCTTAGCACACGCGTCACGCGCCTGCACAGAACCGGTCGCTCGCGGAAATAAGCGCGGGGAAAATAAGGATTATGGGGTTAATCTGGCTCAACACAAACCTTACTGTTGTGACGGGTGAGCGGCTCCTACACCCAGGTGTGGCGGGGAACAGCTCCCCGTAGTCGGCGAAATGGGGAACAGCCCCTCGTAGCTCAGCTCGGTTCACACGTAGACGTTGCTCGGCCTAGCAATTGTCCTATACTCTCGACTCAATGTATATGTGTATTCAGGGACCTGTCTAGGGATCCTATCTAAGGTAAAACCATCACTTCAATATCTATGACACAATCATTTATTTATTTACACTTAACCAATAACAACACTAGGCGTTTAGTGCGCCGCACTAGGCCCTAAATTATACGGTGGTAAGGTACGCAGGTACCGACTGTAGATAAGGGGTCCCGGAAGGGCTACAGGGCAACCGAGCCCTAATACGCACTCGATCAAGTACAGGGTTATTCATTAACTCCGACCATTTGTCGGGATATCCCTGATGGGGACTACAGAACTATCGAGTTCTAGAAATGTTGAATACGCATTTTTACATATACCATATTAAAGGGCCTTAGGGCATGCGGGCCCTTGATGGACGCGGCTTGAACGGAGGAGGGGGATCGTTGTGCACTCGGCTTGCCGGACCACTAACGCGGACATGGGTGAGGGTAGGGGGAGTCGTCGTGCACTCGGCTAGCCGAACCACTGACGGGAGATGACGGCGGCCGGAGCTTCCACCGCCTTGCCTTGACTCAATCAGGTATTCTTCTCACGCACCCATTCTGGGGCGTGGGGAGTCAGGGTCAGATCATCGGATCTCTTCCTGAAGAAGCGCCTCTGTCCACTCCTATGGACAGGTCATCGGGGGGCCCTCGCGGGCGGTGGAGATCTTCTCACTTGTGGTGTTCCATTGGGTGATCGCCGGCTAGGCAACCAGGTCGCGTGGCAGGCGGCGGCGGTCGGGCGGGCGCGCGTGGTACGGTGCCATGTCGCGGATATGCAGGTGTTGAGACACATCCGCACTCGCGAACATGCCCTTCGGCAGCCTCTGGACAAACTGGTCCACGGATTCCCATCTGAGGTCCCTCTGGATCGTCGCTTTCCTCACGTAGCGGGGGGCGCCGACGATGGTACGCAGAGAGAGGTTCTCTTGGGCTTGGAGTCTCCGTTTGTTCGTCTCCGTGCACAGGGCCGCGTAGGTGAGGCGGGATCTCACGTACCACTTGTAGATCCCGAGCTTCGCCCTCAGAGGGAGGCTGGAGGATGCCTTGACTGAGCCGTGCGCGAGCTTATAAGGCGGCCGTCATCATCGAAGTCATCTCACGCACCCCTTCTGGGGCGTGGGGAGTCGGGGTCAGGTCGACGGACCTCTTCCCGAAGAATCGCCTCTGTCCACTCCTGTGGACAGGTCATCGGATGGCCCCTGCGGGCGGTGGTCTTCATGTGGCGCTGGTGTGCAGTGGGTGATCGCCGGCTAGGCAACCAGGTCGCGTGGCAGGCGGCGGCGGTCGGGCGGGCGCGCGTGGTGCGGCGCCAGTTCGGCGATGTGCGGGTGTTGTGACGCATCCGCACGCGCGAACATTCCCTTCGCCAGCCTCTGGACAAACTGGTCCACGGTTTCCCATCTTAGGTCCCTCTGGATTGTCGCGTTCCTCACGTAGCGGGGGGCTCCGACGATGGTACGCAGAGAGAGGTTCTCTTGGGCTCGGAGTCTCCGTTTGTTCGTCTCCGAGCACAGGGCGTACCATGCCGGAGCCGCGTAGGTGAGGCGGGATCTCACGTAGGTCTTGTAGATCCCGAGCTTCGCCCTCAGAGGGAGGCTGGAGCCGAAAAGTGGACGCAGCTTGGCGCGTGCCACCTTGACCTGGCTGACTACGTTGTCGACGTGTTGCTTCATGGTGAGCCGGCGATCAATGGTCACTCCCAGGTACTTCACCTGCGAAGACCACTCGATGTGCTGTCCCTGGAGCTGGAGCGATGGTGGAAGGAGACTCTGGCCTGTGATGAACGCCTGCGTTTTACCAACATTGACGGACAGTCGCCACTTGGCGAGCCAGTCGGGCAAGATGTCCAGGGTGCGCTGTAGTTTGGTAGCAGCGTGCGGAGCCTGGAACGACGGCGCATAGTAGGCTGCGTCGTCTGCGAAGAGTGCCAGCTGGGCACCCGGCCCGACGGGGATGTCGTCCGTGTATCGGGCGTAGCAGACGGGAGACAGGCAAGAGCCCTGGGGGACGCCGGCTGCAATGGGATGTTCCTCGGAGACGGCGTCTTCCACCATCACTCGGAAGCGGCGATTCTTCAGGAAAGAGGCGATTGTCTTGACCGTTCTTCTTGGGGCAAGGGACGTCGACAGCTTGTACAGCAACCCCTCATGCCATACTCTGTCGAACGCCTTCTCCATATCCAGAAGTACTGCGACAGTGTATTCTTTTTTGTTCAAACAAACCGTCATGTCATTCAGTACTCTGGTGAGCTGAAGCGTCGTAGAATGCTCGGGCCTGAAGCCGAACTGTTCCGGGCGCGGCTGGATGTGGGGCAGTAACTTCGCTAGCAGGAGCTTCTCAAACACCTTTGAGATGGTGCTCAGTAGGGTGATCAGCCGATAGCTCTCAAGCAGCTTGGTGTCCTTGCCCGGCTTGGGCAACATGATAACCAAGCCCTCCTTCCACTGGGTTGGAAAGTGACCCGTGCGCAAGATGCCGTTAAACAGGCGCGTAACGGCCGCCACAGTGCGTGGAGGCAAATGTAACAGCGCCGTGTTGGGTATTCGGTCTGCGCCCGGGGCTTTCCTGGGCTTGGTACGTCGGAATGCACGCACGATCTGGCCGGGCGTGACGACGATGGGGTCCTCTTCGGGAGCTATCGGCGTGGCGAAGTACTCTCGCAGGTGTCTCTCGACTGCTGCGACGTGCTCCACATCATCCGTTGGGTTCGGCTTGAACTGCTTCTCGAGGCATTCGGCGAAGATCTCCGCACGGTCTTGGGCTCGGAATCTTGGTAGGCCGTCGCTGCCCAGGATTGGTCGAACAGGAGCAGGAGTGGTCGACAAAGCCCGGCACAGGCGATGCACGGAGGGAACGTGGTCGCCTATGGACTCGACGTGGCGTTCCCAAGATTCTTCGGCGTGGAGATGAAGTTGGCGCTTCTGCTCTGCCGTCATGGCGTTGAGCCTGGTCTTCATCGGGGGGCAGCGGGTTTGCTGCCACTGCTTCCGGAGAGCGCGCTTATCGCAGATGAGTGCGCGTAGCTCAGCAGGAAGAGGAGAGGGCTTCCCCCCGCGAGCTACGGTGTGCGATGATAGGTCGAGCGCGTCTCGGATCTGGGTGGTTAGCAGCGATGCCAGGCGGTCAACGTCTTCCAGCTGGTTGACGAGGAAACTGGTGGAAGGTTGGTCAAGGGCGGCGGTGAAGGCGCCCCACTGGTAGCAGCGACGTGATGCTGGCGGAGATACCCGGGTGGGCAGATCCGCCAGGACGAGAAGAACAGGCCTGTGGTCCGAAGGGAGGTCAGGGAGAACCTCCTGGCTCGGTGGTGTCCGGAGACCTCTGACGACCACGACGTCGATGATGTCCCATCCGGCCCGCGTGTCGAATTGGGTGGGCTCCTCGGGACCGATGACGTCGTAGTTGTGGCTCACAGAGTCGGCATGGATGGCGCGTCCAGCTGGGCACACACTGGTGGAGATCCAGGCGGTGTGCTTGGCGTTGAGGTCGCCGGCGACAAGTGTCGGGTGCGGCGACTGTAGCAGCCCCCGTAGCTCGGCGGTGCGGATTGGTGTACTGGGGAGCTTGTAGGCGGCGTAGAGTCGCAGCACCTGGCCGGCGACCTGGAGGTCGACGCCCAAAGCATACAGGGATGAATACTCCTGGGCGTCGACGAGCTGGTGGACGATCTTCCTGCCGAGGCGGCCGTCTCGGAGTGGGGGCCGTGGTGTCGCGACATTGTCGCTGCTCGATGACGCGGCGGCCGGGCGGCGCGGTGGGGTCGGGCGCCTGCGGGGTGCGGTTGCGGCGGGGCGGGGCGCATGCGCGCAGTGTGTTGTACTGGCGGTGTGCGGCCGGTGTGTGGCGACATGGCTCCTTGTCGTCACACTGTCAATAATTTTGTAATAGGCATGATGACAACAAGTAAATTTCATTGAAATAATTTGTGTGTATATTATTACAAAATTCCTAATTCTAAAACTCTGATTCTTTTCATAATTAAAAGCAAGATGAATATAATAATCGATAAAATAAAATCGCTAAATACGGCAATCCGGCATGAAATGTTGAACGCCAATCAGAGCGCATGACGTCACGTTAGAGTTCTTTCTCTTTGTTTACATTTGAATTACTTAAGATAATAAACACTCGCTCGCTTTTTTATACGCCGTTATTGTTTTGTTATTAACTTCAATTTCTTTTGTGTAAATTGATTGCGCTAAATTGAGTCATGGAACAAGGATTTACAAAGGCTTCCAGCGCAAATTTACCAAGAATCGACTTGATAATGCTAGGAACGTTTCTGGCATCAAACAAAGACTTCTGTTCAGCAGAATTTAGAAATGTTAAAACTTCCATGTAAGTATTGTGTATTAAACAGTTAATTAATTATTTAAACCATAAAAATAATTCGTTGAAAGCATAGCTATTGTACCTATTTCAGTATAACATTCAATATTACAATTTGAGGTTATGTTTATGTTAAATATTTCTTTTTGCAATTAAATATTTACCATTGCTTTAATTATTTCAGGTCTGCTAGGGCATCTTATGGTGATGATGCTGTAAGCTATGTTCAGGTCAAACGTGAAGGAAATTTGTGCACAATAAAAGCTAAAATCTGCCCAGAACATAAAGTGCATGCCAAGTTGTATGGAGTGTCTTTGGTAGTCGACGAACAAGAAGAAACAGTTAAGTCAGTAGAATGTCATGATTGTGTGGCTTCTCAAGGAGGCTGCAAACATGCCATGGCATTCATAATGTGGGTTCATCGCAGAAGTGAAGATCCATCTTGCACATCCATAGAATGCTATTGGAGGAAATCCAAACTTTCTAGAGTTGGGAGTACCCTTAAATACATAACTGCTACGGAATTATCTAAGGGTAGCCCTAGCTTACCATCTGATACCAAAGTATTCGAAGAGTTTGTAGAAGAAGGGAAGAGAAGAAGGTTAACCGACTGTGAATTAATGAAATACCAAAAGGACTATGTTTTTGATAGACTTCTAAGTCTATCAATGGACAATTTAGTGTTGAAATATAAAGAAAACTGTTGTAATAAATTTTTGGATAGTGTGATATTTTCTGATGCTGACATCAACAATGTAGAAGAAGAAACAAGGGAGCAACATAAAAGTAAACTTTGGTATGAATTAAGGTATGGCAGAGTGACCGCTTCAAGAGCATATGAATTCAGTAGGTGTAAAACCAGTGACGGCACTCTGATGGCAGTAATAATGGGTGGAAAAATTCCAGACACAACAGCTATGAAACGTGGTAGAATTTTGGAGGATGAAGTGAGGAAAACTGTAAGTGCCAACCTGGAAAAGAAAATTAGAAAATGTGGATTATTCTTATCTAAAAATTATCCCATGCTAGCGGGTTCACCTGATGGGATCTGTGAAAATAGTATAATAGAAATTAAGTGTCCTATGAGTCAAAAAACAGTTAAAGCATATGTAAAGAATGGGAAGCCAACCCAAAAGTTTTATGTGCAAATGCAACTTCAAATGTTACTAACAGGACATAAAAAAGGCTACTTCTATGTAGCTGACTGCAACTACAGTGCCAATAAGAAAGTAGATATAATGGAAATTATGTATGATGAAAAATATGTATCAGATTTTCTTAAGGTAATAGTCCCTTTGTGGAAGGATAATGTATATCCAGTGTTATATAAAAGTGTAATGTTATAAATAAAAACCAGTTTATGTAAAAATGTTTTTATTTGTAGGATAAACCTCTGATGATCTTCACACATTATATACTAATTTAGAACACTATATAAATATTCATTTACATTCACTTATATCGATGTTTTATGTTAGACTAGCTCATATTAAACAAACGAGTTTAAGCAAAGTAACAATGAACTTCCAAATAATACTGATTCTTTGTTTAATTATCTGCATAATACAATAACTTGCACTCAAAATTGTACAGTCAAACAGGATTTCAGAAACTGAATCTAACATTATTCTGAAACTGAACTGACATATATTCTTGATCAAGCTGATTGATTTGATCTTACAAGATTCTTTGATCAAACAAACATGTATATTTATTTGATCAAAGAATCTTGTAAGTTAATCAATCCACAGGCAATGGTTATAACATCATCTAGCAATTTGACTAAATTAACATTTACACATGCATGCGGCTTTAACATACAGAATTCACGTAGGCGTCTAATCACTCTCTCCACATGAATCCTTAAGCTTGCAATTTGTTTTGTTCCCTTGCCTCATGTTTTGATAGCTTTGTACCAGTTGCAACACTTGGAGGTCGTACTAAGTTCACTCCCTGTTTTCTTAAATATTGTTGTACATGTTTGAAACCTCTGTCAGCCATCACACGCATACCTGGTTGCAAACACTTTATAAAATCACAAGATTCGACCGACAATGTGTCAGTAATTCTTCCTCCATATCCTGGAGAAATATAATTGATTAGTCCATTAGGAGTACAAGACACAAGATACTTTATCATATTAGCTTTTTTGTATTCTGACCAGGAGAGAGCCTGGTTCACTGCTTTTGAAGGCTTTTCTATCTCAATTTCTAAGCAGTCTATAATACAAGTTGCATTGTAATATTTATGCCTAAAGGCCATAGGCAATTTTTTTCTTATGGAATCTTTATCTAAGACAACAAGAAAAGGTCGCATCAAACTAGCTATTAGTGGTATATTTTTCAGAAATATCTTGCTGGCATATGTCGGATCAATAGAAAAATCATCAGAAAGCTCTCTGAAACTACTATTTAATTTAATTTTTTTCAAGCACATTATTATATGGTGTGTGGGAATATTTAACTTTTTTTCAATTAAATCTATAAGGTAGTAACAACTGTTAGGAACTCCAATGTAAGACCGTGGGTTCTTTTTTATTTTCTGCAATGTATATGCCAAGATTCTTGATGCCTCTTGTTTCTTATCGTCTTCAATTAATTCACTGCAGTCTGAAGACGATTTAATTTTTAAAGATGTCACTGATGGTGATTCACTATGTGCTACAGATGGTGTGTATGAAATATCACTGTCAGAATCTGCCTGAAATCCTATTTTCTTGGAACATTTTTGTATGGTGGATGTGGATGGCTTGGTACTTGTGATTTTAAATGGTGAAGTAAAAGCAGAATGACAAAAGGGTTTCGATGGTGAAGTCATCTGATCTACTGATTTTATTTCTGTTTGAACAGCTTTACTTCTGAACTTATTTGTTATATACACTTGAATGGATTGATTTACCATCTTAGGTGCATCTTTTGTAGTACTTTCCTGCATGGCTGATGTTCCGGGGGTTGGGTCTTCAAGCTGTAGCTGTTCTGTTGCAACAGAACAAGTTGTAGTTGTTTTATTTTGTAATTCTTGCTCAGCTTCTGCAACGACTTCTCTTCTTTGCTTTTTCGCACTATATTTCCTTTCGTTTGAGTCGGAAGTTCGTTTTCTTCTGTCAGGTTGGCATTCAAATTTTGAGGGAAAGCACCCAGGTTTCATGCGAATCTGCGACACTGACCCCATCACATGATACTCCATGTAGTTTGCCATATAATTTGGTAACTGAAAATGAAATAAAATACCTTTTCAATTCAATTCAATTTCTTATAAGGTGGCTTCCATCGGTTTGATGATTCTGCCAATGTCAAGTTTCAGAAATTAAACTCGGTCCAAATCACAGGGTTTCCGGTATCTAGAATAAACAGGTACATAAATAGATACATAAATATTAAATTATGTTAGTTTAGTTTTAGACTACAACAAATACAACTATGTAGAGTTAAAGTTTGATGTTATTTACATTAATGAAATTGCACAAGATTTGGATGAATGGAGAATTGACACATGATAATAGGGTTTTCAAATTGGTAGGCCTAGGAATGAACGGCGGAAGATAATTGGACAAAGAAAATTTAAGATTGCGGCATTCAAAAAAGATGTGGTCAGCAGAACCCTCCGCAAGACCACACTCACAAAGGGAGTTGTCCCTGACCTTTATTTTAGCAAGATGCACCGGAGTGCAGGCATGACCCAAACGGAGTCGACAAATCGTAGAGATGGTGCGTTTATCCGCGACACGGTATTTGAAAAACCAGGGTTTCGGCGGGACTGAATTCTGGATATCTCCATAATATCTACCTTTGACCTGACGGCTATCTTGCCAGGAATCGTTCCAGGATTTATAAAGATGGGTTTTTGATTAAGTACATATATCTGAGCTGAAATTATGAAAATGTTCAGGACCGCCCAGGGCTTACTAGTAACAAACTTTTGGTTACTGGTGAATAAATAATAGCTCATTCATTGAGGATTTGATTACAATAAGTAACAGTGAGTAAGAGAATCATAACCTCCAAAAAGTTTGTATATCAATGTTTACTTCTTCCCACAAAATTAGCTTATAATCAATTTAGCAACAAAATTCTACAAAATAAAAAAGGAAATACTTACGTCAAAGTGATCTTCACAAAAATAAAGCTGTGTAGTGGGTAATATTCCTTCGAAATCACGTCTTGCAAGTTCAAGCCACTTCTTTCTTAATTTCTTATCGAAAGGAACGAAAATAAATAACTTCTCAGGAGTTTTTATAGACGTATTAGTACACAGAGGGACGGAACACCACCTATATGCTTTCGAAGTCATGTTTTTAATGTAAAAACTAGTAAAATGTCCAAATTAAATATGAATTAGATAATGTTTACATATACCGAATGTTCCTTGTACTCTAAAGTGACGTAAGCAAGCGACGCCATGACACTGACGCGTTTTGGTGCAAATTTTAAATTTATGAATCAAAAATTATTTTTTAAGTACTAAACCTAAATTTTCCGCAGAAATATTATGTTTATTATAATTCATATATATTTCCAAATATTATAGAACAGTTTCTCAAAATTTGTCATCATGCCTATTACTTATACTTGATTATTAATTAAAATATTTTTTATTGTAATATTTGTATTATTTCAGCACAACCAATTTTTAAAAAGATCTATCAATCAATCTGTAGGAGTTTCTACGCCCTTCTCTCCCACAGTGGTCCAATGTAGAGAAGTGGCAAAAAAATACGATTGCTAAGTATATGTAACTATCTACAGTAATAAAGACATTTGATTGATTGATTGATGGCAGCAAATTTGGATAGATTTTGAGAATGTCAATGTTTTCCAATTCCGATTCTTTCCTATTGTCTTGGTTACGTCCATAGTACTCCATAGTGTTTAAAAAGTGGATTTTATGAAGTTTTAGGTTATTTAGTGAGTTTAGACTACTGAACTTTTAAACATTTACCGCCTTATTCATAAACGTCTAATAAAACTATTTTAACTAAAATGCCGTTATAATTAGTTTGTCTTTGTCTGTCACTTTGAAATTTGTGTTTGTGAGAAAAGGACAAAGCACATTTCACGGTTTATAATTTCTTTATTGCACACAAATTATATTAAAAAAAGAGTTAAATAAAATAGTGTACAAAGGCGAGCTTATCTCTAATAAGAGATCTCTTCCAGCAAACCAGGTAAAAGTGGGAAATGTTGATTGCTGAGCAGGGGTAGACCTATGTGTACAACAATAAGACGAAATAAATGAGTACTTGTATAAATATTAATAAATCAAATAAAATATATAATTACTATAATTCTAAACTAAATACTTAAAATATAATACTAACTACTATTATATATAAATACTTACATATATACTACCTGTGATTCTAAAGAGAGGGGTAATGCTTCTTCACGCGGCTTTTAAATATATTGAGAGTAGAGTAGAGTCCCTGAAGGTGCCAGGGAGTGCATTCCACAACCGAATGGCCCGGAGTCTAAACCCGTGCACATAGGACGCCTTGTTATGCTGTGGAGTTGTGAGCGTAGAAAATGCGTGAGTTCTCCGAGGCCTGCTGGAAGGGAGAAATTGAAAACTGTCTCGTAGGAAAGTTGAATAGCGTGGATTCCGTAAAATGTTGTAGAGGAAATTGAGAATGTGAGAATCCCGGCCAAGACGGATCGGCAGCCACTTTAACTCCTTGCGATGCTGTGATATATGGTCGTATTTGCGCAGCCCGAAGATAAACCGAATCCCGAGATTTTGAAGTCGTTCGAGTTTGTTCAGTAGTTCTTCGTTAGCACTGACCCAGCATACATCAGCATAGTCGATGAGGGGTAGAAGGAGAGACTGAGCGCGAGTGATTTTGGTCTGTCGAGGCAAAAAGTACTGAAGTCTCCTGAGAGAGTGAAAAGTCGCAAATACTCTGCGACTGACCTCATTGACATGCGAAGACCAGGACAGCTGGTTGTCAAAGATAAGACCCATATTTTTAGCTTTATCGCTATATACGATTGTGGTACCATTAAAAGTGACAGGTAGAATGGGCTGTTGCTGTAACAAGTTAAGAGAATGTCTGGTACCTATAATCATGGCCTGGGACTTGCTCGGGTTGACCAGTAGTCCGAAAGATGAAGCTCAGCTTCTCACCCCCTCCAGATCAGCGTTCAGTGCCGCCACAGCAGAGTTTACATCATTATGAGAGAAATGGCGATAAATCTGGAGATCATCACTATAAAGATATCCGAGATGGAGTTTATGAAAATCGAGAATAGAATAGGAGAAAGAATACCACCTTGAGGGACCCCTGAAAGGAGGTCACACCATAGCAGAGAAGGAAGAGACATCCAGGGATCTGAGAAGCTCAACGAGAATGTCGAAATCTACGCTGTTGAAGGCACTACTGAAATCAAGTAAAGCCAACACGGAAAGCTGTTTGCGGTACATGGCTAGCTTAATGTCATCCATGACAGCAGAGCCGTGACGGTGCTATGACCCGGTCGGAATCCTGACTGGGACGTATTTCGCAGATTGTTTGAGGAGAGGTAATAGGAAAGCTGGTTATGGACAATGGTCTCAAGGACTTTGGAGAGAATGGGCAAGATTGAAATGGGACGGTACTCTTTGAAAGAGGTGGGACTAGAGGTTTTGGGTAGTGGGATGACTAGTGCTTTTTCCACACTGTGCTTTTTTCACACACATATATATAATGTAGGTCATGGCGACCCAACTAGTCAACCCATACGGCTGGGAGATTGTGCAACCGAAACGCAAAGCGACTTCCACAAGTAAAGGGTTTTGTCTAAGAGTGTGCCTAGCTGTGGAGAAAGTAATGCTTGCAGCAATGGAGCATTCTGCATCGTATCTGTGCAGAGATCTGATTCGAGCTGAGAAACCACTGAACCAGTCTGAACAATCAGGTCATCGCGAGTGACCTTACACATGAACTCGTCCCAAGAACGCTGACTACAGCCTTTCCCCCCCCGCCTCCTCCGCAAATGGGATGAGAAACCCGTCACCATGAAGACCCTCAACACCTTAGTAAGAAGCCAAAAAGGCTGAAAACTCAGGGCTTTGTATGCGCCGCACTCCAAAACCCCCATTCCTGACGGGCAGCGCAGCCTGCATTCACTGAGACGAGGGCACATTAATGATGCACTCCAGTAAATCCTTTAAAAAAGCATCATAACTCAAGGTTGCCTACCTAAGCAATCAAACCGCTGCAGTCCGAAATTAATAAGTTAGTCTAGGCAAAGAAATATATTGATTAAATAATTGTTTAAATTTAAGTGTAGAGCTGTATTATATGCTGTTTGAATGCCGCGGGGATTCCAATCTTTGTCTGAATAATTCCCATCGGGAAAATTCGGGCCTCAAAATTTTTGAAATCCACCCTGCTGACATGGACAATCCCCGGTACAACTGAATGTATATCGGCACACAATTTCTGCGTCGATTGCCCAGAAAAAGAGCACTTCTGAGTATTCAGACTAAACCCGAAATCCTCCAAAACCACCTCTTGACTACCGCCGAGCGTGCCATAATTCAGATATCACACATTCAGCGGGGAGCGCAGAGAGGCCACAACTTCCTGAATCGCCAAGCTGAAAAGAAAAGGACCCAAAGAATCACCCTGCTGTATACCACCCCGAAAAAAACAATTAATTGGATCACTATAGCACTGATTCAGGAAAGGGTAGAAATTCGGACAAAAAGACAACACCCTCCTCTAGATGACATGCCGCTCAACAGAATTAATGGCGTATATTACATCCACTATAACAATGATGTCATCCGAGGTGTCCCTACTAATGGCAAAAGACCGGGTGGCATGAATAGCAGCCTCACAACCAAGAGCTATTATACCAAATCCTAACTGCACAAGTTGTAGCTTGGAAGTCATAATATCCCTGGCTACACCACAGCACATTTTCCCCAACCGACGGCGAATTACGCTGCCCACGGCCATTGGACGAATGCCCCCGTCATATATAGTATGTGCCAGTATCATTTATTAAACGCACTCCAGGACATCCGATAGCAGCACATCGCAGTGCAACCACCACCATCGCCCCACTGCAGCCTTAGCAGCCTCGTCATGGACCAACAGGACGACAGCGCTACCTTCCCTCCGGAGCTTCCCACTAACTGCCATTGCGGTTAGAGTTCCACCGAATGCGCCCACTTCAGCGAGTCTAATCCGGTCTAACCTGAGGTCTCACTAGGTGGGGAAGTCTGCATAGATAGAAAAGGACAGCAGCAACGCATGAGAAATCCCATCAAGGATGCCTAAACCCTCGCGTGGGTATACACGGAAGAAAACGCGGTCGAACCCCGCCGTTATATTCGTGCGTGACAAACGAACGGACAAGCTGCATGACATGAGGGGGAAGGTGATGTGCCCACCATCGTTGACCGCGGGCCCCCCCGCCCGCCACGCAGCCCCCGCCGACGACGCCGCCGCAGCACCCGTTGCCCCCGGTACACCAACCGTCGAGAGAGGCCGTAAAAAAACCACGACCTGAAAAGCACTGTGACCTATGTCGGCCAACACTTCTTCAGGTGATACAGCTGATGCAACCACAAACAACTCGAAGAAAATGGCACAAGCTATGGCGAAGAGTCTACGTTTCCCTCGCGTCTACGAGAGGGCAACTTTAGCCGCCACCATCAGCCGCCGCACCATGGCACCCTTTGCAGACGAGCGAGGGCAGTCACAAGGTCCAGAAGACTATCGCCCTCTCCCACATCGCCCCCACAAGGGAACCTGCCTGGCAATCCCAGGGCGACGCATTGGACATCTTGCCACCACAAGGCTCACCGCTGAGCTATGCCGGTGCCGCGTAACTACCGTCTGCGGTGCCCGCGCCATCCACCAATCAAACTAACACCAACACTGCAGCCACAAAGCCGAAGGAAAACATCCCAGGAAGGGCGGAAAACTTCCCCAGGCTTAAGAGTCTAGGCTACGCCCCTACCGCGCGCCCCTTCGGAAAAGGAGTGCATTAATCCGCAGAGTCCCGACGTGTTCCCGGCTGTAATCCGGTGCCTAGATGAGGCGGCCCGCAGCGACGGAACCATCTCCTGGTTCTGTTACTCCCTCGAAGCTGACCGCCCAACGAAGATCGCCATCCACGGACTTGTGTGGTACCTTCTCCCCCTTCTCCCCGCTATCACCACACCAGAGAAGGTAGCCGGCGCCCTGGCTGGCATTGGCTATCAGACGCAGCAGGTGCGCCAAATCCCGGGTCGGATGGGCAGCCCTGGATGCCTCTTTTTCGCCCTGCTGGCTGAGAAGCAGACCCCGGGGAGTCTCCAGGGCCTCTTACGAGACGAAGGTGCTTCTGTGCATGCCGGTCTGGCGAAGGGGCCTCAGCCAATTTCTTACGCCCACCGCACTGCGTACGCTATGTGCCCAGACCTAAGACCAACCCAGAGCCTTCCGCGGCCCCTCGGAACACACTGTCACCGGAGCCAAAGCGAGCCGTCGTGCCCACCCTAGCGAAGCCGCACGCACCACCACCGACCCGAGTCATGCCCACCACAGCACCTGACGACTTCAAAGCTGCGTTGTTGGTAACCCTGTCGATGATCAACGCAGCATTCCAGGCGAGCGTGGATGGGCACGATCTTCTACGGGCACTGCTGCGTGGCCTCACAGTGCCAGCCGCAAATTGCGTGATTTCCGACACGGCCTTTGACAAATAGGGGCCATCAAGATCCGGGGGGCAATTAACCCACCCCGAGTTTAAGCCGCGGGCATAAGGCCTAGCCTTGACCCAACCAAGGAGATCAATCTTCTTGCGGGAAACCACTTCTTAATTTCACGTTTCATTGACAAGATTTTACAATAATTATCTGCCTACGAACAAGTGAATCAAGCAGCTGTAGCTTCGAGCCCTTACATTGAACAAAGATCATGTGTTTTCCTTTATCGAGCTAGACGCCACCCAGCTGTTCGAGTTTTTCATTAAGCCAGTTTTATTCACGTTAAGTGTTATCGTGTGATCTCTGTGTGTGGAATAATGGTGGAATAATGGTCTGTCCTTGTCGTCAAGAATTGACGCCGGCCTAAAAGATTGCTGGCGTTTTCTTATTCCGTTATTTCATCTGAAGTCAAAGGCCAGACGTTGGAAGCGATCTGGGTATGTATTTGGTGTTTATATTCCGTGGTGGCATTTTGTCGTGTCAGCGTTATTGTGGTACTTATCATTATTTCTTATTTGTAGCTTTTTTTGGTGGTGGAGAGCTGCGCATCAAGCCATAACCAAAATATTTGAAAACGACACCGCGGACGTGTAGTCCTCGCCAAGGCGTGCTTTGGAGCGTACGTGAACGAGAAAGTTGGACGCCGGCTTCAGGAAATCCCATATTTTTGACCCAAACCATATTTTAGTTTATTTGAACTGTCGTATGTATATTAATTTAAATTTTGTTATTTAGCGCGGCTTCTCTCTTTGGACGACATTCAATCTTTGAACAGGATATGTCGTCTGTTTATCATTATTTCCATCTAAAGTTAAAGATATTTTCGGCATACTTATTGGGCAATCATTCATATAACCCCTCATCCATTCCATACGCACTTCATATCCTCCTCATACAATCATTCCATTTTCACGTCGAGTTTGGTCAAAGTGCACATACAGCGTCAAAAGCGCGTTACGAAGAAATTGATTTCGTTTTAAACGAACGAGCAAATTCAGTATTCTTTTGCAACATAGACAAGTTCAGTTTGTTATTTTTTTCTGGTTTAATTTTCGGTCCTGGACACCGTGTCCGATACACGGTTGTCATTCATTATTTTGTTATAAACTCTTGTTTTTTTTTATTAAAATATAATATAATACGTGTTTTGTCAGTGAATGAATGTTTTTACTTAAATATCACTACAAATTTGGCCCAGTGCAGCTATGGTACTACTGAACATGAATTAGTCGCTGTACTTGAGTCCATCAAACACTTTCGAGGATATCTCGATGGGATGAAATTTAAAATAATCACAGATCACATCGCACTTAAATGGCTGACCACACTCGATAATCCTTCTGGACGTTTGGCTCGGTGGGCCACTGTTATTTCCCAATACAATTATGAGATTGAGCATAGGAAGGGTGCTTTAAACGTGGTTCCCGATGCTTTATCGCGCGCACAGGTTGGGTTGATTTCGTTCACGCGTAGCGCGGTACCATGCGGCGATCCATGGTTTGAACGTGTGTGTTTCGTGGCGTGTGTGAAGCTCCTCAGATGTTCACTGCGTATGCGTTGCGTGACGGTGTGTTGATGCGCAGGATGACTATAGAGAATCCTTTGCCACCTAACCCGTGGCGTAATGACTTTTCAAACTTGAAAATCTGCCAACTGCCTCGCAATGTCCCGATACATATAGGGTCAATAGACCAGATCCCTGGCCTTAACGTGTGATCTCTGTGTAAAGGGCAGTTTTTTTGGAATTTTGGGCCACAGGAATAATGGTCTGGCCTTAAAGTCAAGAATTGACACCGGCCTAAAAGATTGCTGGCGTTTTCTTATTCCGTTATTTCATTTGAAGTCAAAGGCCAGACGTTGGAAGCGATCTGGGTATGTATTTGGTGTTTATATTCCGTGGTGGCATTTTGTCGTGTTGCGTTATTCTGGAACTTATCATTATTTCTTATTTATAGCTTTTGGTGGAGAGCTGCGCATCGAGCCATAACTTCATATTTGATACCGACACCGTGGACGCGTAGTCCTCGCCAAGGCGTGCTTTGGAGCGTACGTGAACGAGGAAGTTGGACGCCGGCTTCAGGAAATCACATATTTTTAACCCACACCATATTTTAGTTTATTTGAACTGTCGTATGTATATTAATTAAAATTTTGTTTCTTAGCGCGGCTGCTCTCTTTGGACGACATCTTTGAACAGGATATGTCGTCTGTTCATCATTATTTCCATCTAAATTCCTAAAGGCATTTGCACGCCACCGTTGAAGATATTTTCGGCATACTTATTGGGCAATCATTCATATAACCCCTCATCCATTCCATACGCACTTCATATCCTCCTCATACAATCATTCCATTTTTCACGTCCCAATTGAATCCGCACCGAAGTTAGTGATAGCACGACATGCTGCTAGTTTTCAGTCGCTATTATTATTTAAACACCTACCAGTGGTGCTTAAAACTTTAGTTACACACAGCAGCTTTAAACATAAACTTAAATTATACCTGTTACAAAAAGAGCCCCTACAGCATTGAAGAATTTATTAATTTAAAGTGAATTTAATAGTACCTTTTGACATACCTAATTATTATTATTTGTGATTACAATTTATAAATTAATTTTGACACTTTATGTACGGAGTCGAAAGAACAAATATTTATGGACATTCTACTTGTGACGGTTCTTTAGATTTAGTCTTTAGATTAGATTTAGTCTATGGTTAAGTATTAAATTAAGTACTTATTTAATCTATTTTTTTTAATTTTAATTTTCATCTTTATGTAGGTGTGTGTGTAGTATATGTACCTTTAGCCTATAATCTATAATAACCAATGTCTGTGTCCATCCTTAGTCCATCCCGTCTTTGAACCAACAAACACGTCTCTCACTACATCCCATAGGCCCATCCCTACATGGCGACCTTGCCAGGCCAGCCTGCCCTAAAAGGCAGTGCTGCGCCGAATGGCATATTTCGTGTAAAGTGAAATGAAAAGTTGGACTAAATGTGAAATAAAATGTGAAACGGACAAAAAGTGCTAAATTATACCTAAATAACTACAGTAAGAAAATTATACCTTTATATATTTTATTATATCTTTATATATAATAATACCAGTTTATTTATGTATATGTATACATAAATAAACTGTTAATAGATTCAATATATAAGGAACTACTTAAATAAATAAAATAATGGACTTTTAAATGAAGATTAAAATTACATAAAAAATATATATCTACAAAATAAGACCGCAAAATAAAACTAGAACCAAAAGCAGAACCAGTGACCAAATTAAAAACCAAATTACCTAAAAACCCAAATTATAAAGAGGATTCCTGCCGGGTGCCGGGTGATCTGTGCAAGCTTAGATGACGTGTGACGCAGGGCGCAGGGCGAATTGTACGCTGTACAATGTACGGGTCCGATGAGGAGCAGCTGGGGGATGTGTCCTGGAGCGAGCTGCAGCACCAAGGCGATGAATAGGAACGACAGGTACAGGTATATTTTTTTTTGTTTGTTTAGTGATTTTCGTAAGATATTTAATTAGTTTTTTGTGACGGTTGAGTAGTTAACAATTACTGTCATAATCGTTTATTTGTAAATGTAAAAAAATAATGAACGAGTAGAAATTTAATATTTAAGAATTTAAAATTGTTTTGTATTTGTGTGCTTTACTACCCCGAATATGGTGTAACTTAAACACTTCAGATTAATTTGTAAAGGGTTGACGTCAAGAACTATATTATTTTTAAATGATTTCATTAACGTATGAGAGTATGAATATCATATTTGAATAAAAGTAGAGAAAGAAGAGAGAGAGAGAGAAAGAGAAGAAAGTTCTTTGCGTGAAAGTTGATAAAATTATTAATTATTTGACAAAAGTGATGATGAATGATAGAATAGATTTTGGAAGGCGACGAGAATAATAATAATAATAATACCTTGGACACTATTTACACACATTGATCTAGCCCCAAACTAGGATTCCCTGTATCGATATAGCAAGTGATATTTCATTTTAAAAGATGAATAAAAAGAAGTATTATGATTATGTACATGAAAGGGTGATGATGGCGATGATGAATGTGGGATGAATTAGTAAAAGAGATGTGACGTGTGATGATTTGTGTGATTATACCTATCTATAATACGCAAAATATACATAAAAGTTCATTTTTAGGGTTCCGTACCCGAAGTGTTCCAAACGGGACCCTATTACTAAGACTTCGCTGTCCGTCCGTCCGTCCGTCCGTCCGTCCGTCCGTCCGTCCGTCCGTCCGTCCGTCCGTCTGTCACCAGGCTGTATCTCAAGAACCTAGCTAGCTAGAGAGTTGAAATTTTCACAGATTATGTATTTCTGTTGCCGCTATAACAACAAATACTAAAAAACAGGATAAAATAAATATTTAAGGGGGCTCCCATACAACAATACCACATACAAACTTATGGATGCACCTGGTTACGTACATGGAGTGTGAAAGTAACCGCACCAATAACTTTGTAAACAATATTTTGCTGTGTAAAATCCAAACTATTCACTCCACACCATCGCTTCCATTGAACGGTGGTACGGAACCCTTCGTGCGCAATTTAGACTTGTACTTGACCGGTTTTTGTTATTGTTTGTTATCTCTAAACCATTCATCAGTAAATTATCTATTTTTCTTCATTTAAGTAACTAAAACACAAATATTCTAGGTAAATTTTAGAAGTCATAATTTGTCATTAAGTATTACTAATAGAGTATTATAGAAAAATATTCAGTTCCAGTTATAACCAAATGTGTAGAATTCAAACCAGTGATGCATGTAACGCGATGCAATACAATACAGATAACAACAGAAAACCAAATTAGGAGACCCCCTACAAATTGCTTAGAAGTTGCCAAATTAGGAGACCACCTTTCTAGGCGATCTCCTAACATTTCTGTTTTAGAATTTGCCAAATTAGGAGACCATCGAGAATTTTTTTAGAAGTTCTGACGAGAATGTATCGTAACGATACCTAGCAGCTCTAATTACAGCGGCACTACTGTAAAAGTAATGATGATATTCTAATATAATTCTCAAAAAACTCAAAACTCAAAACGTTTATTCTGTAAATAGGCCACAAGGGCACTTTCACATGTCATTTCATTTCATTTTTTACAGAACATTTGGTATTATTATTTTATCAGAAAAAAAAGTACTTAATTATTGTTTCTGAGAGATGTAAAGAGTCTCAAATGTCATAATAAAATAATTAAAATATAAATAACAGAGATGTATAGTCTCTTTAGTGAATAATACAATGATGATAGGAGATGTAAATGGTCCCCACAGTCAAGAGTTGTATAATTAAATTAATCTTTGGAGGTGTAAAAGGCCTCCAAGTGTCCAGTAAAAGAAACTCTGGCAGTGAGGATGCTCACAATTAATTAGAACAATTCAGTCCCAAGCATTTTTATCGTCTATGTACTCTTTAATACTGTAGTAAGCTTTAGAAATAAGCCTTTGCTTGATGTATTTCTTGAACTTATTAATTGATAGATCTGTCAAAGTGCTTGGGAGTTTATTGTAAAATCTTACACAATTACCCTTGAACGAGTTTTTTATTTTATGGAGCCGAGTAGTGGGCACTGCAAGTTTGTCCTTGTTTCTAGTATTAAAGTTATGTATATCACAGTTTCTTCGAAAGTTAACAATGTTCTTATGGACATACATAATATTCTCGTAAATATATTGACTATGGACTGTCAATATATTTACTTCTTTAAACTTATTTCTAAGAGAATCTCTATTATTCATTTTATAAATCGCACGAACAGCCCGCTTCTGCAGCACAAAAATAGTATTTATGTCAGCAGCACTGCCCCAGAGCAGAATACCGTAGGACATAATACTATGAAAATAACTAAAATAAACTAATCTGGCTGTTTTTAAATCTGTCAAGTGACGGATTTTCCTGCATGCAAAAGCTGCAGAGCTCAGTCTGTTCGATAGCTTATCAATATGTGGACCCCATTGGAGTTTGGAATCCAACTTTATACCTAGAAACACTGTGCTGGTTACCAGTTCCAATTCCTCATTTTTAATTGTTATACATGTCTGATTATTTTTAACGTTAGTAGTAAGAAACTTAACACATTTAGTCTTTTTCTCATTTAATAGCAAATTATTAACATTAAACCAATTTACCACTCTTGATATGGTATTGTTCACGTGATCATCATTAGCGTGTTGGTTTCGCTTTGTTTTAAAAATAAGTGAGGTGTCATCAGCAAACAGTACCATATCATGACAGTCCCTTCCTAGATAGGGTAAGTCGTTTATATAGATGAGGAATAGGAAGGGTCCCAATATTGAGCCCTGTGGCACGCCCAAAGAAACCAATGATCCTGGTGATCGTTCTCCGTTTACGTCTACCCTTTGATATTCTATCTAATGATATTCTAATAATAACTCGAGACAACTTTATTAGAAACCGTATTTGGTGATGGATGTTGTTCGAGATTAGGGTTCAGCAGAGGAATGAAGTATCGAACCGTATGTTAAAATAGAGCATGATAGTGAGTGAAAATAGAGTGTGATGTTTAAAATAATGGCGATGGCGTGTAAGATATAAATAGATAAGATGAATGATGTACTTTTAGAAGAACCAATAATATTTTCATTTTTATTTCAGCATTTTGAAAAAAAATCAGATTAGTTACAGTATCAGTTTATAGTAACATGCAAAATGCCTGTTAAAAAAAAATTTAGAACTACGGAACCACAATTTCATTCTTACAATATAAGTTTGCTACAAGCAGTGCACAGTATTACTGCAGTGAAACACTTTGCGATAAATAAAGTTAACTATAGAATTATAGTCTGACCAACAAATGTGGTCACTTCGAAATTAATTGCTATTTTTTTAAGTTTTTTAAAAATTAGAACAAGATAGATAATAGGATGTTTACGAATTTTCAGTTTAAGATCGAAATAAAGAGATTTTTTTGCTTGGAAATTAAATTAGTTGTAGTCATGAAGTCAGTTTAGATAGAAAGTGGAACTTTATTGTCATAACTTTTTTATCGGATTTTATTGTTTACCCTGTTTCGATTTAAGGCTATTTTGTAAAATTTTGGAATATCAATTCATAGTATGAATGGCAGATGAAGAATTTATAAGATAAACAAAGGAGCTACTTGTATGAATGAACGTGTGAATAAAGGATGTTATAAGGATTATTTTTTTTATGGAAGAAAGATTGATGAATACAAAGTAAATAGAATGGGTATGTTTGTATGACTGTAGTTATCCAGTACCTAATGTAGAATGAAATATGATATGATGATGATAAGTTTAATTAGTAACTGATATTTTGGAAAAAAATTGCGGTTTGAGGATGTTTGATCAGAACAGTAAGTATTATTTAAAGGGAAGATTTATTTAAATATGAGTATGGCATCTCGCCTAGCTCCCGCTCCCCTAAGCAAGTAAGTTAAGTAAAAGAGTGTAGGTGTAAGTTTATAAGATATCTCAGCATATTGATTTTATGGCAGTGTTTAAGGCGAAGACGAGATATTGAATTACTTACTACAAAGGACAGTTGTATTATTGTCTAGTAAAAGAATGTTGGTATTGTTTAGAAAGAAATGTAAATAAGTATGTGATTGTTCCTAGTAACAATGTAAGAGAATGGAAAGTCGATCAGTACTGACTCATGGCCACTGAGAAAGTAAGTTAGCTAGGAATACTTCGTTTGGTAAGATTTCGATATACAGGGTGACATTTAATTAGTTGACCATATTTTGGGGAATAATAGTACCCATCAATATGAACAACTTTCGCCTAGAAACATACGGTCGCAAATGAAAAAAACATTTCGTCCCTAAGTACATTGACCCGATCAGCTGATTACAAGTAATCTGGGAATCCCAAAAGATTTTTTCGTTTGTGTTTCGACCATATGTTTCTTGGGGAAAGTTGTTCATAATGATGGGTATTATCATTCCCCAAAATATGGTCAGCTCATTAAATGTCACATTGTATAGTTGGTCTGATCATCCGACCTGTTGCAGAGATTCTTAAAATCGAAGGATTCGTTTGGATTGAGTTTAAGTTATGTTTTAGTATGATACGTGACTATTGGCGTGTCCAATATGTTACTGTATAATCATCAAAGTCAAAAGATACAAGGTACAAGGCACGAATCCTTCCTCTTCGATCATCATGTGGACGAGTTTCCTTCGTGAGAAAGTTGGATATCGATGACCTAATAAGCTCGCGAGCAGGCTCAGGCAGGTAGACCTGGAGCCAGGTACTAGTAGTCTATGTATTTAAGTATTGTTATAAAAATTACTATATGAAATAAATACCAATTTGTATAAAAAGTACCTATAAAAGTGCACTCACTATATGTGAATAATAAATATGGATCCGGATCCCGTTAATTAAAGTACCTATATGAAGTGATAAGGAGATTATAATAAAGACTTTGATTGAAAGAGATTGTTTATGAGATGACAGTATATTTTGTTAGATTTTGAAATGATGGTTATGTTATTATAATATGTTTATGTAGGGTATGTTTTAGGTGAGATATTGTAGTTTTTTATGAAAAGGACATAACTGAGATATGACAAACATAAAAATGGTATTTACTAGATATATGGAAAAAAAAAGAAGTTTGAATAAAACATAGACAAAGAGTTATAAAGAAAGTCAAAGGTTATAAAGTTATAATTTTCTTGTTAAATTTTGAGAGTATGTAGTAAATTAGGAGTATTGTTTTTGTTATTGAGAGCATGTACTTAAGTAGAGAGGAAAGTCTGTTTTTGTTGTCTGGTATGCAAGTAAGAAAATGAATGAGTTAAAATATTGCTGAAAGAGAAAGCAAAAATAAATGAATGTTATTGTCGCCAACCCTACCCTGCCCCATACTACCTACTACAAATTCTTTTTTACCAACAGTTTGTGTTTAGTATTTGTGTCTTTTTTATCGGCGTAGGTTTTAATTATTAACCTATCATGTATCTTTACTTTTAGAATGGTGGATTATAAACCACATTATACCCATAGTAATAGTAAACAACCTCTGTATGGTTACTTTTTATATTATTAACAATAAACATATATCGTTTTCATACCTATATTTTTGCAATGGCGGTGTAGTTTAAAAAACATTTGAAAATGCAAAGATAATTATTTTAATTAAAATTATATTTGACAAGTTGTCATTGTTTATGTTAAAAAATATATTAATAAATTTGAAAATTAAAATAAAGATTTTTAGTTATACTTCACTACTGTTGATGTTTTGGATATGTTTTTATTTCAGTATTTTTTTGTATAAGTAGTTATCAGTTATCAGATGAAGAGTTATCAGATGGTTAAAATGTTAAAATGAAATGTAAGATGTTTTGCAAAGTTTGTTGATGTTGATGATGTTATTCGATTGGCATAAATAACAGCATATTATTTAAAAGTAGTATATTTGAAATTAAAAGATAAAAAAGTCAGATTGGATTGTATAGGTTATTTATTTTAAAAAATAAGATACAAAATTTTTTCTTTCAAAAAAAAGGTGGAAAGTGTAGTGTGTCACCACCTTTAGCCTATACGTCTCTATAATAACCAATGTCTGTGTCCATCATTAGTCAATAAACGCCCATCTTTGAACCAACAAACACGTCTCTCACTACATCCCATAGGCCCATCCCTAAATTTAATTTTTAATTTAAAATTTTATCTGTGGCATTTTATTGTTATTCAATGTGCTATATTTCATTTGATTGATGATTAATTTATTCATTTTAAATTTAATTTCATTTTTGTAATTTCACACAATCTTTGCATTATTTTTTAATAAAATCCTTATGACTATGACTTAGACATCTTTATTGGTTTACTTTCCAAATCAGAGTGAATGTGGTAATTGGTATTCCACAGTACTTATGTCGCAGTCAGTGTGACATGCTACAGTGAAATGTACAATTAGTTATTTATACACTTCAATTTAACACTGTGCTATAATAACATTATCGAATCTCAATAATTATAGCAGTCGGGTTTTCATATGGCTCCGTGGTCTAATGGGTTTCACGCTTGCTTCTCACCCAGCACGTTCGAAACCTGACCATGTACCAATGAGATAATTATTTTTTCTTAAGTACATAAAGGTGGGTCCAGACTCCAGACATGTTCTTTTGTCCGTATCGTATCAGCGTCGCGATCCCAGAACGCTAGTTTGGACGCCCGTCCGGTACGGAACGGTGGTACGGCGCGATCGATCGCAGCCGATCCATCTCGAGTCGGATTTTCGCCCCGTTCAAAGGCGATACGATACGGTGCGCGCGCGCCAGTTTGGATGTGATCGCAGCATGTAGAGGCCAGTGTCCTCACCTTATGATATTTTCCCCAGATATAGGGGATTTTTTCTCATTTAGGGATTTTTTGGGGGATAAAATTCTTCACGGGTTTTTTAGGGAAAAAAAATAAGATATATCAGATAATAGTCTATTCTCGAACTATGATGCTTATTGATTGTTTGGATACTCTGAATATGAATTACAAGCAGGTTTAAGAATCTCCTGTAGCCAAATATCGCAAAGTTACTTATTCTTTCTTGTACCGAAATCGATTTTCTGTATGTGGTATCCCCCTTTTTAATGTTTTGGACCAATTCAATTAATCAAGTTCTCGAAGTCGCTTGTTGAGACGCGAGTGAAGTTTTTGTATTTTCCACTTGTGCCTTAAAATTTTAAATCTCTCATCAAAGCTCTTGCGCTTCTTATTGTTTAAATAGAGATAAAAATATTAGGGATGCAACCGATACGATACCGATACCGATACATCGGCGATATTTCGGGTTTGCCGATATATCGGCATCGGCGATATTTTTATGGCCGATACAACGATACATTTAAAATTTCGCGCTTTAAAAATGTAATGTAAACGCGCGTTTTTTCTCGTATAATTAGTTGCAAACGAGGCACGTTAAACATGCAATACAATGTAAACGCGCGCGTTGTTTCGTCTTTTTCGTTGCAAACGAGGCACGAACGAACTATGCCCGGGGAAACCCCGCGCTCTATTCAGTGTTTTGTATCGCCCGCCTCGCACATAATATTATATTATTGTCATATTTCGCTAGGTTAACTGTTGTCGCGCGTGGTATATTATTAACTATAACTAGTCGTTTGAGTCAGATAAAGTAAATTAGTAGGCATGTCAACTTCAAAGCTCAAAAGTTCTACTATATGGAATCATTTTGAAATTTCGACAATTGATAAATCCAAAGCAATATGTTTGTATTGTAAAGAAAAAGTGTCCCGTGGCATCATTTCTAAAAGTTATAACACATCAAACTTGTGGATCCACATGAAGAGGCACCATCCAAGTGAATTGCACACCGCTTCAACGTCGAAAACGACTACCCAGAAAACAAAGTCTGACGATGACAATGGCCCACAACCTAAGAAACAAGCCACTCTGGAGGAGATTATCGATAAGAAATTACTTTATAGCGACGACGATATTCGGGCAAAAGATATTACTCGCACTATTGCAGAGGAAATATGTGTAGACAT
The DNA here is from genome assembly GCA_949825045.1 of Argyresthia goedartella. Classification (NCBI taxonomy): domain Eukaryota; kingdom Metazoa; phylum Arthropoda; class Insecta; order Lepidoptera; family Argyresthiidae; genus Argyresthia; species Argyresthia goedartella. The sequence goes on along the minus strand of OX463832.1, from coordinate 9,122,066 downwards.
GGAGCCGTTTGATCTGGTGAACAAAATAGGATTCCAAAGATTAATAAAAAAGCTAAGGCCAAATTATAAAATGGTTTCGCGGCCCCATGTTACTGAAAAAGTCATACCAGAAATTTATCAGGCAGTTTAAGCTAAAGTACTAGAGCTGTTAAAAGAGCTGCCGCATATTGTGATAACATCTGACATATGGACAAGTGACTCTTCTTCGCAATCTAATGATTTTATTAGCGTGACAGCTCATGGAATCAATGCAAATTTTGAATACAAAAATTACTGGCTTGAGGTTATGCCATTCGATGGAGCTCAGCATTCAGGTATAAACATAGCAAGTAATCTTAACAAGGCTTTTCAAGATTGGAGTATACAAGACCGAGTTCGAGCAGTAGTTACCGACAACGCCGCAAATATGGTTGTCGCTATTAGAGAAGTTCAAAAAACCTACGATGTTGTACCTGTCAAATGTTTGGCTCACTCATTGCAACTGGTTATCAAAGCCGGCCTCTTTAATGATGACAAAGTGAATGAAATGATTACCAAAGCAAGGTCTATCATTGGACATTTCAGTCATTCCACAAGCAGCAGTAAGGTTTTAAAAGAAATGCAGAATGCACATAATATTCCCAATCATGTCCTTATCCAGGACATATCTACACGCTAGGATCGACACTAGTGGCATTAAGGCGTTTACTGGAACAACGAGTTGCAGTACAAGCTTGTCTGCCTCGTGTAAAATGCAAAGTAGAACTTACGACTGAAGAATGGGTAATGATGGAGAAAGTGGTGAACATTTTGCGATACTTCGAAGAGGCTACAAAGTCAATAAGCAAAGCCACTGCTACGTTATCTGACGCCATTCCGTTAATTAACAGTCTTCGAAAATTATTACAAAACTTAAGAAGTCCGTCGACAGAAAGGGAAAATTCATCGCAAAAATTAGCAGCTGACTTGTTATTGGCTCTTAATGAAAAGTTTTATGATTTGGAAAAAGAAGAAACGTATTGCTTAGCCACAATGCTTGATCCTCGTTACAAAGCACGAATATTTCAATTACAGTCTACTATTAATACGGCAAAAACGCGCCTTGTTCACTTACTTGAGCTTAATCTAGCATCAGACACGGTCACACCTACATGCAGTACTGTAAGTTCTGAGATGCCTACGCGTGGCGGGCTTTGGAGCGTTTGTGAGAATATTATCAGAGAGTCCGAGGAAGATGAGCCCCTGTCTACTCTGAGCTGTAATTCTCTCAAAGAAGAAGTCGAGAGATACCTAAGGTCTCCTAATATAGCGAGAGATGCAGATCCTTTCGCTTTCTGGCGCAATGACGTCTTATACCCAAACTTGAAAAAAATGGCGCAGAAGTATTTTAGTTTCCAAATGAGTTCTGTCGCATCTGAGAGACTATTTTCCACCTCAGGTCTCATTCAAACAGACTTGCGAAATCGCCTTTCTCCGTCAAACTTAAGAATACTTTGTTTTTTAAACAAAAATCTGATGAATGTTAATTTTAATTACTAAAACTGCATCAACCTGTGTATATTTTTGTATTACCTAATAAAAATAATGACTTGACTTGTGTTTTATCTATTTTACCTTCATTTTTTTTATTAAATAGGCGTATCGGTATCGGTATCCGTATCGGCGATATTTTTATAAGCCTATCGGTATCGGTATCGTATCGGCAAAAAGGCGTATCGTTGCATCCCTAAAAAATATCTCTATTTAAACAATAAGAAGCGCAAGAAATCGCTATATTCTCACACACTCCCTCAGTCGACGACATGGTCAGACGACACTTGATACAGAAATGAACATGTGATGATCGCAGCAAACGGAGCGACGTTCGGAGGTACGGGCTTGACGTTACGGAGATATGGGCACTTTTATTTCGCGTTCAGTTTTTTATCGCAACGCTGATCGATGATACGATACGGACAAAAGAACATGTCTGGACCCACCTTTATCGGTGACCGTGTTCTAGCAAGAAAGTACGATTTAGACAGATTCTGAGTATGCACATATTTAATGTGTTGTTAGATATAAATGTGACAGAAATTTCAGAATTTGTTTGTACACGGGGGCTGAAATATTTCACAAAAACACTTCCTGCTAGAATCACGTTTCTACACGCGATCCTAGCAAGCAAGTGTGAAATCGAAAGATTTAGTGTGTCGTGAGTGGTAAATGTGACCAAAAAGCCAATTTTGTGTGTCCAAGGGATTCAGAGATCTTCCATTTCCTGCTAGCATCACGATTGACCAAACGCTGGTTTGAGAAACTTACTGAATACACAAATCTTGCCAGCTACATAAATAGTCAGCTACATAATTGCCAGCTACATAATTTGTGTGGAATTACTTTTTTCGACACGTCTTACTCAATACTATCGCTACACCGAATTGTAAAAGCCTAAGATAAGCCATTTTACCAAAACAACAACTTTTGTAAAGAATTTGAGCGAAAATATTTGGACCCCAAAATAAACAGGATGTTGTATGTTTACAACAAATTTTTTACTACTAGCATTTAATGATGTGTTGCATTTAGTGGGTAATTATTAACTTTTAAAACCAAAAAGTCGTAGAAATACAGTTATTTTTTGAAAATTGAAATTTCGAAAATAATACGACCAAATTAACGTCATGGTCCAAAAGCGTCCGTGCAGTACTTGAGACATACCATCCTCATTGTGTAGCGTTATATGCGGTACAATGATGTGGAAAACTTGTTAGTGGGTAAATGTTAAGAAGATCCCCAAATAACTTCCCAAAATGAAACTCACCTAAGTAGCTAAGTACAAACAAACCATACGTACCACCAAGGCACAACAATTGTACACCTAAGGAATGTGCATGTCTACCTAACCATAATGGTAATAAATAATAACAGTGTATTGTTTAATTTAACCGCTTGTTGGAATAAACACTGAAAAAGTATTCTGTTTACAAGAATAAATTTACTACTAGCATTTAGTGTGTAATTATTAACTTTTAAAATCAATAAGTCGTAGAAACACAGTTCTGTTTTGAAAATTGAAATTTCGACAATCAAATTAAAGTCATGGTCCAAATGCGTCTGTGCAGTACTTGAGACATACCATCATCATTTTGCAGAGTTACGTTACTATGTAATAATGTAAAATGTACAGTGATCTGAAAAAGTACGAAGATTATTTTGAGTGTCATACAGTGGGTAAATTAACTAAGATAAAAATAATCTTACTAAACTAACCTAAGTAGCTAAGTGCAGTCTACCCAATAAACTATTCTATTCTAAGGTATATAATAACAAAAACAACATGTAACAACACGGCAAAAACAAAAAAAACACGGAAAATAAACATAAACGTAAATACATATAATTAAACAGCCTGGGTTGGGTCTAGAATCATTTGGCAGGACGAGAGGGGTAAAAGAGGTTAAATCTGGTAGAAGCAAGGTAATGCAAATTTATCGAGTTATTAATTAAAATAGTTTCTAACCTCAAATCAGATAAAAAGCGATAACGAAACGTACAAATGGGCATTTGAAGACTAAATGGTGGTGTAAAAACAGTCTGTGGTCTAAAATTTCAGGCAAAACCGATGAAACAGAACGTAAAAAAACTACGCCATTTGCGCCATGTGATAACATTCGTTTTCGTTCAATCCGTTTCTTCTAGAGTTTCGTTAATGTTTTGTTGCGTTTCGTTTTGGAATAGAAAATCCAGATCAGGGCATCACACTTCCTAGGCAGTCTTGCACCTAGACTCTACAGTGTTTTTCATGTGACGGAGGCGCGGAGGGACGCAGGGGACCACGCACTGCTGCGCACCGACTGAGACGGGGTGGCTGAGGCTGGTCGAATTGCCGACCAGCAAGCCGAGGCTGCGGAGGCATGCGTGAGTGCGGTGCAGTATGGGGGCATCCCCGCAGCCCCTAGTAGCCGGAGCTAAGGCGATTTCTAAATATTACTGCAAAATAGGTCACTTTCGTAGCGAAAATTATGTTAACAACCTCAAATACGAGGTTAAAAAGTTATTGACATCATACGACATTGATATAATATGCATATCTTAAATTAGCTCTCTTTCCATAGGTACCTATAGTAATAGTCATTGAAAATTTGCTGAACGTTATATTTATCTACTTGTATTTCAAGAGTTGTCTTGAGTAGGTAATTCAAGGTTAACACGAAATAATTAAAAAATAAGTAGGAATATAATGGGTCCGTGGTGCAGGAAATGCAGGTTCGAGTCCTGCCCAAGTACTAATGAGATAATTAATTTATCTTAAGTACAATATACGGACGGATGTTCTAACGGTGATGGAAAACATCGTGACCCTTAATTACTCCATAGCTGCGGCGATGGGCTAGCCCCCTGTCACGCAAAATGGAGTATTGAATAACTGGCTAAACGTGGTTACAATTGTGCCGCTGCCACCCCGTATGGGAAAGGCGCGACGCTATGTATGTATATAAGTGCAAATCCATAACCGGTGGTACTTTGCAAGTTGCAAGACAAACAATCAATTTGGGCTGCGGGCAGAATACTTTTTCAGTGTTTATTCCAACAAGCGGTTAAATTAGACAATACACTGTTATTATTTATTACCATTATGGTTAGGTAGGCATGTACTTAGCTACTTAGGCGAGTTTCATTTTGGAAAGTTATTTGCGGATCTTCTTATCATTTACCCACTAACAAGTTTTCCACATCATTGTACCGCACATAACGCTAAACAATGAGGATGGTATGTCTCAAGTACGGCACGGACGCTTTTGTACCATGACGTTAATTTGGTCGTATTATTGTCGAAATTTCAATTTTCAAAAAATAATTGTATTTCTACGACTTTTTGTTTTTAAAAGTTAATAATTACACACTAAATGCGAAACATTAAACGATAGTAGTAATTTTTTTGTTGTAAACATACAATACATCCTGCTTATTTTGGGGTTCAAATATTTTCGCTCAAATTCTTTACAAAAGTTGTTGTTTTCTTAGGCTTTTTCAATTCGGTGTACAAGTATTAAGTAAGACGTGTCGTTAGGTATATCTCGTTTAACTTGGCGTTGCTTTGTTAGGAAGATATTAAGCCATTTAAGTATTTTAAAGATTTACCAAAAACTCCCAAACGGTGTGATAATTGGAAAAAGTAAAGTAAAAAAGGCAAGATTTGTGTATTCAGTAAGTTTCTCAAACCAGCATTTGGTCAAACGTGATCCTAGCAGGAAATGGAATATCTCTGAAATTTTGTGTGTCCACGGGGGACACACAAAATTTCTTTCGATTTCACACTTTCTTGCTAGGATCGCGTGTCGAAAAGTGATTCTAGCAGGAAGTGTTTTTGTGAAATATTTCAGCCCCCGTGTACAAACAAATTCTGAAATTTCTGTCAAATTTATATAATAATAATAATAAAAATCGTTTATTGATAAATAAGCTTACAACTTTTCACAGTGTCTCTAGCCCCCATACTAGGATACCCTGCGTCGTCGTGGGGACTAGTCTCTTTCGCTTAATGTTTTTAAGTTATCTTATAATTATAAATTTAAATGAAGTTAAAAACAATAAATTGCATGCACAACACAGCTGATAAATTAAAATAGCTAGTACCTATCCAAGTTGATTTTTTTGTAGTAAGTAAAAGGCAACTAACCGAGTCTATATTTAACTAGCAAACTCATTAGTAATCGATACAATTAAAATCGAAGGATAAATAAAATAGTTAAAATGGTAAGATAGTAGGAATGAAATGTTTTGGGGATAGTAATCTACACAATCTACGGGAATTTTTGAAATGTGTTACCAAATAGTACATTTTCAGTGCTGTCATAATCAAGTTCCAGAAGCCAGATTCTTATTGTTTTTTGCAGTGATATCTCGTGAGATGTTGTAGTGTTTTAATTTTGTTAATTTTAGTGAAAAGAGAAGGGCCTGAAAATTAAAAAGTTCTCTGTGCGAATAACGTTCGGCAGAAAGGGACGTCCCACGAAGGAAATCTTATTGATCTACTTTGATTTCGAATAGAAAAAAGCGCCGTTTTATGGAAGCGCAACAAGGTCATCATGATAAATAGTTGTCGCACGCTTAGGAGTTTGCAGTCTTTGTATAGGTAACTCATTTGTAGGGTAGCGGAACGGTTTGTAATACGCGACCCGCAGTACCGTGCGTTGCGCTCGCTCAACGCGAATCATGTACGTGCCGGCGGCAGTACCCCAAGCAATAATGCAATACGAGAGAATTGACTGGCATAACGCATAATAGATCATTCGGACAGTTATTTCGTTTGCTACCATTCGAAGCCGTTCAAAGACGTAGATTAGTTTATTAACTCTTATACTTACATAGCGAGGTAATATGTTTTTTCCAATTAAAAAACTCATCTAGGTATACACCTAGATATTTAATGTGCTCAACTTTTTCGAGAACAGGACATACACACGTGCGACTAGGGTTGCTGCAATAGTGAAGAGTAATGTTTAGTGGAAATCTAGGTGCGGTTCGTTTCGAAATACTGAAGGTGAGGTACATAGTTTTTTGGGTGTTAAGCGTCAACAAATTTGACTGCAGCCATTCTGAAACTACGTTTAGGCTTGATGTAGCGGCCTGTTTAACTGATTCCCACTTTAGACCATGAAAAACCAATGCAGTGTCGTCAGCAAATGAATATATTTTGGTTTGCGGAAGCTCCATTGAGCAGAGACTATTTATGTAGACTAAAAATAGGGTAGGACCTAATACACTACCTTGGGGTATTCCAAATTTCGTTGAGGCAGTATCACTATAATGCTGATTTATTTTTACCTTCTGATGTCGGTTAGTAAGATAAGATCGGAACCATTCTAGCGCTTCTCCACGCACTCCTATTACGTTCAACTTTTCAAGCAGAATTGGCCGTAAAACAGTATCGAAGGCTTTGGCCAGATCCAGGAAGACGCCAGCACACCTTTGACCTTCATCTAGTTTTGAACAGACTTAGTTCGTCAGGTTCATCACAGCATCTTCAGTGGACCTACCGCTGCGAAATCCACACTGGTTCTCGGACAACAGCTGGAATTGTTCAAGATATGGTAGAAGCCTCTTATTTACAACTTTCTCGATAATCTTTGACACCCCACTAAGAAGTGAGATGGGCCTGTAATTGGCTGCTATTGTTGGGTCTCCAGCCTTGTGTATTGGACAGACATTTGCTATTTTGAGACAATCTGGCATTGTACTGGTCGAGAGGCTCAAGTTGCAGATAAATGCTAGAGGGGCTGCGAGGATATTATTACCCTTCCTCAGCAAATTGTTGGTAATGTTATCCCATCCCGGTGCCGATGTCTTCAGGCTATTTATGATTTTCCCGATTTCAATTTAATTGGTGGGGGTCATAAAAAATGAGTAAGGAGGACTTTGTTCATTATGATTAAGTTTTACTAGACCTGCGAGTTCTTCTTCAGTCTTATTCAAACTGCTCAGTATTTTGTTTGCAAGATTGTCCCCAATCGTGGAGAAGTAGTTATTGACCTGGTTAAGACAGTCGTTTGGATCGTTCGCGGAATTCAGTAAGTCTGTACTTCGGTTCTTGCTAGTTTTAAGGTCACACATACGTTTCACTACTTCCCAAGTTTGCTTGGATTTATAATGATATAATACACAGATTTATAATAAGTGTTTTTTAAATTTTGAAGTTTATTGTTGCAATAATTTCTATACTTCCTATATTTTTCCTGAAGGATGATGGATGCTGGGTGTTTCCTAGCCTTTATATGTAAGGTGTCTCTCTTTTTGATGCACTTTAGAAGCCCCGAGGTAATCCAAGGCTTGGAGATGACTTCACGACTACGCACGGTACATGTAACTTTGTGTTTATCCGTGACTTCATTTATTATTTTAATAAGGTCTGTTACCGCATTGGTGACGTTTGTACTTGCGTACAGAGTATCCCAGTTAAACGTAACCAAGTCACTAACCACTTTTTCTATGTCAACTTTAGTGAATTCAGTTTTGTTGTGCTTGTAGGTGTCAGAAGGGGATTTCTCAATTCCAATTAAAATTGTATCATGGTCTGTAACATTTGCTGGACATACAATGACACGTACGCTTCTTGTTTTGACCATGACATGATCCAAGCTTGATTCTCGCGTAGGAAAGCGATGACCTGGTAAGTACCCATTGTGTTGGGTAAGCTCAAGATAGTCTTCTGAGCGGCTGTCCGACGATCTAACACACTAAATATGTGCATACTCAGAATCTGTCTAAATCGTACTTTCTTGCTAGAATCACGGTCAGCTTTTATCGGACCTTCAGTGTTTCGGATGACACGTTAAGCTGTAGGTCCCGGCTGCTACCGCTACGTGGTAGTGGTCGTTAAACCCTCCATCAACCCGCACTGAGCCAGCGTGGCGGAGTATGGCTAAATCTTACTCGCATACTAAAGGCCCGTGTCCTTCGGTGGGGACATTAATCGGTTACTTTAATAGCCGGGTGTTTTTTTTATTACGTTCATGTTTGAACTGAGGAACTAATCTGCTCTTCTAGCTTTAACCATAACATAAACACTCTTGCGACATTTGCATTGCTTACCATCCGCTCTTCTTGTCAGCTTGCGGTGAGTCGCGGTGAGGGAATCCCCAAGTAAAGCAAAACACAGAAAATAAAGTCTCAACTTGTTTATTCTCTTAATTCGAGATTGCAGATTTTTTTTCATATCTTCAGAAAACTACACATTTACAACTTCACAGCTTGATGCAAAAGACATTCTCTTTTAGACTGGGAGTGAGAGATCACTCCCACCGGCTAGTGGACCAATTTTTACACAATACTTTGATACACAATTACATTTAGACAAATCGGCATTCCTACTAAAATTAACTTCAGTGGCGCCCTCACAGTAAAGCTGTTGGATGTTCCTTGCATCGCTCATGCTCACATTTTTGAAAGAATTTGAAATAAAAATTCAAATTAAAACATTTACACATAAAAATAATGTTGTACAAGATATTCTGTGAAATATTTTGTCTAAGTTTCATGTTACTTACGAGAATATATTGATATTTTTGTTGAAATTCTGAGGAAATTTAAGGTCTAAAATGTGTCACAGAGTACAATAACTGACTTTTACAATAAAATAAAACTAATTGTTGAAGAGTTTTGAACATTTTCTCATAAGAATACAAAATACACTTTTTCACTACTCACATGACTTCGGTAAGGCTACATTTTAAGGCCCTATTACACTGAGCACGTGCAAGAATCAGACAGTGTAAACGGGCCTTTATGAACAATTCTTATTATTCTACGTTTTTTCCGACATACTCAATAAGCGCTGTATATGCCTTATTGTGCAATTAAAAACAATAAATGATTTTTTTTTATCGGAAATGCAAAACGTAATTTTAAAAGCACATACATCACTTATAGGTTTATTTTTTTAACTGTTTCAGAGTTTTTTTGTTTTTTTTTTTGTAAATTTCTCAAGACAATCGTATCCCACTTAACACGAGAAGTATGTAACTTTGAAATTATTACCTGAGATCATTTTTTTCGGTTTTTATTTTTAATTTGTATTTTTTTTTTGTAATTTCTTGTTATTCGCTAGAAATAAAGAAGAAAATAAGAAGTAAGTATCAAATTCTATTAATTACTACACTAATACTCTAGGAAAAATAATAATGCCAAAATACTATAATAGATTTTAAAAACTCGAAATAGAGTTAGTCGATAGAAAATATATTAATTAATAATAATTGATATAGGTATTAATAACTAAATAAGTTACAGAAAGGTATATTTAAAAACATCGGTGGACATATAATTGTTTTTTTTTTGCACAAAACCATTCAACCATCGCAATGTGACTCAATTTCTTTAAAAAAAACTATTTGTTTATATATATACAGGAGCGAAACCTTAAATTCTACAAAATATGGAATATTTTAATTTTTTTTCATTATTTTCTCTTATAAAAATCATCACAGTAAGAAAGCTATGGACGCCGCACGGGGGCATCGTTTCTTCATAATCGCAAACGACATTTTTTATAAAAAATCTTCATCTACCCTTAAAATGTAAAAATTATAGTTTAATAAAGCTCTGTGTAGATATTACATTTTCGCTGCGTATAAAGAAACATTGCCCGCGCGAGACGGTTCTTAACTCAAACATACGCTATAAGGGGCCATCCATAAACACCGGTCGACTGCTAGAAAGATATTACTTTTTACAACTCTAGTTGTCTAAAAATATTGCAGTAAATAGCTAACGGATTTGACTGGAAAATTATACAAAAAAATAATAACACTTTCACTACTGACCAAGAATCTGAATGTTCATCCAAAACCGGAATTAACTATAAAATATAAGGATATAGGCCCCACTTATTATACTCCATTTACACTTAAATCCACAAAATATTATTCGAAGATCGGATTTTTTCCATCCAAACATTTCAATTTAGCAATTGCACATGTCTGTGTTGAATCCTCGTTACGGTTTGTTAAAAACATTTCAAATTTTTAAAAAAATAACCCGCCCCACTTCATGTAAATATTGTTAAAAAAATACCGCGAGCTGACCGCCAGCTACCCGCACGCCAGCAAGCAGGCGCGTTCGAGGAAATACAAAAATGGATCACGGAATTTTGACTGACATCTCAAAGTTGGGATCACAAATTATAGACTTTCCTAAAATCCAATTTTGTACAGGAGCGGCGAACTAGTAAGACTATTACCAAATGTGTATCTGGCCCATGGGCTTATTAATATTGTTTAGGCTAACACTGCACTAGATTTTTGAAAAGAGGAGTGCAGTTTGTGCCTTACGGTCTAAAGTAGCTATTCAAAACCCAAAAGCCCCTTATGAAACTCCAAAAATGAACAATAAAGGCAAGTCCGTAGCCAACCGCATCTGTAGCCGACATGACGCCGGCGAAACAGAGAGCGTAGTTACGATGTGAGTGAGCGAGACATCGAGCGTGGTTAAGTTAAGATAAGTCGTGGCTTGCCCATCGTCCTCAAACAGCACAGTGGCATGTATTAGTGGGTTAACATGCGAATGAAGTGGACGGGTCATCCCGTAGGCAATGAGGGGCGATAAACACACTTGTTCCGTGTCTTCCCCGAGTGCCGTCCCTACCTGTCGCGCACTATACGTAACTACGCTCAATGTCACGCTCACTCGCTGGGTAACTAAAGTGAGTTTCAGATAACATGTCCCTTCGCCTTTAAGTTAGCGGTAGTCAACAAATGTAAGTCTTTCAAAAAATAACACAAAACATTTGTATTGTACATTGTTGATCAAGGGCCGCTATCCGAACATTAACCCGTTTAGAATATACCAACGAAGAAGGAAAGGCGAAGAGAGAAGTTATCTGTACACTTTACGCCCTGCTTTACATAGATTGAACTATAATAACATTAAGGATGGATTACACGGGGTAAGTAGCTGACTCCAGATTCGAGGCAAGTCAATGCTGACCAGATACTGTCCCTGTGTAAATGGATTTGTAGTCAGTACACAGCGCTGTCGTTACATTATTTAACTGTGGAAATGTGACAAGTTTTCCCATACACTAAACGTCAATGTAACAAACATTTACATACAGGCACATACATTGCTTCTGGCCCCACACTAGGACAGCCTGTGTCGTGGGAGCCAGAAACAGCGACGGCACACACATATAAACGTCCAAGACCTGGGGTTTTTTTCTCTTTATCCCCAGCCAGGGATCGAACCCGGGACCTCTGGCATGGCAGGCAGAGCCACAACCCCAGCGTCACAGGGGTCGTCAATATGACACTAACTGCGCTGGAATTGACGCAGAATCGAGTTACTGAACGAAGGGGCTGATCCGATTCTGGCACTGACAGACTGACTGACTACAAATACATTATAACACAAGGGCAGTACCGGGCCACCCACCGACTTGTCTCGAATACGGCATGTGACAAGGCAGTCCAATAAGTCTAGAAACGTGTCTCAAGCTGAACATATTTCAACAAAAACAGTATCATAATTGTGTATTTTCAGCAATTGTAATTTATAAACTCAAATTTCAGTTTAAAAGACACCATTTGACTATGTTGTCACTAGCATGTGATGTCATAGTCAAATGGTGTCTTTTTCATAGAAGTCGTGAACAAAATTACCGTTATGACAGTTTCAAAAAAGTACCTATTTCGACTAGCAGTCAAATACCGTATTCGGGGTCAGCTACTTACCGGTGTGTTCGCAAGGTTCCTTGCCATCACTCTAGGTGGAGGCAGCGTGCACCTGCTTCGCCTGTCTTCTGTGTGTGCTCGGTACCACAGCACAGTCGCTCTTGTGACTCATAGATGAGAGTGTATTCGGATGATATGAACAATGGAAAGGACACGGTCGGGTCGCTTGCATGTTGGTCGGTCTGCTCACGGCGCCTGTTGCTGTGCACTGTGCGCTGTGTCGGGGAGGCCGGCGGGTCAGTTGTCGCAGTACACGGGCAGCACGGGGCTGCGCGGCCAGTCGCTGCTCTCCTCGCTCTCGCTGCTTTCGCTGCCAGATCTGAGAGAGAGGGGGATGGCGTTATTAATATTGTTGTAAGTTCGGTTTTTGAATCGAAATTCAATAGTAGTTTATGTGACTGCTACATAATGGAGGGCATTAAAACTCGAGAGCGGGTTTATGAAAAGAGCCTAAGGCGAGTTTCATAATAATATCACTCGAGAGTTTTAATGCCTAATTATGTACAGTTACATACACTAGTTTATCTACACAAATATCATAAGCTCTCTTTGATGTGTTCGGGAACCGCACGTTTGACCGGCATTGTGGCTCTGCAGTTGTTTAGCTTGTTCTGTAGCACCAACTTCACGCAGGCGGGCGTCGGCGTTCGAAATTTAAATGTCACAATATGTAGAAAAACTACACATTATGGTCATAATGTGTAATTTTTCAGATAAGAAATGAGTTTTTACCAAATAGTTAAACATTGTGCTGGACGTAACGTGCGGTTTTTGTACGCATTAAAGAGGGTTTATGATACGTGTGTAGATAAAATGTTTATTGGGTTATTGTGGTGGTTGCAAGGTTCCAACGACAGTGAACCCTGTTGGGGCCCTGCAAACACTTACACGCTAAATTACTTCTAAAACAGAGTCTATACTAAGGTAAAGGAGGTGAGTGAAGCGAAGCCCCCTTTATCCTTCGTGTTAGGTTGGATATGTAAGCGAGTAGTTGAGCAAAATAAATATAAAATTTGAGTACAGATAGAATATTTCAAACATTACCACAAAAAATAAACAACTGTTCAACAATTGTTTAAAAACAAAAATCTATGGGAGTTGATGTTTGTTGTGAGGTCAAACGCTGTTTAATATTGTTTTGTGGTAACACGGAATGTGTTTTTGTTGAAAATTTTTGCTGTACAAATAGCACATATTTGATATGCGATTAAATACGGGAAATATTAAACTACACATCAAAAATACTGATTTTCACAGCAAATATCAGGGTAAAACGCTGCGGTAGCTTAGGTGAAGGGTAAATGGGGAGAGCGAAACCAAGCCCCCTTTATCCTTCGTGTTAGGTTGAACATGCAATAACAACAAAAAATACCTAAAACATAAACTAGAGTAAACATCAAATATTTAAAACAAAGTGTTTTTGTTGATCCTGTTTTGCTGAGCAAATCAGTATTTTTGATGTGCGATTAAATACTAGCCTACCCCTACTATAAGTGAGTAGTGCGACTGTAAGGCCATCTCTTATTATGTGCTAGCTAGCACGCGGTGTCCCGGCCCCACCTGTTTCTGTTGGGCGAGCTGTCGACCGCCATGTGTTGTTGCTCCTCGATGGTCGGCAACAGTGACGTCAGTCGGTCCGTCGGGCGCAGCACCTGCCCGTGTACATACAGAGACATGTTATTACAGCCGGTCTGAGGATTGCTTGCGCTTCTGTCAGGTCGTGATATACAGTGCAATGCAAGAAATCCAACTCAAAAAAACCTAAAATCATGTATCGCAAGTCGGCAAAATAATGCACTTTTACAAGTAGGTACTTACTTACTTACTAAGTCTCATATACATGGAAAAAATAAATCAAATATGTATGATCAACTAAACTAACCAACATAACTGATTATGATTTGAGTTTAAAAAAGGAAATTTCTCCTTCAAGTGGTGATTCATGGCTGAATATCGCACAGGAAACAGAAACTCCATGAACTCTACCAGTGCTTCGGAAATACGCCCGTCAGAGAAGATTGCACCAAGAAACTCTACGAGGGTATTTTTTTCAAATTTCGTCATATATTTTTTTACTACACAATGTACAATATAAAAAATATCTAATCTAATGACAATATTATAACATCGTGCCAATAAGATGTTTCAAAATAACAATCTCACAAAATAAATAAATAAGAACAAAGACACGCTGTAATGAACATAACTTATGAGAAACCAGACAACCCTTTCTGACCATGAATGAATGATATAAATCCAGTTATATTCTATGGGTTCAGAGACTATATAGAGAGTGGTATAGAGACGGCCATAGAGAGATGGTTTGCTACTTTAACTAATTTAAAGGCGAAAACTTGTAATTGGCATGTTTATATCCTAACATTAAGTCTACGCAAATTTTTGTATATGTATATATGCTGTTAGTTTTCTTATGAAAATAAAATAAAATAAAAATACTTGTTAGCATTTACTATTGGACACGTGCATACCTGAGCTTATAAGTTACTTCAGTGGATAGTCACGAGGTGCGTACACCCAAGAAATTCGAAAATCAGACAATCTGTAGAGTTCGTCACAATTCCAGTTGAATCGCTCGCTGCACTCGTGCTTACCTTGAGCGTGCGCTCGCTGAGCCGCCACACGAGGCGCTGTCGCTGCGGCGCGGCGGCGCGCGCCTCGTACCGCGCCAGCACGGAGCGCGCCAGCTGACCCAGCGCGTACAGGGACGAGTCGCTCATCTGAGGAGATATCAAGGCATTTGTTACGAATATAAATGCAAGCAGCAAATTAATGTCCCAGCCGGAGGACATAGAACTTTGCTATGATTCTAATAAGATCGAGCCCAGCTCGGAGCAGCCGAGGTGCTGGTGACAAGTGGGCAAGCTCCCTTATTAGGGCCTGTGCAGCATTGTGACAACAAGGACAAGGAAAGCCCTTGGGGGGCAACGCTGGGACGCGCTGAGCCGCGAGTACGCTTGCTCGGGCACGCTCGCCTCCGAGTCGCGCGACCACGCTAGCTGCCGCGCCTCTGTAGCGAGCAGATAATACTCACGTTGCAGAACGCCTGCAGATCGGGCGCGATGTCGAACAGCGAGTACGCTTGCTCGGGCACGCTCGCCTCCGAGTCGCGCGACCACGCTAGCTGCCGCGCCTCTGTAGCGAGCAGATAATACTCACGTTGCAGAACGCCTGCAGATCGGGCGCGATGTCGAACAGCGAGTACGCTTGCTCGGGCACGCTCGCCTCCGAGTCGCGCGACCACGCTAGCTGCCGCGCCTCTGTAGCGAGCAGATAATACTCACGTTGCAGAACGCCTGCAGATCGGGCGCGATGTCGAACAGCGAGTACGCTTGCTCGGGCATGCTCGCCTCCGAGTCGCGCGACCACGCTAGCAGCCGCGCCTCTGTAGCGAGCAGATAATACTCACGTTGCAGAACGCCTGCAGATCGGGCGCGATGTCGAACAGCGAGTACGCTTGCTCGGGCACGCTCGCCTCCGAGTCGCGCGACCACGCTAGCAGCCGCGCCTCTGTAGCGAGCAGATAATACTCACGTTGCAGAACGCCTGCAGATCGGGCGCGATGTCGAACAGCGAGTACGCTTGCTCGGGCACGCTCGCCTCCGAGTCACGCGACCACGCTAGCAGCCGAGCCTCTGTAGCGAGCAGATAATACTCACGTTGCAGAACGCCTGCAGATCGGGCGCGATGTCGAACAGCGAGTACGCTTGCTCGGGCACGCTCGCCTCCGAGTCGCGCGACCACGCTAGCAGCCGCGCCTCTGTATCGAGCAGATAATACTCACGTTGCAGAACGCCTGCAGATCGGGCGCGATGTCGAACAGCGAGTACGCTTGCTCGGGCACGCTCGCCTCCGAGTCGCGCGACCACGCTAGCAGCCGCGCCTCTGTAGCGAGCAGATAATACTCACGTTGCAGAACGCCTGCAGATCGGGCGCGATGTCGAACAGCGAGTACGCTTGCTCGGGCACGCTCGCCTCCGAGTCGCGCGACCACGCTAGCAGCCGCGCCTCTGTAGCGAGCAGATAATACTCACGTTGCAGAACGCCTGCAGATCGGGCGCGATGTCGAACAGCGAGTACGCTTGCTCGGGCACGCTCGCCTCCGAGTCACGCGACCACGCTAGCAGCCGCGCCTCTGTAGCGAGCAGATAATACTCACGTTGCAGAACGCCTGCAGATCGGGCGCGATGTCGAACAGCGAGTACGCTTGCTCGGGCACGCTCGCCTCCGAGTCGCGCGACCACGCTAGCAGCCGCGCCTCTGTAGCGAGCAGATAATACTCACGTTGCAGAACGCCTGCAGATCGGGCGCGATGTCGAACAGCGAGTACGCTTGCTCGGGCACGCTCGCCTCCGAGTCGCGCAACCACGCTAGCAGCCGCGCCTCTGTAGCGAGCAGATAATACTCACGTTGCAGAACGCCTGCAGATCGGGCGCGATGTCGAACAGCGAGTACGCTTGCTCGGGCACGCTCGCCTCCGAGTCGCGCGACCACGCTAGCAGCCGCGCCTCTGTAGCGAGCAGATAATACTCACGTTGCAGAACGCCTGCAGATCGGGCGCGATGTCGAACAGCGAGTACGCTTGCTCGGGCACGCTCGCCTCCGAGTCGCGCGACCACGCTAGCAGCCGCGCCTCTGTAGAGGGAGACAGGTGGTTAGTGCTCAGAATCACAGTTGCGCCGACGTTTGCTCGTTTTACTCGTTTGCCGTAAAGTATTATAAATAATACCTACATATTTATAATACTTTACGGCAACAAATATAATGACCACCAAAATATTTTTTTCCTACCCAAAATGGCTAAATGTCCACCAAAAGTTGCAGAAAATATCAGGGCAAAATACTGCGGTAGCTTAGGTGAAGGGTAAAGGGGGTGAGCGAAGCGAAGCCCCCTTTATCCTTCGTGTTAGGTTGAACATGTAAGAACAACAAAAAATACTTAAAACATAAACTTAAGCACACAAAACATAAAAAGAAGTTTGGTGATCATTTATCCAAACACAATTTGGTGGACATCCATCCGTTTTGGCAGTCATTTCGAATTTATAGGTAGTAAAATAGGTGCATTTTTGGTAATCGTTAACATAAGCCATACTTTACTTAAGAGTACTCAATAATGAGCGATAGCTGTAGGCACCTCGCTTTGATGACGTCATAGCGTCCGGTCTCTGTCCTAATAACACGTCGAGGGCGAGTGCGAGCAAGAGAGAGGGACAGTACAGTATTGCTCACCCAGCTTATAGTAGAGCAGCACCAAGGCGAGCTCGCTGGTGCGCGCGTTCGCGCAGCGGTAGTCGCAGATGACGATCTCCAACAGGTTGAGGAGCTCGCTCTCCTGAAAACGAAACAAATATATTATGTCGTAAACTTTAAAACAAACGTGTGTGTGTTAAGATTTATATTTATCTGTGTAACTTGATCAGTTATATGTATAAAACCAACTCAAAAATATCAGCCAATAGTATAGTGTCACACTCGATTTGATTGTCAGAGCGATATTAAGAATTAGTTGTTAATAGAATGAAACAAGTATAGTTATGTATACATAATTTGGACTACAGTTCAGTGCAGATAAGTCATAATGATGTATAAGAGTATCAAATAACTGTATCCTGTTTTGTGTACTTATGCAATAAAAATAAAATAAAAAAACGACCTTAATCAAACCCTATTTATTGCTAAGATTGTGTTTTCGGGAAGCCTATATGCCGGGCAGAGGGTTGACAATTCATAAGCACCAAACTTTTAAATACGACTACGAATTACGATCATCAGGTTCAGGGTGACATTTGGGATAGTCTCATCATTATGAACATCTTTGCTCCAGAAACATGGTCGCAAAACAACAGACTGTATTGAATGTTAGTCCCTTTAGTTATCCCTCCTAAAGTCACCAGGCGGTGACTGTATCTATCATTACCAATGGTTATAAGTGTCTAGCACTGACTGGACTGGCTGCGACTATCACTGACTATCGCTGGCGGGCGCCGCTCCCCGCGCGAGGGACAGCTTGTCCACGAGCACGCTACTACTACTATTCGGAACCAAACATAGTAATCGATTTGGTTCGCGCCGTCAGAGTAGTTTCTAAACACACTTTTAAAAACCTCATCGTGACATAAAAACCCGGCCAAGCGCGAGTCGGACTCGCGCACGAAGGGGTTCCGTACCACCGTACAATGGTAGGGTTGGTGTGGAGTGAATAGTTTTAAAGATTTTAAAAGTTATTGGTGCGGCTGCTTTCACATTCCATGCATGTAACCAGGTGCATTCATAAGTTTGTATATAGTATTGAAAGAATTGTTGTATGGGCTTCCCTTTAAATATTTATTTTATTCTGTTTTTTAGTATTTGTTGTTGTAGCAGCAACAGAAATACATCATCTGTGAAAATTTCATCTCCTACTACTGCTACTACTATAGTGTTAGTTAGTTAGTTAGTAGAGTCACCTGCAGCTGTATCTCGGGCGGCGCGTGCGCTCCCACCAGCGCCGCGAAGGCTCGCAGCCAGTGCGCCGCGGTGACCGGCGCCGCGCCCCGCGCGAGGGACAGCTTGTCCACGAGCACGGCGGACATGCGCTGCACGTCGCCCGCGGTGCACGCCGACTGGGAGACGGACACTGCGGGGGGAAATCATATGTTCAATTTATTTGAGGGCGAAAAAACAGCAGATTTATTTATATTCGGGCTGGTAGTATTGGGACCTGTAGCTCGTCTCCGTATCTCCTGATACTGATAGGCCAACGTCAATTTAAGTTAAGAACAGCTATCAAAACATAAATTTTAACTGTATCGGGATTTGACGACGTTTGATTTGTGTTGTTTGATGAGAACGGATGTTTGTACCCTAGTCATGGTTGTTTATATATCTAAGTATAATATTTATCTATACAAGTATGTGTATCGTTGTCTAGTACCCAAGATACAGGGAATCCTAGTTTGGGACTAGATCAATGTGTGTAAGTAGTGTCCAAGATATTATTATTTTTTTTTTTTATTTCACAAATATAGAACAGAGCCACTGGGGCCTTTCGCGTAATTATTGTCAGTAACTTAGGAATTGGCATTCAAAGAATTCGGGTACCGTTAAGTGCATTCGCTTAGTTACGGTCACGTCGCCATGGCAATTACCGCCTCTTGTCAAAGGAAAGATAACCTTGTCCGCATAAGGATTGGAACAGTAGCCAGTCGCAATTTCGTCATGATAGTATATAAATTGCATTCGGAACGCGCCCTTTTTGGTTTGTTGGTTGTGACCGTATTTTTTTTTGTGATAGCTGTCACTTGGCATGTTACTTGTTATTTCTCACTCAAAAATGTCAAAGAAATTTTAGGGCTATTGTAATTGAAATCGGCTAATAATATAGCGATACATTCTCCAAACGCGTGTTTTGTGAGTCAAAAAGCGACCCCGCGACGTCGCGAGTGTATTCTATTAACCTCGTGCAGTGTTGTTCGTCAAGGCTAGCTGAAATAGTTCGAATTAGGAGTGGCGTGAATTCGCGTGTGCTCGGAGCCTCGCCACCGCGTTAGTAGAATTAAGTAGAAGTGTTTGTGTCCATTGGATGTCGGCAAGGTTGGCGCCGGAGAACCTCCTTCCGCCCGGGCGCTCTCCAGGCGTTTTCGACGGGAGAGGAGAACGACACCGCAGTAGGACAGACACAGTTATTTTTAAGTCCAGCTCGGTGAATCGCCGAAGTTTGAATTCCATCACGGTTGGACTTCAGTCTAGCTAATGGGCCCCTAGTCTGACTCCAATTTGGTGGAAGGTGGACCAAGGATAATAAACACATTTGCGTGCGGGGAAACGACACCATTTAAGCGAATGAACTTTACCAGAAAATGTTTTCAATCTCATTAGGTTTCATCTACACTGGAGGGCTGTGTCTTGTCTGTCAGTCAAAAGTTTCATGATTCTATCTCCACTAGAAGGCTGTGTCTTGTCTGTCAGTCAAAAGTTTCATGATTCTATCTCCACTGGCAGGCTGTGTCATGTCTGTCTGTCAGTCATAAGTTTCATGATTCTATCTCCACTGGTAGGCTTTGGGTTGTCTGTCAGTCAGTCAGTCAGTAACTATGGTCTGATATTTTATTCGATGGACTTGTTTGACGACTTAACTCAAATGCACATATGTTGCTAGAACTTGCAAAGCGCTGTGCA
Source organism: Argyresthia goedartella (assembly GCA_949825045.1). Taxonomy (NCBI): domain Eukaryota; kingdom Metazoa; phylum Arthropoda; class Insecta; order Lepidoptera; family Argyresthiidae; genus Argyresthia; species Argyresthia goedartella. The sequence goes on along the minus strand of OX463832.1, from coordinate 9,101,700 downwards.
TTTCGATGGTCAATAAATACCCAGATCATCAGCAAACCTCAAACTTTTTGCACAAGAAGACGCATGTTTTTGCCTGGATTATTGCCCTACCAAATAAAGTACAAGCCATGGTCATAGTTTGTCACACAACAAAAACATCCTCAACTAAAAATCGCACAAATGTACTGTCATGCTTATGTCACAAACAAGACGTAAACAAGACGATGAAATGTATCCTTAATTTCTTTCGCAAAATATTGCTCTGTAATTTCATCTGTTCAGCCATGGACGAATAAGACTAGAGGACTGACCACCGCATACAAAAAACGTACCCTACTAGAAAGCCAAAATCCTTTATTATTTCTAGATGTCGCTGTACCATGCAATAGATGCTACCTAGCATAAGCACCCGCTTAGGCTGACGGTGTAGTATCGACGCAAAATCAGAGATGGCGTAAGCGTAAGCTAAGCGTAAGCTTTGTTTGTTCTTAGGAAATTAACGCTTATACCGCCATCTTTCCTAAATTAAGAGCGCCACCACGATACTACCTTTACTAGAAAGAACTTTTGAACTAGTAGCTCTATCCAGCAATATACATTTATAGTAAAAATCGAATTACGCTTCAAAGCACTGCGGTTGTTTGTCCTCTAGTATTATTCGTCCATCGTTCAGCCAACCAAATGTTCACCCTACAAGGTTCAGCCACTCACCCAGCTCCTCGACGGACACCTGCCTCGGCGTGTTGGTCTCGCGCGCGTGCGCGTCGATGGCGATGTTCATGCACGACACAGTGATGCAGGGCACGTGACAAGGGCGGACCTTCATCTTGGTTAGGAATCTGGAATGGGAGAGAGTTTCTTTGAGGTTTATCGACGAAACGAGAATCACAGACGGCGTCAAGGCCCCATACGAAGTGGTGGGCGAGCGGACGAATCTATTACTATGAGAACAGTAGACCTCGGGAGCCCTTATAACAATTAGAATTTTGATGATCGATAATGAGTCAGTCAGTGACATTTGAACGGCTGTCGTGTTCAATCTATTGGTTCAAATTGACTGGATTTTAGCAATTTACCTGTTTAAATTGTGGCCAATTAGTCACAGATGATTCAGGTGTCTAGCTTTATCTACAACATAGTTACAGGGAGGTCGAAAATTCCCCTAAGTGCTTCCCACTCCGCTCCCCCCCAGTAGATTTTTTTCGCAACATCTTGTGTTGAATGAAGTCCTTAGTGTGCCTCTTAAGGTTTGATTGATCTCAGTCAATAAATAACGCTACAGCAAACTTATTTACTATCAACTTTATTTCGTTACATTGTTCTACACATAGGCCTAACCCTGCTCAGCAATCAAACTTCTCCATCTTAACCTTGCTGCCCTGCTGGAAGAGATCTCTTATTAGAGATAAGCTCTCCTTTGTACACTATTTTCATGTCACTCTTGTTTTTTTATATGATTTGTGTGCAATAAAGAAATTATGAATTTATATTTGCATAAAAATACTTTACCGTGGACTAGAAAATGGAATTTAGCCGGCAAATCATTTTCTAGAGCACGGGACACTATTTTCAAGTTCAATAAGTTGAATGATAGAACTCAATATTCAGTTAAGGGATGATACGCAGCGAAATTACACGGGCACTGTTATGAAGTGGGCTGCGAAATAAGTTGTTTGGCAGCGCTTCGCGGGTAATTTGCTACAGTTTCTTTTTACAGTTTCGTCAAGTCTGTCTGTCCGTCCGTATGTCACAGCAACTTTACGCAGAAACTATTAGGACTACACACTTGAAACTTGGTATGTAGATTTATACGATTTTGACACAAAAATTTAAAAAATTAAATAATTAAAGGGAGGTCCCTGGACATGGAACATGGAACTGAAACCAAAAAATATTTTTCTCATTAAACCTATATGTGTGGGGTCCCTATAGATAGGTCTTTAAAAATGACGTTGAGGTTCCCGAAACCATTTTTCCTCAAATTAAATCGTTAAATAGACTGATCCTTGCAAAGTGGAAACAATGTGCCCCCCCCCCCCTACTTTTAAAGTAAGAGAGTGAAAAATCTACAAAAATATATGCTGTGTATCTCGATACACACTTTCAACGACGATTGGTTTGAACAAAACATAGATTTTTTATCATTCATACAAACACTATGAAAAACAAACTTACAACACAAACATCCAGTCACACAATTACTTACTACAACGGAACCCTTCATGGGCGAGTCCGACTCGCACTTGGCCACTATTTTTAGGTTTTTTTAGTCAGCGAAGAAGAGAGCGTTGTCTGTCGAAACCAGGTTATACATTCTGATGCAGATGCTCAGCTTGGTTACCCATACCCGCCTAAGCAACGAGACAGTTGATCTGGAACGTAACTTGCCACTAGCATTAACATTCCGGGGAACTGGACGTCACGTCACGTTACGTTGATGCTAGTGGCGAGTTACGTGCACGATGACATTTCACGTTGCCCAGATGTGCACCCGGCCGTAGGCCTCATGACGATGGTGATTTCATGTCAGTCAATTTAAGTTTTCCCTTATGTTGGCTGCAGTGCACAACTGTCAAAAAATGGGGAGAAGCAATATCCGGTTGCCAGACTCAGACCACAATTCCCCAATTCGAAAAAAATAAAATACCGGATATGTAATTGCCAGATCGTCATAATAAAGACGATTTTCCGTCCATTTTAAGATGGGGTCAACTCAACTCCATCCCATCTTCCCTTTTTGGTGAGTTTAGTTAATAATAATAACAATATAAACTTTATATATAAATATAACCGAAAGGATGAATGAAAGGAGATTGACGAAACATATTTATACAGCGGCTGTGAAAGGAGCCGTCGGACGGGGACGCCCAAGAAGGTCCTATAAAGACCACATCGGCAATTTGTTAGTGAAGGGGCAAATACGAAGTACCCGTAACCGGCGAGCTTGCATGAAGAGACTTATGAATGTTGAGGAAGCGAGAGATGTGTATTAGGATCGTAGCAGATGGGAGGTCTTTAGTCTCTGCCTACCCCTCCTCCGGGAAATAGGCGTGAGCATATTTATGTATATGTATGTATGTATAAACTTTATTAATAAACGTGGTACAATTTTCAATCTTAAGAGAAAACAAATTAAATCGAGTTTCCTACTTAAGTACTTACTAATGAAAGGGCAGACCGCTGTAAACTAAGAACTATTGGAGACCTTACACAACCGTTCGCTGGCTGTCAATATTGTTTACAATCTTTTTTTAAATCTACTTGGTTTTAGTATAGATAGTTTTAATGCTTGATAATTCTATTTCAGTCGCTGATAAGACATTTTTTCCATAACTTTTGCTAGCAACACTGGTTTCATTGCTGCCAACTCGACGGCGAAGGTACACGCCAAATTCAACTAGGCATCTTTCTCAGATGACGTTACATCATGCTCCGAGGACGAGAGCGAGCGAGATAGGGAGGTGGCGGGTGCCTAGTAAACTTTTTTCGTATAGTTTTGTGTGTCTGCTTACCTGTCGAACAAGTTGACCGCGTATATGAACACGTCAACCGGCAGATCGTACCACACCTTCAGGCATCGCAGCACGTGGGCGGCTCCGTCGCGGGCGCCGGTCGACACCTCGCCTGATTGGGGCTGCAAAGAGGAATGGGACGTTAGTTTAGTTTAGATAGTTAGGCGTTTATTGAAATACACATACTGTGAAAAAATCAGCTCTCTTCGACGGACGGACAGACGAGCAACGGAGGCTTAGTAGTAGGGTCTCGTTTGGCACCCTTTGGGTAGGGAACCCTAAAAATAATATAAAATATAAAATAATTGTAATAAGGAAGACTAATAATAATAATACCTTTGACACTATTTACACACATTGATCTAGCCCCAAACTGGGATTCCCTGTACCTTGGGTACTAGACACCGATACACATACTTATATAGATAAATATTATACTTAGATAGATAAACAACCATGACTAGGGTACAAACTTCCGTTCTCATCAAACAAATATTTGCCCCTGCCGGGACTCGAACCCGGGACCCTTGGCTTCGTATGCAGGGTCATTGCCGACTCGGCCATTCGGGTCGTCGTACCTCGGACATTACAGGCCAGATAAATATATTGTATAAATTATTATTGCCACTTACAACGTTGGTTGTGGCAACTGTATTACAACGTAGTGTGGATTCGATAGACTGGACCTGTATTGACTTGTATGATGGATGAGATATGTATGTACCCCAGCCATACCTGTATGTTTGAATCTTGATTTGAATGACAGGCGTGATTTTTTATACATTTTTTCCGTTGGTAATGTGCCACTCATAGGTTTAGAATAGAATAGAATAGAATAGAATAGAATAGAATAGAAACTTTATTTGCTTATCATGGTGATGATGTACATAAGGTGTCTTAAATATCTAATGTTAGTTTCACATGATATAACCATAGGTATGCAAATTACATTTTAGTACACAAATTAATTAGAAGTCAAATGTAGGTTAATAAAATATGATTGTAATGTCAGTCCATAATAAAATTTAATTATTTATTATTCTCATGTGTAAGTCAAGTATTCGTTGACTGAATAAAAAGTTGCATTAACGAGCAGAGTTTTTAATTTATTTTTAAAGGCATGTAAATGCTCGTTTTCTCTAACATTTAAAAACAAAACTAGTCCATTTATTCACACGCTTTGGCATGTCAGGTAAGTTGAAAATAAACATAACCTCACAATATATTTTCATCAATATATTAATAATATGGCCTCAAGCAACAAAGACTCTTTCTTACTGACATACAGATCGACCTGATGAACAACAAACAACTCAATCAAACAGGACGATTCTCATATCACCAACTGTGGGACTATTGATTGATTGATGGATTGAGTGATTGTATATTTTTCATACGTTTTGATCATGGGTTTTGAACTTTATTCACAAGTAATAAGGTCGAAACCGCAGGCCATTTTTTGGTCTACTCACAGACGAGTGATTAAGACGTTACAAATTCGCGTCAGATAAAACGATGTATGGGCAATCGCCAATGTTCTTTGACAGGTTGCAAGTTTTTGGCGTCTGTACCAATATAGAAACATTACAGCGAAACACGAAATAAACGAAATCGTTACCGATGTTAAAAAAACTACTAAAAAGTCACATTTCCAAACACTCTTCAATCTAAATTCTAATTCACTTACCAGTAACTTAAGTAAGTACTTCAATGTAAACACATCCTTTCCGAACGGCAACATTACTGGACTACGAGTTTTTAAGGACTATATCCTAAATGCGCTCGCGCACCTGTCAAATTTGTAATTATTTATTTTCTCAAGCAAGCGAATTTGTATTCTTTTTAAGGAATACATATATCTTAAAGCATCTATCCACTTAGCTGGGGCCATCAACAATTGATTTTTTATTTTTCAAAGGATTTGAACTTTATTACCAAGCAATAAGGTTAAAAATCGCGGGCCAATTTTTAGGGTTCCGTACCCAAAGGGTAAAACGGGACCCTATTACTAAGACTCCGCTGTCCGTCCGTCCGTCCGTCAGTCACCAGGCTGTATCTCATGAACCGTGATAGTAAGACCGTTGAAATTTTCACAGATGATGTATTTTTGTTACCGTTTTAAAAGCAAATGCTAAAAAACAGAATAAAATAACTTATTTATCAGTAAACCACATACAAACTTGTGAATGTACCTAGTTACGTGCATGGAGTGTAAACCAATAACTTTGTAAACAACATTTGCTATTTAAATCCAAACTATTCGCTCCACACCATCCCTACCATTATACGATGGTACGGAACCCTTCGTGCGCGACTTCGACTCGCACTTGACCGTTTTTTTTTTTGTTATCTTCCCACAGACGAGTGGATATTATGTTAGCAGTACAAAGCAATACCATGTCTCTGAGCCTTTCTCATAACACCATTCTCATACCATTCTCATAACGTCATTCTCTTTTTCCATACGCGGTGGCAGAGGCACAACTGTGCCCACTCTTAGCCAGTGAGCATCTGAGCATCAGAGCCCTCGTCATCCCAAACGGGAAAAATCGCCTTCTCAGGCGGCTCATGGTCACGAAATAATAATTTTCGACATTTACTGGGTGAGGTTAGGTGTACGAAAATCCGACGTTCACCGGAAACCCTCGAGTAAGCTAGATTAGCGACGACCTTTATTCGGCTGCGCGCGCGTCGAAAATAACACTATCGTCGAAACAGCTGTAGTCAAACAACAACAAGTCTCACCTTGCCGTGACATTGACGAATTCGTTCACAACAGCTTCGCAATAACAACTGTGCTACTGCACCAACCTAACTAGAAGCCTGTCGGGTACCTTCCGTGTAATGTCACACACGCCTTGAACCATGTTTTTACAGGCGTCTAGTTGATTTGGTCAAGTGGCAGGTAGATACTCGCACACAGGGCCGACACATGATGTCAAACTTAGAGATGTCGTTGTGTGTCCTAAGTAGAGATGATTAATAACTTAACTAATAGTGATTTGGCCTAGCGAATATTCGGCCACGTTCCTGGCCGAAGCGCCGAATGTGTTATGTTAATATTATATGTTGCGGTGACAGATTCATTGCAGACCCGTTTAAATTTTATTCGCGTGCTAATCTTATTAAGACACGCATTCTTTCTTCATTTTTCTGCCATGCTAGTCTGTGTTTTGTAGCTTATCGTCGAATTTGATGATTTCACGAAAATGGCCAACCATTTCATGATATAGCCAATTATTTCATAAAATCATCAGAAAGGGTTGAATTTGGAAGAAAGAAAGAAGAAGAAGGTACATTTATTATTAAATACATTACAATTAAAAAAAAAATGAAAATAAGGAATATATATATTAAACACAAATGGAAGAATTTAGAATACACACGACGTAAGAAGACAAAATAATTCATTCATTCATTCTTCAATTTCACGAAAATATGTCTTTTTAAAAGCATTTGTATTCAGTACTACGTGCTCTTTTTGTGTTATACATGTCGAACTAACACGAAGACTATTCAAGCGCTTCGCTGCGCTCGCCCCCTTTAGTCTTCACCTAAACCGCTACCGCAGTGTTTTGCCCTAAAATACTTCTTCGTTCAAGGAAAGTTCTAATTCAACCATGGTCGACTATTTCATGACATAGTCAATTCTATGATATGCTTAGGACACATAGGTGTATATTGCCATAATTTATCAAAGCTTGTGTTTAAACGATTACCAAAAAATTCCAAAATTTACAAACAATAAATTCGAAATGACTGCCAAAATGGATGGATGTCCACCAAATTGTGTTTGGATAAATTATCACCAAACTTCTTTTTATGTTTTGTGTACAAGTTTATGTTTTAAGTATGTTTTGTTGTTCTTACATGTTCAACCTAACACGAAGGATAAAAGGGGCTTCGCTTCGCTCACCCCCTATACCCTTCACCTAAGCTACCGCAGTATTTTGTCCTGATATTTTCTGCAACTTTTGGTGGTCATTTAGCCATTTTGGCTAGGAAATAGTTATTTGTGTCACAAGGGAGCAAAATGATGTATTTACGGCGAGGGCGGTACATTGAATCCAGAATGAAGGGAAGGATTCTAAGTTAGAAACCTGAGCGTAACGAAGGATTCAAGCGTTAACGCCCATGACGAAAATAATTTTGCTCCTGTGTGACACATACAACTATTCACACCGACAATGAGGAAAATTTAAATTAAATGCTCTAAAAAAAATTAAATAACTGTACTTTGAATTATACTTTCACACTTTTACAGTAATCGAACAACGTTAACAAAACTTTTTTTTATAATGGCGGATTGTGAAGGATTAGGCAAAGGTCATCACAGATAAAATATTCCTGTGTACTTTTACTAATGTGTAAAAATAATCGAATCCAATATTACAATGGTTTCGGATATCAATATTCATTATATCACACTAACAGTCATCGATAGTTTTGATTTCAGTAAAACAAATAATTTATTGTGACATTTTTTTTAAACATAACGAAAAGTTCATAAATTTTCTTATAACGTTGTTAAAATTAAAACTTGAAACATGATCGATTTTAATCGACTACGCCATCGTAGTCGATTGTAATGTAATTTCATAATTACATTCTATTATTTTAATCTGTGTTCAATTGGCATATTGCGTAAATGCTACATGCCAATGAATAAATTTAAAAAGTAGCTTGAACAGAAAAGTAGCATTTTGCTCCCTCTCGTCGTGGAGCAAAACTTACTTTGAAATCCGAATGAAAGGTGTGAAAAATATATTTTGGTGGTCATTATATTTGTTGCCATTTATCAATTTGATCGTTGCAACACTGTACATAGGGTGTCTGCTGTAAAATAATCTACCTATATGTCACCGTAAGATAGTCAAAACTGTTAGTTGATAACCTAACGTTTTTTCTCTCGTGAGTTGGTCAACTATCGACAGATAGTAAACTGTAGCGTACTGCTGACTATATGACGCGTAAGTTGATTAACTAACAGTTAAAACCGTTAAATAGTAAACTGCTTTAAACTTGAATTGCAAACGAAATACCAGGACAAATACTGCGATAGCTTAGGTGAAGACGAATAGTCTTCGTGTTAGGTTGACATGTAAGAACAAAAGAAACGTAAATTCTAAACCCTGTCGGTCTGGCTGGTTTACTATCTGTCGATAGTTGACCAACTACCCCGTTAGTTTATCAACTAACGGTTTTGACTATCTTCCGGTGACATATATTTTTTTTTCTTTGTGAATAATTTGAGTTATGAAATCATTTTGTACTTGTACCTTAACCAACGGAAGAAATAGATTCCTACAGCACATGTTATCCTAGTGTGGGGATCAGGGGCAAAAATTGTGTCAAATACATTGTTCAATAAGTTTATTTATTTATTTATTATTTAAATCACTTGTACTAAGTTACCTTCGCAGTAATCAATTTCAGACGTATTTCGTTGATCCGATAATATGACTATGACTTTCTTTTCATTATTTTCTGCAATATTCGGCCGTATACCGAATAATAGAAAAAGTGCCCGAACAGGCCGGATATCAGTTGCATCTCTAGTCTAAGGCCCAGGCCCACACATGCGGCGTCGCCTCGCAAAAATCTGCGATACATCGGCCTTATGTCTTATAACTTATAACGTAAAGTCGATGTGACGCAGATCTTGGCGATGCGGCGCCGCAACGCAGTGATGTGGCCTCCTGGGCCTTATGTATGATGCACAGCGATATCTCCAAAGTTGATGGACACTCCGTCATGCTGTCACAGTCTCTCGCTAGGGAATTGACAGAGCCAGTATGAGATTTAAGCGGCACTTGCATTCGGCCGATAGTGACGTTCAGCGAAGTATTTACTTATGCGAACCGATCAGGGCTGTCAGTTCAGTTCCGTTAGTTTTGATTTGACTCCTTCAGATTTTCACAGATTGTTGTTGAATTCGGACGTTTGTCCAATAGTTTGCAAGCATTTTTTAAGGCACATACGTTGCTTCTGGCCCCACGCTAGAACACAAATATAAACATCCAAGACTTGGGGTTTTCTTTTCTTTATCCCAACCGGGGATCGAACCCGGGACCTAAAAAACAGAATAAAATAAAATAATCTCGCATGGTAGGCAGAGTCGAACAGCAGCGACACAGAGATCGTCACCTAACTTCAAGGCATCCGTGTACATATAAGGCAGATCGATACGTTTGCATAGCCAAGGTTTTCCAGTGAGGTCACGTGTGGGTTGGTCGCATTGATTAACGATAATGAAATTGCAAACTGCACACATGCTATTCGGCTTCAAGTTTGCGCTGACTATTCGAGTGACGAGAAATCCACAAGGTTTGAGAGGAGACGGTGCAAGCCGCCCTTGAATGGTCACACTTACGAAGTCGACAGCAACCCCCAAGGGTTTTATACGAAATTCTACACGATTATTAGTACGAGGAGTTGCTAAAAGTGCCCGGCAAAATATTGCATAGGCACCAGTTTCAACTTTCAATAGTATTATGGCGTCTAAAAGACAAAGGGTAATATTAAACTGCACATTAAAAATACTGATTTGCACAGATAATATCAGGGCAAAATGGGGTAGCTTAGGTGAAGGGTAAAGGGGGTGAGCGAAGCGAAGCCGCGTTTATCCTTCGTGTTAGGTTGAACATGCAAGAACCACAAAAATACTTAAAACATGAACTTGATAAAATATTAAAAACATAAAAAGTGTTTTTGCTGATCCTTTTTTGCCGTGCAAATCAGTATTTTTGATGTGCGATTAAATACTAGCCAAAGAAAAATACCATTTTCAGTACAAAAATCGATGTGGTTTAGAAAAAAAAACACTGGAACACACGGCTAATACAAAAGATATCAATCACCGCGCGCTGATGCCCACAAAGATTTCACATTGAAAGTGCATTTTTTTTCAAGAAAAACCCTTTTGCATGAAAACCTCACATCTACGTTGGATGACGTCATAAATTCATAGTAGAAGATCATCAAGTCAAGGCCTATTAACAGCACGAGACGACAACCTTTTGGATGGCTTTTTCACGTGGCTACCAAATCCAGTAAAGAGCAACATAGAGTCTGTTCACTTAGATAGCGCCGCGGCTGGACACGGCTTCCTTTGAGTGAGCGTCGGCGTTCTATGAGAAGTCAAGTGCAAGGCAAGTGCGAAGGCGGCGCGATCAAAGCGCTATCTAAGTGAACAGACTTGACAAGATCTTTAAGAGGTGTCATTTCACATGGTTAGCGCAAGCAAGTCCTCGGATTTTCGGATATTAGGATCGTGTGGTGTCCCTTAATACGGACAACCCGTGTTTCTCGGATGTTATGGCTGACCTCCTTTTATACAGCCCAATCTGTTAAAAATAGGTCCAAGATTCAGAAACAAATTAAATTTCCAACTCCTGGCACCGCTGACCACGATTATACTAATGTGACAGCTCAAGTCCTTCTCAAAGACTCGAAATCGTCTCAGAATCTTGGACCAAGTGTATTTTTATTTTTCATGTTTATTAATGTTATGCGCTGATGGTCCCGGTTTGCGCTCAGCCGAAGGTTGCGGCGGGGCATGGTGCGGGGGGCGGGGGGCGGGGGCAAATCATTGCTATTGCCAGCCGCATAGCTCTGTCCTAGTCCCCCGTTCCATGAATCTCGTGTTGCGCGCGCGGATGTGCGTGGTCCGGGGTAGCAGGAAAACATTTTCTTTCTCGCATACTCTTTAGTTCTCCACCACCGCATAAATTAAAAATACAATACTAGGCTATCCTGTGATTGGCATTAATACAAAGTAATTAATTAACTCTGCGATAGATTAAGTACATATATGCTGTAGGATACAAATAAACAAATACAAATACAAAGTCCAGTAGCGAGTATTCAACAAGGTAACTGACTTCGTTGTCAGGCTTGGGACTCAGCAACGGCTGGAACTTGGCCTGCGTCGGTAGGTACTCGCGCGGGGTGAAGCGCAGCTGCACATGGTTAGAGCAAGCAAGTCCATTAGCGAGTACTCAACAAGGTAACTGAATTCGTTGTCGGGCTTGGGACTCAGCAACGGCTGGAACTTGGCCTGCGTCGGTAGGTACTCGCGCGGGGTGAAGCGCAGCTGCACATGGTTAGAGCAAGCAAGTCCATAAGCGAGTACTCAACAAGGTAACTGACTTCGTTGTCGGGCTTGAGACTCAGCAACGGCTGGAACTTGGCCTGCGTCGGTAGGTACTCGCGCGGGGTGAAGCGCAACTGCACATGTTTAGCGCAAGCAAGTCCATTAGCGAGTACTCAACAAAGTAACTGACCTCGTTGTCGGGCTTGAGGCAGAGCAGCGGCTGGAACTTGGCCTCCATCTGCAGGTACTCGCGCAGGGTGGAGTGCAGCTGCCGCATGCTAGAGGCATCCGGGTGGGGCGCGCCCGGGCGGGACATGCTGGCCGGCGTGCGGCGGGCAGGGGGGAATCGGCAACTGTGGGCACGGGGGAAGCGTTGGTTAGACGAGCCTTCTTCCTGGGGTTGGTATGGGGTTCAAGGGGCAGGAGTTCATCGTCAGCCTGTCAGGGGACCCCACTGTTGGGTGTAGGCCTCCTAATCTACACGCGATTCAACTTGGTCCTGTGCAACCCGCCTCCATTGTTTTTCTGCTATCCTGGCTCAATCTATCTATCCTGACCATAGTTAGTTAGTTAGAGCTCGCCTTTGTAAAGAGAGAAAGCTTTTGCGACCGAGACCGAAACGGATATAGGAAGCCATGAATCACCACTTGAAAGGGAAATAATCAGTAATCAGGAAAACATAATCAGTAACTCATTAGTTTAGTTGATTATATTTGATTATTTAAGGGAGGCACCCATACAACAAACGTGTTATTTTTTGCCGTTTTTAAAGATAATGGTAATGACTTGGCCGGTTTATTTTTCCTTTTCCGGCCAGCAGAGAAGAGAAAGGGTTAGTTATTCTAAAACAATTGAAATTCCGAAATAACAGAAGGCCATGATAAGGCGGATAAGCTACGAGCACCAGGAGAGGCCTGGCATTAAGGCGATACAAAAAAAAGTATTTTTTTTTCGAATCCATTTACTCCACTTTAAAATCATCTACAGATTTGATTTTTGGGTCAGCGTTTATTGAGTATTCGATTAAGATTCTCACTGAAGGAAAACGCGATTGGATGACATTTTCTCGACAGAATTTAATTGCGAAAAGACCTCTAAATTATTTTTCAACACACCTGCTCGTAAAGTAGGTCTTATTACAGCGTATTTACACTGATAATGCAGAATATTACCCATGCCGTGCCTTTTACATTACATTATAGCACTAGTGCCTTTTCATTACATATCTTTTTAAATATTAGCAAGAAGTATTAATGTTTCGAAAACAGCTAAGTAGTTATTTGCGTAAATATAAAATTCAATTCAAAATGTGATAAATAATTTAAAAAAATCATGAAACTGCTTGTTAGCTTGTTGGTATTTATATTTTGACGGTGTATTTTTACCTATAAATACCCAATTTCAAAATTTATAAATATGTGGCTGATTAGCTACTTTGCCGGTGCCCTTATCTCAGACTTGCGCGCGCATGCAGCGCTGAGCGCGCGAAAAAATAAAATTACGGCCGCCATCTTTTAAATGGGTTTCTGTTTGTTAAGTTTATTCACAGTATTGCATTTCGTTAGTTTTATTTACTTTTCCTCGCAAGTGTGTTGAAAAACGTCGTATGAAACACGTGAGCATTGGTCATTACACTTCTCGTCTCCATTAAGCCTTCGCCGACTCGAGTGTAATGACCAACATACCACACTTGTATCATAATGTACTATAATTTTTTGCTGCAATTCTGACTTGCTAACTAATTTCATTGCGGAATTGCATTCAACATGTGGATATTATGTGTTCGCAAACTCTCCTCGAAAATCTTTTTGACAAAAAGCGTAGTTAATTTTCAAACAATTATGATGTAGTTTGACGCTACGTTATTTTAGTTGGAGTCGAGCGCATTGTTTGCGCTTTCTTTTCTCTCTTATGTGGAAGTAATTAATCCTGTCACTTTCATTTATATTCGTATTCATTGTATATATATTTTTATGTTGTATTTAAGTAATTGTGTATGCAGTCTATTTTTAGCAATGAGGGTTATCAGTTTAATATTGTTTGTAGTTTAGGTTACTCGTAGTACTTAGAGTTTTATTGTACGCGCAGGTCTTCCCCCGCTCAACCATCACCTTTCGTATCCATAATGGTTGGCTGGAAGAAATGTCTTTTTAGAGATAAGCTCGCCTTCGATAAGCTATCTGTATGTCTGTTCTGTGTAGTAAAATAAAGAAAAATTACAATTACAATAATACCTTAGACACTATTTACACACATTGATCTAGCCCCAAACTAGGATTCCCTGTATCTTGGGTACTAGACAACGATACACGTACTTATATAGATAAATATTAGGTGCTTACCTATGAAATCATCGTTTTGTATGGAGAAATTGAAGAAAATTAAATTCTCAATACAAACATTTTTGTTTTTTTTTTTTTAGGAAAGGCAAATCCTAATTTTATAAAAGTTCGTGTGTATGAATGAGACAACATTTAGCTAACAGCAAATTTAATTTAATTTTAGAAAAGTTTCAGCTGTAAAAAAATGTGACGAATCTTATCATGAAAATGGATGACATTTAGGACGAACTGATTTTGAAGATTAAATTTGATTTAGAAAACTAATAATCAAAAGAAAATATAATATGCATAAGTAAAACTTTGAAATAAACTTTTAAACAATAACAAATAATTTTAAACAGTTTATGTGACTGCTGCATAATGGAGGGCATTAAAACTCGAGAGTGGGTTTATGAAACGAGCCGAAGGCGAGTTTCATAATAATATCACTCGAGAGTTTTAATGCCTAATTATGTACAGTTACATACACTAGTTTATCTACACACATATCATAAGCTCTCTTTGATGTGTTCAGGAACCGCATGTTTGACCGGCATTGTGGTTCTGCAATTGTTTAGCTTGTTCTTTAGTACCAACTTCACGCAGGCGGGCGTCGGCGTTCGAAATTTGAATGTCAGTACCAACTTCACAGACAAACTAGGGACGGCACGCGGGTGGGCGACGGCGTTCAAAATTTGAATGTCATTATATGTAGAAAAACTACACATAGTGACCATTATGTGTAGTTTTCCAGATACGAAACGAGTTTTTACCAAGTAGTTTAACATAATGTTGATCGTAACGTGCGGTTTTTGAACGCAGTAAAGAGGGTTTATGATACGTGTGTAGATATAAATAATAATGGAAATAGCTATTGAATTACACGAATTATAAACTCCTGAATCTGTTAGAAAATTTCGCCAATTTCATAGGTAAGCACCCAATATTATACTTAGATAGATAAAAAACCATGACTAGGGTACAATCCGTTCTCATCAAACAAATATTTGCCCCCATCGGGACTCGAACCCGGGCCCTTGGCTTCGTAGGCAGGTACACTGCCGACTCGGCCATTCGGGTCGCCACGCCGGTACAATTACAATATATATTTTTACCTATCGCCCTAAAAATAACTCGGAGTGAACTCACCAACGGGAGTGCGGCGGATGTGTCCGTCTATGCTGCCCGCACCGACTCGCCCTCGGCCTTTGACGCGACCGGGCGTAGCCTCAGTACCTGCGGCCAGAGATCGGCTGAGCACGCACCCAGGTACCTGGGAGGCGCTGCTCTGAGGTGCTGGTTGGGAGCGGGGAAGGGAAGTTGCAGGAGGATTTCGAAAGAAGTGAGGACGCTGGAAGAATTTAAATTTGGACGTTGGCTCAGATACTCGCCCAGGATGCGGTACTCTTGAGGAATTTAGTAGATGTGGGATTGGATATTGTTTGAGAAGGCCTTGAGTCAAAGTTTGCACCTCGATCGAGTAAGGAACTCAATTAAATGACAGGACAACAGGATAGTATCTTTATCCTTGCAGGGATAAGAGATGTATCAAAGGAATAGGAACTATCCTAGTCCAGGATACAGGGAAGGGTACAAAGCGACCGGGTGCAATGTCTTGTTGAAAAACAATTGCCCAGCAAGCTTATAACACCTCAATAGTGCAGGTATGATACAGCAGTAGTTGAATACTGGCTGTAGGCCGATCAACTGTGCTCTAGCGAACACAGGGACAAAGTACAAAAAAGCGCCTCGGTCTTTCCCTTGATCCTTAGTACAAATTGGGCGTGTGACCCTTGGTACTATTTTTATGGTAAACCGTATGAGGGCTCGAGTCGCAGCGAAAGCGATAGGATCTCTTGAAAGGGCGTAGGACGTAAGAAAAATCTGTGAAAATGTCGAAGGCGTGATGTGAACTTTGGCTGGTGATTGTATGGGGTACCTTTGCATGGGTTATGGTGACTAGTTTCATTATTTTGGGACACCAGTGTCTTGGGGAATGACGAAATTCCTTTCAATTGTATCTTAAAAGCGATGATGACTTAAATTTATTGGCACAGATAAGATGTGCTATATTTTATGGGATAATTAAGTTGGCAGTAAATAGAAGAAGGTTTCCTATTGCAAAAATAAATTTTATGGCGAGATAGGCTTTGGTATATTTAAGTATTCTGTGATGCAACGCTAACCAACATAATTGGCCAAGCCAGAATTAATAATAAAGCATGTTATGATGTGAAAATCATAATATTATTCACAGTTACATACATTAAGAGAAAGCGTATCCATGATGTAAGAAACCTTATGTTGTGATGGCCCATTAGTTAGTAGTTTTACGGGCGATGGGCTAGTCACGAAATGAGTACGAGTAACTGTGTCTCTGCCACCCCCTTAGGGAAAAGGCGTGACGTCCTTTTTTACGGAACGGAACGAAGACGTTACTGCGTTTAGGGTTATAGGTTGTTGTGAATATAGTATGTCTGTCCGTTCCTATTTTCCTGGAAAACTACTGAACCGATTTCGATGAGTTTGTTTGGCATTAAGAGACTATAATTTCAGAGCAGGCTCTGGGATATGTTTTACGGTTGTTGACCGCCAGGGGGCGCTGCAGCAGCTAGGGTGGTCGACGCTTGTGGGCTACTCAGAAACTATTTAGCCGTTTTCGATGCGCCCTTTTTAAACGAGGATATTTTTTTCAAATTTATAATTGTTGTTGTAGTTTTCTCACTTGACGCTAAGCCAGAGTCAATTCCACGTCTAGCAAGCCATTCAGCAAGATCCCACCTAAATATTTCCCGGCGCCCAGGATGGAGTATGATATGGCAACAAATGTATCGGCACAATACACATTTTGACTACCAAATATGCTAAATGTTCACCAAATTTAGTGCTCCCTGGTAGTTTCACAGACCTGTATTGTTTGCTTTAGGTCACATTATTTTGTTAGGTCATAACTTTATACGCGAGCCGAGGCGACCCCTTGCATTTAAGTATAAAATAGGGTGTAAATGTCCGCTGAACATTGAGTAAATTTGGGATGAAAAAGGATTTTTTGGATGTAACTTATAACTTTTTACTCAATTTGGTAAACAGTAAACCATAAGGCGTATTATATTACCGGCTAAAAGTTGGTACAATAGTGCCTATACCACCTCTAAAGAGAAAAAAAGTGACGGCATGACGGTATGTTCGGTTTTTGTCTACCTTGTCAAATACCGTACTTAAAACCGTGTAGAAGCGACTGCCTAAAAAGGACATTACAATGTTCAAGATTACTTCTATGACGGGACTGTATGGGGTTAATCTTACTCAAAGAACTTGCTGTTAATAATTTTAATTATTTATTCCTGCTTATCATTTAAAATAATTAATATAATAGTAATATTTATTTTAGTTGAACACAACAAATTTTTAAAAGTGATCCAACAATCAATCTGTGAGAGTTTCTTTGCCCTACTTCTCCCACAGTCCTATGTAGAAGAGGCAAAACATTACGTTTGCTATTTATATTTAAATACCTACAGTAATTAAGACATTTTGAGTTTGAGTTTATAAACATAAACATTTACATACAGGCACATACATCGCCTCTGGCCCCACACTAGGATAACCAGGATAGGATGTGTCGTGGGAACCAGAAACAGCGACGTCACGCACATATAGACATCCAAGACCTGTTTTTTTTTTTTCCCCAACCGGGGATCGAACGCGGGACCTCTCGCAGGGTAGGCAGAGCCACAACCGCTGCACTACAGAGGTCCTCAATTGTCATTATAAAAGAAGGTCACGGAGCTCTCGACAACTGACAACCTAACTCGTTAGGTATAAAATATCTAACACCTTCGTAAGTTGAGCTGACTGATAATGATAAGATAGGTATATTGGTTGGTACGAGCAGTGCATTAGTGATTAGATTACACTTCTTAACGATGTAAACAGACTCTGAACACGTGTATGCCGTATCATATAGGCAGATATCAGATTTAATCATTCATAACAAGATAAAAATGTACAAAGGCGTGCTTATGTGTAACAAGAGATTTCTTTCAGCGAATCGTGGCTGGACAAGAGAAACCCTATCCTCGCTTAGAATTATTAGGGAGAAACTTTGTGTATATGGCAACACTGGTGTACAATGAGTACCAAAAAGTATTCCGACTCAACCAGCGCAATCGTTCACTACGAAATAATTTACTTGGCTCGCTACAGAAGCATTCTACTCTTTAGATCAGTGGTGCCCACCTGGTTGCCCGCGAGCTAACATGGGCAGCACTATATACATACATCACTTATGATTTTTTATGGCAACAAATATAATTATCACCAAAATATTTTTTTCCTTCCCAAAATGGATAAATGAACACCAAAAGTTGCAAAAAATATCAGGGCAAAATACTGCGGTAGCTTAGGTGAAGGTTGAACATGTAAGAACAACAAAAAATACTTAAAACATAAACTTAAGTACCTACACAAAACATAAAAATAAGTTTGGTGATCATTTATCCAAACACAACAAAAATCCATTCTGGCAGTCATTTCCAATTTATTGATAGCAAAATAGGTGCGTTTTGGTAATCGTTTAAACACAAGCCATTTTTTATTAACTCGGCGGTGCCCGCGTGGTGTATCGGGATTTTCAAAATAGCCCTTGGAGCAATACTACTTTAAATAGTGCCCATTTGTAAAATGCAAATTAAGTTAGGTAGTTAGTTATTATTATTACTTTGAATTACATTTCATATGACATTGTATCAGATTTTGTATGACATCATGTAATTTGACTCCTAAGTTTATTTTAGTGTTTTGTTACTTCGTAGTCTTACTTAGTCATACAGTAGATAATACATATTGTAATTAAACCTTTACCTGCCAATATTTGGCTAAATGTACCGTACTTACATTCATTTAACATTAACTGTAACCACATTTATGCAAATAAACGAATCAGAATCTAAGAAGTTGTTGTATTTATTCTTTTAACTTATAAAACTATTAACTAGGCGGAACTGTGCCTCTGCCACGTCGTACGGTAAAAGTGGTGACGCAAGCTTGTTTGTTAGACTAATCAATAATTAAATTGAAAAAATAAAATTGTATCTAGGAGGGACATTTTGAAGGGAAATATTCAATTGCAAATCAAAAATACTGATTTGCACCTCAAATATCAAGGCAAAGTCGTAGTTAGGTGAAGGGTAATAAAGGGGGTGAGTGAAGCGAAGCCAAAGGGGGCTTCGTGTTAGGTTGAACATGTTCATACGTGTTATTTTCATAGTATATTTAAAACATAAAAAGTGTTTTTGCTGAACAGTTTTGGTGTGCAAATAGGACATATTTGATGTGCGATTAAATACTACCCCTTTTTAAAATGATCATCGGAATAAGAACATTATACGGTGATGGAAAACTTCGTGAGCCAACCTCCAATCTCCATCGCTGCGGCGATGGGCTAGCCCCCTGTCTAGCTGTAACTGGCTAAATGCCACCTCATATGGGAAAAGGCGTTGTGTTTTGTGTTTTTGTGAACATTGGAATAGGATTAAACTGACCTAGCGTGCAATCCAATCAAACATGTTTACAATTATCAAGGGTCAACGGTCTACTGCGTAAACACGCTGATTGTTGCGCAAGCGCACGCACCGAGTAGAGTACACCATGATAGGTATTATTCATTAATGATAATGATAACCGGCGCTTGATTGTGCCGCTATAGTGACGACTGCGACAAAACAATATGACAGTCTTATCATTTCGAAATCTAGGTCTCAACGTCAAAACGCTGCCTACGAAGCCAAGGGTCCCGGGTTCGGGTCCCGGTGGGGGCAAATATTTGGTTTGATGAGAACGAATGTTTGTACCCTTGTCATGGTTGTTTATCTATCTAAGTATAATATTTACCTATATAAGTATGTGTATCGTTGTCTAGTACCCAAGATACAGGGAATCCTAGTTTGGGGCTAGATCAATGTGTGTAAATAGTGTCCAAGGTATTTATTATTATACAAAAAATATATTTTGAGATACAAAATCAAAGTACATAACACGATTCTTCGACACTCGCTCTTAACCTCACCAGGACCACGGAAATTTTTGAGGTATCGCGACTTTGAACCTCAGGCCATGGTAACTCAATTCAAAACCTATAACGGGAAACTGGCGTCATAAGACGCCCGGGTCGTTGAGAGCGGATACCTTCAATACCTCCAAACCTCAGAATACTGGGGAGAAAGACAGGCTGGTTCTCCTCGGCTAAAGGCAATGAGGGCTATCGCACGTCAATTCGCAGCCAGGGGCGCTGGTGTACCGCAAGGTCTCCCGATAAAAAACGAGCTGACAACCCCAACCTTTTAAGGCGCTACCTGGTCCGTCTAAAGGTCCCCGTTACTCCAGGCGGAAGGACCCGCAGTGTGAGAGGGACGGAATCGGGAAAAATTTACAAAAACGCGCGCTAAACCACAGAAAAATTGTTTAAAAATAAACTACGCTATTTTGTTAAAAAGTTTTTTAAGGAGATTTTGCGAATACATAATATCTATATTTTGAACGCAGTACCACAATGAAATTAGTGAGGATTTCAGAATTACAGGAAAAATAAAACAATTTAGAGGTGTTTTCGTAACTAAATTCTAGCGAGAAAATTTCATTCAATCGCGTTTCCCTTTAGTGAAAATCTTAATCAAATACTCAATAAACGTTAACCCAAAAATCAAATCTGTAGATTACTTCATGGTGGAGTAAGTGGATTCGAAAAAAACCCCATTTTTTTTCGTATCACCTTAACCCGACCGCAGCGAAGCGGAGAAGAGGAGGGTTGTGTGTTTGAACTGTATTTATACGTCTTTATTGTACTTTACAAAACAGGCCAAAAAACATGTGCAAATGCGAGCATATCTGTAACAAGAGATTTCTTCAAGACCAAGTTGGGCAGGAAAGGTGTTGGTGAACAGACATACGTGCATGTCTATAATATACGCCTGTATCTATGTCCCCTCGTAACTCAACGGCTCAACGACTCAACCGACGTTGATAGATGATACGTCATTCATAAGGATTCACCTTGATAGACAATTAAATTTAAATGCAGGCGCGACAATTGTATGCTATATATACCGTGTATTCCATCAGCGTTTAAATTTATTTTACTTGAATAATCATTTTTATCTACACACGTATCATAAACCCTCTTTTCTGCGTCCAAAAATCGCACGTTACGATCAGCATAATGTTAAACTACTTTGTAAAAACTCATTTCTTATCTGAATTATGAACATAATGTGTAAATTTTCTACATATTACGACATTCAAATTTCGAACGCCGACGCCCGCCTGCGTGCCGCCCCTACTTTGTCTGTGAAGTTGGTACTACAGAACAAGCTAAACAACTCAATGGCACAATGCCGGTCTAACATGCGGTTCCTGAACACATCAAAGAGAGCTTATGATATGTGTGTAGATAAACTAGTGTATGTAACTGTACATAATTAGGCATTCTCGAGTGATATTATTATGAAACTCGCCTTCGGCTCGTTTCATAAACCCACTCTCGAGTTTTAATGCCCTCCATTATGTATCAGACACATAAACTAATATAACGAATCTCGACAATTACGTTAAGGTGTATCTGCTTGTTCTGGGCTCTTCAGTGTACCGCAGTCAAGTTTTTTTTACTACGTCATTTGTTGGAGTCGTTTAAATTTTGAATGCTGCTTCATAATTCGAGCTCCGTGGTCTAATGGGTTTCAAGCTTGCTTCTCGCACAGTAGATGCAGGTTCGAATCCTGACCATGTAGGTACAAATGAGATAATAAATGAATCTTAACTACATTATCGGACGTTCAGTGTTCCGGATGATACGTTAAGCTGTTGGTCCCGGCTACTATCGCTACGCGGCCGGTAGGTAGTGGTCGTAAAACCCCTCCACCAACCCGCACTGAGCCAGCGTGGTGGAGTATGGCTTAATCTTACTCGCATCCGGGTGAAGGCCTGTGCCCCTCGGCGGGGACATTAATGGGCCACATTGTTTTCACTTCATACTTCGGGACCTCACCGTCTAGTCGGTCAAATGGTAGCCCTAATCAGGCTTTTTTATTTTTATATAATTAATTTATATAATTAATAATAAAAGTGTGTGATGGATGTGATATAGCAAGATACAATTTGTCAGTAGCTAAGTACCATTACCTATTTAATATTATCTTTAGGCACCTACTTATGTATGAGTGACAACCACGAATGTCTTTGCCCGGACAAACCTCAGTGGTTTACGGGCGCTTACCTTACAAATGTAATTAGATTTAAATTCCAAATTCCAAAATTCCAAATGTCTTTATTACTGTAGATATTTACATATGCTTAGCACTTCTCTACATTCGACCACTGTGGGAGAAGAAGGGCGTAGAAACTCCCAAAGATTTCTCTTTTAAAAATTGCTTGTGCTTAACTAATACAAAAATATATATATATCATTATCATAATTAATAAGCAGGAATAAATAATTACAAAATTATTAACAGTAAGGTTTGTGTTGAGCCAGATTAACCCCATACAGTCCCGTCATTCGTTCATCATCATCGACGGCCTCTGTGGCGCAGCGGTTGTGGCTCTGCCTACCATGCGAGAGGTCCCGGGTTCGTCCTCGACTGGGGGTAAAGAAAAAAAAAAAAAACATCCCCAGGTCTTGGATGTGTATATGTGTGTGACGTCGCTGTTTCCGGTTACCACGACACAGGGTATCCTAGTGTGGGGCCAGAAGCAATGTATCTGCCTGTATGTAAATGTATATGTTTATCATTTAAGTAATCTTGAACATTGTAATATCCCTTTTTCGACAAAGTCGCTTTAACATGGTTTTCAAATTGCTCAAATGGCAATTCCAAGATCTTCGAGAAGAGAATTAAGAAATATGAAATAAAAGTGTAAAGTGTAAAATATAAAGGCAATGTTCCATGTAACGCGAACGCCCGAGTGCTTCAGTTCCAAGTGACAAGTGAAAGTGATAAAAACGCACGCGTTGGAAACAGTGGGGCCAATTCTCTAGGTTACACTTATTAAAATCAGTTGACAATATTAGCTGCCACAGCTCTTATGACGTTGCCATAGATTCCTTTATCTACACACGTATCATAAACCCTCTTTACTGCGTACAAAAACCGCACGTTACGATCAGCATAATGATAAACTACTTGGTAAAAACTCATTTCTTATCTGAAAAATGACACATTATGACCATAATGTGTAGTTTTTCTACATATTATGACATTCAAATTTCGAACGCCGACGCCCGCCTGCGTGCTGCTCCTAGTTTGTCTGTGAAGTTGGTATTGACATTCAAATTTCGAACGCCGACGCCCGCCTGCGTGAAGTTGATACTACAGAACAAGCTAAACAACTGCAGAGCCACAATGCCGGTCAAACATGCGGTTCCGTGTGTAGATAAACTAGTGTATGTAACTGTACATAATTAGGCATTAAAACTCTCGAGTGATATTATTATGAAACGAGCCTCGAGTATTAATGCCCTCCATTATCCTATATAGCAGTCACATAATAGTAGTTTATGTGACTGCTGCATAATGGAGGGCATTAAAACTCGAGAGTGGGTTTGTTTTTTTTTTTTAGGAAAGGCAAATCCTAATTTTATAAAAGTTCGTGTGTATGAATGAGACAACATTTAGCTAACAGCAAATTTAATTTAATTTTAGAAAAGTTTCAGCTGTAAAAAAATGTGACGAATCTTATCATGAAAATGAATGACATTTAGGACGAACTGATTTTGAAGATTAAATTTGATTTAGAAAACTAATAATCAAAAGAAAATATAATATGCATAAGTAAAACTTTGAAATAAACTTTTAAACAATAATAGTAGTTTATGTGACTGCTGCATAATGGAGGGCATTAAAACTCGAGAGTGGGTTTATGAAACAAGCCGAAGGCGAGTTTCATAATAATATCACTCGAGAGTTTTAATGCCTAATTATGTACAGTTACATACACTAGTTTATCTACACACATATCATAAGCTCTCTTTGATGTGTTCAGGAACCGCATGTTTGACCGGCATTGTGGTTCTGCAATTGTTTAGCTTGTTCTTTAGTACCAACATCACGCAGACGGGCGTCGGCGTTCGAAATTTGAATGTCAGTACCAACTTCACAGACAAACTAGGGACGGCACGCGGGTGGGCGTCGGCGTTCGAAATTTGAATGTCATTATATGTAGAAAAACTACACATAATGACCATTATGTGTAGTTTTCCAGATACGAAACGAGTTTTTTACCAAGTAGTTTAACATAATGCTGATCGTAACGTGCGGTATTTGAACGCAGTAAAGAGGGTTTATGATACGTGTGTAGATAAACTACTATTTCGAACTCACTTAAGAATATTTTAATGTAAGTACTGACGAACTAATTCAAAAGTGAGTTATAAAATGTAATCTATGGCAACCACGTAAGAGCGTCGGAGCTATTATGGTCAACTAATTTTAGTGAGTGTAACCTAGAGAATAGGCCCCATTATCTAGTTTACTTCAGTTCTCACACGATCCTTGTGCATATTAGCATAAACTAACTCGGCCAAGCGGAACCGGCCGGCGCGATGGGCGCGGCGTGGGAAGGGTACGTTGACGCCGCCTGGCATACACCTTCAGTAAGTTCAAAGAACAAGTTCGCTATTATTAGCTTACCATATTTCGGGGAAGAACAGCTGGCCCTAACAATCATATGGTCGTAAACGTTTTCTTTTTGGGTCTCCCATGTAAATGTACGTCTTCTTCTTTGGGTGCTATCTCCTGTCGGAGGTCGGCTATGGTGTTTGTCGTGCCGTGATGTTGCAGCTCGGAAAATACCGGTGGTGGTTGAATTGAATTGGGTTCTTCTGCGGCCAGGTCTTCGGCAGTTTATGTTTAATTTTGGAAGGTGGTATTTACTTCCACGCATTATATGTGGCCCATGTACTGCAGTTTTCTGGTCCTTATGGTCTTCAGAGGCTCCCAACGCTTGTGCATACGCTGCAACATAGTTTCGTTCCTGCCGAATATGTCGAATATGCCGAGTATGACGAATAGTCGTCCAGATATTTTTAACAATTTTCCGTATATACCCACAAAGTTGTTCATAATGAAAAATATGGTCATCTAATTAAATGTCACATAACATAACATAGCGTCACCCCTTTTCCCATACGGGGTGGCAGAGGCATTATTGTGCCCATTTTGAGCCAGTTATTAAATCCCCCATTTTGCGTGACAGGGGGCTAGCCCCTCGCCGCAGCTATGGAGTAATGAAGGTTTCCTCACGATGTTTTCCATCACCGTTAGAACGTCTGCATAATGTACTTAAGATAAATTAATTATCTCATTGGTACATGGTCAGGAATCGAACCTGCATCTCCGGTGTGAGAAGCAAGCGTGAAATCCATTAAGACCGTGGAGGGCTTAATATTAAATGTCACCCCTGTATATTATATGAGATATATATATGACTAATATGAGATATATATATGACTAATATAAGATATATTTCAGTTCCTGAATACGGGGACTGTTCCAACTTCTACTGGTTTATGCACCTCGGCGGTAAAGGAATTTAACATAATGGTTACTGTGTTGTTCTGCAAACTGCAAATGTATTTCTTAGTCGTGGGAATTTTCGTCGTGTATTTCTAAGACCTGATACAATAGTCAGCGGTATGCGTTGCGTCTCTCTTATATGTTATTGTCCTAACAACGATGCGTTATTATGTTAGCACTCAATTTCTCGTCCGTTACTGTTAAGTTGGTCCAATAAATGAAAAACAAGTTTCAGCTCGCGGACATTTTAATGAAATAAAAAAGTGATTATTTTATTTATTTGTTTTAAACTCTGTGGCGATCTCGGCCTGTAACCTAGAATAATCTAGACATTGCATCCAGCGTCATAGGGTCTAAATTGGTGAAATTCGACCTGAAGCGACTATACCAAATCGGGGAATGCCATATTGTACGAAGAATGAGGACAGTGAACCCATAAAATAATAAGCGCCTAAATTGTTCTATGTTGTATCTTGTTGTATTGTACTGTTATAGCTTTGAATCTTTGCCCCTTCGCCCCACTAACGCGAAGTGTCCTAAATAGCGTTTGAATTTAGAACGCGCGTTTAAAACCGCAGCCATCTTTGTTTTTCTAACGGACGTCGATTGTCAACTGTTATAGTCATGTGTAGAGCAGACTATTTCAATAGATCTTGAGGAATATGTAAACAAATAGAATATATAGAAGATTAGCTTTTAATGGCACCTAATCTCAAAAGCTCATTGCAGATAGCGCTGCTGCAGTCGGAGGCTGTCATCTCTCAAATTTGTCAAATTCTATTTAATTCTTCTTATAATATACTAGCTGACCCCGCAAAGTTCGTACTGCCTTTACAGTCAGTAAGATGACGAAGTTCCAAACCTAATTTATTCAAAATCTATTTTTCTTTGTAATTTTTCTTCCGCCAATCATAACGATATTTTAATAGTTATTCTGCTATTCGGCGCGGAGACGAATCCAACAAATAAGAGAACATTAAAATTGGTCCCGACGTTGCTGAGTTGTAAGTGGTGTAACTAGCCGGAGTTTGTTTTATATATTTAGATGGCGTGCTTATCTCATTTAAGGTTAATTTTGTCTGTTTGAAAGATCACGTGTTGTGTTTCAGAACCTAACCCCAGATGAATTAAACTCTTTGCCCCCAACGACTCCAGCGCCACCTAGCGGGAGCAAAGGCTGACATAGCGGACATTACGGGAATCGCGGCAATGTTTCAAATTTATAATTTAATATTCTCACTCATAATCACATTGACACAAAATCGCTAAAGAATAAATTTTTACAAAAGAATTCAACGAATTTGCATTTTGCACAGCAAATATACTGATTTTCACAGCAAATATCAGAGCAAAATACTGCGGTAGCTTAGGTGAAGGGTAAAGGGGGTGAGCGAAGCGAAGCCCCCTTTATCCTTCGTATTAGATTGAACATGTAAGAGCAACAAAAATACTTGAAACATAAAAAGTGTTTTTGCTGATCCTTTTTTGCTGTGAAAATCAGTATTATTGATGTGCGATTAAATACTAGCCATAAATATTGATAAAATAATTCAACGACTTTGAAACCACACACCGTGCCAACAGTTTTCTCGCTCCGGAAATCACAACTAATTTGAAAAATATAGATTGGAATGTCAGCCAAGACATTTGAACACAACATAATGGCATACTGCTGCGGTTGTGGGGTGCCGAGGTGTGCCGAGGTCCCGGGTGCGATCCCCGCCTGGAGATGAAGGAAACAAACCCAGGTCTTGGATGTTTGCATGTGTGTGGTGCTGGTTAATAGAGTATCTGAGAGATTTCTTCAAAGAAACCAAAATTCCAACAGTTGCAAGTCAATATAGCTATCAAAACATAATGTATGTGATGAAAAACATCAGTAGCTTTAAAACCATTGATAGCCGCCACAATGTGCAAACTAGAAATAAACCTTAAAACTTTCTTTGTCAATGTTCAGACTCACAAAAGTTAGTAGTTATTTTATGGGACACTGTATACGCTTCTACAATAAAATTCCGCAAGAAATACAAAACTTAACTGAAGCTTGATTCAAAAAAATGTATACAGCACACTTTGTGCACAAAGGCCTACTACAAAATTAATGCCTTTTTACAAGACACCGACATCTGGCATTAAACCAGTTCATTGCACCCTATATGTTACTAATAATTAGACACCTACTTATTGTTTTATTATGCTTGCTTGATTAGTTCATTAAGTCTCATTTTTTTTGCTATTATGAATAAAAATCTTTGAACTGAACTGAACTGTGACGTTGCTGTTCCTGGTTCCCAGAAACAAGGTATCCTAATGTGAGGTCAGGAGCATAATTCATAATTTCTTTATTGCACACAAAATATAAATCAAAATTACATTTTAGATAAAACGGTGTACGGCGTACTTATCTCTAAGTAAGAGATCTCTTCCAGCAAACTAGAGAGTGAGAGGTAATTGAAGAGCGGGGGTAGACTAATTGTGTACAATTGTACTACATACACTACATACCTAAACATAATAATATAACACTTCAAAATATATACCTAAACCTGTTTATATAACTATAAACTATAAACTATATAAA
The DNA here is from genome assembly GCA_949825045.1 of Argyresthia goedartella. Lineage (NCBI taxonomy): Eukaryota > Metazoa > Arthropoda > Insecta > Lepidoptera > Argyresthiidae > Argyresthia > Argyresthia goedartella. The sequence goes on along the minus strand of OX463832.1, from coordinate 9,073,645 downwards.
CGAATACTTAAATACTGTATAAGTATATAAGAGCAATGTATGTGCCTGTATGTAAATGTTTATGTTTTTCACACGAGGTGACAGAGGCACTCGTGTGCCCACGTTTAGCTTTTTAATGTATATATATTTTGTGTGTATTATTTGACGACCCGAATGGCCGAGTCGGCAGTGACCCTGCCTACGAAGACAAGGGTCACGGGTTCGGGTTCCGGTGGGGGCAATATTTGTCTCATGAGAACGGATATTTGTGCCCTAGTCATGGTTGTTCATCTTATCTAATTATAATATTTATCTTTATAAATATGAGTATCGTTGTCTAGTACAAAAGATACAGGGAATCCTAGTTTGGTCCTAGATCAATGTGTGTAAATAGTGTCCAAGGTATTATTATATGGAGACCAGGCAGATAATATTTTTAAGTGAGGCAAGAAACAGCAAAAATCAACGCATTAAGCTAAACAAAGTAAGCCACGGTGACGAAGGTGTATATTGTAATCTTTACGAAATCAGAACACATTGAAATTCACAATCTTGCGCAACGAGCCTTGATGAGTCGGTCGGGAGGCAAAGCTGTCAAGTTCATTTGAAGGAAGGTAAAAAAAATGGTCAAGTGCGAGTCGTACTCACGAACGAAGGGTTCCGTACCACCGTACAATGGTAGGGATAGTGTGGAGTGAACAGTTTGGATTTTACATAGCAAAATGTTGTTTACAAAGTTATTGGTGCGGCTACTCTCATACTCTATGTACGTAACCAGGTGCATTTATAAGTTTTTATGTGGTTTACAGATAAATAAAAAACCTTGGCACTTCCGGGAGGGTTTTTCCTGTAATTTTTAGCTTAAGTTCTATAGTCTCCATTTTATTCATAATTTTAGACTCTTTAGTTTCGGAGATGTTTTGCACTTTCTTGATCATAACTTCTAAAAGTTTATAAAGAGCCCTTTTCAACGATATGACTTATATTATTACAACGGTGTTTGAATGCTTTTGTTTTGTAATTTTACAACCCCCACTTTATTTACATTTTTTTTTCATCTTGAATTATGTTGCGATCATCAGGATAAGTAGTTTTGCAGTAGATTCCAACACTCTTTCTCCTTTAGTCCCTGAGAAAAGTGCCTGTGAACGGACACGCGAGGGATCTTATGAGGCTTCCTTTTTACCTTTTGAGGCACGGTACCCTAATAACCACAGTTGCCACAAAGCAACATTGCGCAACGAGCTGAGGTCAGTATCACAACAACATAATAGTGGAATACTATAAACTTAATGTTATGAAAATAACTAACAATTGAAAGGTTTTGTGACGTCAAAGTTTACAGTTCTGATGAAAATTCCTTTCAAATTCAAATCACAATCGCTTTGAATGACAGCACGTGTGACGCAAAAAAAAACTTACCTTTAGACAAGTTTAAAATAATAATAAAACAGAAATTGTATAAAAAAGGTTACTATAGGATATCTGATTACTTAGAGGACAGATGTCCATGGGAATAGATTGTTTGAGTAACAGGCTGTTTCGATATATAATTAGCATTCATTTTGTAATTTGACAATATTTTATTTAAAAAAGGAAACGCAAAAGATGCGACGACTGTGGAGTTTCTTCGGTGAGCTCTTCTCCACAGATTCCGCCATTGTGTTAGTGAACTCACCCAAAAAAATGTAATGACGGATCTAAGTGATGTAACAACATCCTATGGAAATAAATGATTTTTGATTTGATTTGATTTGATTTGCAATCGCGTTCTCATTTGTCAAACGTCATTTTACATACAGGCACATACATTGCTTCTGGCCCCACACTAGGATACCCTGCGTCGTGGGAGCTAGAAACAGCGACGTCACACACTTATAAACATCCAAGACCTGGGTTTTTTTAGCACCAGCCGGGAACGAACCCGGGACCCCTCGCATGGTAGGCAGAGCCACAACCTCTACGCCACAGAGGTCGCTCATTCAAAACATCGCTCTAAATATCAAATAAATACAATACGATTAAAATTAGTTAACGATTCGGGCAACCTCGGAAATTGTCGTGAATCCCTCATCTCTCACTAGAGATAGAGAGAGATAGGATTTAGGCGATGATATCCGAGAAAAGCCGAATCTTTAACTGATTTTATCTACACACGTATCATAAACCCTCTTTACTGCGTACAAAAACCGCACGTTACGATCAGCATAATGTTAAAATACTTGGTAAAAACTCATTTCTTATCTGAAAAATTACACATTATGGCCATAATGTGTAGTTTTTCTACATATTATGACATTCAAATTTCGAACGCCGACGCCCGCCTGCGTACCACCGCTACTTTGTTTGTGAAGTTGGAACTACTGAACAAGCTAAACAAGTGCAAAGGAATTATCAATGCCACCATGCCGGTCGAACATGCGGTTCCTGAACACATTAAAGAGAGCTTATGATATGTGTGAAGATAAATTAGTTTATGTAACTGTACATAATTAGGCATTAAAACTCTCGAGTGATATTATTATGAAACTCGCCTTCGGCTCGTTTCATAAACCCACTCTCGAGTATTAATGCCCTCCATTATGTAGCAGTCACATAAACTACTATTAATCGTATTAGTAATAGTTTCAACAGCCACGGAACTTCAAACTGTGCTGCAGGAACTAAGCACGGCGGCGGCGGGCCTTTTATTGGGCTGGACTGAAGATGCATCGGTCAACAACTCAACTACAGTCTTCACAAACCAAAAAGGCCCGGTGACAGCTGTGCCGGCACATACGCCCGCCACAGTCAGGCGGAAACATCTATTTCCACGTAATGTTAAGATAAGTTGACGACCGTCACAGATAAGGTATATTTATATTCATCACGTAGTTTTGTAGTAAGTTGTATATAAGCTTAGTATATCCTATAATAAAGTCTAGTCTAGTCTAGTTTTTGCGCGCATCTCAAGCCTTTTACTTTACTCCCGACGATGTCGCTCTCCTTATAATTGCCTCTGGCAAAACAGCGTCCGTGTCGCTGACGTAATAAGGTTGAATTTAGTTTGGGCCACCGGGCCTTTTATTTGGCTTAGGTTTAAACGATCACCAATAAATTCGAAACGACCGCCAGAATTAGAAAACGACCACCAAATTGTGTTTAAATAAATGATCACCAAACTTCTTTTTATGTTTTGTGTACTTAAGTTTATGTTTTTAGTATTTTTTGTTGTTCTTACATGTTCAACCTAACACGAAGGATAAACCTTCACCTAAACTACCGCTGTATTTTACCATGATACTTTCTACAACTTTTGGTGACCATTTACCCATTTTGGGTACCATTTACCCATTTTGGGTAGATAAAATATATTTTGGTGATCATTATATTTGTTGCCTATTACTAAATCGAAATTCGATGTACATAAATCGATATTAGGTTTTGGTTGTGCGGTTGTCTGTCGCTCACTGTCAGCCATTTTAGCGTGTTACACCAACGGGTGCTTGCAGCAGAACACATCGATTATGGAACGTTCTAACGGTGATGGGAAACATTGTGAGGAAACCTTTATCTCCATAGCAGCAGCGTTGGGCTAGCCCCCTGTCACGCAAAAATCGAGTATTCAATAAAGGGCTACGTGTACAAAAGAACAGTTTACATTTACAGATTTAAAATGCGCTCGTGACGTCAGAGTAGGAAGTAAAAAATTAACACGCTTGGTTCTCATACATTTGTCCGAGCTTGCGTTGTCTACTCTATTACATATAGAGTAATGTCTGTGAGTAAACCTAATATCGGATTTCGATTGGCTAGTATTTAATCGCACATCAAAAATACTGATTTTCACAGCAAAAAAGGATCAGCAAAAACACTTTTTTATGTTTTAAATATTTTTGTTGTTCTTACATGTTCAACCTAAAAAGAAGGATAAAGGGGGCTTAGCTTCGCTCACCCCCTTTTTCACCTAAGCTACCGCAGTATTTTGCCCTGATATTTTCTGTGAAAATCAGTATATTTGCTGTGAAAATCAGTATATTAGCTGTGCAAATCAGTATTATTGATGTGCAGTTTAATATTTCCCATTTCTATTTAGCTATATATACAACCGTTCGTATACGCATTGCACGAACGTCACTCAAGCCAGGTGCCAACTTAGCTCGCCCGAGTAGTACGTCGACGAGTACAAGAATATTAAAATCATCATCATCATCATCAATATTAAAATCAGTTAACGATTCGGCCAACCTCGGAAATTGTCGTGAATCCCTCATCTCTCACATAGAGATAGAGAGAGAGATCGGATTTAGACGATGATATCCGAGAAAAGCCGAATCTTCAACTGATTTTGATCGTGTTGTATAGCTACTTGAGCCGGACAGTCTCCTTCGAAAACTGGCAGGACAAGGTAATCCAACGTCGAGTTTCAAACGCCTGGAAGAGCTTCAGCGAGCCAATCGTCGCCCATGCGAATTGAAAGCGAAGACGTAAACTATGCGTATGACTCGCTAATTGTCGTATGAAATCAAAATTTACGTATTCTCACACAGTCGTATGCGCAAATTGTCTAACGAATACTCTTCGACTGTAACCGCGTGGTTCTTTGCATGCGACTTTCAAAAAGTTGTATAAAAACTGAAGTTTCAGATAGTTTTAGATGGAAGTAACTTCCAACATAGGAGTTTCCTTACGTTTTTGTTTCTTAACTTGTAGGTTGGTAGGTGCACAGCGTATTTCGATTATGGTTTTCCCCAGGCCCACTCATTTCTCTTTTAGAAAAGGCGCTACCTCGTCCGTGCATAGGTCCCCGTTACTCCAGGCGGAAGGACTCGCAGTGTGAGAGGGACGGAATCGGGAAAAAATGAAAAAACGTAGCGCTAAACCACAGAAAAATTGTTTAAAAATAAACTACGCTATTTTGTTAAAAAGTTTTTTAAGGAGACTGCGAATACATAATATCTACATTTTGAACTCAGTTCCACAATGAAATTAGTTAGGATTTCAGAATTACAGGAAAAAAAAAACAATTTAGAGGTGTTTTCGTAATTATATTCTATCGAGAAAATTCTTTCCTATCGCGTTTCACTTTAGTAAAACTCTTAATCAAATACTCAATAAACGTTAACCCAAAAATCAAATCTGTAGATGACTTCATGGTGGAGTAAATGGATTCGAAAAAAAAATTTTTTTTTGTATCACCTTAAAGAGCACTACCTCTCTCTTTAGTAAAAGTTATTCTATTTATACTATCATATGTAAAGTTTATGTAGTATACATCGGTAATTATTTTGTATTTCCTACCTGTATTTTAAAGGTATTTTATTTATTCCTAGGCATTTTAGTTATAGTGTTTATCGTGCACTGCCCACCCTTTTATGATACCAATTCCTGTAATGCCTTGGTTTGCTGGAAGAAGTCTCTTCTTAGAGATAAGCCCGCCTTTGCACATGCATTTTTCTTTTAATGTAACTTAACATATTTGTGTGCAATAAAGAATTATGAATGATGGTTTGATTGAAGTGTGAGACAACAGAGACAAAGAATAAATGATGCTACTGAAACTCGCCTTGCCGTTGCCTTAGTTTGCCTTGACTCGTGATTAGATGATGTTGATGTATCATCATTATGTAACGAACGAAAACATCAGCGTACATTCACCGTGGTTATTTCTGAATGCGAAGGCTGACACAAAACGGACTGAAATAACCATCGCGTAATATTTACCGCGGATTCTCCGAGCACACATAATGTGGATAATATTTTGAAACGGGAAATATTAAACTGCACACCAAAAATACTGATTTGTACAGCAAATATCAGGGCAAAATGCTGCGGTAGCTTAGGTGAAGGGTAAAGGAGGTGAGCGAAGCGGAGCCCCATTTATCCTTCGTGTTAGGTTGAACATGTAAGAACAACAAAAAATACTTAAAACATAAACTTAAGTACACATAATAGTAGTTTATGTGACTGCTACATAATGGAGGGCATTAATACTCGAGAGTGGGTTTATGAAACGAGCCGAAGGCGAGTTTCATAATAACATCACTCGAGAGTTTTAATGCCTAATTATGTACAGTTACATACACTAGTTTATCTACACACATATCATAAGCTCTCTTTGATGTGTACAGGAACCGCATGTTTGACCGGCATTGTGGCTCTGCAGTTGTTTAGCTTGTTCTGTAGCACCAACTTCGGGCGCCGGGGCGTTCGAAATTTGAATGTCATAATGTGTAGAAAAATTACACATTATGGTCATAATGTGTAATTTTTCAGATAAGAAATGAGTTTTTACCAAGTAGTTTAACACTATGCTGATCGTAACGTGCGGTATTTGTACGCAGTAAAGAGGGTTTATGATACGTGTGTAGATAAAATATTTCAAACATAAAAAGTGTTTTTGTTGATCTTTTTATGCTGTGCAAATCGGTATTTTTGATGTGCGATTAAATACCAGCCTATTGAAACATGGGAGATTCTTATAACCTTTAGATACGGCAACAGATATATTGTTTACCGATATAAGTTTTGATCACCTAATAAGTTAAATGATCACCAAGTCCTCCCAAGTAGTTTCAGTGAACAGTATCGGTTGCTAGGGTCACTTTCTGCCCGAATTGTAAGGTCTTATTTGTAAGGTCACAACTTTATAATACAACCGCGAGCCGAGGCCAGGCGAAGCGGAGCGAGGCGACCCCATGTAGTTTAGTTGACCGAGCGAGCAAAGCGTCTCCGTTTCAGGATTGGGCAAAAATGCTTTTGCGTGTCCGGATGTGAGTCCGGATGTTCTCCTCTAAAGGCCGCAGTTCTGAACTGATTCTGGTGAGTTTCTGTGAGTAGGTTCGATAATTAAACAGTATTTTTTGTCGATTCAGTATTATTTTTTTCCAATATGGCGGATACGGGGTTGAAAATGCGCTACAGCCCAAACGGCTTGACAGATTCTAACAGATGAGGTGTCATTGGATTCGTGGAGACCGTGAGTTACATATTAGATATATAATTTTAGTGTAAAGTCAACAGGTGAGATTTTGGATCGCAAAAAGTAGTTCACAAAGTTATTGGTGCGGCTACTTTCATACTCCATGTACGTAACCAGGTGCATTTATAAGTTTGTATGTGGTAATGAAAGAAAATGCTGCCGTATTATTAAAAACTTCAAAGGTGTGATATGAGGGGATAGTAAAAATAATAAAAACACACAAATCTCCAGTGATTCTCGCAAATTTAGTAAATTTGGGAAGCAGTTATTAAACATACGCCTTTAGATGCCACAGGTTTGCCGATGACGTCATAGATATATGTACCTAGTCAGCGCGAAACGTTTTGCGGCCGACTTATAGGTACTTAACTACTTATCTGTCAGCTAGAGGTTTTTGTCAGTGTGTAAAACCTTCGCGACAAGCAGCCATGTATAGATAGAGATAAAATGCGTCAAGTAAAAATAATTCACCGAGTTTAAAACTTTAAAAAATCGACTTCAAGCTCAAGCCCTATTTCTTCCTCACCGACCGGCATGCAAATGAAGTATGTACCTGAAAGTCCTTATCAAATCTTTTGCTGCACGGAACCACAAACCAAAACGTCATCTGTGTATATATTTTTTAAGTATGTAGATTTTTTCGAAAAACGCTAAATCAATTTTGTTAAAATTTATACGGGACCACCTCTGAAGTATTACCTACCAAACAAAACAAGAATCATCAAAATCGATCCATAATTGTCGGAATAATCGCGTGACAACCATACAAAAACAAACAGACCAATTGAGAACCTTCTCCACTTTGAAGTCGGTTGAAAAATGAGACTTCCTTACAGACTCTTATTCAACTCAGATGGAAATTCACACGTAAAGTCAATGTGCAGGATTGATGGCCAGAGGGGAAAGAAGAAACCGCGGAGGGGGTGATGTCCCGCACACGCGCAAAGGCCCTGTCACGGTGCTGCGCAAGTCCGCGTCGACCCTCTTAATCGATTTAAATCTTGCTAAAGTTGAAGCTTGCCCTTGTAATTTTTTTATTTAGAATGTCATCGGCTGCCTCTTTGTTTTGATGAAAAGGTAAAATCCAATTATTAATACAAAAGCACGTGAACTAGCTACTGGAGAATATAACTAAGTATAACTAAGTACTGGAGAATAGTGACATTGAACTGAAAAATTATTCCGAAAATCGTGTTCAGAAACTAGAAAATAATATAGTAATAGATAATGAAATGGGTAAGCGTGTACCTTTTTGGTGGCTTTCCAGAACGACTACGCCCGAACGGTGCCAAACGGGACCCCATATTACTACAGATGCTTCTGTCCTTATGATGAAATTACTTTGTTCCGAACACCTGAGACCTTGAGCCGGTACGATAATTGCCTTCGTTACAGTCAACTACAGTCTCGGGAAGCGAGGTAACACGTACGTTAAAATCTCACGTCTTGCATTATAGCAAACTTGCGATTTCGCGCAAGAGTCGTTTACCACCTCGCCGATCCACAGCTGCTCCCGTGATTGCGCAATGTCCGATTCGCACCTCTATTTGCAGATTTCACACGCTAATTGTCATTCTGAATTCGTTGGAATAAGTTAGACAGGTGTTGGGTCGACCCACAGAGCTGTTGAGAAACGAGCTTGTTGCATGCAAGATGATTGTAGGGATAATAATAATACCTTGGACACTATTTACACACATTGATCTAGCCCCAAACTAGGATTCCCTGTATCTTGGGTACTAGACAACGATACACATACTTATATAGATAAATATTATACTTAGATAGTTAAACAACCATGACTAGGGTACAAACATCCGTTCTCATCAAACAAATATTTGCCCCCACCGGGACTCGAACCTCGATATAAGCCCACTTTTAGTCAAGTGACTCAATACTCCTTTTCCATGACAGGGTGAGGAAGCGAGAGATGTATGCGAGGATCGTTGCTAGTGGGTCTTTTGTCACTGCCTACCCCCCTTCCGGGAAAAAGTGAGCATAAGAATGTATTGATGTTTTACAACTCATTAGTTTACAAACTATCGATAAATTGTAAACTGTACCGTACTGCTGACGATATGACGCGTTAGTTTATATTAAAACCGTTAAATTGTGATCTGGTTTAAACTTGAATTGCAAAAGAAATACCAGGGCAAACACTGCGGTAGCTTCGCTTTGCTCGCCCCCTCTAGTCTTCGTGTTAGGTTGACATGTAAGAACAAAAGAAACGTAAATTCTAAGCCCTTTGGGTCTGGTTTATAAACTAACGGGTTTGAAAATCTTAGGGTGACAAATATACCATATAGGGTCCTCCAACTTCGTTGGTCCAAAAGTTATTTTAGGTAGAATAATTCAGTCTAGGCAGTTTACATTCATCTTTGCCCAAGAAATTATTGTTTTTTTTTTTTTTTCGTTAGAAAATCAAAAAACTCAGTACAAATCTAACTTTTAAACTAAAATAATATTCGTAGACAACGATGACCTTAAATTGTCTGCACTGCACAAATGTGAGTAAAAAAATTTAGAGCACTGAAGTTAGTAATTCCTGTAACTATGTACATAGGAGGCTAGCCCATTGTCGTAGTTCAGTTCACCGCGTCCGCAGTAAAGATAATTTCCTTATCGTCATTATGAAATTTTATTATCGCTGTAAATGATGGTTATTGTCCGTCAGGTGTATGTACGCTGATAACGCATTGAGCGATGACAAGCAAAAAGAAATGAAAACAATAATATTTTTATCTACACACGTATCATAAACCCTCCTTACTGCGTCCAAAAACCGCACGCTACGATCAGCATAATGTTAAACTACCATTCATAAGCATTCCTAACGTAATTGAATGTTGGGCCATCGAACTAACAGAATATAATATTCTTTATATACACATGTATCATAAACCCTCTTTACTGCGTCCAAAAACCGCACGTTACGGACAAGCATAATGATATACATACTTCTTGGTAAAAACTCATTTCTTATCTGAATATTGATACAATTATGACCATGATGTACCAACATTTGTCAATCAAATTATGACATTCAAATTTCGAACGCCGACGCCCGCCTGCGTGCCGCCCCTACTTTGTCTGTGAAGTTGGTACTACAGAACAAGCTAAACAACTCAATGCCACAATGCCGGTCAAACATGCGGTTTCTGAACGCATCAAAGAGAGCTTATGATATGTGTGTAGTTATACCAGTGTATGTAACTGTACATAATTAGGCATCAAAACTCTCGAGTGATATTATTCTCTCGAGTTTTAATGCCCTCCATTATGTATCAGTCACATAAACTACTAATATATATTATACCTTGATATATGTATGTACTATAATTAGGGTTCAGAACCGGGAAATCCCGGTCTCGAAAGTACCGGGAATTCCCGGTTCTTTTGTCAGTAAAATGGAACCGGGAAACCAAATTTGATTCCCGGTTCTTTCGGTACTTTCGGGAATTTTATTTTTATTAAGCGATTCACACTACTATTTACTTATTTACTCTTACTTTAATTTTCCACACTTTCTACTATTCAAACATTCAAAACTAACGTGAATAATTCAGCGTTAAAATAAATAACGCGCGAAATTAATGGTGCGCTCGATATTACCAATAACTACCTACACTCGCTCGCTGTTGCTAGGAAGGAAAGTAAGTATATAGTAAGTCAAGCTTCCCCGCGCCCGCCGCGCATGCCCCGCTCGCGCGCCGCGATCTTTCGTTCACTCACTCAGTTTTCGGATTGCATTGCGCGCGTGTGTGATTTTGATGATAACCTCAAAGGCTTTTAGTAGATTTTGTTGTTAATTTCTGACAAAACGAGGTGAAATATTTATGAGGTATGTATTTTTGTATGTATTATTACGTAAACATCATAATTTTAGTTAATGTTTGCGCTTTTAGTAAAATTTGTGCGGCTAAAGTTATCATTCACATTGTGTTTTATTTGGATTATACTTACTGGATTTAATGCTTTGTTTATTTTATACTAGCTCATGCCCGCGATTTCTTTCGTCGTTCGTTGGCATACAAATAAGAAAATCTTATTCAATAGCTTTGTAGTAATTTTGATGAAATAAGAAGCGTGTTACGCAAAGCTTTGTTTTATTTACATAGGTAACCTACCTTGCCTACCTACTTAATTATTGCTTTGATTATTTGTAGTACTTTTCGGGGTTTCGTACCCGAAGGATCCAAACGGAGCCCTATTGTAGTCACTATAGTGTCCGTCTGTCTGTCTGTCCGTCTGTCAGACAGGTTTTACATCCAAATGGTTAGAGCTATAGTCTTAAAGTGTTTAAATTACATATTATGTATCTTAAATGTAAATGGAACTGTTTCGCATTTATGCATTTTGTTTTATTATAGGCGATGGATTTTGAAGAACTTTCTACCAAGGCTGGCGATAAGTCGTCTGTATGGCATTACTTTCTTCGGGCTCAGGATAAGATATCAGCTAAATGTAAGAAATGTCAGAAAATATTAAAATGTGCTGGTGGCAGTACAAGTGGACTCCAAAAGCATTTAAAAAATGTTCATCATACCAGCTTGTCAGCTGAAATGGAAAACCTCGCTAAACCAACTAGTAGCGGTGGAAACACAACGACTGCGATTCCTTCTACAAGTACAGAAGATGTGCCCAAAAAAAAGACCAAATTAACAGATTATTATGAATGTGATTCAAATCCTAGTATGGAGGTGATGATTTCCCGCATGACTGCTTTAAGAGGATACCCTTTTCGCCAATTTGTAGAATGTGAGGATTTAAAAAGGCTTTTTAAAAAATCAGGTCACACATTGCCGAAATCTGTCGATACAATCCAAAGTATTGTTGTTAGAGTGGCCATTCAAAAGAAAATCCAATGACTAACGAGATTAAAGCACTGCTTAAAGCGGGCCATAAATTTTCTATGTCATTTGACGAGTGGACATCGGTTAGAAACCGTAGATATCTGAGCTTGAATTTACACTCACGTCATTTTTCTGGAGGCAAAAACTTCAAAAATTTGGGGCTCATCAGAATCTACGGCTCCTTACCAGCTAAAAAATGCGTCGAAGAAATATGCAGCAAATTAAATGAGTTCGGAGTGTCACTGGAAAATGACATTATCGCTGAGACAACAGACGGATGCAGTATGATGAAGAAAGTCGGCAAATTTTTGTCATCCTATCACCAACTTTGTATTGCCCATGCACTCCAACTTGCAATTGCAGATGTTTTTTTACAAAAAAATGACGAATGAGACAGAAGAAGCCGAAGAAGAAACTCAGTTCGCAATAGAAGACGACGATGACGATATTCCTTTGGCAGCACTAAGTAGACAGAGACTTCAAGTGAACATGGAATCTTTAGATGAGAATTCGGATTCGGACTCAGACAGCGAAGCCGATGGCGCCGAGTTCTTGTCTCAAAATACGTCACCAGCTTCAGAACGTCAATTTGAACACAGAGATTTACTCTTAAAAGTCAAAAAAGTAGTTAAACTTTTCCGCAAATCTCCAACTAAAAACGATGACGTTCTGCAAAAGTACGTCATCGCTGATTTTCATAAAGAATATTCACTGAGCTGTGACTCAGTAACACGTTGGAGTAGCCTCGCTTTTACGCTTGAACGATTCTTGAAGCTGCGAACTTGCATTGTGAAAGCATTAATTGATTTAAAATCCACAATAAAATTTTCAGAAGCAGATTGGGAACTAATTGGGAAGTTACACGAAGTTCATGACATAATCAAAACCGTATTAGAAGCTTTATGTCGTCGCGATTCTACATTATTGACAGCAGATGTTGCTATCAAATTCGCATTAAAAAAAGTTGCGAATATCGAAAATAACTATGTAGCCGAAAAAATGTTCATGATGTTAAAAAAACGATACACAGAACGGCGTCTCAATGTTGCAGCTGCGACTCTGAATTACTTGCAAAATCCAGAAAGTTATTTCCTCCAACAAAATGATGAAGATTCATTAGTTTTTTCGCGGCCAAGCAGCGATGAAATGTGAAACGCAATAGTGTCATTGCTAAGTCACACCAAATCTTCAACAACTCCGGTATCTCAAGCTGAACCCCTACAAACCTCACAAGGTGAACAGGCGAATGAACGTGAATTTGACTCTGATGTGCTTGAAGTTCAAAACATCGCTTTGACAAAAGGCGATGAGTTAAATGCTGAGCTTGCAAAGGCTGTTAGTGAAAAACGCGTTAGATCTTCTGCTCATGAAGATCTCTTTACGAATGTTAGGATTGAAATGGCTCTCTTTGAGAATGGAGGAGATCGTGGGCGTTACTTGTCTCAGGCATATGACCATTTATTAACGATTCCGCCAACCAGTGTTGAGCCAGAAAGAGTTTTCTCTTCGGCAGGTTTGTTATGCAACAAAATAAGATCTCGTTTGAGTGACAAAAGTCTAGATGCACTGTTGTTTTTAAGGTCCTATTATAGAGAAGAGAGAGCTAAAAGCTCTTAAAAAGCTAAACTTTGGTTACGCCATATTTTATGAATAGGTAGGTACTCGGAAAGAGATATTATTTTTAAATATTTTTTGATAAAAAATTTAATTTTGTTTTCTTTGAAAAACGTTTAAGATATTTATAAATATTTAAGGAATCTCAGGTGACTGGCTAATTTTTACCATTTTATTGACAGTTAACACTTACTTAAGAACCTAACAAAAACACTGTGATTGATTATAGTCTGATTTATATATAATAACTTACTACTATGTATGAGAATAGAAAATAGTTTAATTTTGTTGCTTTTGAAAAATGTTTAAGATAATTCTAAATGTTTAAGGAATTTAAAATGACTACCTAATTTTGACCATTTTATTGACAGTAAATACTTAAGATCCTAAGAATAACACTGTGATTGACAATAGTCTGATTTATATATAATTACTTACTACTAGGTATGAGAATAGAAAATAGTTTAATTTAGTTTTCTTTAAAAATGTTTAAGATAATTCTAAATGTTAAGGAATCTAAGATGACTGCCTTATTTTTACCCTTTAATTGACAGTAAATACTTACTTTAGTACCTAACAATAACATAACACTATGATTAATTATAGTCTGATTTATATATAATTACCTACTACTAGGTATGATAACAGAAAATAGAAGAAAAAATTTCGAATTAAAGTTACTTGAATACAGAATTTTAGTTTACTTTTGAAGCATAAGCCTTGTTTGTTTTCTATGACAAAAACTAGCAAGAACCGAAAATACCGAAAAAACCGGGAAATTCCGGTTCCGTGATACAAAAGTACCGAAATTCCCGGTTCTCAAAAAGAATACCGGTTCCGAAAACACTAACTATAATGTATTATATGACTTTTATTATACTTATATTATGTTGTATTAGTTAGTAGGTAGTTATTTAAATTATTGTGCACTAGACTGCTCTTACTAGCAATAAACTGTCCTGTCCTGCCTTGGTTTGCTGGAAGAAATCTCTTTTTAGAGATAAGCTCGCCTTTGCGCATAAGTGTTCATTGTTTGTACTCATTATTTACCGTGCAATAAAGTATATTGAAGATCTAGCTTAATAATAAGGGCAAATTGTTTCTCTGCGATGAATACGACAGAGATTTTCTCGCATGCACTTCCATCATCTGTTTTCATAACCTCCCCTGAAGGGTGTTCGAGAAGATGTATGTATAAATGGTATCTGGCATGGCAAAGTACTGAACCGATTTTGGTGAAAATGTGAACAAACATACGTTGGGAGCCCGTCGACCCCATAGCTTAACTGCATAGCAAACTAGTTGTGTCATCAAGTATTACTTTGAAAGAATTGGTTCCCATGGCAGAACTATTTCAGTTGGTGTATGGGTCCATGATAAATTTATTGATTTCCGCTACTTTAGCTCAACTTAAAATCTCTAAGGTGTGGGGTAGATAGAGTGTTGATTGAGCGTTATGATTGTGAAGTACCAGGGCAGCAGACTGTGGACCCATTGACCAACTAAAATAGTTGTGCCATGGGACCAATTTTTTCAAAGTACTACATTAACCGATTCTGTAGGTGCTTAGCGATTGCTGTACGTAGCGCAGGTGCGAGCTACATTGCACTTTATTGCCGCGCAGCGAGAGTAGCTATTTATTTAAGTGTATTTGAGGAGTAATTTTTCTGTACGTAGTACTACCATGGACGAATAAAACTAGAGGACAAACCACCGTAGTACTTTGAAGCGTAATTCGATTTTTAGTTTAAATGTATATTGCTAGATAGAGCTACTAGTTCAAATGTTGTTTAGGTGTATCGTGGTGGCGCGCTTAATTTAGGAAAGATGGCGGTATAAGCGTCAATTTCCTAAGAAGAAACAAGGCTAACGCATACGCCATCTTTGATTTTTCGTCGATATTACTATGGATTATACTACGCCGTCACCCTAAGCACCCATCATCTATTGCGTGGTACAGCGACATTTAGAAATAATACAGGATTTTAGCTTTCTAGCAGGGTACGTTTTTTTATATGACGTTGTCAGTCTTCTAGTTTTATTCGTCCATGGTCCTATTAAGTATTCTGTGCTATGGGGTCCACGGAGTTGGGAGGGACCAATTCCGGTACACAGTGACATGACTATAACATGACGATTAAAGTCAACTTTAGATATCCAATATGTGGCGTTTCGGGAATATGTTTTTAGGCAATTATGGTAAAATTAAGCTAACTGGATTTAGTTAATCAACAAAGGGAATAAGATTACAAAATCGTCAGATATTGAGGTGTCATTTTTGTTCCGGAATTGGTATCATTATGCTTTCTACCACGAAATAAAAATGCATCTTAGTAAGAAATAGGTAGGAGCATATAAGTCAGATTGTAAGCTGGTTAATGTTCTTTCCTTTGTTTATGTATAGTGAAAGTTTGTTCGTCAATTATTTATAGCAATGATATTTATGTCGCAGTTAGTTGGTTAAATCAGACACTTAACTAACTCTCTAGACCGTTAATTAAATACCGACGTTTAACAAAGTCACTAAAATTCCTAAACTAAAAGTCAAAAAAAAAAAAGTGAGTGAACGAAACGTTTAACGAGTTGTGTAAACGTTCCTAGGCAACAAGACATAAACAATATAAATATTTTTTTATGTGTACTTAATGAGTTTATGTTTTAAGTATTTTTTGTTGCTCTTACATGTTCAACCAAACAAGAAGGATAAGGAATTTACCCTTAACCTAAGCTACCGCAATATTTGCCCTGATAAGCTGTGCAAAGCAGCTGTTGTCGTGACGTCATCTTGTTTTCCAACACGCCGGCTACAGGGCCTGTACACAAAACTGCGATGCGACGCGATGCGACGTCGCATCGTACAAAAATCACGAGCTCCCTATACGCATTCTTATTCAACTTTCTGCGTTGCGAATTCGCATCGCGTCGCATCGCAGTTTTGTGTACAGGCCCTTAAGTCGGTCGGGTAAGACAGATTGTTAAACGTTTTCGACGATGCTTTATTTAAATCAAAATGCTAGTGACTTGGTTAAACGTCGGCATTTAATTAACGGTCTAGAGAGTTAGTTAAGTGTCTGATTTAATCAACCAACTGCGACATTTATACCCACCTATACAAACATATTTGTGTCTTAAGTAAACCAAAACTAGACAAATATTATTGTGGCTATGTCATTTGCGCATGTATAGGTCTAGTAAGTTCAATAAATAAAATGCATATCATTACTATTGTTATTCACCCCCAATCAGCTGAGGTCCTTGACCTAAATACATACAGCGTTTGTAACTCGAACGGATGGCTTCAAACACAAGGTTAGGTTATTGGTGGCGATAAAAATGGCCGGTTGACTCGGGAGGGACATTACGAAAAAACCGATCAAGTGCGAGTGGGACTCGCGCACGAAGGGTTCCGTACCTCCTTACAATAGTAGGGACGGTGTGGTGTGGAGGGAATAGTTTGGATTTGACTCAAAATGTTGTTTACAAAGTTATTGGCGCGGCTACTTTCATACTCCGTGTGCCTACGTAACCAGGTATATTTATAAGTTTGTATGTGGTTACATATCAACAAAACAACTTGGCAATTCCGGGTAGGTTTTACAGTATTTCTTAGCTTAAGTTCTATATTCTGTATTTTTCATAATTTTAGACTCTGTAGTTTCGGAGATAGTTGGAGGGGAGGTGGGAGGGGAGGAAATGGTATTTTTTTCAGTTTTTGATCATAACTTTTGAAAATATCACTTAAATTTAAAAAATATATTTTTGAAAAGAGCCCTTCTCAATATTACGGTGTTTTTTTAATTTTGTCATTTATCCCCTCGACTTTTTTCTAGGCAATATGTTTTTCATATTAGACTTGAATAATGTTGCAGTTATCAGGAAAGTATTTTTGCATTCAGAAGATATCAAGACTCGCTCTTATAGTGTACGAGCTAACACGTACATGAGCAGAATTACCATTTATATAAATCCAGTCAATTTTGCACTTCTTGTAATTTCCTACATTTTAGGTCAGTTCATTTATAGCCATCAAGCGAGCGTCGCGTTCTCACTCTCATTTACTCACCACACCATCCATCCTACTTCTACCAGTCTTTCAATACAGTTTTACTATCAGTTTATCAGTCTTTCAGTCATATCAGTCTCATAGCTCCGGACACCCCGGAACATATAGTTCCTGAGAAAAGTGCCTGCGACAGACATGCGGACGAACGGACACGCGAGTGATCCTATAAGGTTTCCTTTTTAACCTTTTGAGGTACGGAACCCTAAAAACCTACCAAGATACCCCCTTCCCCTATCCCTGCGAACCTTACACTTTGGTTTACTTATTTCCTATATAAGCTGATAACTGTTGAGCTGCCGAACCTATTTCAGTAAAATATATCTTAGAACCATCGCAGTGAAGTCTACTATCAACTACAAAAAACAGCATTAAAATCCGTCAACCCGTTTGACCGCTAGGGTGACACAGACAGACATACAAACACACCGGCAGATAGACGCCCGTCTTTTGGTCGACGGAGGATAAAAACACTATTTAGTGACATGAGCTGTCATTTCTAGACGTAGGTAGATCGCGTCGGGATTCGATGTTGGAGTTTGAGAAGGCTTATGTCTAAACGATTACCAAAAATGCACCTATTTTACTACCAATAAATTCGAAATGACTGCCGGAATGGATAAATGGTCTCCAAATTGTGTTTGGATAAATGATCACCAAACTTCTTTTTATGTTTTGTGTACTTAAGTTTATGTTTTAAGTATTTTTTGTTGCTCTTACATGTTCAACCTAACAGATACCGCAGTATTTTTTGCAACTTTGGGTGTTCATTTCTCCCTTTTGGGTAGGAAAAAAATATTTTGGTGATCATTATATTTGTTGCCGTTTGAGAATAAGGGGAGGACTTGTTCGACTTTGTCGATCCATCAAAATATGAGCGATTGTAGTTGGAAAAGTTGTCTAAACCAATCAGGGGTTTAAAATTCTGTCAGATGATGTGCCCTCGACTTGCCTCTCTATGGGGCCTCTGATACCCTCAAGGCAGTGTTGCCACCCTCTGATTTTGATTTTCCCCGGACTCTCCGTGAATTTTCCCTAAATTAAGCACTTCTCAAAAAGTTTTCCCCTAATAATTTATTCTAAAAATATAACACAAATTGAGGAGAAAAACATACTATATTATTTCTTGGAATGCGTCCATTGTTTGGGTTTCCATTTCTTCCAACTGTTCAGTGTTTTTTTCCTTAAATCATACATGTACAATAGAGAACGGTACATCACCACACAAAATTACGTTCGGATACACGCAGTCACGCATTAAATTATTTTGCGAACTGGAAATCAAAACTTTCTCTACAAAATCCCCGACATATTTTTTACCCTCAATATTCCCCTAAATAATTTTATACCCTAAAAAATCCCCTAAACGTTCAAAAATCCCCTAAATCTAGGGGAAAATACCTTAAGGTGGGGACACTGCCTCAAGGTCACTGGTACTGCTGTACAGTGTGCTTAGACAAAATAACGCGGGACTCTGTTCGTCATAACTATGTATGGCAAGAAGTATCTCGTTTAAATGGTCGCAGATACGTACTTTGGACGTGACCGGTGGTGAGAGAACTGTACAGTAGGCCAGGTGGTGTTGATACTGTTATTTTGTCGCAAATTAAATTCACAAGGTCACATCAGTGCTACAGAGTAATATCCGTTAAAGTAGGCTGTAGGTTAAACAGAAATATTAGGTCCTTACATATGAAATTGGCGTTTTGTATGGAGAAATTGAAGTTAACTCAATTTACAGTACAAACATTTTTGTATTTTTTTTAGGAATAACAGATCCTAATTTTATAAACTTTGTGCGTATGAATGAGACAACATTTAGATAACAGAAAATTTTATATAATTTTTGAAAAGTGTCAGCTGTAAAAAAAATACGAATATTATCATGAAAATTGATGACATTTAGGAGGCACTGATTTTGAAGATAACATTTTAGTTATCAAACTGAATATTAAAAGAAAATTAATATGTAGATGTAAAATATTGAAATTAATTTTAAAACAATAAAAAAAACTGAACTCCTGAATCTGTAAGAAAAATTCGCCAATTTCATAGGTAAGCACCACAGACCAGGTAGGCACCCAATATTATGTTTACCTACCCTCGTTTATGGATGGATGAAGACTATCCTGCAGATACATCGTGGTGATCCATAGCATAGCATAGCTTGTGAAACAGAAACGAACAGTCAAATACAAAGCATTATCTCATAGCCATATAAAAACAGCGTGACTATTGAAGGTGGACCAGTTTTTATAGGCCTCTTGTGTTGTTTTTTTACCTTGAGTGGTCAATGTTAAGTGTGATAGTAAATATATTATTACGTGTTTGAGCACTGTGTATATTCCAGTTCAGTGCTGCTCAAGATATATATGTTACGGCTAAAGCTAGGTGTGAAACTAAACTTAAGTTTAGCCGGCTAGTCTTAAGATTAATTTCGAGCCTCGGATAATTTCCGAAGTCATGTTCGTTGGTGATAACGGATGTCATCTTTAATCGGCTAGACTGCACATTAGCCGATGCGTTTCGGTTAATGTTGGACATTAGTTAGCTAATGTTGAAAACGAAGTATTCGTGCGACTGCGGGGAGCGGGGCGGGGTAATTTTATTCAGATGAGAAAGCTATTTCTAATATCAGGGCAAAACACTGCGGTAGCTTAGGTGAAGGGTAAAGGGGGTGAGCGAAGCGAAGATCCCTTTATCCTTCGTGTTAGGTTGAACATGTCAGAACAACAAAAACTATAATAAGACGAGTAAAAGTATTTTTTGTTGTTATTACATGTTCAACTTAACACGAAGGACAAATAGGGTTTCGCTTCGCTCACCCCCTTTATCCTTCACCTAAGCTACCGCAGTGTTTACGGCTACCGAATCATTATCATCACTTCATCCAGATTAAGACGGTAATTTTTCAACATTACCATAGTTATACTGAAAAATAAACTTAAGTTTAGTCGGCTAATGTCAACCATATTTTCTCACCCATCTTTAGCCTCAACAGCGTCGAGGCTAAACTGCAGTTTAGCCGACTAATGTTGAAATCATTTATCGCAATGAACATTATTTGGGTCATTAGCCGAGGCTCGAAATTAATCTTAAGACTAGCCGGCCAAACTTAAGTTTAGTTTCACACCTAGCTTTAGCCGTAACATATATACCGGTACACGAAATTGTCCATCTGAAACTATAACTGGGATATCTGTATGGTTAATCTGGCTCAGCACAGACCTTGCTGTTAATAATTTTGTAATTATTTATTCCAGCTTATTAATTATGATCTAATGATATTATAAAATTTGTATTAGTTAAGCACAAGCAATTTTTAAAAGAGATCTAAAAATCAATCTGTGGGAGTTTCTACACCCTCCTTCTCCCACAGTGGTCCAATGTAGAGAAGAGGCAAAAAATGACGATTGCTAAGTATATGTAAATATCTACAGTAATAAAGACATTTGTAATTTTGTTTTTTTTTTTTTGGAAATATTTCCGAGCTGAAATGCAGCGAATCTATGTTCACCCAATTGCCACAAGAGGTGTTACAAATTGTAACAATCAAAAAGCTTGTAACTATTAGGCCTCTCAACAACCCCGGGGAAAGAACTGCACAGTATAGACTACCAAAACTTGTGAAAACCTACCCACTGCAATAAGAAACACTATTAGTACAAACAATATCAAAAACATTTTATAATTATGTCTTTTCTACAATTATGTAACTGAGGAGCTAAGGCAAAGCCTATTATTTTTAGTAATAATGATACTAGTTCCTAGTTTATATACAAATTAGTATCTAATAGTGATATTATGTGATTGGAGAACCTTTTTAGGGTTCCGTAGAGAATTGAGTACCTTTCTAATTAATTTTTGGCTTATATTCTACATTTATTATGGAATCCTAAATGTGCGAAATCCGACACGCACTTGGCCACTTTTTAGGGTTCCGTACCCGAAGGATGCTAAACGGGACCCTATTACTCCGCTGTCCATCTGTCACCAGGCTGTATCACGTGAACCGTGATAGTTGGACAGTTGAAATTTTCACAGATGATGTATTTCTGTTGCCGCTACAAAAACATATATATAATATTTAAAAGACAGAATAAAATAAATATTTAAGGGGGATCCCATACCACAAATGTGATTTTTTGCTCGATATTAATAACGGCAACAGGTAGAACGCTTGAAATACTCACAGAATATCTAGTTATATGTTAACTTTAAAAATAAATCAATTAATTAAAATAAAGCAAATATTTAAGGAGGGCTCCCATTCAACAGAAATGATTTTTGCCGTTTTTATAGATAATGGTACGGCACCCTTCGAGCGCGAGTCCGACACGCACTTGGCCGCTTTTTTCAACTATTCGTTGTAGTCTTACGAGATTTTTTATAAACCGCAGAGGGAACAATAAACCTTTGAACAGCCCAATCCATGCTTCTATCGATAGATAGCGCTGTTGGTAGCTTTTGTTTGACAGAACGACTTCCGACGGGTGAGCTAGTATTCTATAAATAATTACATTTGAAGGTCGCCAAATTACGCAGCTCCGAATAAGCATATTACTCAACTACGCAAGTCGGGATGATACAGCAACTAGGCTCATGACAGATCGGATAATCGTATGCATATAATTACCTAATAGGATGAGGTGGTATTATGGAATGCACTTTTGTATCGGAAAAATCCCGCGATTACGGGATCGACAAGTTTTGTGTTCAGTGGCTCAAGCAGGAATATTTACCACTGTGAAAAAGCGTTGATAAAATGAAACTTATATGTCATTGTACGTAAGAGTCCCTGACAGTTCGTTTTTACCTACGTTGAAGTGTTGGCTAATATGGGATAATGCACTTGTGTATCTGATCGTAAAAATCCTGCGACAAATATTGTGTTTTTCTGTCTATAGTATCGTTTGCATATTTATTAACACACAGTGCCTCTCCTGTTAGACCTTACCCACATACAGATTTGTTCGGGAATAAAAAAATGACTTTTAAGAAAATTTGCATTCTTATAGTTATACAATCCCGGTTTGTTTCATCCACAATAGTGTGGATTTCCTGGCATCCCGGGATTTATTTTTCCTAAAATAATTTCAAGAAGCGACTTCCATAAATGTTTAACCAAAAATTGACTTAAGGTGCTGTTCTGATCTCTACTCACGTCATAGTACCAGATCGTGACGTCACCGTCACGTCCACATGTTTCTGTTCAATGGAACGTACCTACGCACATTGATCTTAATTATGTTTTCAACAGTACGAGGATTGTATTACTATCACGATACAGACGCGTGGCATGGAAGGTTCGCGGCTACTACCCGTTCATTGTAACATTGCCGCGACTGTCGGTTACAAAACTGCCAAATAATTTTCTTGATCAAAATCATCATTTTGTTAGCGACGAATGTAATGGTGTATATGTATGCTATGTATGTATATATAACCCATAGTAATAAGTTAGTTGTACTTGGTGGTGGAGCTGGTTAATTCATTTTCTTGATCAAAATCATCATTTTGTTCACGAAGAATGTAATGGTGTATAGGTATGCTATGTATGTAGATATAACCAATAAGTTAGTTAAAAGTCTAAAGTAAAGAGTCCGCTTTCAGTGTATTTTTTTGTAAGGCAGTTCATTGTAACATAGCCGTGGCTGTCGGTTGCAAAATGACGCCACAGGGTGTCAGGACGACAGCCAAATAGTTGTGCTCGTTGGTGGAGCTGGTCAATTTCTTTTCTTGATCAAAATCATCATTTTGTTCACGACGAATGTAATGGTGTATAGGTATGCTATGTATGTAGATATAACCCATAGTAATAAGTTAGTTAAAAGTCCTAATAAGAGTCCGAATACGTTAAAAAATAAGCCATTATCTACTAATATCGTGTAAACCCATTCCTTTTCCGAATTAGAAATAAGTAAATAAAAATAGTAATAAATTAAGTTAATTACGGAAATTTTATAGCATATAGAAAAATTTGACTGCAATACCATTCTTTCAATCTGTAAATACCATTTTCAAGCGTTTGGCTTTGTTGTTATAGTGTTTTAATTATTTTAAACGGAGATAAATAATAATCATAATGTAATAATAATTAATACAAATATAAAAATATTAGCATGCTATAATTTAGCTTAATAAGGTGTTCCATTTCTATTTTATATGAACAAATTAATTTCTTATTTCTTATTAGATTGATATAGTTTTAGTTCTCATGACAAGTGTAAAGATTGTAATGTAAGTCTACTGTGTTGGATTTCAATAGCAGTTTCAATCGTTTGGCCTTTGTTGATATCGATTTTAAATGTAGATAAATAATAATGATAATGTAATAATAATTCGTACAAATATCAAAAATAAGCATGCTTAAATTTAATATCTGAATGAGGTGTTTTATTTCTATCCTATATGAACAAATAAATTTCTTACTTAAAGCAGATAGATATAGTTTTCGTTCTCTGGCACCAATGTATGTAATATAAGTCGCCTCTGTTGAAGTTCACTAAATTACAAGTTAGTGAACTTCAACAGAGGTTAACAAACGATAATTAAAAGTACAATGACTTTTTTTAAATAATAATAAAATAAAAAATGTGAATAGGTAAATAGCGATAAGATATTGCCATTGAACAATTGTGAAAGCACATGTTGAGTGTCCGTTATTTTGATAAGAGCAGAACAGACATAGGGCTCTAAATCAAACAAATCATTGCATGTGAAATTCCGCCAAATTAATAATTAAGAAATCACTTTGATGCTGAGGAGATTTATATTTATTTTTCCTTAACATGTTCATGTTGTTGTTCCTTCATAACTATGTATTCCTCTTTTATATGAATATGGAAATGCTATGTACACCATGTGATATATATTAGTTTTGGTCATAAGATCAGATGTCTCAGTTTACCCCTCTTCTAAGGCGAGGCGTGACGTTATGAAGGAAGGCACGTTTGTAAGAAAGTATCCTTGAATGAATTTGCGCACTTGCGAAATACCGAAGCACAACAAATAGGTATCTTAATCTTGTTACGTGATATAATTTTACTTAACACATCGTCATTGCGTCGCACGATTTTACCCGCGTAGGACTCGACTTTTCCATTTATTCTCACTAGTTCAATTGGACGTTTCAGTTGACTGAACTAGATGGGACGTTTTCCTACTTGTTCAGTTGCTCGACTGTTCTGTACGGGGAACTACATTCTCACCACATTTCTAACCGCATGGCTTGGTAATAAATTCGACTTGTAATAAATAGGACTCGACTTTTTCATTTATTCCCACTAGTTCAATTGGACAGTTCTGAACCAGTGGACTTTTTTCCCACTTGTTCAGTAGCTCGTCTGTTCGGTACGGGAAAATATATTCCTATCAAATTTTCAACCTCATGGCTTGGTAATACATTTTGCATGTTCGCGCCTTATTAAGAGTTAAAAACCGCGGAGATATGTGTCCCTAGTTCCTATTATAAAAGATTTGAAGATGTTTTGCTATAACAAGCAAGTACACCTCTGCCTATACTTCAAGATATCTCCGAACTTTATAATATGAGCAAAGGGTCCTTAATAATAAGTAAGTTAGAGGTGAAGCAGGCAAAAGCTTGTTATATTTTCAACTGAACTATTGGGAAAAAACCCACTAATTCAATCAACTGAACTGTCCAATTAAACAAGTGGGAATAAAGGGACTTTTCACGTACACCCCAAAGTTATGTATTGGCACGTCATAGCGTCCGTCACTGTCCCACTGAGGCGTCGTGGGCGAGAGCGAGCGAGAGAGGGAGAGGAAATGCATTCCTCGCAGGTGTCAAGTTAACTTTGTGGCGTATTAAGTACTAGGTGAGTGGGAACCTTTCAGATTCCGTACAACATTTAAAAAAGATTTATTAAAGAGGCGTTCATGTTACTTTGAAGAATCCTTTCTTAAGTACTGTTGAGTACTTAAGAAAGGAATTTTCAATGGGATTTCTAAAGCAGGTGTTCGTATTCTTGAGCTAAGTAGTTAACAACAATGGCGGAATAAGTATGATATTTAATAGAACGATTTAAAGATTTTTTGAGTGGCTATCAGTGTGCGAGTGTTCCAACTAGTGTCTATAACTTATTGCGGCAATCTACCTTGCGTGGTTCGGATTGTCGTGAAATGTGTTTGTTTACCACTTAACTCAAGTATGAAAATACCGACCTTAGAAATGCAATTTCCCGTCATAGGTTTTGAATTTTAATACCATGTCATAAGGTTATAAATCGCGATGGATCGCGCGTAAGCGCTGTAATGGACCGGTTAACAATCTAAATCAGTTCATAGCTTGATAGGCCATTCAGGCAGGACAACGTTTTTTTTATATTTATCATAATATCACCCACAATATTATTCGCGAGTCTAATTGCGCACTATTTATTTTCTTATGCGCAGTGAGCGCGTGCCACTTGCGCAAACAACTTAGTTTCGTCACAACAACCATATTTGGACCATAACGCAGACATTTTCAAACAATAATCAGGGACTCAATTCTCTTACGGGAAACGCACAGCGTTAGCATATATTAGCATATCGATTGCTCCCACGGGCGCAAAATATCGTATTTGGCTTGTCCGGGCCCCTATTTTGTTTAGAGACTGACTGTCAAATAAGGCATTTCAATCAATATGCGTTTTCTATAATAGAATAGGGCCCCAGAATCGCTCTCAAAGTGGGCTAGAATAAAATAGATACATGAACTACAAACTCATGGCTGTATTCACAATAAAGGGTAGCCAGAGCTGCAAGATCACTTAATGATTCAAAAGCCACATACAGCAAATAATTTAAAGAACATGTAGATGTAATAATCGGTCAATATACAAGAAAACTCAACCACTAAAAATAATAAAACAAAAAGAGAATAATATGTCCAAACGTGGATTTGAACCCAGAACCCAAAAATTGCGAAACCGATATCAAACAAATTGTGCCACCATAACCATGTGATAAGCTGGGAAATATGCTATCATATTTGAATCTTGTTATGGTTTGTTATAGGCTTGTGTTTAAACGATTACCAAAAACGCACCTATTTTACTAGCAATAAATTCGAAATGACTGCCGGAATGGATAAATGTCTACCAAATAGGGTTTGGATAAATGATCACCAAACTTCTTTTTATGTTTTGTGTAAAAGTTTATGTTTTGAGTATTTTTTGGTGTTATTACATAGTCAGGTCATAAGTTCTGTCACATGTGCAATATGAAATAATTTAGACATGTTTATTATTTATGTAGACATTTATATAGCAAAATGAACTTAATAAAACATAGATTCTTATGGTAATAAAGTTTATTAAAAATGACCCCCGCGATTTTGAATACAGGCCTTTATTCTGCGCGGCCACTCGTCTATCGCAGCACAAACGAGGTCCATGTCAATATCGGCGGCTGTCTTAATCAAGGATGCCTTGAGTGACTCCAAATCAGGATGAGGCTTTGAGCAGGCCTTTTCCTCCAAGTGTTGCCATATCTTGTAATCTAACGGACTCAAATCTGGACTGGAGGAGGGCCAGTCTTCGTGCCGGATGAAGTCGATTTCACGCGCCGCCAGCCAGTCTTGTGTGCTTTTCGCTCTATGAGCTGGCGCAGAATCTTGTTGGAATACCCAGTGCCTGTTATTAAACATGATATGAGAAACAGGTTCCACAAGGTTCTTGAGGACTGTATTTTGATACACAACTGCATTCGTTTTTACGCCTTTCTCACAAAAATGTACCTCAGTTAAGCCCCAATAAGAGACTCCCAACCAAACCATGAGCGAGGATGGAAAATGACCTCGTTGGACACGCGGAATACTGTTGCTCGCTTCTTCACTGCTGTGTGCGTACACCTTATCATTTTGTTTGTTGTAGCTCTCTTCCACGGTGAAAAATTTTCATCCGAAAAAAGAATTTCCCGATGCTTTTTTCCCGCGGACCGCTTCAACAAAGCGCGGCATCTCTTCAGTCTCAGGTCCATTAAACGAGCGTCCAAACGATGTCCTGTTTTTCTTCGATATGCCCTAAGCCCTAAGTCTTCATTTAACACCCTTTTCACCGTGGTCCTGCTTAACCCCATCTGAAGGGCCAACAGTTTCTGCTTACGTATGGGATTTCTTTGAATTCGCGCCTTCACAGCTTTTATCACTGCTGGAGTCCTAACAGAGCGAGGGCGACCACTTCTTGACCTGTCATCTACACTAGAGTCTTCATTGTATCGTTTTATGGTACGATAAACGAATCTTTTGGTTATATTAAAATTTTTCTGTAAGTCGAAAATCTGAATTGGCGCGTAACCGCAACGATGCAACGCAATAACTGCGACACGGTCTTCTTTAAGTGTCCACTCCATATTTAAAAATGAGGAAAATTCTAAAAAGTACACATTTTTATTTTCATGAAAAATTCGAAATTCGAATTCAATAAACTTTTTTGTGGCCAGCGTTCTAAATTCAAAAGTTTTTATTGTGTGACAGAACTTATGACCTGACTGTGTATATGTTCAACCTAGAGAATACAAGCCCGGGATTCCGATCCCCGGGATCCCGGGATCCCGGTAATTTTCCAGTCCCTAAATTTTTGGGATTAAAATTAGCTAATCCCGGGATTTTCGGGATTGACGAAAAAGGGTAAATTAAATGGATAAGATAACCCAGCCTGGGTTATCTTATCCATTTAATTTACCCAGGTTACATATTTCTTTTATTTAACCATGTGTACCAGTCTTCGTAAACGCAATCTTCACTTCACAACGAAAACGAATCACTCACAGAAAGCGATATTTCAAAAATAGTGAAGCAAGAAATGAACTTATTTGAGGCTACAGGTACTCGAGGTTACAATCTTGAAAGAGCTTATAACTACCTGATTACTATACCTCCAACATCTGTCGAGGCCGAACGAGCTTTTTCAGCTGCTGCAAATATGTGTAACAAATTGAGAAGCAGGCTTGGCGACGAAACTTTGGACGCCTTATTGTTCCTAAGATCATACTTTCGCAACAAATGAAAGTTAATAGAGGTTGAGAAATATTACTGTTTAGTTTTGTTATTAATGGTTAAGTTAAAAGAAGTTCCTATTTTTGTTTATTTAGAATAAGTGACACTTAAATTATAATAAATAAATACATTGTACTAGATAAAAAGAGGTTGCAATTGCAAATATTACCAAACATAGAAGTTCCTATCTTTATTTTAAGATAATTATGATACATTTTGTGTAAGATGATTAACAAAATGTATAATTTTAAGTAATTGTTTATCTTTTTTTAAGAAGTATATATTTTGTTCAACTAGGTATGGTCTGACAAAGTAAAATTATAAATACTGTGTCTCCAATAAACCTAAAAACTTTGATTCGTTAGAAGTGTTTTTGTTTGTGACCCTAATCCCGGGACTATCCCGGGATCCCGGGATTGTCTTCATTCAGTCCCGAAATCCCGGGATCCCAAATAAAGGCCGGGATTGTATTCCCTAGTTCAACCTAACACGAAGGATAAAGGGGCTTCACTTCGCTCACCCCCTTTACCCTTCACCTAAGCCACCGCAGTATTTTGCCCTGATATTTTTTGCAACTTTTGGTGTTCATTTATCCATTTTGAGTAGGAAAAAAATATTTTGGTGATCATTATATTTGTTGCCTTTGTTATATCGCGGGTGGTGTAAAACACGTCTCTTGTACGGGGACCCCATTTAATTTATAAAATCTCGTGTAGTGTCATTGCTGTAGCGGCAACAGAAAAGCACATTCTGTGAAGATTACCCTTAGGGTTAGAAACCCTAACAAAAGGAATTTCATGTCGCTCAGATCAATGTAATCAGGGAATTCACTCATATGGGCGCAACTGTGCCTTGGCCATACCGTATGGGCGAAGGCGTGACGCTTTGTTAACATAAAATTTATATACAGGTAAATATGTTGCTTCTAGCCCCACACTATGATACCCAGTGTTGTGGGAACCAGAAACAGCGACCTCACACATAAACATCTGAGACTGTAGTTTTTTGCTTCCTTCCTAACCCATGTTGTATCATTCGCAGATGGATACCATGCTAAGGAAACCTGCCTTTCCACATAGTTGCAGGGATAGGCTGGTCTCTGTCATGCCTGCATGCATGGATTATTGAATTATTGGTAAATCTGGGCTATGTTGTATGATAGTATGGACCGTAGATTAAGAATTGTAAAAAACAAACAGTTGATAGATAAGCACAAAACTGTTGTTGAGCAACTTCAATGACCCAAATGCAACAGTTTATCTTAAATGTAACATTTATCTTGAAACACAAAATTTTGTTGTTTACACTAAATGAGCTCTGTGGGTTTCACACTTGCTTCTCACATAGGAGATGCAGGTTCGGATCCCGAACATGTACTAATGAGATAATTATTGTTTCTTAAGTACATTTTTGGACATTCAGTGTTTCACATGACACATTAAGTTGTAGGTCCCGCCTACTATCGCCACTTGGTAGTAGTAGTCGTAAAACCCCTCCATCAACCCGCACTGAGCCAGTATGGCTTAATTTTACTCATATCGGGGTAAAAATCCTGTACCCTTTAGAACATTAATAGGCTATGAATAATATTAATTTAATAAAACACTAAAAAGAAGTCAGAGAAGAATGGTGAAACAATTATGACCTCTACACTGTGTGAGGTGTGTTTAGCATATAATAAACAAAAACATGCACATTGGCTACAAAATTTATATCACCAGAGTGATGGTCCTTCCTCTTTATTTGAGAACACAAATCATAACAAATTTAGTAAATAAGAGGGGATAGTAACCTTAGCCAAGTACATTGTGATTTCACTGTCTGATAAATGTTAAGCCAAACTCTATCAACATCAAAATATTTACGGATGGACATTGGACAAATTAATACTTGAGCGGTTCCAGGATCTGTCTCCCAAGCGAGAGTGTGTTCACATCTCTGCAGGGGATGAATAAAAAAAAACTTGTCTTGGGTGTTTATATGTGTGTGACTGCTGCTGTATTCGGTTCTCATGACTCAGGTCATCCTAGTGTGGGGCCAGAAGCAATGTATGTGCCTGTTTATAATACCTTTTTTTAAATAGTTTATTGTTCAATCAGTCATTGACTATGAGCAGATGTTTCGAATGATGGTGGTATGTAGAGGTAATAATACCCCATTGGGATTACTCTTTAATTATGCCTTAAAGGCTGTCCAGCTCTAATATGTTACGTCTCTTCAGGCGCCACATGTAGGAGGGAATAGTCAGTTGGACTGCAAGTTGGTTTCGATGTTTTGTCAGACGGAATTTGCTGTAGTACATTATCTTTTCCTTGGCTGAGTTAATATTTAGGTGGTCATGGACTTCTGAGTTTCTGATAAACCAGGGTGCTTTGGAGATTTGGCCGTGGGGGATGAATAAAAAAAACTTGTCTTAGATGTTCATGAGTGTGACTTTCGCTGTATTCGGTTTTCATGACTTAGAGTATCCTAGTGTGTGTGTGGCCAGAAGCATTGTATGTGCCTGTTTATCATACATAACCTAAAAATATTGGGAATCTTGTTTTAGTAAGTAGCATGTTATATACAATATTGTCTACTTCGCTTTCTGTAGTGAAATCATCAGCATAGCGATAACTGTTTCATCAATATCGAATGAGATATAATTGTGTAAAGAGCCTTCAAAAGCGCCTATTCAGTTATAATAGAATACATACAGTTATTTAGAATATCAGGTAGGTATATGGTGCAATCTTGACTAACAAGCCTGTGACCAAAATAATCAAAATATCAAAAAATCTAGAAATTACTACTGTTTACAGTGTATACCATCTGTAATATGCCCCACTATCACATAAACAACTGATTCGAGCAGCTTCTGGAAGGTACTAGAAGAAATATTCGAAGTAGAATTCCACATCAACTTTCTACTACAACTAAGGTGTGGTTTGGATTTCTCCTACCTACTTGAGGCAAACAAGTATCGAATCGAATATGCAAATAAATCCAAGCAAATACGGAATTTCGCCATGAAGAAGACACTGGTTGACCTAAAAAATCGAGTCTACAAAAAAGCAAGGTTATCTTCAACGACACACAAAACTGCCGTTTTCACAGTTATCCGAATAGAAACAGGGATAATGATAAATAAGGATGAAAGAAATCACTTACCCGGATGCTTCCGTGGTGGTATTTTGCGTTAAAACAACCCTATGTGAGTGCAATTTGATTTTTTCACCAAAAGAACAAAAATCTAATATCTCTTTTTGACAGATGACTGATCGTCGAAAAAAAAGATGGCGGATGTGCGCGCGCATGACGTCACTAGCAATCAACTTACTATTAATAATATTTCTCCTAATTCCCATTCAAATAACTGTAAAAATACACTTAATTTACAACAAAAAAAAAACTTACCTCATAAAGTTGTTCCCGGATGGAGTGGCGTAGATAAATCAGATAGATTCACAAATCCATAGCGATGTTTGGTTTCATTGAGCTTCCGCGCGCTGTTGCCAAGTCGCTATTGCATCAGAAAATAAAAATCGTTCAGATTTACACACATCAAGGCACAGGTGCATAGTTAAGTGATCCCAAATCATTAAATCAGTCACGGGATTGATTAAAACTTTAACTGACAATTAAATGTTCTTAGAAATTCTCCTTGAAATGTAGCCTAAACTATATACGTCAGTGCGGCAACGTCGCTTCAGTACTCAAACTTTTGAACAAAGGAACCGAACTTCGTAACTAAAAACTATCACTCGTAGAACTTTATTTATAACAACAATACCACTTCATTTACCTATACTATGTAATTACAGCACTAATGAACACTGAATGAACCGCGTTCTGTACGAAGAGCCAACAATTAGAGACACCTCACAGTAAAAATGCTGTAGTAAACAACAAACAAAACAACTTGTTCCTATAAGCTTCTTGTATCTCTCCCACAGTAAACAAAGCAACTAACTACCATTTCACAATGTGAATTTTCCAAAGGGCTGGCCGTGCGGCGTGATGTTCTGATGATTTTATTATTTTAACCGACTTAAATAAGGAGGTACTCTCAATTCGTCGGGTTCTTTATAAATGTTTTTTTTTTATATCTATCCGTCTTCTATAGTTCGAGAGGGATTACCTTCCGATTGGGCTTATTGGCCTTGTGAGCTCCGTGGACTAATGGGTTTCACGCTTGCTTCTCACACAGGAGACGCAGGTTCGATTGATGGCCATGTACCATGAGATAATTAATTTATCTTAAGTACATTATCGGACGTTCTAACGGTGATGGTAAACATCGTGAGGAAACCTTCATTACTCCATAGCTGCGACGATGGGCTAGCACCCTGTCACGCGAAATTGAGTATTGAATAACTAGCTGAACATGGGCACAATTGTGCCTCTACCACCCGTATGGGAAAAGGCGTGACGCTATGTTATGTTATATGGGCCTATTGAATTCAGGTCAGGTTCGTGATGGGATCCTGGAGAAATCGAGGGAACTCTTCAATAGTTATTTGTGTCTCAAGGGAGCAAAATGATGTGTTTACGGCGAGGGCGGTACATTGAATCCAGAGTGAAGCGAAGGATTTATTTATTTATTTATTTATTTATTTTATTTGGGACATCAACAGCACATTACAGTAAAAATATAACAATACAAAACAGTACAGTGAAGCAGGCCAATAACAGATGTCCACCGATATACAAATATATATAAGTTTAGGAACTAAAACGTTTGCAATTTATAAGGTTAAAGGTTTAAACATGTATTTATATAATGATAGTGAAAGCACGAACAATGTATAAATTTGGTTATTGAGGAGAAACAAAACAAAATATAATTAAGTAAGATTAGAATTAGAGTGTTGGACGAGTGTGATGTGTGATATGTGGAGTGTATGTGATGGTGTATTGGAGAAAGATAGTGAGATATGTAGCCCTAGTGATTTTGAATGTTGAGGAAGGGGGAGGAGGGGAGGGAAAGGGATGGGGATTATAATATTAAGTGCTTGAGTGACTGAGTAACTTCATAGTTCGATTCTTGAATGTGTTCCTTGTACAATCAAATGGGTCAATAGAACTGAACCGTTTATTGTATAAGTTTAGGATACGAAGTAAAGGGGAGTTTTGGGCGTATTTAGTATTAACGTTGGGTGTGTGGAACATTAAGTTTACCGAGTGGCGCGTGCGTGTGGTGGCAGCGCGATAGCCAACCAATTCGACAAGGGTGGTACTATCAATACGACCGCTGAGAATGTCGTGCAGGACAGACATATCGAGAGCCATTCTACGATTATTAAGATCCATCACATGATGATATTTACAGGAGGTAAGGTAGTCGCAGTTTTTACGTTTAGTTCGGTAGTCCAAATAACGGACAAATTTTCTCTGGATACCCTCCAATCGATCTTTGTGTGTAATGTATTGTGGGCACCAAACAGCGCTGGCGTATTCCAAAATACTACGCACGTAGGCAAAATAGAGGACCCTTATGCATGTAATATCATTGAACGCAGCACACGTACGAAATATAAATCCCAGATTTCTGTAGGCGCGGTTGGCGATGTCGTCTATGTGTTGATCGAAAGTAAGTTTAGCGTCGAGGGTCACGCCCAAGTCGCGGACAGTGTTAACGCGTGCTATTACTTGATCCTTAAAGCAGTATGTATGGACAATTGGGTTTGGACTGCGAGTGAAGGAGATCTGAAGGCACTTGGAGATGTTGACATTAATGCGATTGTTGAAGTAATACTCAGAGAGCCGGTCCAGATCGTCCTGCAATCCAATGCAGTCATTAACGCTACGTATTTTAGCAAATATCTTTTTGTCATCAGCATACATTATAAATTGGCAATTTTTAAATACTGTATATATATCGTATAGGTATGCATTATAAAATAACGGACCCAGATGTGATCCTTGTGGAACACCAGAAGAAACGCTCACAAAATCTGACCTGAAACCACCAAGCACAACCGCTTGACATCTATTAGACACATAGGACGAGACCCACCTGTAAATATCTCCACGAAGACCCAACCTATAAAGCTTACGGAGCAGGATGACGTGGTCCACACGATCAAAAGCTTTTTCAAAGTCCGTGTAGACCACGTCAACCTGCATCCTGCCATCCATTGCTCGGAGGACATAATGTACAAATTCTGCAAGATTCGAGACGGTAGAACGGCCCTTCAAAAAGCCATGCTGTTGCGGGGGAATTCCTTTTGCTAATGTTCCATAGATAGTGTCATAAACAATTCTCTCAAACACCTTACCGAATATGTTAAGAATTGAGATGGGGCGATAATTTGAAATAGGTAGCTTAGAACCTTTCTTATGTATAGGTACCACAAGAGCCTCTTTCCACTTGGTTGGGAATGTACCCTTTTTAATGGAAATGTTAAATAGAATGTTAAGTGGAATGGAGAGACTCTTGGCGGACCTGACAATAAAATATGGGGGGATTCCATCACTACCGGCCCCACCGTTGGGATCTAAGAGTGACAAGTATTTTACCACCGATTCGGGTGTACTTTGTATGGTGCTCACAATACTACCATCATCACAATAAGGAGGATCTAACTCTTTATCCACGTAAGTGGCTGCAGGTTTGATAAATACTGAAGAGAAGAAATTGTTAAACCCGGCACATATGTCTTCACCCTTTTCGTAAGTGCTGTTGTTGTGCTCGAATTTCTTCGGATAGGCCGAACTGCCACGACGTGCTCTGACGTACGCCCATAGTTGTTTCGGGTCGGATTTTATGTTCTGTTGAATTGATGCGATATACTTTTTAAAGCATTGATCGTGAAAGAACTTTTGTCGACTCCGAAGCAAAGAGAATTCGTCGTAATCACGGGGATTGCCGAAACGTTTCCATTTTGCGTGAGCTCTGCTTTTCTCGTGTATTATTTTAAGTAACGGTGTGCTATACCAAACTGGATAGTTACATTTCTTATGACGAGTGTCTAACGGTATACATTTTGTAATAATATCGGTAAGTTTGTCGTTAAAAATGGATATAGCGTGGTCCAAGTCAGAAACACAGAGTGATTTATCCCAGTCAACATCCATTAGCAACCTGTTGACTTCATCATAGTTACCTTTGCGAAATCTATATTTAGTGCAATTCGATTCCACCAGTGGTCCAGCAAAGATGTCCTTAATTGTGATTTCAAGTGGCGGGTGATATTTATCAACCCTGCTAAGAGGGTTTTGAGAAGTCTTGACATCTGCCGGAAAACTAGAAACAATCAGATCCAAGATATTGCCACTGGAATTTTTAATGAAGTTTGATTGTTGTAGGTTCCAGATAGAGAATGTCTCTAAAAGACTGGCACTGGCATCTTGAATCTCTACGGAACCTTGATGAAGTTGTGTGGTGTAGCCGTCCGAGCTCCACACAATGTTGGGCATATTAAAGTCGCCAGTTATTAAAATATGTGCATTAGGGGATTGAGAGAGAACCTTATTAAGTAGTAAATTGATTTGACGTAAATCATTCGCTAAAGTTTTAGAGAACCGCGAATCAGGTGGGGCATATGCGGTACACATGTGTAGATCCTGATTGGAGATAGCAGAGTCGATGCTACCAGCGTGCATTCGCAGGTTGTCGGCCGGAATCGTCACCCAGAGACATTCAACTCCATCCTGTGACCACTCTGGGCGAGCTTTGGCGCCTAGCGAAGACCGGACCAAGATCATAACTCCGCCTCCATCTTGTTTTCCACAGAGAGTGCGGTTTCTATCGATTCTAAATACGTCGTATCTACTATCGCAGATTTCTGTATCTAGAATGCTATCTAATAACCAGGTCTCGGTAATGGAGATAATGTCGAAATCATCGCTTAGAATGTTTTGGTAAAGGGTATGTAGTTTACTTCTAAGTCCACGAGTATTTTGATAGTAAATATTGAGATTAGAATTGAATATAAGTTGGTATATATAGAACAAAGATTATAGTATAGATGGAGTCAGGTAATTGCTGGAAATACTCGTTTGTCGTCGTAGTATAATTAATTAGATGGGAGGGGTGTGAGACGGATGGGTTTGTGTGTGTTGTATAAGGATGTGTAAGGAGTGGTGGTTGTGTGTATGAAAGTGTAGTGAGTTGGTGGGTATAATTTTCGGTAAAAGAAATATTTTGACCTAGAAGTAAATAGCTGATCATACTATTTTGACAAAATCCCTTGAGCTTCTTATATGTATCTGAGGACAATTAATAGCTTTTCGGACGTAAATATTGCAATGCTTAACCCAAACATAAGTGTAATTAAGTTTTTGACACCAGTCTTTACAGTCCTTAAGCAGGTTTTTATTAGTCGGTGTAAGGTGATCATGGACATAGACTTTTCTGGCTTCTCCAGCAAATCCAATGTCCGAACTTGTTACGCCTTTAGTCTTTCGCAGGCCGGACATTATTTCATCCTTGTGTAAGCGCTGCCTCAGTTTCACAATGATGTTTTTTGGGCGCCCAGGGACCGTCTTCACTGGCTGAACGCGGTGCGCGAACTCTATGTCGCCAGGCTGCAGCGTAACTCCCGCGTGGCTTGCGATTTGAATGGCGACGTTAGACACTGACTCATTGTTTAGTTCCGGAACACCCGAAATCTCCAGGTTATTCATTCTATGGATAGGATTCTACGATTCTAGGATTCTACGATAGAATCCTGAGCGTAGCGAGGGATTCTAAGTTAGAATCCTGACCTTAACGAAGGATTCAAGCGTTAACGCCCATGACGTTATGAAAATGTCATGAAAATAATTTTGGTCCTGAGTGACACATACAACTTTTCACACCGACTATGAGGAAAATTGAAATAAAATGCTCTAAAAATTATGAAATAACTATACTTTGAATTAAACTTTCACTACTTTACAGTAATCGAACAACGAAAACAAAACTTATTTTTTTATAATGGTGGATTGTGAAGAATTAGGGAAAGGTCACCACAGATAAAATATTCCTGTGCTACTTTTAACAATGTGTAAAAATAATCGAATCGAATATTACAATGGTACCGGATGTTAATATTCATTACCTACATCACAATAACAGTCATCGAAAGTTTTGATTTCAGTAAAACATATAATTTATTGTGAATTTTTTTTTATTCTGAAAAATTCATAAATTGTTAAAGTTAAAACTTGAAACATATTCGTTTTGATGATTTTCATTTCATTACGATGAAATTATAATCAATTATTTTATTAAGATCTGGGTTCAATCGGCACATTGCGTATTTACGCAATACAGTTGCGTATTTACGCACATTGCGTATTTACGCAAGCAACGCTACATGCCAATAAATAAATAAAAAAGGGGCTTAAACAGAAATAGTAGAGAATAGCAGAAATGTGACTGCCCCATAATGGAGGGCATTAAAACTCGAGAGTGGGTTTATGAAACGAGGCGAAGGCGAGTATCATAATAATATAATATCAAATATCACACGAGAGTTTTAATGCCTAATTATTCACAGTTACATACACTAGTTTATCTAAACATATATCATAAGCTCTCTTTGTTGTGTTCAGGAACCGCATGTTCGACCGGCATTGTGGCATTGGTCATTGCTCTGCAGTTGTTTAGCTTGTTCAGTAGTACCAACTTCACAGACAAACTAGGGGCGGCACGCAGGCGAG
This sequence comes from Argyresthia goedartella, assembly GCA_949825045.1. Classification (NCBI taxonomy): domain Eukaryota; kingdom Metazoa; phylum Arthropoda; class Insecta; order Lepidoptera; family Argyresthiidae; genus Argyresthia; species Argyresthia goedartella. The sequence continues at coordinate 9,035,543 of OX463832.1, read as the reverse complement.
TGTCGGCGTTCGAAATTTGAATGTCATAATTTGTTTGACAAATGTTGGTACATCATGGTCATAATTGTATCAATATTCAGATAAGAAATGAGTTTTTACCAAGAAGTATATCGTTATGATTGTCGTAACGTGAGGTTTTTGGACGCAGTAAAGAGGGTTTATGATACATGTGTATATAAAGAATAATAAATTCTGTTAGTTCGATGGCCCAACCTTCAATTACGTTAGGAATGCTTAGGTTTTGTACCCCGGAAATTGTCTTGAATTTGTAACTTTTTACACTAGTATGCATGAACCCCCATTTCTATTTCGTCTTGAAAAGGGGGCTGCTAAGTCAAAGTTTCGTATATTTAAATGGACCTCATCGCTTACCATCATATTATGTTCCGTTATACAGATTATGTCCATTTGTTTATTTTTTTCAGTCAAGTTTCATATAAGTGAACAGTCAATGGGTCTGATTTGGTAATATTTTGATGTATCATAATGTTACACACGAAAAAATGTAGAATTGGTGATGGTTTTGTCAGGTTTTATATTGTTTGTAGTGTTTACGGTTATGTCATTATTTGCATGTTTATCATCATTATCATTATTGCTGTTTGAAATATCAATGCTTGCGTTATTTTATTGGCCGAATGGCCGAGTGACGACCCGAATGGCCGAGTCGGCAGTGACGCTGCCTACGAAACCAAGGGTCCCGGGTTCGAGTCCCGGTGGGGGCAAATGTTTGTTTGATGAGAACGGATGTTTGTACGCTAGTCATGGTTGTTTATCTATCTAAGTATAATATTTCTCTATATATGTATATATATCGTTGTCTAGTACCCAAGATACAGGGAATCCTAGTTTGGGGCTAGATCAATGTGTGTAAAAGGTGTCCAAGGTATTATTATTATTATTATTATTATTTTATTATTATTATCTTTTAATTTGTTATTTATTAAGTTTGAAGAAGATGAATTTATATCAATAACCTCTGGAATGAGCAAGTGTTTGATTGCGCTTTGCGTGTTTCTAAAGCGAGACCGAGAGTGAATGGTGAACTAAGCCTTTGAACCTTAGTACCATATACTAGAATGCAGTTTAGCTTGTCGGGAATATCGTAAGCCGTAAAGATCATTGTACCCACTGTCACGTGTCCTAAGTAATCAAATGACCGAATACTTACCGAGTCTTCAGTATAAACTTGACTGTTTAAAAATAAATATCATATATATATATATAAAATAAGATGCATTAGCAAATAGCATATAGCAAACATTTATCCTGTATATATATATATATATATATATATATATATATATATATATATATATATTTATATATATACAGGATGTGTTGTTTTGGCCCAATGGATTATTTTATTTAAAATATTAACTTTAATGAAAAATCCTCCAGAATTACTACTTTAAACTTGAATAAAAAAGCTATTAATACCTGCAAATGTTTGCTGCAAACATTTAATTTGGTTGTGTAATGTTGTACGGTTCTTTTATAGTTAAAAATACAAGTTTTTTTTAATTGACTTTCAAATATTTTTTCAGGAAGTGAAATTCTGTAGGGGATCATCTTTGACTTGCAATAAAAAAAACTAAGGAAGTTTTTTTTTTCTTGAAAGTTTTTAAAAATGTTCGCTCGTCTATCTTCTTCGACAGGTATGTAAGAATAAACATGATTTTGTAGATAGAAATAAATTTTAATTTGTTCTTTAATCAAAAAACAAATTAATTTATAAAAATATATACAAATCTTGCTCGAATAGCCGACCTTCATTGCGTATGCACGCGTAACATAAATTCCTTATTTGTACATTGGTAGTTCGTAAGCGAATATATTCTTTAATTCCGGTAAATGCTGATTGTATCCTTTGGGATAAATCTTCTCTAGATTCGACTTCCGCAACGTAGACTAACTCTCTCGCCCGTCCCCAGATGTAGATGTCCAAAGGGGTCAGGTCTGGAGAACGTGGAGGCCATGGAATAGGTCCATCCCTCCATATCCACCAATTTGGGAAAACATTATCGAAGTGTTCCCTGACTGCAGTTCTCCAGTGAGCTGGACAACAGTCTTGCTGGAAGACGAAAAGCCTGTCTTCATTGGAAAGTGGCACCACTGCCAACAATTCTGGTAGGACATTGAATAAAAAATCAAGGTAATTTTCCCCGTTCAGAATATCGGGTAGGAAGTGTGGTCCAATGACTGCATTTCTAACGACTCCTGCCCAAACATTGATACTGAATCTCCTCTAGAAACGCCTCAGTCTTTTAACTAGTGGGTTCTGTCCTTTTTATGACCAGTGGTGCAGATTGTGGAGGTTTAGAATTACCTGTTTTGTAAATTTAGACTCGTCCGTCCACAGGATACTTTTTAAAAACGATCCTCCAGGTTTGTCTGCAACAGAAAATCATTGAGTTACTCTAAGCAGAAAATCGACAAAACCGGACACGTGTCCCAAAGTCGTTATATTCGAGACCTGTACAGTACGGATGAGAACGCATTAATTATTGTCAACATGTAGATAATTAAAATTAGAAGTAAGTACACTCCCGTAAGAGACAGAGTGATGATTGGATCAATCAGGATTGCAATGGATGGAATCAGGATTGCAGCAATGTGATATTAGTTGTATCTACTTAATTCTGTAAAAAATGCGTACCTTATACAGAAGTGTAATGAAATGCATATTTGTCATTTTTCCGAAGAAAAGTATGTATTTTGAAATGTGTGGCGGGAAGGTAATCTTCTGTTAGGGCATCTTTCTTGATACATTCTTTGCGCTTCTCGCCAATTTCACGACTTATTTAAATTGTTCCTTGACCTGTGTTTTCCACTACTCAGAATGAAAAATTCTAGGAAAAAACAACCAAAGTGGCTATCACGAGGGATCAAACTTTGTTCAAAACGCAAACGTATGCTACTGTGGAAATAAAGAACCAACCCATGCTTGGAAAATAAACTAACGCTAAAATTATTTTCATTTTTTTTTACCAAATAATAGATTTAACAAAAAAAAACACAAAATAATGATCAAACATTGAAATCACTATCTAACTCGAAAATAACATGGCAAACAATAAATGATTCAATAAAAAATAATTATCCTAAAGAAATAAATAAAATAATATGGAATAATAGAGAAATAAGAGACCCTCAGGAAATTGCCGAGTCTTTCAATCATTTTTATAAAAACCAAATATCCGACTGAATTTTCAAGCATCCAACTGAATGTTCATGCATCCAACAACCGATCGAGACTTAATATTAATTATTAAGAGTTTGAAAAACACGAACAACGTAGGCAATGATGATATTACAACGAAAGTTATAAAGGATGTTGCTGTTATATTAGCCCCAGTCATCAGTCACCTTACTAACATCTGTATTGAAAGTGGTACATTCCCAGAGAGACTTAAAACTTCGATAATCAAACCATTTTTCAAAAAGGAAGATAAGGAAAACATGACCTTCTATAGGCCGATTGCCTTAATTCCAATCGTTTCAAACATCTTTGAGAAAGTGATTTATAATCAACTTTACGATACCCCAGAACAGAAAGGTTTCAGGAAAAACTTAATTATAGACATGGCCATATATAACGACAACGTCAGCCATCAGATGATCCACAGCGTCCTTGAGGAGTTGCTTCCTCCAATTACCCACATCATCAACTTCTCTCTATCGGTGAGCTCCTTTCCTAGTCTGTGGAAGAAAGCACTCGTTATCCCACTGCCAAAAAAATCCAATCCCTCCTCCTTCAAAGATTATAGGCCCATATCTATCCTACCCATTCTCTCCAAAGTCCTTGAATCCATAGTCCACTCCCAACTCTCCTCCTACCTTTCATCAAACAAACTTCTCAATCCTTTCCAATCTGGGTTCAGACCAGGCCATAGTACTACCACAACACTCTTAAAAGTCGGCGATGACATACAGCTAGCCATGGATCAGAAGTTGGTCACGGTCCTAGCCCTGCTTGTTTTCAGCAATGCCTTTAACTGTGTCGATTTTGACATTCTGGTTGCTTTATTGAGCTCTCTGAATGTCTCCGTCCATGCTGCTAACTGGTTCCACTCATACCTGAGAGGTCGTCAGCAACGCATTAAATCTGAAGAGACCGAAACTCAATGGTGTGATCTTTCCTCAGGAGTGCCTCAAGGTGGTATTCTCTCTCCTCTTCTATCTTCAGTCTTCATCAACTCTATCTCCGACGTTATCTCTTCTTCGTATCATCTTTACGCAGATGATCTCCAAATTTATCGCCACTTTTGCCCCTGCGATGTATCTTCAACCGTGGAGGCACTGAATGCTGACCTCGTGAATGTGAAAGAGGGCCTTATCATACGGGCTGTTGGTAAACCCGACCAAATCACAAGCCATGCTTTTAGGAACCAGGCACACGCTTTCCTTGATACAAAAAAATATTGTTCCCGTGTCATACAATGGCATCACAATAGAGTATACAGATCAGGCGAAAAACCTTGGGGTTATTTTTGACAGCCTGCTGTCTTGGTCTCCACATGTCAGCGAGGTCAGCAGACGGGTCTTTGCGTCTTTTCACTCCCTCAGGCGTTTGCAGTACTTCTTGCCTCGGCAGACCAAAATCACCCTTGCTCAGTCCCTTCTCCTGCCACTAATCGACTACGCCGATGTCTGTTGGGCGAGCGCGAACGAAGATTTACTGAACAAACTCGAACGACTTCAGAATCTTGGGATTCGGTTTATCTTCGGGTTGCGCAAATTCGACCATGTTTCTCAATATCGCAAAGAGTTGGGTTGGCTTCCAATTCGTCATCGCCGAGACACTCATATTCTCTCTTATCTTTTCAATATATTGAAAAATCCGCGCTATCCCAGCTACCTTCGAGACCGCTTTGAGTATCTCTTTTCAGGAGATCGGCACCGGAGATCCCACACGGTCTCACTCTTAGCCACTCCAAGGCATAGCACCTCGGCATATGAGCATTCATTCAGGCTGCAGGCGGTTCGACTGTGGAACGCACTACCTAGCACTATAAGAGACTGTCCCTCTCTTGTCTCTTTCAAAAACCGGGTAAAAGAGCACTTCGTTTCTCTTTCGTGAGAGTTATATATAGTATGTATATCATTATAATATATAAACTATATTTGCAGGTATATGTATGTATTGTATTTAGTAGTCTGGTATGTAAGTATTTTATTTTCCGTATTTTATATTATATATGTATTTTAGTATAGATTAGATATTAGATATTGTACACTGCCTACCCTTTCATGATACATTTCCATTTCATGCCTTGGTTTGCTGGAAGAAATCTCTTTTTAGAGATAAGCTCGCCTTTGTACATATGATTTGTCCTAATATAACCTTTTAAATTTAATATGTGTGTGTGGAATAAAGAATTATGAAATTATGAATAACTTCCTGCATACGGTCTCAATAAGCATGGATGATAGAGGACCAGTATCGGCTTTGTATATGGACTTAACCAAGGCCTTTGATTTTGTCGATCACTCAATACTCCTACACAAACTAGAAATGACTAGAATGGAGTGAGAGAGAATATTTTATTACTTATAAGATCTTATTTAACTGAAAAGAAACAAATAACACAAATAAAATAAAAAATGCCCTCAGTTCTTAGAAGATGTTAAATACTGTTCGAAAGCATTCATTGTGACCTCTGGTGTGCCACAGGGGAGCGTACTAGGCACGCTACTCTTTCTTATATACATTAATGAACTACCCAAAACAACAGAAAAATCCCATGTTTTATTTGCTGATGAGAGCACCGTTGCATTTCAACATAAAAACCTCAAAATTCATCAGGAAAACGTTCATAACACACTAGGATCTATAAAAGAATGGAGAGGTAGAAATAACCTTAACATTAACCTAAGCAAAACAACGCCGATGTCATTTGCTCTACGAGACGACCCAAAATATAACCTAAATATTATACATTCTGGTCAACCCATAGACGAAGTAAAGGTAACCAAATTTCTAGACAATACGCTTTCATGGCAAGAGCAAGTTTTATTTATTTAAGTTAACAGTGTTTGCAAACGATTGGCACAATGCTCCTATGCAATATATGTATAGGTAGGCTCTCAAAGGTCACAAACCAGAAGGCTGCTCTTACTGCATACCACGCCTATGCAGGATCCATCCTGAGATATGGTGTAATCTTCTGGGGTAACTCAACCGATACAGGAAGAGCTTTCAAAGCCCAAAACAATGAGCTCTCTGCAAACTAAGACAACAAGATACGTGTAAGCCTCACTTCATCAAATACAAATTTCTAACATTGCCTTGTTTATACATCTTCTATAAAATTTGTAAAAACAAATCTAGGCTTATTTAAAAAATTACATAGCAATCGACATATGGTCAAACTAGATGTAGGAAAATATAAGAGCTCCCTCACAATAAGGAACATATTTGGAATGGCTTCTATAACATTGCCCTTCCGGATACAATTAGGAAATTGGACAATTTACAGGCATTGAAGAAAGCATTGCATAAATTTATGATCGACAAAGCATACTGTTGCAGAATTTTTAGAGGACAAATCTAAAGCCTGAGTTACAAAAGCTAAATCTATCAATAAGACATATTATTCTACTGACATTTATTTTCTTGCATAACTGATAAATAAACAATAACAATAAACTTATATCTGCACATGTTAACTGGCCTTTTGGTATGGCTCTTCGTAAATGTAATATTAAATTTAATTTTACTATATTATTATAAATATTCAATAATTTGCACATCCTTATAGGATAAAATGTAGTTAAGTTCAACAATTGTACATAACATCCTAAACACCTATATTTGCAAATAAATGCCTTTGACTTTGACTTGAAGACCGTATTGGAACCTGGAACCAGGAATAAGAATGAAGTCATTTTTTGACATTATTTGTAAAGCATGGTAAGTTGGGCAGATAATAGAATGAGGACTATGAATCAGTGCTGAAACTATGTAACAAGTAACAGAAAAGAAGTCGTATTTGGACCCCATTTGTAAGGATGATTATCTGGTATCACAGTTGTCATACGCATGCACGCAGTAAGTAACCAGCTCATCATCCTTAACAAATTGAGTCCAAACACGACTGCCTTTCTATTCGTTGTTCCTGAGTTCCAGTACCGTCGCCAATTCCTCATTCCATCACCAGCTCATGACACCAAGTTTGCAAACCAGCCTATCACAATTATTTACAATATTAGTTAGAAGGTCATATTGAAACTACTCAAGATTTATTTATTTATTTAATAAACAAGTACGATATACAACATTACAGGTATGCACCCAATGCGCTGTACAGAGTCCATAGTTATACAATGTCAGTATCAATTTAGGTAAGTCGATTTCACAGGTAGGGAACAAAGGGAACAAATTCGTAGAAAATACTACATATTAAATTACATTAAACATTAAATTCAGTTCAAATTCAAATAGTATTAAACATTATTAGGTATGTCATGGGTACTGAAATAAAATGTCAATGCAAATAATAATAATAATAGATTTGAGACCTCTCAGGCTCAAATCGAGTGGAAGAGGATGAGAGAGGTGAATGAATTACGAAGAGGGGGAGAGAGTCCTTCAACCAGCAGTGGAACATGATGGGCCCAAAATAATACAAATTATTGAATGTAAAATTTTATTTTTGGGTCGGGCTTTAAGTCAATCCTCCATCCCATAGTTGATCAAGGAACCACCTTGCGGTAATATAACATAGAGTGCGCCCGTATTTTCTGAATTACAGTCAGCTTTTGAGTTTCCGAACAGCAAAGCGAGGTGTTTAGGTTCTTTCTGAACATATTTGATTGTTTTAATCCCGTACCTCTACCTCGCAAACCCATAAAAGTTATATTATAACTGCTTTCCAATACTTTTTATATGTTCAATATTTCGCACTTCTGAGCCGTTTGATGTAAGTATTTGCTATAGAGAACACAAACAACCTGTACATTCGCCTAACCTCGAAAAGTTCCCCTGAGTAATAAAACAAAAAATATGAATGTAAATATTTATTAATAAATACAAAATTAAGCATGTCCAATGAAGAATCGCTATTTCTACCATAAAGTGTATTTTATTCATTAACTGGCAACACCAACACTATAAAAAAGACCGCCAAAATTCGAATCGTAGGGCAAAAATATCTCTCTTCATTTACGAACAATAAAACAAAATAAAATCTGACCATACAAATAGTGTCTAATGTATGTAGGTACTTTTAAAACTATACATATTTGTATTAATCGCCTTGTTTAACGTGGGGTCGCCGAGATCAAGAGACTAAATCTCTTGATCTCGGCGACCCCACGATATTAGATAGGTAGGAGATATTTAGTGAAATAATCAGCATAATCTATACAGCAAAAACAAGGAGTCAGTATTGTCCCTAGTAATATTAATGACATATATGCTCTGGTCATCTGTGGTATGTTGACATTTTTGTAAATAGATGTTAAACCAGTGGCCTCTCGATGACCCCACCAAAACTTACAATAGTTTTTATGTTATAGGCACTTTGTTCAAAAACAATTTTATAAAATAATGTATAAAAATCCTATTTTCCATATTTAGAAATACACATACGCACATAATCATAACCATCAATAATTGCTTACATACCGTAGGTATAAATATGTCACAATTCTCAGAGTTAAAAACTTAAAAAATCAACTTCAAGTTAAAGTCCCGGTAGCGATGCGAATGAAGTATATCTACATGAAAGTCCTCGACAAAACCTTTGCCGCACGGAACCACAAACCATAACGTCATCCGTGTATTATTATTTTTCGTTGATTTTTCTAAAAGCGGAAAATCAATTTTGTTAAAATTTATATGGGACCTCCTCTGAAGTATGACCTAACAATCAAAATAAGAACCATCAAAAGCAATTTATAATTGACGGAATAATCGCGTGACAAACATACATAAAGAAAACAGTCGATTTGGGAACCACCTCGTTCTTTATGTCGGTTAAAAATGGAAAATATTAAACTGCGCATCAAAAATAATGATTTGCACAGAAAAAATAAGGGCAAAATGGTTTGAACTTGCAGGAACAACAAAAAAAAAATAAAACATAAAATTGAATACACATAATAGTAGTTAATGTGACTGCTACATAATGGAGGGCATAAAGAAGGCGAGTTTCATAATAATATCACTCGAGAGTTTTAATGCCTAATTATGTACAGTTACATCCACTAGTTTATCTACACACATATCATAAGCTCTCTTTGATGTGTTCAAGAACCGCATGTTCGAACGGCATTGTGGCATTGATCATTGCTCTGCAGTTGTTTAGCTTGTTCTGTAGTACCAACTTCACAGACAAACTAGGGGCGGCTCGCAGGCGGGCGTCGGCGTTCGAAATTTGAATGTATTAATTTGACAAATTTTGGTACATAATGGTCATAATTATCAATATTCAGATAAGAAATAAGTTTTTACCAAGAAGTTTATCATTATGCTGATCATAACGTGTGGTTTTTGGACGCAGTAAAGAGGGTTTATGATACGTGTGTAGATAAAATATTTAAAACATAAAAAGTTTTTTGCTGATCCTTTTTTGAGGGCAAATCAGTATTTTTGATGTGCGATTAAATACTTGCCGTTAAAAATTAAGGTTTAATTTAAACTTAGGCCCGGGAAGTTTAATTTTTAATTTTATTATCTCTACATAGTTTAGATATCTACTCAGTATAATAATCCGCCCTAAGCTTAATACATAATAATCAGTAATCACAAAAGACACCGCCCTAAGCTTAATACATAATAATCAGTAATCACAAAAGACATGTGACTGGTATGGTAAAGGAAATCATCTCTACATCTTATCTTGTATAAACAGGGTTATTTTTGGACTAGCCAAAAAAATCACACATAAATTAAAATGGGAAATATTAAACTGCACATCAAAAATACTGATTTGCACAGCACATGTCAGGGCAAAATGCTGCGGTAGCTTATAGGTGAAGGGTAAAGGGAGTGAGCGAAGCGAAGCTTCCTTTATCCTTCGTGTTAGGTTGAACTTGCAAGAACAACAAAAAATACTTAAAACATAAACTTGAGTACACATAAAATATTTACAACATAAAAGTGTGTTGCTGTTCATTTTTTGCTGTGTAAATAAGTATTTTTGATGTGCGATTAAATACTAGCCTTTTTGGATACCCAAAAAAAATCACATCATAGTATTGCAGGAGTACAATCAATTAAAAAAATTAAAAACGTACTTTTTTACGAAATAAATTAAAATTATGCTCATTTTCACGAGCGCGCCGCCCACCATTAGTCGCTTGCGGCGCATTGAGCGCGAGGGTGACCAAACATGCCTAGAAACGGATTTAAAAAAGCAAAAGTTGTTTTTTTTACCAAAAATTTTTCTGTTTCATTCCATAACTCATATTTACTTTAGGATACTGGTCCGAAAATAACCTAGCATACTTAATTAATCTACAGCTATACCTACATAATGTGTAATGTGAATAAATATTATCTAACTGGACCACAAACTCAACTGCACTGGTGGCCAAGACGAGAACCAGTTTCACGTAAGAGTATGAAAAGCCATGTGTATATATTGGGCGCTTACCTATGAAATTGGCAAAGTTTTCTTAGAGATTCAGGAGTTCATAATTCGAGTAATTCAATAGCTATTTCCAGTTTTTTTTATTGTTTTAAAATTAATTTCAATAATTTACATCTACTTATTAAATTTTCTTTTAATTTTCAGTTTGATAACTAAAATGTTATCTTCAAAATCAGTGCCTCCTAAATGTCATCCATTTTCATGATAATATTCGTATTGTTTTTTATAGCTGACATTTTTCAAAAATTATATAAAATTTTCTGTTAGCTAAATGTTGTCTCATTCATACACACAAAGTTTATAAAATTAAGATCTGTCATTCCTAAATAAAATACAAAAATGTTTGTACCGAAAACTTCAATTTCTCCATACAAAACGCCAATTTCATATGTAATGGCCTAATATCATTGGCTGTTTTCATTTTCCTCAGTTTCGGATGTCAGGAGCATGTAGGTCCCGGGTACAATCGCTATTTGGTGGTAGTAGTCGCTAACCTGTGTCAGAGGCCTTAAACACCTTGGCTCTCACAGAGAGTCCTTCTATACCACCATTTTTTTTATTCCACTGGCTCTCACAGAGACTTCCATACGACCATTTTTTAAAGTATAAACTCTTAAAAAATTAAATCTGGGTCCATGTATTTTGTTGTGGGAGCCTGGTAGGGCAGCTTGATAACTTCTAACAGTTGGGTTGGCCACCGTCACCCCTCCATCAACCCGCACTGAGCCTGCGTAGTGGAGTATGGCTCAATCTTGCTCGTATCCGGGTAAAGGATCCTGGTGCGATGTCAATGTGGCCAATCGGAAGGTAAACTCTTTCAAGCGAAAAATAAATTTTCCAAATTGGTCTTGGAGAAATCGTTTAACACACATAAATGATTCACCAAGTCAAAAACTTGAAAAAAACGACTTCGAGTTCCAAGCCCTATTCTCCTGGTCCGGATGCGACTGTCGTCAAAATACAAGAAAACAACGCTACGAAATATATCTGTCTGACAGTCAAGTCCACACGTATTACAAGACAAACGAATATACGGTTGTAACATCACCAGCGAGCGACGGTATGAAAGCAGGCTGAGTTCAAGTATCCTCCTTCCTGTCATCACCTAGGCTGTGATTTGATTGTGTTATCATTATTAAAAAGTTAAGTAGGGGACGCGTGTTTTTGTCTATGATTTTTCGCGTTTGTTGAGGAGAGATTGTAATTTTTGGATTGTTCGTACGTGTTGTAAAATCTAATCGTTAGAAAAGCTGAAACTATTCAATATAAAACCTAAATTACCTACGCAAGAGTTGTTGTTATTTAAGTTCCTGTTCACGGTACTTATAGACAGAATTCATCTTATGATAATGACTTTAAACACCACTGATAAGTCGCAGTAAAGCAATAATTCACAATTTCGTTTACCTGGATGACGTCTTAATTCCAGTCTTTTTGCTTTAGAAACCTAACTACTGGACCGATTCTAAAATTTCAGAAAATGGGACCAAAGTGGATGGTCACCCTTTCAAATAAAAAATATTTTTGAAATCGGTTCATAAATAGTACCAGTTTTGAGGTAACAAACATAAAAAAACTCAACCAAATTGAGGAACTCCCTCCAAAAGGTTAAAAAGGGTCTTGACCGACGGACGAACAACGAAGTGAGTGAGTGTAATGGTTCCTGTATAAATAAATAAATAACCCTAAAAATAACATTTGTATACGGGGACATACATACGCTAATATAGCCTTATTCTAGGTTCCTACTTCAACCAACTAAGCTTTATACTCACTAGGTCAGACAGTGAGCATGTGTGTGTCTGCACACGTCGTTTTCATGTGTGTGGTATGTGTGACGTTTAACCGGTGGCTCGTTTAACCGACTCTATTACCATGCCATAAGGTTGAAAATATCCGGCGCAGATCTAAGTAAACGGCAGACAATCGGTTAATGTGCGATGTGTATTTTTTATGGAACGAAAATGTCGGCCGATTATTGGGTTTGCAGTAAGAACATAAGCCTAAGTTTTGATTGACCGAGCGAGCGTAGCATCTCCTTTCAGGATTGGGCAAGAATGCTTTCGTATGTCCGGATGCTCTCCTCTACAGGCCGCATTACCCAACTGATTCTCGTGATTTTTTTTGAGCAGGTTCGATAATTGAATAGATTTTTTTCATCGATTCAGTTTTGGGGGGAATTATCAAAATGGCGGAAATATGGGGTTTTCAATTTTCAAAAAGCCGCAACAGTCCAAACAGCTTGACGGATTTAAAACGATGAGGTATCGTTGGATTTTTTGGATGTTTTCCAACAGTGACAGTTTGATACTCAGTAACATTGGTTACTAGGGGGGGGGGGGGGGGGGTAAGGTGGGGATTACCTTGAACCATTTATCCAGTTTTTAATATTAGGAGTTAAGTATTTAATTAATTATGAATTAATTAAACTTACGAATATTATCAGGAGAAACGAAACGTTTTTCGTAAAATTTGGGCTAAGATGAATGTCAGTTAGACTTAGAATGTGTGGAACGGAACGTAACGTTGATGTTTGAACGTTAAAAAAACGTTGCTGGGTTAGTGTGTGTGTGTGTCAAGTCATTCCGTTTTTCTTCGAGTTGTGTGAATGTTCTCTCTTGCTTAATTTGTGCTATTGGGCAAAATACTGCGGTAGCTTAGGTGAAGGGTAAAGGGGGTGAGCGAAGCAATGAGTTTTTGTAAAAATCCTATAGTAAAAAATAACCTCAAAATGGATTTTTGAAAATTCATAACAAAAAAACCATACATTTCCTAGACTGGATATTTTACAAGAGGGGTTACCTACCCCCCCCCCCCCCCCAACCTCGTACGAAACTGTCACTGTTGGAAAACTTACCCTATATAATTTTAGTGGATAGTCAATTGGATTTTATATCGCAAAATGTAGTTTACAAAGCTATTGGTGCGGCTACTTTCGTAAGCCATGTACGTAACCAGGTGCATTCATAAGTTTGTATGTGGTATTAACAGAGAGTGTCCCTCGCTAGGTCTGCAGCTCACAGAGCCACTATCTATAGTATATGTGGTCTTACCAATACCTGCAATAATGAATATGTAGCGTGCATTTCAGATTAAAATTTCCGTTAGCCGGTAAGTTGGCAGCAATGATGGCTTCATTGGGTGTTGATAGCTTTTGAAAAATGTACAGCCAAAAGTTACAAACTATAAATATTCATGTATGTCTCCGATACAAGTAGGTATCATTTGTATGTAATTTACGAACATAGGGTTGTAACGACATTGTAGTTACCTAGATACCTGCTACCTTTTTTTGGAAGCGGGAATGGTAATGTGATTCTGGCAACCAGATATTGCATAATTTGCCCATTTTTTCCTAACAGTTGACAGCCAACTTAACGGTGGAGGGAATTTAAAGCTGATATCACTTTACTATCACTTAAGCCCGGTTTCTGGAAGGGCGATCAAACGTAAAAGACTGTTAAGCTCATTTCAGCTGATCCTGATCCTGGCCTGCCCCTATTATGAATTAATCATCCGATTAACCGCCTCTTACATTTGGCCACTCCTTCGGAAACTGGGATTTAATAAGCCAGAATCATCAAATAAAGCCATTACCCTTAATATTGAATAATAACATCCGGATATCCGGTATCAGGACAACCAGAAGCATCAACTCCACAATCCAACACCAATATTTTTTCAGTTCTCTTTCACTTACTCCGGAGTCTTCACAGCAAAGAAGCTTTGTATCGATGTCTGTTTCAACGAGTCGTCACTTTTAATCTTCTTGTCCCTTTTCTTCTTCAGCGGAGTGAGCGAGATGGGTTGCTCGTGGCCTCCACTAAAGCTCAACACGGTTTGCTTATAATTAGTCGGGGATAACAACTTTGCTTTTTTCTTTTTCCTAATCGCTTTCTCTGTCTTCCACTGAATTTTCACTTTGACATCCTTGTTTTGGATTGAAATGTTGTTTTTTCTTTTCTTCTTTTTTTTTGCGCGTTTTCTTTGCACCTCACCGTCGCTCGATTCGATTGTCAAATTGATCGTATTCTCATTCTCTTTTTGTTGATTGGAGTCTTTGTACACCAATTTGATTTGCAAGGAGTTCTCTCTCTTTCTGTGTCTTTTCAGCGACAGCTTCCTCTTCATACCCCTTCTCTCTTCTTTATCGTCAATTTTTCTGCTCTCCAATTTCTTCTCAACTCTCTCTTCTTTAACTTTAGCGGCCTCCTTCGCGAAATCTATAGCAGTCTTTAATTTCTTAACCGCCTCTCTATTGTCATGTTTATGCTTGTACGCACACATTCCCACCTCACTCAAATACGTGTGCTTGAAGCTTTCGATATCAATAACTCTTTTCTGTTGTGCGGATCCCTGATTGGCTGCCACGAATGTGACGTCATAAGACGTTTGCGGCGCTTCATGTTTGTGGACGACATCGACGCGTTCATTTTGTTCGGATATTTCCAAGCTTGAGTCTGTGTCTATTCGGATTGAGGTTGGTTTGCTTGGTGTGTTGTCGTCTTCGATTAACGTAACACTGTCGCTGAGACGGCCTGTTGGTTTCTTAGGTGTGACGTGTATTTCTTGTGTGTCCTCAAATACAGTAACTTCGTCGTCGCTCAGTGCATCCGCGATGAATTCCGGCGCTAGTTCAAAGGTGCTTGTTGTGGAATCATCGAGATCTAGAACTACTGCTGTAGAATCGTCTAGAATCTCAACAGTTTCAATCGGCGGCTTTGGATTATAGCTACTGTTGAGTTCAGGTTCTTTCTCAGCACCATTCTGGAATGAGAGAAATTAATAGTTAGTTGAAAACATCATGTCTGGCTAAACGTGGGCAAACCTGTCCTTGTAGTCCCTTGTAGTTCCGTCTATCACCAGGCTGTATCTTATGAACCGTGAAAGTTGGACAGTTAAAATTTTCACAGATGATGTATTATACCTGACGTTACCTGGCTTTAAGCCTAATATTGAGAGTAGCATACTTGACTTCCTTTCCGGTGCGACGAATTTAGCCCTAAACAGCTCACTTCCTGTTTTAAACTCCTAAAATACATGTCATATCCGTTTGGAACCTCAGCAACATTGCGCGCGCAAAGTTTCAGAAATGGCGGCAATTGTAGCCAGCGTTATTGCGCGCGCTCAATTTTCAGGTCATTGGCGTTTTGGATTTCTTTCCGTGCGCACGCGTTTAACAAATTTGAAAATATTCCAAGTTACTTTTCGAAATATCCTTGGAATTTTGTTACGGTTATAGTGTTAATTGTTCAGTGTAACAGCAAAACATAATCCGTTTAATAAAAACCGCGGTAAATAGCCCCGCGTAGTGAATCATCGAGGAGTGATCGCTACAGCAGTTCCACTTCCACGTCTCCGGAGAGGAGGAGCAGCCGGAGGAGAAGACTTTGGGGGAGTAAGAAAGAATTCAAGGACAAGTAATCTGGAAAAATCGTTCCAAGATTCAGCTAGTAACATCTCGGCAATTCATGATCGTATGCTAAACCGATCGAGTGATGCAATGTTTAGTAACTCACACAATCTCGCAATAAGATATGTTTAATTCTGACATTGAATTTGATAGGAATATCCACAGACTATGGGAATATCACTCCCTTTGATATAGGAGTGATATTTATAAGTAGCTATTTGTAACTACCCTCGAAAGTACAAACATTGCATTCATCCGAATCTCACGCTGAGAAAATCATAAGTAAATCCAATCCAATCAGGTTAGGTATTTGCCGTTCGCATGAGTTACAAACTTTTATTTTTCTGTGCTGGGGTTCATTGAACTCGAGTGCGCCGAGTCCTTCGATGGCAATCATACTTGGCGGGAACGTAGTGACCGCCCATGGTTATACCACATGGTTTGATCAAGCAGAAGGAGGCGCAAAAAGGGATATTTTCGACGGTCATGTCTTGGCTTGTTTAGCACCAAGCAGATTCCGGCTACAGGGATAAGGTATGCAATCAACGAGAGGTCTTCCGAGGGGGACAATAATAACATCGATTCTTATCAATTGCGAACTATTGACGTTGGACGAGTGGATCTCTACTCAATCTATACTTAATGCATTCACGACCATCGCGTAATGGTAGCCTCGTGCAAGATTTTGCCCTCGGTGGATAGTCCATAACTAATCCCAGTTTTACAGATTTTATGTCCGAGGAAGGAGAAACCTGGAGATTTTTCGTGAGTTTGCCATCCAGAGCAAGGCAAACAGAGAAGGTAAGCCCGCGCCCGCGCGCAGCGGTGTCGCGCCCCCGCCGCCCGGAGCCCGGCTAGCGCTCCGGGCCGCCAGCCTGCGCAAGGCTGGCGCGCGCGCGGAGGGGAATCAGGAGACAAACGACGTCACGGCGACTGCGTGCATTTTCGTGAGTTCGACCTCCTGCTACACTTAGCCCGCGCCCGCGCGCAGCGGTGACGCGCCCCCGCCGCCCGGAGTCGGCTCCGGGCCGCCAGCCTGCGCAAGGCTGGTGCGTGCGCGGAGGGGAGGCAGGAGGCGAACGACGACGCGGCGACTACGAGCGTCAGCCACGTGTTGGTACCGCAGCCCAGTCTGAGTGCCATGAGTACACCAATCAGCGCGGCTTGGCTACAGAGAAATTGAAAATCCCGCGTGAAGTGACCTGTTGATCAATCTTCGATGGTAAGATACCGCTGATACAGTTTCTGCAACTTAGTCCACCTGCAAGGTTTAAAGCGACATTGACATGCAGTTATGTCAGCCGTTCGCGGTTATGCCGGTAGTGCCTGCGCGTAAGGGGACATCGCTACTAAACGCTCGTGTGAGTACGAAATGAATCAGTCTATGCGAGACGGTTCAATTAAACATCTTGCGCAAAGATATCTGATGGCTGGTTGTCGTGCATTTCTAGTATCCCGGCGAAACTTGAGATCTAACTCAGTCTCTGCAACGTTTCCATCTGTACAAGGTTCAAAGCGACATTTTCATACAGAAACATCGCCTGATGTTGGTAGAACGAGGCGGACAGAGTGGAGGCAAACAATTTTCCTACAGTTTTATTGTAACGTTTTACTCATTTACGTGATATCTTAACCCTTTTTAAGCCAGTGACGGAGAAATATAAAATCAACACTATTTTATATTCCATTTATACTAATTACTTTATGTAACTTTCTTTACTTTGAAATCAATAATTTCCATTTAGCGCTGCTGCTTTAAAGGGATTAAAAGTGAGTTCTAAACATTAGGTATGTGGCTGGAGGACCGGCTATCTATATAATACAATACTCAAAGGGTAAAAGGGTAATCATAAATTACTCTTATTGTGGTGTTGGTCTTACCTTTAATAAGTTAAACCACATTGTTAAAGAACTTTGAGTACCTACCTAGCTGATTTCCTCCAACCCCTAATATAACAACGCGTTACAATCTAACAGAGCCGTCGTTTTTCAACCCGCCTACTTTCATAAACCGGCAGTATATGGTCGGCAATATCTCTGCTGCTCACACACTCACTGAAGCTCAATCACTGCTTCAGACAATTATCATTGTAGCAGTCACCTTTCAGATTCATTATCCAAAGATATAGTCTGCTAATATTATTCAGACAGTTATCCACCAGGATATTGTCGGAGCCATATAGAGAAGTTATCTACATTACTTCTCACAAATAACCTACGTGTCACTGGACCGCGCAGGTCTTCATAATTCACTAGGTAAGTGGCTGTAAGAATGCACTTTTCAGTATATTATCCAAAAGGAGCTGATGACAGTCCTCGAGTCTCTCAGGACATTAATATAAATTTGAGATTATATATACATCGTGATTATTTCACATCTCCACTATTTATTTAGTTGTTTCTCAATAGTCGCTTTACTTCGACATATCCCAAGCGAACAGCAAAAGCAGCTTTAACCAAGTCGACGAAATCGAGGTAATCTAACCATAATGTGTCTTGGATGTGGCCGGTGCGGCATACAGCCCACAAGCAGAGTTCCTTAATATTTCTACAGCTGTTCCGTACAGTACCTACATAGTAAAGGAATAATAATTATAAAGTAGCAATGGAGAATTGAATATCGGACTGAGCATGATATACATTAGCATATCGAGCGTGGGCGCCATTGTGCCTCTGCCGCCCCGTATGAGAAAAGGCGTGACGCTATGTTATGTTAGGACACCAACCTGGTATTTCTACCAGTGAACTAGCATAATGTCAGTTTTTCAAAACTTTTATAACCATTACACATTATTATTTTAATGAATGTTATGGCCATGCGGGATTATCCCAATGAAGTATGTATATTCGACTTTTATGGTCCAGTCCTAGGTAACATGGTTTCAGTTAATGTTGTCTACACAGCTGCGGGTAATAGTGAAAACGCGTTCAGATACTTGTATTAGGTATCTGATCAATGATAATTGAATACGATGGATACTAAACTTCTTTATCACTGTATGCATTTACAAATATGCTTATTACGCGTAAACTTGTCTTTTTCACTATGCTTGCCCACTGTAGAAGCATCTTCAGTTGAGTCAGATAGCCACACTAGCTGTAATAGAATCAGCCACATCTAGCTATTCTTCTCAGAAGTGATACGAAAAGGTATTCAGATTAATTGAGTAACTTTATCATTAAAGTCAGATTACAGACTTGTTCGCCAGTCTTTTGCAAAGACCAATCATATGTGGAAGTACATAATCAGTGGTAATGCATCCAGGAGGCGCACTCCCAATTCAAAATACAGCAATTGTAATTTGATTATACCTACTGCTAATCACTAATTTCATCAATGTTTTGTGTTTAAATCAGATTGGCCCTGTCTGTGCAAGGTACAAATTATAATAACTCATTTTCACACGTATTCGATTCGGCACGCCTACGTCTCTAGCTCCGAGTTTCGTAGGTCAGGCGACCGACCTGATATCCTGACCTCACAACTGCAGTCTTGGTAGTCGTCGAACAGAATGGCGAACTAGCAGCCAACCACCGAGCACCAATCTCGGTGAACTTGTACGTAAGTGATGACTAAAGGGAAAACCTACTGGAGGTAAAGCTTTGCATATTCTTAGATTCATATAGATCAGATGAGTCTTGATAGCCAGAAACTAACTAACCAAGTCTAACCTAGCCAGCCCGAAACTCGGCTGGCTTCAAAAGAAGACTTCATCAGACCTTTCTTAAGTCTGTGTTTGTTTATATCTATTTGCCTTATTTTTGAGTTGCATTTGCGCAGCCTGTCTTTGCATCACGTACACGATGATGCATACACATTCAGTATCATAATTTATATAAGGTTTCCATAAATGAACTCCTAGTCATATCACATTGGCATTTTTAACTCAGCAGTCGATACCAAACACTACTCAATATTAGGCTTAAAGCCAGGTAACGTCAGGTATAATATGGCAATTTTACCTGAAAATAAAATTGTTATTATACATACTTACCTGGCTTTAAGCCTAGGTAAATCGCTGCCTGCTGTGCACATTACTGTGCATTGCATGATCGTGACACATTCTTAGACACGATCAGCTCTTTATTGAGTTGCCAATGAACTGAAAATTGAGCGCGCGCAATAACGCTGGCTACAATTGCCGCCATTTCTGAAACTTTGCGCGCGCAATGTTGCTGAGGTTCCAAACGGATATGACATGTATTTTAGGAGTTTAAAACAGGAAGTGAGCTGTTTAGGGCTAAATTCGTCGCACCGGAAAGGAAGTCAAGTATGCTACTCTCAATATTAGGCTTAAAGCCAGGTAAGTATGTATAATAACAATTTTATTTTCAGGTAAAATTGCCATATTTCTGTTGCCGCTATAACAACAAATACTAAAATCAGAATAAAATAAATATCAAAGGTGGCTCCCATACAACAATTCTTTCAATACCACATACAAACTTATGAAAGCTCCTGGTTACATACATGAAGTGTGAAAGTAGCCGCTATGTAAATGTAGCTATGTAAAATCGAAACTATTCACTCCACACCATCCCTACCATTGTAACCTTACACTTACACTTGCGGACGAAGGGTGCCTTACCACCTGGTAAGGCACCCTTCGTGCGCAAGTACGACTCGCACTTGGGCAGTTTTTTTACTATGGTGATAATAGCCCTAGGTCTGGAAAATCTAATTACCATCGGCGGTAGCTAACGCCACTTTTCCGTTATAGGTTTTAAATTGTATGACCATGGTATAGGGTATCGCGATCAGTCCCAACTACACTCGGTATTTGAGTGGTTAAAATATAACTTTGTATATAAAACTTTAAAAATTTACAATTTAACTATAGTTTGCTAGTTTAATATAGATCCTCGTAGTAGTTAGTTAGTATTTGCAACCCTTGTAGTAACACAGACACACATAATGAATGTGGTGTTCACTTGTAATTAATTTGTGTATTATAAGCTCTGTTTACTCCTAAGTCTTATTTATGTAATTAATCAATGGTCAAATTGTTAGTGAACCAAATAAAGAGAAAAAAAAAACATTTTATATAGTAGTTTATGTGACTGCTACATAATGGAGGGCATTAATACTCGAGAGTACAGTTACATACACTAGTTTATCGACACACATATCATAAGCTCTCTTTGATGTGTTCAGGAACCGCATGTTCGAACGGCATTGTGCCATTGATCATTGCTCTGCACTTGTTTAGCTTGTTCTGTAGTACCAACTTCACAGACAAAGTAGGGGCGGCACGCAGGCGGGCGTCGGCTTTCGAAATTTGAATGCCATAATGCCATAAAATTATGGTCATAATGTATCAATATTCAGATAAAAAATGAGTTTTTACCAAGAAGTTTATCATTATGCTGGTCGTAACGTGCGGTTTTTGTACGCAGTAAAGAGGGTTTATTATACGTGTGTAGATAAATACACAAAAACCCCATTATTATTGGAGTTAAAAATGGTGATTACGCTTTTTGCGAGTTGATACAAGATTATCTGTACCAAATTTTGTGTTTATTAAACAACCTATTGCATGGTCAGTAGTTCCATAGATACATACCTCAGTGTCGATATTCCCCTCTGCGTCGTCCACTCCGCCCTCGGATTGGGAGGCAGCGGCCCCGCTTTCAGAAGATTTCGTTCTCTTCCTTTGTCTTCTCAGGATATCCTTGATTATGCCACTGTAAGGATAAAACAACAATACACAGTGACATTTTATAATCGGACCACATTTTGGGGAATGATAGAAAATCAAACATAAACATAAATATTCATACACAGGCACTGGCACCACACTAGGATACCCTATTGCTTTCAAACAAAACAAAAGTGAGTAATATATATATATATATATATGTCACCCGAAAATAATACGATCCGTAAATTTATAAATTTCCTAATTTTTTTTCCGCAAGTTTATAAACATACTAATCTAACCTAACATAACCTAACCTAGCCTAATATAATCTAGAAGGAAGTTTATAAATTTCCTAGGAAATTTCCTAGGAAATTTATAAACTTGCGGATCATATTATTTTCCGGTGACATATATATATATAACTTTACTTAAGATTTACTTTAAGGAAAAATGGTTTCAGCAAACTCAATGTCCTTTTTAAAGACCTGTCTATAGACACCCCACACATATAGGTTTGTTGAAGAAAAAAAATTTGGTTCCAGTTCCATGTTCATGTATGGGGAGTCCCCTATAATAATCTTAATTTTTCAATTTTTGATTAAAAATTGTAAAGCGATTCACAGAACACATACCAAGTTTCAACTGTGTAGTCCTAATAGCTTCTGCATAAAGTTGCTGTGACATACGGACGGACGGACAGACAGACTTGACGAAACTATAAGGGTTCCTTGTTTCTCTGCGGAACCCTAAAAATTAGAGTAAACCTCCGCTGTCCATCCGCTCGTCCTCATCCGGCTGTATCTCACTAACTGTTATAGCTAGAGATTAAACTTTCACAGTCGGTATTACTGTTGCAAAAAATTAAGGGGTCCCCATACAAGAGACGCGTTGTTTCTTGTACGGAACCCTTCGTATGCGAGTCCACCTCGCACCTTACCGGTTTTTAAGACATTGTTGGTTCTTACATCCACCATACAGATTTTATGCAATCGAACATCAAAAATAATTGATGGAACGATCAGAGAAACTTTATTTTTGCCATCCATTTTATGCACGTTTTGGGTCAGACTATCCTGTGCGAGGTGCGAGGATATTATACGGCTATTTGCAAAGGCTAGTATTCAATCGCACACCAAAAATACTGATTTGCACAGCAAAAACACTTTTTATGTTTTAAATATTTTATGTGTACTCAAGCTTGTGTTTTAAGTATTTTTTGTTATTCTTGCATGTTCAACCTAACACGAAGGATAAAGGGGGCTTCGCTTCGCTCACCCCCTTTACCCTTCACCTAAGCTACCGCAGCATTTTCCCTGATATTTGCTGTGCAAATCAGTATTTTTGATGTGCAGTTTAATTAAATTTCCCATGTGTAAATGCGATCACTCACTTGACAATAATCCGCCTGGCGGAATAACTCCTCGGTTTCCTCAGCTTTCTCCTTAACTTCCCCACCACTCGTTCCCCGTCTACTGCCGCACTGCCTACACGTGTCACGCTGAATTTCCTCTCGAAATACCTCACGCACGACAACGTCTTCTCGTCTAAGCCTTCTAGGAGTTTCTCATCTATTATGCGTCTATGTTTTCTCGGGCTGCTCAGATTGAGTTCTCGAGATGTTGCTGCCGATTTCTTATCTTTGTGATGTGTTTTTGAATCTCCTTTCGATGATGATTTCTCTCTGTTTTTAGATTTTGACTCCTTCTTATTTGTTCCTTTTTCTCGTTTTAACGTAGTCACTTTATCTTTGCGAGCCATTTCCGATTCTCTCTCGTTTGATTTATCAAATTTACAATCATCTTTCGTTTCTTTTGCTTTGTGAAGTTTCTCTGTTTCACCACAAATCGATTTTGAATATCTCCCTGTCACTTCCATTCCATTTGTAATTGCTAAGTCTTTACTAGCCTTTGAATAGGTTTTCTTTGGTGCTTCTGTAAAACGAATCTTCAACAATTCTTTAAATTTTCTATGATATGGTTTTTGTTTGTTTTTGTGGCTATCATAACACCTGTCATATAATTTTTCTTTGTCATTTCCTTGTTCAACTGACCCGTTTGGTGATTCGAATGACACATTTTCTTGGTCATCCGGTTCATTATCTTGCACAAATGACTTATTTTGTAGTTCAAATCCATTCTCTTGTTCCACTGAGAAGTTTAATTGTTCAACAACAATACTTTCTTCTCCGAAAATGTCACATCCTTGTTCAACTGATGGACTAACGATTGATAGACCATTTCGTAGATGGACCGAATTAATGCCTTGCTCAATTGACTCATTTATTTTGTGGACTAAGTTGAACCGAATTTCTTGTTCAACAAACCGAGTTTCTTGTTCCACAAACCGAGTCTCTTGTTCAACAAACCGAGTTTCTTGTTCAACTAACTCAGTTTCTTGTTCGACTGATTGAGTATCTTCTTCCACTGAGTGAGTTTCTTGTTTGACTAACCGAGTGTCCTGGTCGACTAACAGAGTTTCTTTTTCGCCTGACTGATTTCCTTGTTCAACAGAATAACGATTTTTCCGCGCATCGCCATGTGTCTCGGGTGAGGCGGTTAAGAGCAGAGACGAGCCTGAAGAGTTGTTCACGATCTCGTTGTATAGGGCACTGTAGAAGTAAAACAATTATTTCTAAAATCCGTGGCAGGACTTGCTTGAAAATAAATGATGGCAACATTTGCAGTCTACGGCGTGTTTTTTTAAATGAATTGTTTGGCTTGTCTAAACACGCAGTACTCCGCTAATGTGTCACTTGTCGCGACCTACTATAGGGTGTATATGTCGCTGCTATATCGTAGAACACGCCGTGTTACATAATAATAATAATAATAATAAAATATTTATTCAACAGAAACAGTCAGAAAAAGTGCATTATTTAATGGCAACAAATATAATGATCACCAAAATATTTTTTTCCTACCCAAAATGGATAAATAAACATGTTGCAAAAAATATCAGGGCAAAATACTGCGGCAGCTCAGGTGAAGGGTAAAGGGGCTGAGCGAAGCGAAGCCCCTTTTATCCTTCGTGTTATGTTGAACATGTAAGAACAACAAAAAATACTTAAAACATAAACTTAAGTACACAAAACATAAAAAGAAGTTTGGTGATCATTTATCCAAACACCATTTGGTGGACATTTATCCATTCTGGCAGTCATTTCGAATTTATTGTTAGTAAAATAGGTGCGTTTTTGGTAATCGTTTAAACATAAGCCTTATTTAAAGGACTTCGCTAAAGATATGACAAATTATAATAGGAACAGCTGAGCATGAGCTAGGAGTAAATCTGTATTTCACGTGAGTGCTCTTCCTAAGACAGGCGCGCCGGATTTTAAAACGGTCAAGTGCGAGTCTAACTCGCGTACGAAAGGTTCCGTACCACCGTACAATGGTAGGGATGGTGTGGAGTGAATAGTTTGGATTTTACATAGCAAAATGTTGTTTACAAAGTACTTTCTCACTCCATGTACGTAACCACGTGCATTCATAAGTTTGTATGTGGTATTGAAATAATTGTTGTATGGGAGCCCCCTCAAATATTTATTTTAGTCTGTTTTTAGTATTTGTTGTTATAGCGGCAACAGAAATACATCATCTGTGATAATTTCATCTGCCTTACCTTATCACGGTTCATGAGATAGGTACAGCCTGGTGCAAATATTTGTTTGATGACAACGGATGTTAGTACCCTAGTCATGGCTTTTTGTCTATCTTTAATAATAACAATACCTTGTACAATATTTACAAACATTAATCTAGCCCTAAACTAGGATGCCCTGTATCTTGGGTACTAGACAACGATACACATACTTATATAGATAAATATTATACTTAGATAGATAAACAACCATGAAGTGGGAACAAATATCCGTTCTCATATAAGTATGTGTATCGTTGTATAGTACCCAAGTTACAGGGAATCCTAGTTTGGGGCTAGATCAATGTGTGTGCAATCAACTAGTGTCCAAAGTAGTATTATAATTATTACATATAAGAGATTATAATTATATTAAGATTTTCAGAATGGTAGAAATAAAAGTATCGATAAATCGTTTTTTTTTTGTTATAAATATGCAGCGCTATTTGTGTACTCATTTGTATGTGGGCGCCAGGTTACTAAGCCGCTTTGACAAACGCGAAGTGCTCACAAAATGCGGCCTACTTTATTTCACTCGAATTGCAATCCGGCAAACGTGAGCTAGCCGCATTATAAAACAGCGCCGTTTTTCAATACGGCGCGCCTGTATGTAATACGGCGTGTTCTACGATATGGCTGCGACATATACAAGTGGCTCTGCCTACCATGCGAGAGGTCCCAGGTTCGATCCCCAGCTGGGGATGAAGAAAAAAAAACCCCAGTTCTTGGATATTTATATATAAATATATATTATACTTTATTACACGGTAAATAATGAGTACAAACAAATGAACACTTATGCTTAAAGGCGAGCTTATCTCTAAAAAGAGATTTCTTCCAGCAAACCTAGTTTATATGCGTGCGACGTCGCTGTTTCTGGTTCCCACGACACGGGGTATCCTAGTGGGGCCAGAAGCAATGTATGTGCCTGTATGTAACTGTTTCTAACCTAACGGTGGTGGAAAGCATTGTGAGGAAACTTTCATATCTCCATAGCTGCGGCGATGGGCTAGTCCCCTGTCCGGCGGAAATGGACAGTTGAATAATTGACTAAATGTAGGCACCACTATAAATACCTCTGCCATCCCGTACGGGAAAAGGCGTGTCGCTGTATGCGTACTTCATATAGATCGGTTAACTAAAGCTGGCACATTCAACACATTTACACGTTGCGCTTGCGTAGTGTCTGTGAATAAGAGCGCGGCCTGACGCTGCACTGCATGGGCTTCAAGAATAGTCTGTCTCTCTCGCGCGCAGTCAAACGTATGAGTACGAAGGAGACAGTTATTGTTTTGCTTTTGCTATTGCTTATGAATATAGAGAGATCTTTTTGACATTCGTGTCACGTGTCGATCGACGCGCGCCATAAGGTAATGGAAAGAAGCATTACCGCGAGTGGGACGTCAGCCGCACACGAATGATTCCATGCCATTGTACACGGAAAAACGGAAAACGACAGTCTTTTGTACGAGTACACCTTTTTAATTTTAATAATAAAATATTAAATACTACGTAGGAGTAAATTCAAGGCTGGTACATCGAAACATTGATAAACTTAATTACGACACGAAACGATCACTCCTTTACCTATTTCGAGGTTAAAATAACACCATTCGTTTTTACACAACTGTATAGTGAAATTGCGTTAGTGTGAGTACTGTGAGCGTGCCAGCTTTAGTTATCCGATCTGTACAGATATACTCACTTGATCATTCCCTTCTTAACCCTCCAAGGCGCAGGCCTCTTGAAGTTCGCGCGTAACTTCTCCGCCATGTTGGAATCCAACGATATCCCGTCAGCCGCCAATTTCTCGCGCAAGTATTTCACAGGCGACGTCATATCCTCTTTCAGCTGCGACAGGAGTTTGTCCTCTATGTCCTGTGCGGTTGGGGCGAGAGTTGCGTGCGTGGACGACGTACGACCGCCTTTGAGCGGCGATGGGATTCTGTGCCCAATGTCCTGTGTGGTAGGGGTGAGGTTGGCGGGGGGCTTTCTAGGCGGCTTTAAATTCAGTTCCAAGCGGCTGGCTGCTGTGGTGTCGAGTGTTGGGTCGGTGTTTGTTTGGTTGGCTTCCGGTTTGGATGGTGGCCTGAAATGTGATAAAAAGTGGGTTTTAGAAGGATTTGGGTCCAAAATGTCCACTTTCCCGGTGTGATATGTTAACATTTTTGCCAGTTCCTAACTGGTATGAGAAACTTATCTTACTGTAATAACAATAATAAATAATAATAATAATAATCCCTAGATATCGATATAGATAATGTACCATCATCAGCAGTTGTGTAAGACCACTGCAAGAGTTATTTTCCCATGCAGCCCAACACTTAAAAGTCATAACACAAATGGTTCTTGAAATTCGACAAAAACTTCAACAAAAGCAAGGGTTTACCGCCACATGCTAGCTGCAAGGGTTTACCGCCACATGCTAGCTGCAAGGGTTTACCGCCACATGCTAGCTGCAAGGGTTTACCGCCACATGCTAGCTGCAAGGGTTTACCGCCACATGCTAGCTGCAAGGGTTTACCGCCACATGCTAGCTGCAAGGGTTTACCGCCACATGCTAGCTGCAAGGGTTTACCGCCACATGCTAGCTGCAAGGGTTTACCGCCACATGCTAGCTGCAAGGGTTTACCGCCACATGCTAGCTGCAAGGGTTTACCGCCACATGCTAGCTGCAAGGGTTTACCGCCACATGCTAGCTGCAAGGGTTTACCGCCACATGCTAGCTGCAAGGGAAATAAGTTTTGAAGTGGGCTTTCACTTCTGATACTGATAGTATAACCATATACTGTTCTTAACATAATAAAGTTTTTAATTTAAACAAGTATTTCTTATTATCTGAATAGATTTTTATGAGGTTTTTGGGTGTATCATTCACAATATGTGGTAACATGTATACCCATGTCCGCATTGGTATTGGATTATGAATGATACACCCAAGAACCGTATAAAAAACTATACAGATAATAAGAAATACTTGTTTAAATTAAAAACTTTATTATATTAAGAACTATCTCTCCACGCCAGATAGACCAGCAGCCGTAGCATGCCGCAGGCGACTCACAATTTTCTCGCAAATTTTGACGTTTAGAACGTCAAAATTTGCCACATAATTACGCTTCTCGCGGTGACTCACCATGTGCGAGCATGCAAGCCCACACCGCGCCGCGCGCCACAAGTATCTCGAGATGCGAGCATGCCGTCAAGTTTGTGCGGGTTCTTATCGCGAATTATGACGTTTCGCGCCACTGGTTTATCAACATCTCCGGAGGGTGCGAGATGAGCATGAGTCGTTTCGTTTGTGTTGACAATTGGAGTGACGGTCGGATTTCTTTTCAATCAAACAAACAAAATCAACCAAAAAATACAATGGCAAGGGGGTGGATACGCAATAGTATTCTCTTTTACGAGGGAAAAGAAATGAGGAGAATACAGAGGAGTGATATACGCCAGAATGCTGACGTCTTTGCTTTGCCCGAAAACGAATTTTTAGAGAATTATGAAGTGAGCAAGGATATGGTCCGATACCTAATAGATTCGCTTCAAGAAGACCTGGCGCCTCGGGGCCCTGGGGGATATCCCGTCGAAGTAAAGGTAAATTGAGATGGTTACATATAATGATGTTTAAGTAGTACTTACCTAAAACCATGGACGGAAATTGTTATCTACGTTATATTTCACAGGTTCTGTCTTCTCTCCGCATATTACTGGATGGCCATTACCAGAGGGGAAACGGGAATGACGCATTGGTGTCAATTGCTCAAACGACTGTAAGCAAATACCTTGGACAATTTGTTACAGCCGTAAATGCGAGGTGGGTAACTAATTCATAGCTGCGGTCATACATACTTAGGTACCTATATTTTTTGGTTTATCTAGAGGTCATATATTTCAGCATACCATGGTTCTTTTACTCTCTCTTTATGAAACAAAATGTTTCTTTATATACTTAGTTTCATAATTATAAATATCAGTTGGTGACCTCAAAGATGTAAAGTAAATTATTCAATGTGTTACAGACTGAAACCAATGTGGCTTGTTTTCCCCGGTACAGAGGAAGCACGACGGGCAGTTGCTTCAAAATTTGAAACCAAATTTGGCTTACCGGATGTTCTTGGAGCTATTGACTGCACCCACATAACACTATTTCCACCACCGGGATTTGACAATGCACAGTTTAGAAATCACCATGGGGTCATGTCCATAAATACACAATTGGTAAGGCTATAATGTAAAGACACCACCTATCTAATGAGCAAAAATTTAGAGAGGTACTCATTATGCATGTATATATTCTTTTCAGATTTGTGATGCAGACTGCCGCATTTTAAATGTGAATGCCAATTACCCGGGGAGAGTCCATGACCAATTTATATTTAATCATTCCATGGTAAAAGAAGAATTAAAGCGATTACATGAAAACAGGATTGGGCAATATCATCTCTTGGGTAAGTTAACTAGCACTGTCATTAATTAATGTGTATATGTATAGGTAGTACTTGTGTCGGTAGTGTGAGTGTGTATGTGTGCCTGCGAGAGCGAGAGTCAAGCTTTATACAGATACATGTCACACAAGTAAAGCCTAGCGCCCTTGTGAACTGTAAAAGTGTAAAAGTGTCAGTAAACTCAGAATTTTATAAACTTACAATCATCGTATTTATTAACATAGTCATATTGGTACAATCATCTTACTGACTAATTACAGCCTTAGGTATGTACTGATAAGTCATATATAATATATATAGGTATATGTATATATATTTTCTTCTTTTTTTTTAATAGAACCTCCGTCTGGATTGTCGTAATCTGTAATAATAAAAATATATTAAAATTATTTGATAAATGTTATCTTTCAGGTGATTCTGGTTATGCCCTAGAACCATGGCTATTAACGCCAATAAGGGATGCGCCATTGGACTCTCCACAAGAGCGGTACACCAAATGGCATTGTAAAACACGAAATGTAGTAGAAAGAACAAATGGGTACCTGAAAGGCACATTGAGGTCCTTGGGAATTGACCGGAACCTGCACTATTTACCGGAAAAGGCGTCCGAAACTATTTATGCCAGCTGCACGCTTTATAATATAATGAAGCATTTTCGGTAATCCATAATAAATATATTTTGCATGTCATGTTATTATAGTTGGATTAGTCTTGCTTGTTACATGATACTGATATTGGATATTTTTATCTATTCAACAGGGTTCCCCTTGATTACCAGATGACGACTCAAGGAGATCCCCCAGCTGTGGACAGGGTGGTTAATCAGCCTCTTAATAATGCGAGGCCTCTTATTGTGGCTAGGCAAAAAAGAGACAATATTGTTAATACATATTTTGCATAGAAATACTAACTTTCTCGAGATTCCATGCGTGCTCTCAATCTGTCTGCTTGAAGGCGTTGCCGCAATAAATTTGATATATCCTGTCGGAGAAAAAGTATATTTTTATTTTACTTTGGGTTATAAAGCACTATTTTTTGCTTCTACTTAAAAACATTTGATAAATTCTTGACAGTTTTTATTTACTCCAGTGTGATAGTATTAAACCTACTACTCAATTCTCTTTCTTTAATTTTGTTCCTATACCATCAACTGTGTTTAGGATGTGTTATAATTTATATTAATAAAGAACTTTGAAAATCAATCAATCAAATCACTCAATTCTCTATATGTCAATTTTCATCTATTTATTAATTAATTCACACATACCCTTAAAATCCTATTATTTTCAAGTTCTGCCTGTAAAAAATCTTGAGCTCTGGTTGTAAGGCCTGTCCGACGCTGCTGGGGAGCTGAAGAGGGCATAGGAATGGAGCTGGGGCTGATGGTAGGTTGCTCTTCGACAGGGTTCGACTCATAGGTCAAAGTTGCTTCATGAACTTCACCTGTCTGGAAATAAATATACACAAAATAATAAATGCAACTCAAATGTAATACCATATACAAAAAATAAATTCACACATACCATTAAAACCATATTTGTGTCATCTTCTGCCAAGTCTTGAGACCTTGTCTGCTGGGGGGTTGGTTGTGCCGAGGGATTATCATTCCCTCTGGAGCTGGAGGTGATGACAGGATTTGAGTGGGAGGTGATGGCACCATCGGAGTGAATCATTATCGGGTAATTGGCTGATGATGATCGCCGAATGTGGCCGCTTGTCTGGAAATATACAAAATATTCATATTTATTATATGCATATTTACTTATTAGGATTTCTTCTAATCCTGATAATCTAAAAAAATGTACACTTACCCTTAAAATAACATCATCATCATCATGTACTTGTGATGAAGAGGGAATTTGGATGGTGGGGTTGGCAGGATCATAGCTGGAGGTGATGGTGGATGGTGTTTCAACAGGGTTGAACCATAAAAACATAGGGTTGTTAGCCGGAGTTGATACCTGGAAATAAAATATTTAATTTATTATAAACATAAGTTTTCATGTAACTACTTAACGTAGATGCAAACAAAATATTTAATGCTTACGCCAATTGTGCTTTCTTGTGCTCCTGTAATTCCGAAAGCACTCTCTGCGCCTATAACCCCTAATATTGTTTCAGTGTGAGCGCTCATCGTAGGTACAGGTGCCGAATTCCCAGTTTTTATTCGGGCAGCTTTTACCTGTGCACCTTCCTTTCGAGCTTTCCTGCGCAAGTCACGCCAAGTCTGAAAAATCAGGTGTATCTATTTATTACCTATTCCATCCATTTACATGCCCATTTTTTTTAGATAATCAAAGCGATAAAAATGCAGCCCGATCAGCGAGTCAAATAAGATTAAGATGATGGATGACTTACGTGTTGCCATTGTTCAACAGATTTGTCTGGACCATGTTCAGCAAGGTGTGCCTTTAAGAGCTGCCACTCGCGGTCATAATGTTCTTTGCCAAGACTGTGGCCTTTATAGTCTCCGTTAGCGAACCTAGCATTTAGGGCCATATAATTCACCAGTTCTTGCAGTTGTTTCTTTGTACTCCGAAGTCTAGAAAACAAATTCACGATTATGAAAACCGCACGCGTTGGTAGAAAGTAAAATTTAGAAGTGTAAAGATATGAAGATATTAGACTTACTGTTTCTTTTTATGTAAATCCATGATAAACTTTTCAAACTTTCGGAGAAAAAACTGGCGCGACTTTCTGTAAATGTCGTATGTCATAGACCATATCACAGGCCACAGACAGCAGAAAGCTAGTGCTGTCCCTTGAATTCATTACACCGATTCAGTATTGCCAGTAATAAATTTGAGTTTACTTCCGCAATGGTAACACAGCTTGCAAGTCGCACTCACCGAATCGGAGACGATTTTGAAACGCATTCACGAGTTGATAAAAAGATGCGTCGCGCACGGGTGGCGAGTCGCAAGCATTGGCATGCTCGCATCTGGCGACTCAAAACACGCGCGCGGTTGATATAATATCACGCGCGCGACTTTTGGCATGCTACGGCTGCAGAATAGGTCTTTGTGAGTCGGAACTAATAAAATATTATCAACTATTGGCTCTGTGAGCTGTTAACCGCGCGAGAGACACTTTCTTTTAATAACACAGACAAACTTATTAATGCACCTGGTTACGTACACGGAGTATGAAACTAGCCGCACCAATAACTTTGTAAACTACATTTTGCGGTCTTAAGACCCAACCTATTCACTTTTTAATATAATCGTATAGGCTGTCACTCTCACGGTCTCTACAAATCCAACGAAACCTCATTTGTTAAAATCCGTCGAGCTGTTTGGAAAATTTCCAAACTGAATCAACAAAAAAAAATCTATTAACTATGTAACCTGCTCACAAGAATAACGGATAACATCCGGTGATACGAAATAATTTTTTCCCAATCTCCGTTTGGCGACGCTTCGCTCTCTCGGTCAAATAAATAAAACATAATGCGAACTTGTCGATTTGGAACGAAACTGAAAATCTGACCAAATGGGAAGTGCTGTCGTCATCTACAGACCTACAGATTAGAAAGTGATACATGGATTGGGGTGGCGTTGTTTCGCTTCCGTTAGCTCCCGCCTCCCCAGCGGAGGGTCGGCATAAGAAAATGTTGGATTCGCTAAAGTAGGGTTCCTAACCAAGAGAGCGTCACCAAGTGTGAGGAATGTGACGCTGATAGATTGCACTGGCTGGAACTGCGAGCCTTCAGACAACTGGCCGTTTCTGATTTGGCTTTTGCTGATTTTTTGAATGCTTTATTAGTAAAATACGCGAACCGTCGGAAATAATTAGATTTTTCAAAAATCGCAATTTCAATAATTTCGTAACGAAAATTATGTGAACATAACCTTAAAAATGGGGTTATTAAAAGTTATTTTTCTCAAGAACGGTGCATTACCTTTTCATGGGAGTGGTGTCAGGGGGGAAGGGGTACCCCCCCCCCGAAATTTTTACTGCAAAATGTACAAAAGGTCAATTTCAAGGTCAATGTCCTGGAACGTCATCAAGCGTCAAAAAACGGCAAAACTGAGAATTTTCTGTGAAATATACACGAAAGGTCAAGTTCAAGCTCAAGGTCAATGGCGACAAGTTCAATGAACTTTGAACAAAATCTATCGTAAAAAAAAGTCGTTTCCCCACCCTAATACTCCCACATCCCACGATCCCGAATGCTTGAAATGAATTTTTGAAAAATTATAACAAGAAAACTAATTATTTCCGACGATACGCGTATTTAGAAATTATCTATAAATCCACTAATAAAGCATAGAGAAAATCATCAAAAGCATCTGAAACGGCCGGCTTTCTAAAGTCCTTCCTGGATATGAACTAAACTAAACCCTGAAATCAAAATAACTGGCCGAAATGACGGTTGGTGGTCGGGCGCGGCTTTATGGTAGATAAAAAAGTCTAATAGTGTCCCTTTCCCATTCCGAAATGAATTATTTTTGAGGTAACAGTTGAAACGTAAATAAGTCTGATCAACTTGGACTTTAGACTAAAGACAATAAACAAACGTAGAAAAGCAGAAAATATAAATGTGAAAGCGAAGACAAGAAGAAAATATAAATAAACTATGCTGGGATAATTAATTTGAGGCCAGAAATGTAAACAAAGAACTGTCATTTTCCAGTATAAAAAGTATAATATGAATGTCAAAGTCAACGGTTTTGTTCTAGATCATGACAGTTGTTTGTTTAAATTTCTGGCCTCAAATAAAAAATCCTAGTATAGTATCAAATAAATAAATCGACGTATTTTTCTGATCGAATCGATACGTCTCCGATTTTACTGCATCGATTATTACAACACTAGGAGTAGTAACAAGCTTGCACCATTCATTTTGGTCTAGTTATTTTGATTTAATATTCACACATATTAATATTCTTGAATGAAGTGAGCTTATCTCTAAAGATAACAGAGGAGAGAGATTTCAGTGTTTAGTTAGTCCTTTAGGGTAGCTTTGTAAGCAATGGGGCCTAACTCATACAGAAAACTTCGATAACGTATTTCAAAATGCGATAGGCTCACCTCTTATCACGTACGCCTCCCTTGGTGCGTCGAATTGACATGCGGCTCGGCATCACAGGGCCGTGGGCGACCGCGCGCCTGGCTTGTGCCTGCTCGCGTTCTATCTCTGTAAAGAGTATGTAATCATTAAGTACGGACTGGGAAATAGTACACTGAGACACAAGGTTGCAAAATTGGTTTACACAGCCGGTATCATTTGCGCGAGTCGTCGGCGAGCGCGAAAAGATGGCCGAGTGTCTAATGACCAAAACAAACGCGTTTCATACGACGTTTTCAACACAAATTGGGTTGCTTTTGACAACTGGCGAGCGGAATGATATGTTGAGGAATACGGTACACATCTAGGTGACGTCTGTCATATAGGACAGATTTTTCTCATGAGAGTCAAAAGGTTAAATCGTACAAATGGCAGCCCTGGAGGCTTACCTCGACCTTTATAGCGGTTCAGTTTAGGATCCTGATTGGGAATACTGCCAGCCAAAGTTATGCGATTTCCCGTCCCTCTCGCTCGTTCTCGCCCTCGAGGCGTCAGGACAGTGGCTGACGCTATGACGTCACAAGATCGGGGTGCCTAGTTAACCCCCCAAAATACTGCGATTTTTTAGGGGTCGATATTTGGAACCTTATGCCATGGTAAAACAATTTAGGGATTTTGGGTACTGTAGTACCCAAGTGAGCTCAAGGGGTTTACTTATATAAACATTTATATACATATACAGGCACATAAATTGCTTCTGGCCCCACACTAGGATACTCTGAGTCGTGGGAACCAGAAACAGCGACATGACACACATATCATCCAAGACCCGAGGTTTTTCTTTTCTTTATCCCAGCCGGGGATCAAAATTCAAATTCAAAATTCAAAAAGAGTTTATTTCCATAAGAAACACATAGGTAACATTTGGAGAATATCAAATCATAAACTTACACATGTATAAAGTACAGGGAAATATAGAACTCAATTTGAATTCCGTCACCTCAATGTTTTAGATGCTGGAGGCAAAGAGGCGACTAGAAACCTCCAGCTTTATACGTAATTTTTTACAGAATTGGAGCAAACACCTTCCCAAGCTTTCTTGTCTTCTACATAATCTGATATTTTGTAGTAAGCTTGTTTACATAAGTGGTTTTTAACAACATTTTTAAATTTATTTACAGACAATTCTTGTAACTCAGTTGGTATTTTGTTGTAAAAGCGAATACTGCCCTTTAAAAGATACATTAACCTTATGGAGCCTAGTAGTAGGTATAGCTAGTTTATTCCTATTTCTAGTGTTGACATTGTGCCTGTCGCTATTCTTAGGAAATTTATCAATATTTTTGTGGACGTACATTAGGTTTTCATAAATATACTGACACGGCACTGTCATAATGTTAATTTCCTTAAATTTACAACGCAGTGACTCTCTGGGACCCACATTGTAGATCTCTTTTGCAGCACAAACATTATGTTAATGTCTGCAGCGTTCCCCCACAGCAGTATGCCGTAAGACATAATGCTATGGAAGTAGCTGAAGTAAACTAGTCTAGCTGTTTCCACGTCCGTAAAAAGACGGATATTTTTGACTGCATAAACTGCGGAACTGAGTTTTTTCGATAGCTTATCTATGTGTGGGCCCCACTGAAGCTTATTATCTAAGGTAATTCCTAGGAATACCGTGCTATCTACAATTTCTAAAATTTCACCTTTAACATTAACATTAGCCGAGACTTGTTTAACATTGGGGAGTATAAAGCGAATACATTTAGTTTTGTTATTGTTCAGTAAAAGATTATTGGCACTAAACCAATTGACAACCTTTGAGATTGCATTATTCACATCGTCAAAGTTCAAACTGCGTCGTTTCATTTTAAACAAAAGTGAAGTGTCATCTGCAAACAGTACAATCTCATGATTATCTCTGACAAGATGTGGCAGGTCATTAATATAAACCAAAAACAGGAATGGCCCGAGTATTGAACCCTGCGGTACACCCATAGTAACAACAGACCCTGGAGATCGTTTTCCATTAAAGTTAACTCTCTGTACCCTGTCATTTAGATAAGAAGAGAGAAGATCTAAAGAGTTATCCCTAATGATGTAATTTCCTGATCAATGGCCCATGGTCAACGCAATCAAAAGCCTTAGACAAATCGCAAAATACTCCTAGAGCATCATGCGACTCCTCCCAGGCAACATATAATTATGTGATATTAACCCAATACCGGCATCAGTAGTTGATTTGCCTTGTGTAAAACCAAATTGTTTACAGTGGAGCATGTTGTTGGTGTTGAAATGTGTAAGAAGTTGATTTAAAATTACTTTTTCAAAAACTTTACTAAATGTAGGCAATACCCATATCGGTCTAAAGTTAGAAGGATCGGATGTACTACCCGATATAAACAAAGGTACTATTTTACTGTGTTTCATTAAATCAGGAAACACGCCAGCATCAATAGATGCGTTAAATATGAAAGCTAATCAAGTGCAATAACATTTATTAGGGGCTTCACAACATGAACAGAAATATCCCAGAGGTCTGCAGTTTTCTTAACATTTATTGATTTAAAGGCTTTAATAATATCTTTATCATCTACATAATTAAACGAGAATTGATTTTCACATCTAGGTACATAGTCTTTTAGCAAAGATTCAGCGACCCGGGACCTCTGGCATGGTAGGCAGAGCCACAGAGGTCGTCAAAAATTTATTTTTTATGACTACTAAACAAATAGGTTGGCGGGAAAAACTTTGAATGGCTAGTTTTTAGGGTTCCGTACCCAAAGGGTGCCAAACGGAGCCCTATTACTAAGCCTCCGATGTCCGTCCGTCCGTCTGTCACCAGGTATACCTGTATGTCATGAACCGTGATAGTTAGACAGATGAAATTTTCCCAGATGATGTATTTTTATTGCCGCTATGACAACAAATACTAAAATACAGAATAAAATAAATATTTAAGGGGGCTCCCATACAACATACGTTTTTCCCCCTCGTATTTGCTCGATATTGATAACGGCAACAGGTAGACGCTTGAAATATTCACAGAATATTTAGTATTCACTTTGAAAATAAATAAAAATTAAACAAATATTTAAGGGGGGCTCCCATACAACAAACAAAGACAAAGGTGTTTTTTTTTGCCGTTTTTATAGATAATGGTACGGAACCCTTCATGCGCAAGTCCGACTACACTTGGCTGTTTTTTTTTTTTTTCGAGTGATCTTTTACGCACGGCGTGGCAGATTTGGACTCACCTTCGCTGAGTATCTTTTCCAGTCTCTCCATTTCCGTCTTGTCCGTAGCGGCGGGCGCGCACGTGGCGCAGATGTAGCGGGCGGGCGCCGGGGAGGCCGGGGGCGCCGGGGAGGCCGGGGGGGCGCGCGGCAGGCAGCCCGCGTGCATGCCGGAGCCGCCGCAGAGGAGGCAGAGACGAATGTCCCACGCTCTGAGGGGTCAATGTAAGAGTTGCATTATTTATTTTTCAACACACTTGCTCATAAAATGGCTCTAATTTCACCGCAATTAGGCACATAATGACAACTGTAATCAAATGCTGACGACCCGAATGGCCGAGTCGGTGCCCTGCCTACGAAG
The DNA here is from genome assembly GCA_949825045.1 of Argyresthia goedartella. NCBI lineage: Eukaryota > Metazoa > Arthropoda > Insecta > Lepidoptera > Argyresthiidae > Argyresthia > Argyresthia goedartella. Next base: position 8,997,192 of record OX463832.1, on the reverse strand, counting down.
CCAAGGGTCCCGGGTTCGAGTCCCGGTGGGGGCAAATATTTATTTGATGAGAACTGATGTTTGTACCCTAGTCATGGTTGTTTATCTATCTAAGTATACTATTTATCAATATAAGTATGTGTATCGTTGTCTAGTACCCAAGATACAGGGAATCCTAGTTTGGGGCTAGATCAATGTGTGTAAATAGTGTCCAAGGTATTATTATTATTATTAGTTAAGTTTTTCGGTTATGCCTTCTATCGTGTGTTGCTACAATAATTTCGCCAATGTCACGTGATGAGACCTGCACAATAGGAAATCACGTGGAACAGTTAATCAAAAGAGAACTTTAAGCCGAGACTATAATTTCATATTGTTGGTAGATATAAATTTGTTAACACATTCAATGCCTTTGTACACTCTAGTTGTCAACCATACTTTGACTAGATGCCCCGGTCACTTATAGTGGAACAATGGATCTGATCTATTACTTTGCTCAGTGCCTCTGACCACTCTGCGTGTCCTTTTAATTGGAAGGAAATGGTTTATTCCCATTTCAGGGGTCGAAACAGGTTCAGTGTTCAAAAATACTGATTTTACTGACCAGAAATCTAAAAAAACTGACTTTTATTGACCATCTGAACACTGACTTTTACTGGCCATCTGAACTAACTTAAAATAAAAGTTTCATGTTGAATTAAAAAAAAATATTATTGGCCTCTACCATCCCCATAGCCAACCATCACCACCTTTTTATTATTAAAAAGTTTACAAATAGTTAACAGTTTTTTAATATTTGTTAATAAACAAATGACACACATCCAATCATGCAAATAATATTAAAAGTTAGAAACATTAGATATTATGATTTCTTGAAGAAGTTAGTAATCAAAGCATTTTTATTTTTATCTATAAGTTTTTGTACGTTTCTTCTTCTTTAATTTTCTCCTCGTAGTCTTTTCTTTCTTTAACAGCGGCATCTAGTAATGTCTTGTCAAACCATCACTGGGCCCGGCTAAAAAAATTAGAAATGACTAGAAATTTGTTTTTTGTTGACACTGTTTAATATTTATGCTTCGGAACGCACCGGTTTTCGTTGCGCGGATCGACCGCGAGTGATCGGGACATCACTAGCGGAAACGGAACTAGCAGCTGTCACTTGTATAGAAACGAGATGACGAGTTAGAGGTTACTTTCTTGTCGTGAGAAAAAATGTCAGCACATGGCGTTCGGGCTTTGGCTGTATTTTATGGTGTCGGGCCTGGTCGGAGTGTTAATTATAATAATCCGAGCAACGCCGGGTTTGGCTGCTAGTAGGTATACTATAAGATATATATTTCTTAAGAAAAATCTAGAATGAAGAAGGTAGGCGTAAATAGGAACGACACAGACAGGCAAAATTGTGTCAGTAAATAATTAATAAGGTTTGGCTGCTAGTAGGTATACTATAAGATATATATTTCTTAAGAAAAATCTAGAATGAAGAAGGTAGGCGTAAATAGGAACGACACAGACAGGCAAAATTGTGTCAGTAAAATAATTAATAAGGTTCCAAAAAAATATATGGAGCAATATATGTGTTGATCTCAAAAAACTAAAAAAAAGACCATTTTTTCAAAAAACTGACTTTTACTGACCATGCTAAAAAACTGACTTTTACTGATTTTAATGACTAGTTTCGACCCCTGCCATTTCGACCACCACACCATTTTGTTCTGTTTTTTTTTATGAAAATAGTTCTACGCCGGCCGTGGTTCTACCTGCCTGGCTATTATACATATTACATACATGTAATAGGCCGCATCACACACACACACACACATACATAGTCTGTCAAACTGACGTCTTTTCATGGGATGAAGTTTGTCATTTTTCGGTATGAACTAAGAACAACCCGGACAACTCTGGGTGTCGAGCGGCACCCTGAGTCGGGATTCGCTTTTCTACGAATGACGTGTTCTCGGCACCTAGCGCTGGTTAATAAGAACAAGCATAGGTGTTCAACAGCACTGAGCATTGGTATCTTTTGAACAACTCCTAAATAGGATGTGACGTTTGAGCAATAGTTGCTGGGTGGTCTGGCTGTCAATGCGTTAAGTAAATCGAAAGAAGCGAAAAAATATACCAAACAGGGCGAACATCTCGGCGAATGTCAAAGGGAGCAAAGTCTCGCCATTGCACACAACCGCTCCCTTCATGTCTTCGTGGAAGGCTGCCATCAGCCTCAGTAGCTTAGGCGGACATCCAACCCTTCCCGAGTGCTGTGCAGTCCCTCGCTACTCACCGTATCGAAAGCCTTGTTAAGGTCCACGAAAGAGATGAATAAATAGGATCGCTGCTTCCTACATTTCTTCTGAATCTGCCGCAGAATGAATACCATATCCACCACAGAACGCTCTGCACGGAAGCCGGTTAAGTTTTCTTGTACGATGGTACGGAACCCTTCGTGTGCGAGTCCCGCACATGACCGATTTAAAAAAAAATGCAGCTAATTAAGGGATAGACCTGTTTGTTGCGAGCTGAACATAAACACCCAACGTGCGACTTACCCACGGCTAGTAGTAATATTTAAACAAACATACACACACACACACACACCCTCACACACACACACAACCTCACACACACACACTCACACACATGGGTTGTTTTTAGTCCGTATACTAAACGAGCTGAGCGAGACCCGAACCTAGCAGGGAGATCTGACTCCATGGCATGGGGCATTCCATTTTTTTCCCCTCCAACAAAAAAAAAAGCGTGCGACTCACCCCTCGTCATCGTCCTGGTCTCTGCCGGCGGGCGCGGGACATTCACATACTCGCGCAGTGCAGCGACCGCGCCCGTACTGCTCCGCGAACGCGCCGTTCTCTAGCTCCCAGGCCGCGTCCCTGCACGTACATTCCATATTCTTTACAAAAAAACATGTACAAAGGCGAGCTTATCTCTAACAAAATATTTCTTCCAGCAAACCTTGAATGGAGAGGAAAAAGGAAACAACAGGAAGACCCATGTGCACAACATTAAATATGTTAACAATAGTAGTTTATGTGACTGATACAAAGCGGTACCAGGAAATACAAGGAACAAGCGGGAAGAAAACGTGACAGAGGAAGACCGGACCATCCTAAAGCAAGCAAATAAACATGGACAACTACTACAACACTACTGAACTTAACTGGACATACTTATTTTGTCACACCACAACGCTCTAAGTCGCTCTACGAAGCAAGGGAGTTAAATGCACTGACCTGTCCGGCACGAAGTATCCCTGGCTCAGCACGGCTTTGTAGAAGCGTGGCTTGTCGTTGCAAAGCGGACATTTCAAGTAGTGAGCTCCCGCAGCTAGCGTCATACGCTGCAACCATACAATTTATTGTTTCAGGGCGAGCCAAATCTGCAGACTTCGGGGAGACATGGCCTTATAGTAGAATTGATCATATCATGATGTGGTTGACCATCTCACGAAATATAACTATTTAAAATACCTTTGACACTATTTACACTCATTGATCTAGCCTCAAACTAGGATCCCCTGTATTTTGGGTACTAGACAACGATACACATACTTATATAGATAAATATTATGCTTAGATAGATAAACAACCATGACTAGGGTACAAACATCCGTTCTCATCAAACAAATGTTTGTCCCCACCGGGACTCGAACCCGGGACCCCTGGCTTCGTAGGCAGGGTCACTGCCGACTCGGCCATTCGGGTCGTCCCGTTTCATGGAATAGCCCACTCAAACTGACCAGTGGACCTACCGCCCAAGCCCTGTCGGCTTGATCCCGATACAACTGACCAGTGGACCTACCGCCCAAGCCCTGTCGGCTTGATCCCGATACAACTGACCAGTGGACCTACCGCCCAAGCCCTGTCGGCTTGATCCCGATACAACTGACCAGTGGACCTACCGCCCAAGCCCTGTCGGCTTGATCCCGATACAACTGACCAGTGGACCTACCGCCCAAGCCCTGTCGGCTTGATCCCGATACAACTGACCAGTGGACCTACCGCCCAAGCCCTGTCGGCTTGATCCCGATACAACTGACCAGTGGACCTACCGCCCAAGCCCTGTCGGCTTGATCCCGATACCGACGCTTCAATTCACTTGCAATATTGTCATAATGATAAAGTTCATTCTTGCGCGTTTCAACAAGAAGCTGTCAACATGAAGCCGCCACCGATGTCGACCCACAGATCGGCAAAACATTCACGTTTGACACTATGTTTGTCAAACGTCATATCATCAAACGTCAATAATGTAGGGTACCTGTCGTGGCCAAATCATAGAATTGATCGTTTCATGAAATTTGAAGAAATGGTCAGAAAGGGTCGAATTTGATGAAACATGTCTTCTTAAAAGCATTTTTATTCAGTACTACCTATTTTTTATGGTGATATATGTACATGGCGAACTAACACGAAGACTATTTGGGGGCTTTGCTGCGCTTGCCCCCTTGATTTGAAGAAAAAGGTCTTTTTAAAAAGCATTTTTATTCAGTACCACCTAATATTCTTTGTGATGTACATGTCGAACTAACACGAAGCTATTCTGCGCTCCCCCCCTTTAGTCTTCGACTGAGCTACCGCACTGTTTTGCCCTGAATGACCTTGCTGTTAATAATTTTGTATTTATTATTGTTATTTATTCCTGCTTATTAATCATAATAATTGATATTGTAATATTTGTATTAGTTAAGCACATTTATTTTTAAAAGAGATCTAAAAATCAATCTGTGGGAGTTTCCACGCCCTTCTTCTCCCACAGTGGTCCAATGTAGATAAGTGGCAAAAAATGACATTTGCTAAGTATATGTAAATATCTACAGTAATAAAGTACTTTGACTTTGACTATAATGATTTGCTGTGTAATTTTGCACTATTTTGTTCGTCATTTTCAACGGTAACATTATTATTTATTTATTTATTTATTTATTGATCTTAAAAAATCCACAGCTAATACAATTATGTAAGGCAAGAAAAATAATCTTAACATTAGCCAATAACGGATTTACATTTTTTTGTTTAAATAATTATTTTCGCAACAATTGCCGGCCGCCGGCTCCATTGCGAAAGTCAACAACAAATCGACATCAGCGCCTCTAGGTGGTTAGTGTAATTATTTTACGATATGGTCACGTTTAACCACGCCATGAATAGTCATGCATTTTGCTTTTCTACTAAAAATTTAAAGTAACGTGAAACGGAACATGTTTTAAAACACCCATCAGAGGAAGTGACGCACTCTCCGTTGTCAGTACAGGACAGAGCTATAAGTCAGCCTCCCTTTCCTTTCCCTAGACGACACGAATGGCCGCGTCGGCAGTAAACCTGCTTACGAAGCCAAGGGTCCCGGGTTCGAGTCCCGGGGGGGCAAATATTTGTTTGGTGAGAACGGATGTTTGTACTCTAGTCATGGTTGTTTATCTATCTAATATAAGTATGTGTATTGTTGTCTAGTACCCAAGATACAGGAAGCCTATTTGGGCCTAGATGAATGCGTGTAAAGAGTGTCCAAGGTATTATCATTATTTTTCTATGCGAAAAAACGAGGAGATAGACGCATAGCTCTGTCCCTTACTGGCAACGCAAATTATATCACTTCCGCTTTAGCCCCTCTTCGCGCCAAGCTGTCAACTGTTAGATTGAAGCCGTGAGTTTCGGCAATAAATTCCAGTATTGTAATTTCTTATGGATTGTGTTTAACTGTTTACCAAGTTTAGATTAATTGTAATGGCTAGTAGTACATAGTAGGCGCACATCAAAAATACCTCTTTGCATAGCAAAGAAGGATCAGCAAAAAAACTTTTTGTTTTAAATATTTTATCTACACACGTATCATAAACCCTCTTTACTGCGTACAAAAACCGCACGTTACGATCAGCATAATGTTAAACTACTTGGTAAAACCTCATTTCTTATCTATAATGTGTAGTTTTCTACACATTATGACATTCAAATTTCGAACGCCGACGCCCGCCTGCGTGAAGTTGGTGCTACAGAACAAGCTAAACAACTGCAGAGCCACAATGCCGGTCAAACATGCGGTTCCTGAACACATCAAAGAGAGCTTATGATATGTGTGTAGATAAACTAGTGTATGTAACTATATATAAATAGGCATTAAAACTCTCGAGTGATATTATTACGAAACTCGCCTTCGGCTCGTTTCATAAACCCACTCTCGAGTATTAATGCCCTCCAATATGTAGCAGTCACATAAACTACTATTACGTGTACTCAAGTTTGTTTTAAGTTCTTTTTGTTGTTATTGCATGTTCAACCTAGTCCAACTACTACTAGTGTCCAACCTAGTCCAACTACTACTAGTGTCCAACCTAGTCCAACTACTACTAGTGTCCAACCTAGTCCAACTACTACTAGTGTCCAACCTAGTCCAACTACTACTAGTGTCCAACCTAGTCCAACTACTACTAGTGTCCAACCTAGTCCAACTACTACTAGTGTCCAACCTAGTCCAACTACTACTAGTGTCCAACCTAGTCCAACTACTACTAGTGTCCAACCTAGTCCAACTACTACTAGTGTCCAACCTAGTCCAACTACTACTAGTGTCCAACCTAGTCCAACTACTACTAGTGTCCAACCTAGTCCAACTACTACTAGTGTCCAACCTAGTCCAACTACTACTAGTGTCCAACCTAGTCCAACTACTACTAGTGTCCAACCTAGTCCAACTACTACTAGTGTTCAACCTAGTCCAACTACTACTAGTGTCCAACCTAGTCCAACTACTACTAGTGTCCAACCTAGTCCAACTACTACTAGTGTCCAACCTAGTCCAACTACTACTAGTGTCCAACCTTGTCCAACTACTACTAGTGTCCAACCTAGTCCAACTACTACTAGTGTCCAACCTAGTCCAACTACTACTAGTGTCCAACCTAGTCCAACTACTACTAGTGTCCAACCTAGTCCAACTACTACTAGTGTCCAACCTTGTCCAACTACTACTAGTGTCCAACCTAGTCCAACTACTACTAGTGTCCAACCTAGTCCAACTACTACTAGTGTCCAACCTAGTCCAACTACTACTAGTGTCCAACCTAGTCCAACTACTACTAGTGTCCAACCTAGTCCAACTACTACTAGTGTCCAACCTAGTCCAACTACTACTAGTGTCCAACCTAGTCCAACTACTACTAGTGTCCAACCTAGTCCAACTACTACTAGTGTCCAACCTAGTCCAACTACTACTAGTGTCCAACCTAGTCCAACTACTACTAGTGTCCAACCTAGTCCAACTACTACTAGTGTCCAACCTAGTCCAACTACTACTAGTGTCCAACCTAGTCCAACTACTACTAGTGTCCAACCTAGTCCAACTACTACTAGTGTCCAACCTAGTCCAACTACTACTAGTGTCCAACCTAGTCCAACTACTACTAGTGTCCAACCTAGTCCAACTACTACTAGTGTCCAACCTAGTCCAACTACTACTAGTGTCCAACCTAGTCCAACTACTACTAGTGTCCAACCTAGTCCAACTACTACTAGTGTCCAACCTAGTCCAACTACTACTAGTGTCCAACCTAGTCCAACTACTACTAGTGTCCAACCTAGTCCAACTACTACTAGTGTCCAACCTAGTCCAACTACTACTAGTGTCCAACCTAGTCCAACTACTACTAGTGTCCAACCTAGTCCAACTACTACTAGTGTCCAACCTTGTCCAACTACTACTAGTGTCCAACCTAGTCCAACTACTACTAGTGTCCAACCTACTTCAGTATTGTTGATGTGCAGTTTAATATTTCGCAATTTTAATCCAAATTAACATTCAAATTAAATGTTCACTAACATTGTAACATTGTATTGTATTTTATCATAAACTACATGGGGTCGCCTCGCTCTGCTCCCCTTCGCTTCGGCTCCAGGATGTATTAAAAAGTTGCGACCTGATAAAACTAACTTTAATATTCGGACAGAAAGTAACCAATAGCAACCAACTTACACTGGGGCACTTACTAGGGCGCGATTATACAGTTTTTTTTATTGTTTTTCGCATTTATTACCAAGCCATAAGGTTGAAAATCTGGTGGGATGTATAATCCTTCAGTCAGATTAGGGGTTAATTTGGTGAATTTAACATATTTAGGAGTCGAAACTTATATTGGTAAACAATTGTTGCTGTGCTTGTGGTCTATTCAACATGACACACGTCAAAATGAAACTATTAATAAACATAAACACTTACATACAGGCACATACATTGCTTCTGGCCCACACTAGGATACCCTGTGTCGTGGGAACCAGAAACGGCGCCGTAACACACATAAAAACATCCAAGATCTGTTTTTTTTTATTTTCTTTATCCCCGGTCGGGGATTGAACCCGGGACCTCTCGCATGGTAGGTCGCAGCGCCACAGAGGTCTTAATAAAAAACCGGTCAAGTGCGAGTCTAACTCGCGCACGAAGGGTTCCGTACCACCGTACAATGGTAGGGATAGTGTGGAGTGAATAGTTTGAATTTTACATAGAAAATATTGTTTACAAAGTTATTGGTGCGGCTACTTTCACACTCCACGTACGTAATCAGGTGCATTCATAAGTTTGTATGTGGTATTGAAAGAATTGTTGTATGGGAGCCCACTTTAATATTGATTTTATTCAGATTTTTAGTATTTGTTGTGTTATAGCGGCAACTAAAATACATCATCTGTGAAAATTTCATCTGTCTAACTTTCATGATTCATGACATACAACCTAGTGACAGACGGACGGCAGAGGCTTAGTAATAATACTAATAATACCTTGGACATCATTTTTACACACATTGATCTAGCCCCAAACTAGGATTCCCTGTATCATGGGTAACGTAACGATACACATACTTATATAGATAAATATTATGCTTAGATAGATAAACAACCATGACTAGGGTACAAACATTCGTTCTCATCAAACAAATATTTGCCCCCACCGGGACTCGAACCCGGGACCCCTGGTTTCGTAGGCAGCGTCACTGCCGACTCGGCCAGTCGGGTCGTCATAGGTTCGCGAAAAGGTAATAGGTTCCCGATTGGCACCCTTCGGCTACGGAACCCTAAGAGCGCTTGAACGAACCTCCAAGCACGCCCGATGCAGCCACATGTCCCGCGCGCAGCACGGCGGCCAGAATGTCTGCGTATGCGGCGCGCCGAGCACACTCTCGCAGCAGATCACACAGAAACACTCCTCTAAGGACTCTGCAACACCAAATATGGGCCATCTTTATTTATTTAACTTTTTGTATGTGTCATATATAACAGCCATATCTATATTTACCATTATTGTTACCTATTTTTTATATATTCTTTATATTTATGTATTTATGGATTGTACCACGCCGCGGTCTGGGGCGCTCGCGAGGTAACACTTGGCGCTGACTGGAGATCAGCGCTGAAGGCCTGGCCTTCAACATAATGCTGAGTCAGACGCCATTTATAATGACAGTGACACACCACGACTGTCATTTCATTTTATATCATGTGTCAATGCAACTATTTATCTCTGTGTTTTGTTTCTTTGTTGTAATTGTAGTGTTTTCACTGTCTTTATAATAAATGTTTCTTTCTTTCTTTCTTTCTTTCTTCTAAATACAAGTAAGTGAGTCACAAAGTTACCACAAAGTTACATAGAAAAGTTCCCCCCGAGTAGGGTTACCATATCTCCGGAATTGTCCTAAGACCTCCGGACTTTTAGACCAATCTCCGGAACTCCGGAATTGTCGTAAGATCTCCGGAATTCAGGAATTTTCATTAAAACCGAGCAAATCGTCAATATATTCTTATTAAAAACTAAGAGATCAAACAGTCTAATTAAAATCACAAATTACAAATAAAATCAACACCAAGGCAGGCTATGTCTAGTTCGTTCGTGTAAACTCTCCAGTAACTAAGAGATCGAACAGCCTATTGTAAATATAGGATGTAGAGTTCCATTACGCTTTAATTGAAATTACGACTAAATCTCAGGAATTTCCAATACAAATCAGGCCTAATCTCCGGAATTTTCATAACAACTGAACCTCTGCCAACCGTATGGAAAAAGGCACCGCCAGAGTAATAAATACTAATTAAGTACCTAATTTATTACTCAGGCGGCGGCTTTCTTTGAGTAAGTGTCGGCGTTCTTTGCAAAGAGCGGCGCGATCAAAGGTGACGCTAACAAAATGAATAAATTTTATAATAACACATAGCATCACGCCTTTTTCCATACGGGGTAGCAGAGGCACAATTGTGTCCACTTTTAGCCAGTTATTCAATACTCCATTTTGCGTGACAGGGAGCTAGCCCATCGCCGCAGCTATGGAGTAGTTAAGGTTTCCTCACGATGATTTCCATCACCGTTAGATCGTCCGTATCCTTAAGATAATTTGGCCGGCATTCGAACCTGAACCTCCTGCGTGAGAAGCAAGCGTACAACCCACTAGACCACGGAGCACCTTTTTATAAAAGTTTATGTTTTGTTAGTCCTATTCTCACCATTAGCCCCAAAGCTCGACCCGCGCCGACTGAGCGCTTCCCCGCTTGAGTCTCGGATGCTTATGTGTACTTGAAGTCGCTGGGCATCCTAGTGTGGCGTGGGGCCAGAATGTGTGACCCTGTTTATGTTTTGTCAGTCCCATCCTCACCATCACTCCCCCTAGTGTCCGCGCCCATTTTCGCGCGCGCCCTGCTCGCCTGCTGGCGGCGACTCACCATCGCCATCACATCCTCGGCAATCTGCTGTCGCGGCGCGTGCTGCTCGCAGAACGATCTGGAACGAACACGCGTCGACTATCACACACACACACACACAGCCACATTCCGTTGCGCGTAAGCAAACGCCGCCACACGCACACACTGCCGAGTTTCGTGGTGAATTTCTGGTGCGCAGGACGTGGTTGCCAATAGCTCCTATGCCCGCCTTTGCTCCCGCTAGGTGGCGCTGGGTAGTCTGAGGCAAAGAGTTTCATTCATCTGAGGTTAGGTTCAAAGGCACGTCACGTGATCTTTCTAATACACTTGACACTGGCAAAATTGACCTCTAATGAGGTTAGGATGCCATAAATTATAAGAATTCCAGTCCGTTCACCACAAGATGTCCGCTGCCTTGGGAATTGGCAGGGAACATCTTTGGCATGATTCATATTCATATTCTTTATTGCACAGAAAATAAAGAAAAACAGACAGTTACAAAAACAAATATAGGCAAAGGCGAGCTAATCTCTAAAGAGAGATTTCTTCCAGCAAACCTAGGCAAGACAGGAGTGTTTATAAAACAGGACAGTCCTAATGCGCCATAAAGCTGTATACATACGTACAAAAATTACTTTTAAAATATAAATAAAATATACCTGATAAATAAAATATTTAAATATGATTAATTCGAAAAATATTAAATAATAACACAAAAACGAGCGTGACACTTCACACTATGATAATCTGACAACAATAAAATTCAAAATTCAAAAAGAGTTTATTTCCATAATCCTTCTCGTGGCGGGCGCCATTTTAAAATTTACGCTCAACCGGCAAGGACTACGTGGGTGGTCCCCGCGGGCTGTTGCCTGCGCCTACTAAAACGTCAAATCTTAAACTAACACATGTATAAGGTACAGGGAAATATAGAACTCAATTTGAATTCCGTCACCTCAATGTTTTAGATGCTGGAGGCAAAGAGGCGACTAGAAACCTCCAGCTTTATGCGTTATTTTTTACAGAATTGGAGCAAACACCTTCCCAAGCTTTCTTGTCTTCTACATAATCTGATATTTTGTAGTAACCTTTTTTACATAAGTGATTTTTAACAACATTTTTAAATTTATTTACAGACAATTCTTGTAACTCAGTTGGTATTTTGTTGTAAACGCGAATACATTGCCCTTTAAAAGATACATTAACCTTATGGAGCCTAGTAGTAGGTATAGCTAGTTTATTCCTATTTCTAGTGTTGACATTGTGACTGTCGCTATTCTTAGGAAATTTATCAATATTTTTGTGGACGTACATTAGGTTTTCATAAATATACTGACACGGCACTGTCATAATGTTAATTTCCTTAAATTTACAATGCAGTGACTCTCTGGGACCCACATTGTAGAACTCTTTTGCAGCACAAATATTATGTTAATGTCTGCAGCGTTCCCCCACAGCAGTAAGCCGTAAGACATAATGCTATGGAAGTAGCTGAAGTAAACTAGTCTAGCTGTTTCCACAATAGTGCCAATAGTGCCAACAACACGGCAGGGCACATCTTAGTGTGGACGGTCTGTAAATAGAACTTGAAAACTTTGACAGATAGACAGCCTTACACTAAAAAGCACAAATAATCAGATAAGACTTAACATAAAGTACAGTGTAAAATTAAATTAGTGTGGCCAGCAGTGCAGTCATTGCGGACCAAGGCTTGAATAGTACTTTACTCAAATAATGCGAGTAATTAAATAAAACCAGCTTATTATAAAAGCAGTGGACGAGACTGGCGGGTGACCGTAGCGAATGGCGTGCTTGGGAGAGGCCTGTGCCCCGCAGTGGGATGACAAGGGCTGATGATGATGATGATTATAAAATTGAGTGTGAGATATTTTTTTTTGTCAGACATAACCAAATTCTGAATAAAGCCCTTTTGCAGTACTTTTTTTAGTGGCAAGAAGATCTCCCGCACTTCTTTTTTTGTCACACATAACCAAATTCTGAATAAAGCCTTTTTGCGCTACCTTTTTAGGGTTCCGTACCCGAAGGGTTCCAAACGGGACCCTATTACTAAGACTCCGCTGTCCGTCCGTCCGTCCGTCTGTCACCAGGCTGTATCTCAAGAACCTAGCTAGCTAGAGAGTTGATATTTTCACAGATTATGTATTTATGTTGCCGCTATAACAACAAATACTAAAAAACAGGATAAAAGAAATATTTAAGGGGGCTCCCATACAACAATTCTTTCAATACCACATACAAACTTATGGATGCACCTGGTTACGTACATGGAGTGTGAAAGTAACCGCACCAATAACTTTGTAAACAATATTTTGCTGTGTAAAATCCAAACTATTCACTCCACACCATCGCTTCCATTGAACGGTGGTACGGAACCCTTCGTGCGCGATTTAGACTCGCACTTGACCGGTTTTTTTTTACCATTTTCGAAACAATCATGGAATTTGACAGGAAATTGCCGGTCGCTAAAACACGACAGTAATGGATTTTCACAGGAAATTGCCGGCACCTTTTCTGGCTCCTCCAATTAGCGCGACAATATCGTTTTTGCTCAAAGAAGGTGGTCAAAATAATGAGCATATTACTAGCTTTGTTTGAGTAAATTTAAATGCAAGCGGAACACACTCTATTACATTTGATTTATACCGCCTGCATTAAAATTTTCTTTCAATGCTTAGTTTACAACAAATCTGTATTATTAATAGCTTGTGCAAGGTAAGCGTATATTTCCGTAATCGACTTTTAAAGTCCTTTATTTTGATACCCCACTCGAGGATCTTGAAAAATGTTTTTAGCCCTCACATTTGTAAACTGCACAATAAAAAAAAACAATATGGCGCACACAAGTCCGCGGTAAACGGGACCCTACCAATAAGACTCCGCTGTCCGTCCGTCCGTCTGTCTGTCACCAGGTTGTATCTCATAAACTGTGAAAGTTAGTCAGTTGAAATTTTCACAGATGATGTATTTCTGTTGCCGCTACAACAACAAATACTAAAAAACAGTTTTTTTTTTTTTTTTTTATTCATTCACGATTATTAAATCATATTTGAATCATACTTAAGATTAAAACACAAAAACAACAAAACCTAAAAAATAATACAACAATACTATACTACAAAAGATAATTCCACAGAACAATACAATTTCCAATAAATTTAATGTCAATAAGATTACTATATTATAAACTAAAATTTTCCAATACATTAATGCCGATCATATTGATTTATGAAATCGTCAAGAGTGTAGAAGCATTTTTTCAACAAGTAATTTTTCAACGCATTCTTGAATTTGGTCATGTTGTCAATTAATTTTAAGTCAATAAGCAATTTATTGTACAGGACAACGGCCTGGTACCTTGCACTGTGACTTGCAACTTGCAGTCTGGGAAATAGTGTCTCGATTTTTACATCTTTGCGTCTTGAATCGTTACGCACTTGTTTTTCTTCTGACGACTCGTACTTTGGCAAATTTTTCGCCAGGTTCACAAGTAATACAAGAATATAGAGACACGGTACTGTAAGTAAACCTAATTTAACAAAGTGCTCTTTGCACGTTTCCCACTGTGGTATTCTTACCATTATGCATATCGCTCGCTTCTGACATATGAACGCCTTTTTAATATTATATTCATAGCTATGACCCCAAAACATGATGCTATACCGTAATTTAGATTCAACTAATGCATAGTAAACAGCTTTTAGTTGGTCTGAGCTTAGCTCATCTCTTAAACTTCTCAAGGCATAACACGATGAACTAATAGAGCTTTCAATTGCTACTAGCTCATTTTTCCAGTTAAGAAAACAGTCTACATGGACCCCTAGAAATTTGACTGTGTTTACTTGTTCGATTGTACTGTCATTAACTTTAATCTCGAGAGCATCATCATTTCTGGCGGTGCTTTTGAAAAGCATGACATTTGTTTTGCTAGGGTTTATGTGTAGATTATTTCCGCTGAACCACTCATTAAAAGCTGAAAGAGCTTTAACTACAATATTATTTAGTGTTTTCATGTCATCAGCATAAATAATCGCATTTGTGTCATCAGCAAATAAAACAAGTTTAATGTCCGGACTTTTATTAAGTATGTAGTCTATTATATCATTTGTGAATATGATGAAAAGAACAGGTCCCAAAATGGATCCTTGTGGCACTCCCATTTTTATTTTAGATATATCGGATTTTGCCACTTTTTCCGTCCCATTTTTTACATATTTAATTTCAACAAATTGTGTTTTATTTTGTAGATAGCATTTAAATAATTTTAGGGTATTTTCTCTAACGCCGTAGTGTTCCAATTTGTTTATTAATAGTGTGTGGTCTACTGTATCAAAGGCGGAACTAAGATCCAAGAAAAGTCCAGCCACTTTCTTGCTATCATTGAGATTCTTGACAACATCATCGATCAGAGAGTCAATAGCATCCACTGTTCCAACGCCTTTTTGATATCCGAACTGCCGGTTACTAAGTATATTATTGCTAGCCAGGTGACAAATTAACCTGTTTTTCAGTAGTTTTTCAAAAATTTTTGATAACGTAGTTAGAAGCGATATAGGCCTATACATTTTTGGATCAGTTTTAGTGCCCTTTTTAAAGATAGGAATGACTTTTGCTATTTTCAACTGCTCTGGGAATATACAATTATCGAAACACAAGTTAAAGAAATGCATTAATGGTTCTGCTAAAATATCAACGTTGTCTTTTATAATACAAATTGGTATTTCGTCATAACCATACGACTTTTTATTATTCATTTTTGATACTAGCTTAGTAATTTCAGCAGATGTGACTTTTCTTAAGCTCATATTGTTTTCTACTCTTTTGGTGTTTTCAGTTAGATATGATTCTGATACAAGGTGGTTGTCGATAGTAGATTTTTTACAGTTAAAATGGTCTGAGAAAATTTTTGCTATTTTATTAGGATCATCTACAATCATCTCATCAACCTTAAGCATAAGTTTATCCTTAAACTTGAGATTGCTCTTATTGCGGTGTTTATTAACTACTTGCCAAATTGATTTGGGGATGTTGGTAGATTGACTAATTGCTTTTCTGATTGACAATCTTTGCAGACCTTTTATGACTTTGCGGTACTGATTGATATACCTGCGTTTGAATTGAAGAACAGAATTGTCAATGTTTCCTCCTTTAGCCGTACTGAGAAATCTCTTCATTTTACTAGATACTCTTAGACCCCTAGTTATCCATTTTATCTGCGTACCTTTACAGAGATTTACTTTCTTTTTACATTTCTGATAGCTGGAGTTAAATATTTCTGTAAATTTGTTTAAAAACGTGTTAATACCCACTCCTTGCCAATTTTGTGAAGCTATATTTTGTCTGAATACATTTCGACTAATTTCATTGAAGTTTCTTTGCTTTTTATATATAAATTGTTGTTTGCGTTGTCTCTGTTTATTATTCACAAATGAGCTTCTAAAAGTTCCCGAGATACCAGCATGCCCATCGGCCAAGTTATTGTGGTCTATATCAATATTGGTAATATCGTCATCATGAATATTTGCAATTATATTGTCAATGCAAGATGTAGAGTCATTACGGATAAAAGTAACAGTATCAATACAAGTTTTAAAGTTATAACATGTTAGGAGATTCAGAAAGTCCCTTTTTTGTTTATTATTCGTCATCAGATCAATGTTAAAGTCCCCTAATATAATTAATTTCCTGTTGAAAAAGTGCTCCAGTAACATCTCCAGCTGACTCATAAACGTATCTAAATTTTTGTCATTTGGTGTGCGATATATACAACAGATATTAAGATTTGTGTTAATATCCCTAATACCACAGATTTCAAAACACTGCATTTTGTACATTTTTTTGCATATTTCTAACTCTTCAAATTCACAATTTTCTTTTGCTAATATGAGTGATCCACCCCTTTTCTTTTTGACTCTAGTTGTGTATGAAGCCATGCTATAATGGGTCATATTGAAAAGTGGTGCAGATGTTTTATTTAGAAAATGTTCAGTCATACACACATAGGTGGGTTTATTTTCTAGACAGTGCAAGTATAACTCAAATTCGTCCTTCTTAGTACTTATACCACACACATTCTGATGTAACAAAGTTACACTTTGATTTAAACTTCATACAGCATTTTGTTTGTCCTTATCACATGCATTATTAACGAAAAAGCTCATCAGATTCACCACGATCACAGTTAGTTAAGCTTAGACAGGTATCAGTCTGAATGCATTTGTTGGCGTTACTAACTATCGGCTTTGTATTCCTAGATGACTCTACATATTCTCTGTAATTATGATGATAAAGATTCTTAAGTATTTCCCGAAGCAATGCTCTACATTTTAGAAATTTATTGTTTTTGTGGATGCCAGTTCCATGGAAGTCTACAAAAGTAGCATGTTTGAAGTTATTGCATATTATTCTGATTACACTATTTAACTTAGCTTCATTTAAATACATACTGCTGCACACTTCACTAAAGAGGACATTTGTGTGTTGTAGCATGTTTAGGTAATAATACAGGAAAGACTGTAGTCTTAATGGATTTTTGTCAACCGACTTCGTTATAATTATGATGTAATCTTTTTTAGTAAAGTCTCTACAAATGTGGTCACAACCTTCCAGAATTTGATCCAGTGGAGCATTTTGTTTGAGTAATGAGCTCACTTTAAATCCTCCTCCGAGCAGATTTTGCAGAAACGGTCGCATACCTCTGCCCTCCGCGTCAGAAAACAAGGCCACTCTTTGCCTTGTTTCGGGTTTTGTGTCCACTGAAGACGATTTAGATAAGTGGATAGTGGCCACGTCTTCCTCAGGCCGATATACTTTATTCTTACTGTCAGGGAAATTCTGAGTATCTTTTGGAGAACTGGTATTAAATGAATTCTGTATGGTATCATTTATATTAGATGTTGCAACTTGACGGATTGTTAATAATTCAGCAGACTGGCACGTAAATTGATTGGGTGACGTTCTAGGGATTCCAGTTTGCAGGCTTGGTCTCACCCTTCTATAGTATGGAGATAGATATCTTGCAGGGGTGGATTTTATTATATCATCTATTCCCACTGTTTTGTATATTTTAAGTTTGTTTTGACAGTCAGTTATTTCTTTCTTCAGTAGAGCATTTTCCATAGTGAGATTATCTATTTCGCCATTTGCAGTTTCTAGTTTTACCATTAATATATTATTTTTTTCTATCAGTTCTGACTGTTCTACGCAATGAAATTGCCCAAATTCAGTCAGACTCTGAGAACTCACATCCAATACTGATTCATTATGGTTAGCCGATATATTATTTACTTGTGTCCTTCTTATAGTGATATTATCATAGGAGTTATTCATTGTAGCCATTTAATTTTGTCTCGCCCTGTACGCCAACTTTTAAACGGGAGTTACTGGTGGCTCCGTGTATGGTGGCTGGTATTGATTAACAGTAGCGCAATCGCTACTCACCAAGACTGTGGTTGCGTGTAGTTTATCTGTTCCTCAATAGGTGTCGCTTGTGCGAATTTTTATGATTAAGAATTTGGTGATTCCTCGGACTCGAACCGCGGACCTCTGACTTAGGAGTCGCCGCTTCTCAGCACACGCCACCGGGCCAGTTGTGAAATGGTGCGAAATTTTGATACCCTTCCGTTTATCTCGCGCTGCACGGGTGACATCTGTGTCGTATCATGCGCAACTGTCATGGGTTGCTCTGATTGGTGGTCTTGAGGCGTCCTCTGTATTTGTATGCTAAAACGGTTTTCAATGTGATGTTTTTGCTTGAAAGAACTTATGCACTGATTATTTTCACATATTACTCATCACCATATCACTTATCACTTGGTAATATGATTTCTCTCACTGGGTCTTTGTTGTTTTTCTCACTGGTTCTTTTGTTGTCTATTGTTTACTGATTGATAATATTGCACCTCATTTATGATTTTTGTTTTGATTAAGATGTCATTTAATCACGGAAAGTCACTGTTGCTTAATGTTTATATTTAGGTTATCACTTATTACGAACGATTGCAATGAAATAAACTCTGTTTTTAGCTTGTTAATATTTTTAAAATAATTTATTTGCGGAGCGTTAACTTTAACGATGTTTACGTAGCAGCGCCCTCTGGCGGAAAAATTTATTTATTTATTTATTTATAAATTTATTTATCTGTAAACCACATACAAACTTATGAATGCCAGGTGCATTCATTAAAGCGTTACGTACATGGAGTGTGAAAGTAGCCGCACCAATAACTTTGTAAACAACATTTTGCTATGTAAAATACCAACTATTCTCTCCACCATTGTATTGTGGTATGGAACCCTTCATGCGCGAGTTCGACTCGCTTTGACCGGTTTTTTAATTTTATATACCCAGTGACACTTGCGCTATCAATATGAATCTAATGATGTAACATTTATTAACCTCTGGAATGTCCCTGTACAGCGAATCTCGTGGACCCTAACGCGTCGAAGGTTCTGGCGAAAATTAACTTTCAATCGACTTGCGTTAGGAATTTGATAAGTTTGTTAGGTTATTTTATTAGTTTCCTAACATGTTATGTACCATAATAAAGTTTATGAAATTACCTATCTTGTGATGTATAGTACTCACATGTGATAATAAAGTTGATAAGGCTTTTCATCGATTGTTTGCAGAATCCATTATTTGACACCGTCACCACTATTAATTTCTCCAGCGATAAGATGTATTATTTTATTACAAAACACAGTAATTACTTCACAATAAATAAATATTGACAAACATAAAGTGTAAGTCTGGGGCCGGTCGCCTGCCCAAAATGGCGACATGGCTTGGTATTTTATTTATTTGATCTGATTTGGCTGTCTCAATGTCAATTCCAATCATATCACACGGTTGCCAATTAAACTACTCATAATCTAAGACTACTTCCGGGAATGTTCTGAAACTTGGTGAATATTCATAAAACGTCGAAGTTTGCAATACTTTCTATGCGCTTATGCAGCGCACAGGACGCTAGCCGCCCAACGTTTGACGGGTTAAACTCGATTCAGACTTGAGTAGTGACGAGGGAGTCCAGGAACAGACATACAGGTCAAACACTTAACCACCTTTTTTTGCTGCGCTGCACTTGGGTATTAAAAGCAGCCAGTTATAGCCAGTTATTCAATTAGTCCATGACTGGGGGCTTGCCCATCGCTGCAATATAAAGCTTCTCTAATAGTATGAGAGTCTCACTTGTAAGAGCCTGTGAACTGCGACACAACATTCCTCTCCCGACCGCAGGGGAGGTGAAACTGCTTCTTGCACTGTTTTTCTGTACAGCCGAGCGTCGCGCCGCCACGGCCGCAGTAAGAGCATCGCTGCATATAGAGAATATGGTATTTATTAGATTACTAGCTTTAATTAACTAACTAACTTAACTTCAACTGGCATAAGCAGAATTTTTCATTGGTTTACAGCCATAATGTGGAAGTTGTACCTAACTATATTCCCACATGTTAGGTATCTCTCTTATTGACTGTGCCAAATGTTGGGTTGGCGCTATAGAGAAGAGGCCTATGCCCAGCTGTGGGTTGATGTGGGCTGAGCATGATGATGATGATGATGATGGTGATATTGCCACCAAATGTTCAACTACATGGCTTTGTAGTTAAGTCCAAAACCAACAACAAAAATTCTGCATGCTTATGATTGGTATAATATTAACCCCTACATGTCCTCCTTAGGTGTGGAGTCTAAAAATATCCTTTCTACAGTGTGCACATTTTACAAAGGATTGTTTTACGGTATAGGGAACCCCTGTACAACATTTCATACTTACAGGTCCACTGATTTATGGTGACCTTATCTTTTAGCATTATTGTTTTAGGTGGAAGACTTATATGAGCTATTGACCAAAAACATGCAACAGATAGCCCCTATGCATGGGAGCATGGAAGTGGACGAGACTGTGGAGCACATGCTGCTTGCATACACATTCAACTTAGAAACCAGGAATGCAATTCTGGGAGAAACATTGTCAACCACAGACCTCCTTGAACATCCAGGCATCCTACTCCAGCTGGAGTAGGAGATTAGAAGACTAGGCACAGTGGACATGCACAAAGGCGGAGCAGGGCAGGCTCTTTAAACCCCTGGAGAAAAAGAAGAAAGGCCCAAACCATCCTGTATTCCCTTTAGCTTTACCGTCGAATAATATAATTTGTAGCTTAATCTCAATTTAAACTCACATGTTTCTTCCCCCGCACAATTTCAGTGAGTATATCCCGGTACAGGAAACCAAGGAGGCCCTCATCATCGTCGCCTCGCTGCACCAGGCAGCATGATAGCAACTGCAAAATACACATCACTAGATTATACCTGAGTTCACATAAGCCCTTAATGATTTAAGGTTTATATGAGGTGTTGGAGGATTTATTGTGGCTACCCCTATTGGGCGTACCGGAGTACAATCGTGGGTCAGAGTGTCGATAAGGGGGCGGAAGCCCCCACTTACTTGCACTTCACTTGACTTAAGGCCTAGACGAATTAAGATGATAAAGGTATTGTTTTTTACATACCGCGCAATAGTAATGGCAGTAGATATCTCCGATAGAATAGAGCTTCCCCAAGCCCACTTCGTCGTTGGTGGTGCGGTGGCAGAAGCCACAGGGACCGCTCTGTTCGTCGCTTTCTACTACGACCGCTTTCAGTCGAACCTTTGCAGCCTTCTTAGTAGCCATATTTGCCTGATTTGGTACCGATTTGTGCGTAAACCACTGGCGAGAAGTCAAGGGAAGATCTAACTAACTAATCTAATCATTTGAAGATAACATTTCACTATGTTCACTGTGATATCTCAATGTTTGTTTCTCCCAACTCGGCCATTGTCTTGTCTATTTGTCTATGAACAAAATGACACAAATCGCGATTTGGCGGGGAATCTGACAGGCAGCGAGCGGCCGTAAGGCGTAAGTCATCTAGCTTGGACATCATATAGACTTTGACGTTTGATTGCCATGCATCGGCTTCATCTGTCAAATTGGTATCACGCAAGTAGCATCTTCTAGGAGGACAAACCCAAGCTCATTGAATGAACTAAAACTAAATCGGTATGATTTGACGTAAATTGATATCATGTAATGTTTCAAACGAAACCCAAGTCCATATCCAAATGTCAAATGAAGACGGGAGTGACGGGCCCTACTTCGTCGACGTCGGAATTTCCATCAGTGTTGCCGTTTTACAAAAAATGGCAACACTAACTAACGAATTTTCAACGGTTTTAACCAAAAATAATCAATTTTAGCCACCAAAGCGAATCTAGCAAGTTCTGGCTACTTTTGGTAATTTTTAGAATATTACAGTTGAAAGTCCACTGAGTAAGTAATTTTAAAGAAATCTGAGGTTATCGCCTTTTACGGAGTATCATATCATATACCGAAACGATATAATTGTTCATGATAATAATATTATACTAAGATATAAACGTGTTTCTTTTGTAAAACATGACTTTGGCAGCAGCACAAAAAGGAGGTAGCTTATACTCAGCAGTGAGCGAAAACAAGCTGCCGATGATTTTGCAAAACATGACATGACTACATGAATATTTATTAACATTTACATGTTTATCAATAAAAAATGTTACCTTACATAACTTCTAACTAACCTTATACAGGTTGTAACAGAAATATATGGTCATATTTAAGGGGTTATGTTTCTAGAAATGAATAGAGCTATTATACAGGATGTAACAGAAAGGTATTGTCATATTTGAGGGGGTTGATAGGGATATCACTAAAAATCCGATTTGATCAGAGAAACTTTTTTTCACTTCTCTATACCAATCAGCTGATCGCCCAGCCTAAAATATATGGAGAAGTGAAAAACAAAGTTGTTTTGATCAAATCGGTTTCGTAGTGAAAATTGTTCAGAATGATATCTCTAGCAACCTCCTCAAATATGACAATACCTTTCTGTTACATCCTGTATTAATTTTTAGAAACATATTTCCTGTAATATTTTACCTACTGTAATTTGTGAAATTGTGAACATTTGTGAAATAGCAACCATGTTTGTTTTTTCCTATAAATATGTTCTACTGATAACGGAGCCTGCTTTTATGTATTTTTTTTGTGGTAATGAAAAAGTATCGACATCATAAATATTTTTACCCATCCCCATGAACGTTAAGCCCCCAAACCGCACCACTAATAACAGGGTTTAGTTATAACCCAGTAATAAACCCATTGTCGCTGTTTTTCAATCAAGGCAGAAACGAACAAATAGTTGTCAAAATTAATGCAGTTGATAGTCAAGACACCTGCATACGTAATATATACAGTCTGCGCTGCGAACTACCGGGACGGCGCGGGCGAACGGTCGAATACGCGTCACTCGTGTCCGCGAATACCTACCCGTCCTGCGGCCTACGCTAAGAACAAACGCATCCCAGTGAATCCTAGTGTTGGGCCAGAAGCCATGTATGTGCCTGTACGTAAATGTTTACTTTTGTCACCTTTGATCCAAACCGCCAATAGCTTCCTACGCACCACCGTCAAAGAAAGCCGCCGCCTTCCGCTAAAACGCGGCATTCTTTTTTTAAACGTGGCGCTAAATTCTTATTAGGTACCTAATGCTCAAGACAGGCATTGAGATCGATCGTTTCTGCAACTCAGTGTGAGTTGCCGTGGGGTAGCCGGGTGGGGTATGATCAACCGTAATTTACCTACCTACCTACCTACCTAACACTGCACATGTGGCGGGTGTAGCATTTTGGTAGGTTTATGATCCTTCACTCGTATGTGGACTGTATTGTTCAGTTATACAGGTGACGCCAAGTTTCTCTGTTCCT
Source organism: Argyresthia goedartella (assembly GCA_949825045.1). Lineage (NCBI taxonomy): Eukaryota > Metazoa > Arthropoda > Insecta > Lepidoptera > Argyresthiidae > Argyresthia > Argyresthia goedartella. The sequence goes on along the minus strand of OX463832.1, from coordinate 8,973,716 downwards.
AGGTAAATGCCACGTGGAGAGGGTAATATCTCTTTCTCGCATAGGAAGAGAGAGGGAGAGGTTACAACCCCCACGCGGCACTCAGGGACAGAGAAACTTGGTGTTACCTAAACACACGTATCCTTTACGTGACATGGATCGTGACCGTGACGTTGAAATAGGGACCAGCCTAAAGGACAATGGCAAACCCCCATAGCGAAAAATAGTTGGGCTAAATACTCTGCGTCTATGTATGAAAAAATATTTAAAATATTCTGCTTATGGTTCTGAGCTTGCATGTAAAACAATTTATGCTAGACGAAGTCAGGTTACTGAGATATTGCTTGATGAATTGTGAATAAATTCTAACCTCAATAATGTTCTATTTTACCTCAAATTGACAGTTTTATTGATGTGAATGAGAGAAAGTGACCGCCACCACTGAAGTCTGTTCAAACAAGGCATTTTTACATAATAATTCAATGAATCAGCCTAACCTAGAAGAGTCCCAATCACAACCAAACTAAATATAAACCTACCTACTAAATTCGCTTATAAGGATTTCACCTGCATAAGAAGTCACGCTTTAAGAGGCATAATGACAGTGCGTCTATGCCTCATAGGTTGCTCTGCCAAAATTAAAAACAATAAACATCAAACTCGATCAAGTACGTTTTTTTTTGTTTCTTCCTCAACGCATCACAGAATAAAATGACATTTCTTTTGAACTGCAATGACTTTCTATCCAAAAAGCATTTAAAAAAGGTATCAACAGCACTATTATAATAATAAATAAACTCATTTATTTTATTTTTCGTACCTCTTCAAGTTTTAATTCAATATATGTGCCCATTAAACAGTTTGAAAACAAAAGTTTTGCCGGAAGCAAAGATTAAACGCGTTGCTCTATGGCCGGAAGTTAATTTAAGTGACAAAGTAACAAAAAATGTTTTGCTTTTTTACCTGGCTTCCTCCGAATTTGAGAATAAATTAAAAAAACCTGTAAAATTACAAAATGAAGTTTAGTCTAGGTGTATCTTTAAGACAATCAAAAAATCCCAACTATTTTTTCGCCATTGCTCATTCGGTATAATTTTTTTTATTCTACCATTCGGTGTGCACGGTCAGGCAAGGTTACGCTAACTATCGCTCCTGAGTCCGTTGTAAGATTACGAAATAACAACCTGTATATAATATATATTTACATATATATGTCACCGTAAGATTGTCGAAACCGTTAGTTGGTAAACTAACGTTTTTTTTCTCGTTAGTTTGTCAACTATCCACAGATAGTAAACTGTAGCGTACTGCTTACTATATGACGCGTTAGTTGATAAACTAACGGTTAAAACCGTTAAATAGTAAACTGGTTTATACTTGACTTGCAAACGAAACGTGTTAGGTTGACATGTAAGAACAAAAGGAACGTAAATTCTAAACCCTGTCGGTCTGGTTTACTACCTGTCAATAGTTGATCATCTAACGCGTTACTTTATCAATTAATGGTTTTGACTATCTTACGGTGACATATATATATACATAATGGTAAAATTCTATTACCATTTTTTATTAAATTGCTTTTGTATTAGCTTTACAGGTATGTTTGTTTGTGAAGAAATCTCTTAACCTGAGTTTCATCAACTTCCAAATATTAAATTGAGCTGAATATTTGTACATTTATCAAAAACCAATGACAGTACAATAATATGGTACCATCAAGCTGGTCTCAGGATGGAGTTTGAAGGGAGTGGGAACCCTGGGATCCTTGCTAGTAATCCCATCGAATTTGGACTCGTTAGGTTTATCGTTACAAGACCTATTTATTTCACATGTCAATTTTCATCGTCAAAATTTGCCTCATCGAATTTGGCATCTTTACATTTTTTGACACAAGCCCTCATTCATTCTGATTTTTTTCTAACGATTTTCACATCATTCTCCCCTGATGAAGGAGCTGGATGCTGAGAACAGAAGTTTGCTCGTAAACTTGTCGAGTTTGAGCTCCTTGTGACTATATCTATTCATGATAATGTCCCCTGACCATGAGAACCTGACTGTAATAGAGATGTAAGGGGGATGGAATGCGGCCGCAATGCTTTTCTTAGCAATATTTTACGGATAAGAATATAAAGTTAATAAGTTTAGGGTGCTAGTAAAGAATTTTGGGATTACTTAGCATTTCACGATTAAATTTTAATTTTGTAGTATAGGTATGGATTTCTACGATTTTAGGGTGCTAGTAACGAAAGTAGAATCCATTTTGAATTTCGTGATGGAGGCCTCGCCAAATTTTTAATTTGCATGGGTATTGATTTTAAGGTATAGGGTGTGTGAAACGATTTAGGGTCCATTTTATCTTTCAAGATTTACATTACACGGAACGGTGTGGAACGTATGCAAAGACAAGACAAATTTGGCTAGAGTAAAAGTGAGTATAAACTTACCAAAACTGGTGTTACCAATTGGGTGTGTTTTACAGGTGCAAGTGACACACCCGTAATGAAGTATCGTGGATTTGACCTTAAACTTCTTTGCCAATACCTGGTATGCTTCTACTTTGGGACGATCGCTACGGTGTTACCATAACTTTTTATCCAAAATATATTTACCGAAACATACCTACTGACTTCCGGCAATATATCTAAAAAAAAAACAGAATACACCCAAAAAAACTGACTTCCGGCAATATACCTCAAATATTGATTTGCGGAAAAATTGATGAAATATTCTGAAAAAGCATAAAAATACTGAATCTGGTCACACTGCTTCGGCCTTCCGCACACAGGAGGCAACTCGAGTTTGATATGCGTATCCTACGCATTACTCATTCATTCAAGTTCAAGTTCATTTTTTTAAATTCATAATAGCACAAAAATAGAGACTTAAATAACGTCATAACTTAATCAAGAAAGTATAATATAACATTAAGTAGGTGGTGCCTAATTATTACATAGAACATAATATATAGGGTGCAATGAACTGGTTCAATGCCAGATGTCGGTGTCTTGTAAAAAATCATTAATTTTGTAGTAGGCCTTAGTGAACAAAGTGTGCTTTATACATTTTTGAATTGAGCTTCAGTCAAGTTTTGTATTTCTTGCGGAATTTTATTGTAGAAGCGTATACAGTGTCCCATAAAAGAACTGCCAACTTTTGTGAGTCTGAACATTGGAAAAGAAAGTTTATGTTTATTTCTAGTTTGCACATTGTGGCGGCTATCTATGGTTTTAAAGCTACTGATATTTTTCGTCACATACATTATGTTTTCATAGATGTTGGTTTCTTTGAAGAAATCTCTCAGAGATTCTCTATTACATAGCATAAATAAATCGGATCGCTCTTTTCTGCAAAATGAAGATGGTCTCAATGTCAGCAGCCCATCCCCATAGTAGTATGCCGTAGGACATAATGCTATGGAAATAACTAAAATATACAAGCCTAGCAGTTGCAACGTCAGTCAATTCCCTGATTCTTTTAACCGCATATGCTGCAGAGCTAAGTCTATGTGCTAATTTTAAAATATGGGGTCCCCACTGTAGTTTGGCATCAATAGTGATGCCGAGAAATAGAGTTTCATCTACTAGTTTTAGTTTGTCTTTCCCCAATACAATGTCACTCTCAACTTGCCTTACATTAGGTAAAGTATATTTTATGTACTGTGTCTTTTTTTAATTCAGAAGCTAGTTATTGGCAGTAAACCAGTCTAGTACTCGCAAGAGAGCATTATTTGTTTCCTGTAAGCCATTTTCCTATCTCCTAGTTTAAAAAAATTGTTACTCATTCATAACCAGTGGTCGGCGTTTGGGTGCTATTGCGCGGGATTCATGAATGCTAGCATAATGTGGACATGCCCTTATTCCGGGATTAGATCGTATTTTCCGGGATTCGCATTTAATTATTAATTCAAGGGGAAATAAATTTGTAACTTGGTATTTAACCCTCAGGGTGCATGGTTGACCCACCAGGCATCCCAAGGGTTAAACGTAAAATATTGTCATCATCAGCAATACAATGCAAATACAATAAATCTTTATTTACCAAAAAGTTGATACATATTTCAAGTAAAGAGTGCACTACTCCCCAAAAAATGGCTAAAGCCCTGTAGATTTAGGATAAGTAGATCTCAACCTTATATATCATATTAGGTGACCACTGGTGAACTAGTATATTTTAATTAATGAAGTATACTCCAATGTATAATTCCGGCAAATTTCTTAGCACGATTCGAAACAGTTTGCGCAGGCACACTGTATGAAACAATCGCAAAACGCACGTGTTGAATGAGGAACCAATCGCGCGCATCTCAAAGCAATGCGCACCAATCAGCGAGCGCCACGTATAACCGCACGCCAACCAGCGCTCGATATAGCTATGTATAACAAAGGCCTCTCGCCTCCGTGAATTGAGTATCTGGCTCAGTCAGTCAGTCTTATGCTTCGGTTCAGTGCGTTTGTCGTGTTTGCTGTGCTGAGAGAGTATACTTATTGACACATTTTGACCCACGCTTGTTTACTGGTTTCTGCGTTTTTCTTAATACGACTACTTTGGCTGTGATCTACGGACTCCGAATTGCTTCAATTGATCTGGACACCACTAATTGGGTATGTTTATTCATTAGTAATTTTGAATGTTTACTGTGTGCTTGCATAGTGTTCTAGCTAAATAATGGTGGCGATTCCTTTGAGTTGGTGATGTTGATGGCGCCAAAACCCAATATTAACAAAATAATTATACAAACAAAATCTATAGGTGACCACGGCTTTAAAACAGAATGGCGGCCACAGCTGTCAATAAAAAATGGCGGTGAATGTCACGTTTCTGTGCTGGCGGCTGCCACGCGGTATCGGCCCGTTTAAATGACGATATCTCTGTTTTTTAGTATGGGAGCTATACATGAAAGTTATGTCAAATTCGAATTCAAAATTTGTTTATTCAGTAAATATTATTAAATATACATAGAACATGGCATTTTTTGCCTCCTCTCTTCTTTTGACTTCAACGACCACTGTGGGAGAAGAAGGGCTAAGAAACTCCCACAGATTGATTTTTTGATCACGTTTAAATTTGTTGCTTAAAAATTACAAAAATTACATGACGATTTACGAAATTTACATGTAAGTAGTTAGATCATTCTCAATTTACATGTAGGAATAATTATAATCTTAGCAGCGAGTTCTGTGTTGAGTCAGATTAACTCCATGCACTCTTGTTGTTCATATAATCTTTGATATCATAGTATCCCTTTTACATAAGGTAACCTTTACATGGTTTTTAAATTGCTCAAAAGGCAATGTCGTTGGAATTAACACGGGCTGATGTCGTGACAGACAAGCCACTTTTGACAGCCAGCACGGGTTGATGGCGTGACGATTGAGGGGATAAACGCACTAAACAAATAATCCTAGTACACTCATTTGAATTTAACGGCTTGGCCTAGCTGGTAGCCGTAGATTTCTGTATTTATTAAATTTCTTCGGAAAACTTCTATACCGCGTTGTTGACTTGAACTTGTCATAGGCAACTTTTTACAGTATTTTATTATTTATAGAATTTGTCGGCGCTTGGAAGAGGCTGTAACCGCTTTCGAGATAATGGCACAACGAGTGAAGGCTGAGACGGTACAAGAGTGGATCCAAGACTATCCTGAGCTAATGTACAATTTTACAGAACACACAATATACTGTACACAATGTAAGACCGATATTGGATGCAAGAAAAGTACTTTGAAGAGGCATGTTGAAAGTTCAGTTCACAAAGGAACAAGCATGAAAAATAACAAAGAAGATTTCAATATCGACCTTGTAAATTTTCTTATATTATGTAATATTCCGTGGAGCAAATTAAACAACGCAGCTTTCAGGCAGTTTTTTGAAAAATACTTATGCTGCAAATGTGCTGATCGACCTACTCTCCCAAGTGAAACAAAACTAAGAAAAGTGTATTTGGGAAAGTCATACAAAATGAAAATTACATCTATTTACGAAAAAATATCAAATGAGAAGCTTTGGATATCTTTAGACGAGACAACAGACTTTTTAGGGCGCTACGTTGTTAATTTTTTGGTAATGCCATTAAATTCTGCTACCATAAAAAAACCGTACTTGATTGCGTGCAAGGTACTCGAACAAGTTAATGGAAATACAATATCGCAATTTGTTGTTAATTGTTTAGAGAATGTATGGAGTGATCAATATGAGACAAAAGTTGGTAACGTTTTGCTGTTATCTACAGACAGCGTTGCATATATGTTGCCTGCTGGGCAACTTCTCAAAGCTCTTTTACCAAACATGAAACATGTAACGTGTTTGGCCCATGCTCTGCACCGAGTGGCAGAGAAAATTCGTTCAGAATATCCAGATGTAGATACACTAATCGCAAACGTAAAAAAAATATTTTTAAAGGCTCCATATAGAGTCAAAATTTTTAAAGAGAAATGTCCCAATGTTCCCTTACCTCCCCAGCCCGTAATTACGAGGTGGGGCACATGATTACAGGTAGCTGACTATTACGCAAAACATTTTGAAAGTATAAAAAACGTGCTTTCTTTTTTGAGAGCTGCAGATGCAATATCGATCAGAAACGCAAAAAAAATATTAGAGAAAGAAAATCTTCAGAGAGATTTGACATTTATATCAGAAAACTATAGCACAATTCAAATCGCTTTATTAAAATTACAAAAACAAAATTTATCTATAATAGAGGCAATTGAAATTTTGGACGAAGTACGGACAGTATTAGAGTGGACTGCGTCAGACCCTGTAAAAGAAAAATTGGACCAAGTGTTATCAAGAAATCCAGACTTAGAAATTATTAGGGGTTTGAGTGAAAATTTATCACGAGGAGAACTTTTCGAGGCCGACATTTTAAATTACAGATATGCGCCCTTGACTTCTGTAGACGTGGAGCGTTCTTTTTCTATTTACAAATGGATCTTAAATGTTAAAAGAAATTCTTTAAAAATGGAAAATATTGAGAAAATTATTGTAATTTTTTGTAACAATGATGATGACGATGACTGCTCTGGTTCTTATTCTACTGAAGAAGATATAGAATGAAATGGTCCATAGTTTTAGTTTATTTGTATAGAATCAGATGATTTGTAAAAATAAATGTTGATTAATACTTTTGATTTTTGTATTATTTAAATACCTATCTTGATAAAAACTTTCTAATTTCACCATTTGTTCTTAACTTAATAAGACCTATTGTATCACCGGTATACTCCTGCGGGCCTAGCATGACAGCCAATATGTCGACGCGACGTGAAAAGGGCAGTACAGAGCTATTTATACCGCATCGCTGTGTCCAGCTTTTTCCGCGGCGCGTCAACATAATGGCTGTCATGCTAGGCTCGCTGGTGTATCGATAAATTTAACTTGCGTCAATATTTTTGGCTTCCCCTGAACTTAGTGCAATCCGATGCGCAGAACGCAAAATCGGTGTCAGCGAGTCGGCGCGGGGTGGGGGGGAGAAAGAAAAAAACTAACAATTAACAATTAAAGGGAAATATTGCTACCTATAAATTAATAGGTAATCAATAGAATTTTCGAATCCCGGAATCCCGGGGTATATCCATATTATTCATAACGTTTGAGGTCATTCACCCCAAATAGCACACCTAACGCCGACCACTGTTCATAACTGGCTCGCTTACGACTTCGTTGTATTCGGTCGAAGTTCAAACGCGTCATCACATCGACCCATTGAAATTGTATGGTAGCGATTCATGTAGGATACGCGTATCAAACTCGAGACACCTTCGATTAGCCCTGTCTGCGGAGGGCCTTTGGCTTGCAGAGGACAAAAGCGATTTAAAACTCTGCATCAGGCAAAGGCTGTGCGTGACTAACTACGGCTGACTACTTACTAGTTTCACTCCTTAATTGTCTTCTCACACCACAACACCCTGCACGTATCCAACTTTTGTGCATTCCAGTGCAAAATCACACGTCAATACAGTTACGTGATTACGAGACTTGACATTCAGACTAGCGCAAAGATTTACGGAAAATTTCATATTGAATTAGCGGCATCCCTATTTGTCTGTGGCTCATAAATATAATTTTTATGAGCAATTAACGTCAATGTATTGCAACACCGATTTTTAAAACGTCAAAAAAATATTAGCCGCAAGGCCATTGTAGTTTTTATTTATTTTCTAGTGTTATTTCTTTGATTACTGCTCAATAATGCAGTTGTAGGGAAACGTACCAACCGCAATTTCATCTAGTCTCGAGCCATGCTAGTTTTACTGGCATTCCCAAAGCAGTGACCTCAGAATGGTGCCATAAAAATGTTGATTGATGTTCCTTTGTTCTGAAAACCGAGGTTTTCCTAGCTCGCGAGTGAAAAGACTGTGCAAAATCGCTATTTACACAAACATTCCGTCATTGCCTACGTCGTGTAATCCGACAAATTGCAATATGCCGCCTAGACCCGCCGTTAAACATGGACAAAGGTTGCGCCATACGTGTGCTTAGTTCTACCATAATTAACTCGTTATCAACCATTAGACATGCATAAGAACCACATTTTCTGGTTTTCCTTGTCAAATCCAACGTCACATATACGAATCTAATAAGAAAATATGTATAAAACTTGAAAAATTAAATTGTTGACGAGGAATTATGTCGACCATACAGGACAAGAAGCCTGTTTGGCCGGGTATACCTGGCGAGAGTCTTACCTCCAAATACGAGAAGTGTCGGAACATCACCGAGGAGATCTACAAGCGGATTAACATCACCTTCCAGATCAAGAGCCTGGAGACCGCTTCACAGAGCGATGTTTCCGACCACAATAGGTAATTGCTAAGTTAATAACATAGATTGACGACTTCTGTGGCGTTGCAGTTCGAGGCTCTGCCTCTCAAGCAAGAGGCTCCCCAGGTTCGAACCTTGGCTGGGAATGATGAAAATAAAAAACAATTGTTCAGTGGATGTTTATCTGTGTGACCTTGCTGTTTCTGGTTTTCACGACACAGGGTTTCCTACCAAAGCAATGCAATCTCGACTCGAGCTCAATACACCTTTAACATCATCAAAATCTCCTTTTTGTCTTTCAATTTTGAAGACCATTGAAGTATCATCAGCAAACAACACTAGGTCAGTTAATTTCTCCACCGTAAAAGGCAGATCGTTAATATATACCAGGAATAAAAAAGGGCCTAATATGGAACCTTATGGAACGCCAATTTTTACGCCCGATCCATCAGATTTAACGCCGTTAACTTCTGCCTTTTGAATTCTATTGCTTAGGTATGATCTTAGTAGATCCAACGCTTTATTAATAGTGTATTATGATCAACACAATCAAACACCTTCGACAAGTTGCAAAAAACTCCGATAGCACCCTGTGCGGCCTCTCATGCAAAATAAATATGAGATATAAGAGTAATACCTGCATCCGTAGTTGATTTACCCCTAGTGAAACCGTATTGTTTTGCGTGGAGTTGTTTTGTACGGCGAGAGCATTTGATTGAGTATAATCTTTTCAAATATTTTACTTTGTGTTGGAAGAACAGATATTGGTCTGAAATTTGAAGGATCACCCTTATCTCTCAACTTGAACAGAGGTATCAGTTTACTGTGTTTCATGAGGTCTAGGAAAGCCCCATCGTCAACACATTTATTGAATATATAAGCTAAGTAAGCTATAACTAGAATTACTGAACCGATGACTGACTGATATACCCCACAGGTCTTCCATATTTTTTAAGTTAAGTAATTTAAACGTTTTGACAATGTCCTGGGGATATACATGATGAAATTTTAAATATACCTTACTGACGCTAGTGTTATTTTTTTAATAAAGACTGCTTCATATGGAGATGAATTTAGACGATCTGGTGTGAGTAAGGGTACATTGGTGAAGAATGTTTCAAAAGCTAGAGCAACATCAGCGCTGGATTTAACAACATCATCACCTATCTTTAGGCAGAAATTATTGTCCCTTGGTATAACTTTGCCAGTTTCACGGTTTATTATTTGCCAAACTGTTTTCATTCTATTATTTGAAGTTTGAATTTTTCTATTAATGTGTAAAGTTTTTGCAGTTCTACAAACCAACTTGAAAGTTTTGGAATATTTTTTAACATAGTCATGAAATTTTCGATCAAAGTTATAGATTTTTTGATCATAAAGGTCATACAATATAACTCTACTTTTACGAATTCCAAACATTGCCCAGTCATTAAATTTAGATTTGCCGTTGTAGTCACAGACTTTCTTTAATTTAAAAACTTTATTGAATTCTGTCTGAATAATGTTGAAGAAATCTGAGTAGATTTTGTTTGGGTTCTGTTCATTAAAATCCGGTACTGGCAAATTTATATCTAAGTTTTTCTATTATATTTTGATATGAATAAGTTTATTCGAAATTTTATACTGACTAGGGATACAATGTATGTACCTGCGTCATCTAAGCGGCAGATTGCCAAATTATTGGCATACAATATTTATGAACCTGTTATTGTTGAGAAAATAACTAGGGTGCCAGTAGGAAATGACGAATGTAGAAATAATTATACTAAACCTTTTTATGTTAAGAGTAATGTGACATGCACCCCTATTGGGAATTCACCTGTTAATCATTTGGAATTGGAATCTGTTCCCAGTAATTTAAATTAGTTCATAAGACAATAGAGAAAATCTCTAGCATACAAGAGCCACTAAATATGTCAAAATGTAAGCCCCAGATAAATAATGCCCATCAAAACATCCAGGGGCTACCTGGCAAAGAACTTGTATTAGAATTATTTCTAAAAAATTCTGACATTGATATTATTTGTGTTACAGAAAACTGGTTGAAAGAAAATATGATGTTTTTTAACATAAGTAATTACAAAATTGTCAGTTGTTACAATAGAAAGACTGCTGATAGAGATGGTTCTTTAATTTTAGTGAAAAATAATATTAAGGTGAAACAACGGAAATATATTCTTAAACTTACTGTTGAAAGACAAATAGAGGTATCCTGTGTTAAGTTGGATAGCCATATTATTGTTTGTGTCTACAGGCCACCGAGGGATGAAAAAGGCCATGGCAACTTCGAAATATTTGAGAAAATTATGGAGGAAGCCCTCACTAAACTATGTAATAACAGAAAAAAGTTAATTATTTGTGGCGATCTTAATGTAGATTTGCTTGTAGGAACAACAATGAAACAACGATTAATAACTATGTATTCAAATCGTTTAATTTATATCATGTATTTTTAGAGCCCACTAGATTTACACTTAGCAGCCAAACTTGCTTGCTTGCTTAGAAAAGGTTTTTTTGTGACTGTGCATTCACAACTAAAAGTGTAATTAACTGCTTACCTTCCGATCACAGTGGTCAAACAGTTTCATTCCCAATTGCTATTAAGGATAAGACTGGTCCATCATTTTATAGGCCTATTTCATCCCATAGACTAGGAGAGAGACCGGTTTTGACAATCCTACGTATATCCACATTAATGACAGCCCCGCGACTGCAGCTGGGGAATCCCGGGGCTTACTAAAGTATGTATTGCAAGCGCACCTACAGTTAATAAAATCCTTGAAGTGACAGTGATATGACAGATAATCTAAAACTTCATTAAATAAACTTTTTAAACACTAGGGATGTTACCAAAACAGTCGGTAAGAATCGAAATTGAAAAAGAAATGTCATAACATAATCTATCCAAATTTGCTGATTCATTTGATTAATTGATGGTTTTTAAGCAACATCCAATATATTTTTAAGAATTGAGAATATCATTAATAAAATTTTACTTAAGTATAGTTTAGTAATGTGACAAGATGACACTCAAGTGTCAACTTACTGATATTCACAATTCAGAAACCGGCGCCATGCCCAGCACGGAAATGTAAAAACTGAAATGTAAACGTTCAACTTGCAGCGACCACATCGAGATAGACAGCAATGAGCTCAGCAACGGCACCGACCTATTCGCTTATGAGAAGAGCGATACGATATCCAGCTCGGAGCACGAGGACGCGGCGCAGGACAAGCTGATCAACTTAAATAACAACGAGATCAAAAAGTCTGTTGTGCCGATTTACAAGCCGCCTAGGAAGAGGTATGTTCATATTTTGGCTTATGCTCTTTCATAATTCTTTATTACACACAGATATATAAAAAGTTACACACAAACACATACACATTGAGTCCCGCCTTTTCAGTTATTCAATACTCCACATTTTGCGTGCCAGGGGGCTAGCCCATCGCCGCAGCAGGGGGGTCTCACTCGACAGTTTAGGTACGTTCGACCGGCCAACCCGACCGACGGGAATTCAGTCATGTTGCCGCTGGGTTGGCTCGCAGTCGCCTCGCGCGCTAGCCGCTCCTCATTAAGCAACTTTTCTGTGATTTTTGCAACAACAATGACGTTAGGACGTAGACGTAACAACCTAATATTTTAGGGTGTCTTAAGGAAAATAAAGTTCGATTGCTTTTTCATTGAATACCTTTTTGTTTACCTAAAAGTAAAAACTTTAGACCCAGTATAAAACAAATTACAATTACGTAAGTAAGAAGGCAAAGGTACCTAACCTACCTAACCTTAGAATTTGCCAATAGCCTGAATAAGTACTAATAACACCACTTACAAAGAGTGGACTAAACTTCACAAACAAGCGTGCTCATATGCCGAGGTGTTGCGCCTTGGTGTGGCTAAGCGTGCGACCGTGTGAGACCCTTATCTATCTTAAACTCAAAGCGACCGTAGCAAACTTAGAAGAGTGTGTAAAATAGTTCACGGTAGGTTGAGATGGCAATCGCGATGGTACAAGTGTGTTTTTCGCCCCCCACTGCGTGTTAACCCACAAATATACTAGTGGCTCTGTGAGCTGTAGACCCCGCTAGTATGTAGGTGGAAAGCTGAACTTCTAACATACAAAACTTATGAATACACCGGTTACGTACATGGCGTACGAAAGTAGCCGCACCAATAACTTTGTAAACTACATTTTGCGATAGAAAATCCAACCAATTGACTATCAACTAAAATTATATAGGCTATATCAATCTCACGGTCTCCACAAATCCAACGACACCTAATTTGTTAAAATCTGCCCAGCCGTTTGTGCTGTAGCGGTATTTTTCATTCTCAACCCCATAAGGCGGAGGCCATTTTGATAAAAAGATTGAGATAAAAAACACTGCATAATTATTGCGCGTATGCGACCTGAAGAGGAGAAGCGCCGGACAGGAATGCAGATGGAAATTCGGACACACGTAAGCATTTTTGCCCGAAGGAGGCGCTTCGCTCTTACGGTCAATTACACTGTGATCTTTGAAGACTTCTATCATAATTAATCATATCTTCCCGATTGCTATAACCGGTTTACCTGGATACTTAGAACTATCTAAATTACATTGGTAAAGCCCGAAATATGACTAAAATCAATACAGATTTGGTGTCGACCTGTAAATAATAGACATAGACATAGGCTGGGTAAATCACCTGTCGGAAAGCTGTTCGTATTTTCGAAATGATGGGTAGACAGATATATATTAGATACTTTAACTATCATTCCCATAGAAGCTAATCCATCAGTCTCTAGACTCAACTCTTTGCACAGTGCAAATATGGCTATGACGACAAGTTATTCAAATACCAGCGAAAGTCATAGAGTCAGTATGCATTTAGCCATTGTTGAGTAAGTGTGAGCAGATGTTTTGATGTAAATAATCATTTTTCATAATACTTATAAGTGCAGCAACATTAAGGATCACGATTATATTTTCCATGTCTCCTACTGGTTTTTATTAATTATCATTTACTGGGACAAAAAGTATCCTAGTCGTTAATCTCTCTAATAAGCCATATGCGTGCTAGATTCAATTCCGTTGAGCCATTTTAGCTTGATTAAAAATGGATGCTTTATTTTTTTATATTGAGTCAAGTGGACAATGGGTTTTTTGGGGAAAGTTTCTGATTGAACGTCCCCACAACTGTCTCCATCACCCCATACAAATTAGCTGTTTCTTTACAGGTTCAGAAAGAAGGTAAAGAAGCGCCATCACCACCCCAGCAAGCCGCGCCACAAGTCAGATAGTTCCGCTTCCAGTGATGAGGCGCTTCCTCTCAGTCGGGTGGTGGAGCCTGTGCCTAAGATCACCATACTGACTTCACCCCACGAAGGTCAGTGGGGCTTGCCCCTTCTCTCTTTCTCCCTTTCTCTTCCCCTCTAACTCCCTCTCTTTCTCCCTCTCTACCCCCCCCCCCCCTCTTTCTCGCTACGCGCCTCAAGGGAGACACAGGGAGACTAGCTCCGCATCGACGACCACTCTGTCCCCCTCTTTCTCCCTACGCGCCTCAAGGGAGACACAGGGAGACTAGCTCCGCATCGACGACCACTCTGTCCCCCTCTTTCTCCCTACGCGCCTCAAGGGAGACACAGGGAGACTAGCTCCGCATCGACGACCACTCTGTCCCCCTCTTTCTCCCTACGCTTCCAAGGGAGACACAGGGAGACTAGCTCCGCATCGACGACCACTCTGTCCCCCTCTTTCTCCCTACGCGCCTCAAGGGAGACACAGGGAGACTAGCTCCGCATCGACGACCACTCTGTCCCCCTCTTTCTCCCTACGCGCCTCAAGGGAGACACAGGGAGACTAGCTCCGCATCGACGACCACTCTGTCACCCTCTTTCTCCCTACGCGCCTCAAGGGAGACACAGGGAGACTAGCTCCGCATCGACGACCACTCTGTCCCCCTCTTTCTCCCTACGCGCCTCAAGGGAGACACAGGGAGACTAGCTCCGCATCGACGACCACTCTGTCCCCCTCTTTCTCCCTACGCGCCTCAAGGGAGACACAGGGAGACTAGCTCCGCATCGACGACCACTCTGTCCCCCTCTTTCTCCCTACGCGCCTCAAGGGAGACACAGGGAGACTAGCTCCGCATCGACGACCACTCTGTCCCCCTCTTTCTCCTTACGCGCCTCAAGGGAGACACAGGGAGACTAGCTCCGCATCGACGACCACTCTGTCCCCCTCTTTCTCCCTACGCGCCTCAAGGGAGACACAGGGAGACTAGCTCCGCATCGACGACCACTCTGTCCCCCTCTTTCTCCCTACGCGTCTCAAGGGAGACACAGGGAGACTAGCTCCGCATCGACGACCACTCTGTCCCCCTCTTTCTCCCTACGCGCTTCAAGGGAGACACAGGGAGACTAGCTCCGCATCGACGACCACTCTGTCCCCCTCTTTCTCCCTACGCGCCTCAAGGGAGTCACAGAGAGACGAGCTCCACGTCGACGACCACTCTGTCCCCCTCTTTCTCCCTACGCGCCTCAAGGGAGACACAGGGAGACTAGCTCCGCATCGACGACCACTCTGTCCCCCTCTTTCTCCCTACGCGCCTCAAGGGAGACACAGGGAGACTAGCTCCGCATCGACGACCACTCTGTCCCCCTCTTTCTCCCTACGCGCCTCAAGGGAGACACAGGGAGACTAGCTCCGCATCGACGACCACTCTGTCCCCCTCTTTCTCCCTACGCGCTTCAAGGGAGACACAGGGAGACTAGCTTCGCATCGACGACCACTCTCCCCCCCCTCTCAACCCTTCTCCTCTCTACTCCTCTCTGTGTGCACTGTAGTTCACAAATCAAGACGCGTTAACACCCCAGCAAGCCGCGTCATAAGTTCGATAGTTCCGTGTCCAGTGATGAGGCGCTTCCGATCAAGACCACCATACTGGCGTCGCCACATGAAGTTCAGTCCACTCCCCCCTATCCCCTCTCGTCTCGTCTCGCCTAAACAAAGGTTGGTCAGACGTTGCTCACTTACGGATCTTACAGGAGAGGAGAGACAAGAGAGTGTACCCGCCTTACACAACACAACAAGATGGAAGAGAGACAGAGGGGGAGAGGAGAAGAGAGTGAGGACGATTTGGCATTGAAACTTTCATTAATTCGTACATTCTTCATTCCTTCACTCTGTGAAATATCACCATATTTCACACGACGGCCGCTTTGGTGCAGCGGTCGTGTCTGCGCTTTCCAAGCGAGAGATCCTGTGATCGAGTCCTGGCTGGAAAGGAAGAAAAAATCCGGAGGTCTTGGATGTTTACATGTTTGAGCCAGAGTAGGTAGTTATTAAACGAACGGTCTTGTTTACTTTCTGACACACGGCTGCCAGCAACGGTCAACAGCAAAGGTCACCTTTGAGCGCTCGTTGCGCAGTGAGGACGTATCTATGCTCCCGTGAATGCGTATTCACTACAACGACGCCATGGCATGTATAGTATAAAATGGCGTTTATAAAATATCCTTGACTCTGTGAAATATCACCATATTTCGTGGTGTAGCGGTTGAGGCTGGGGATAAAGAAAAAAAATCCCGAGGTCTTGGATGTTTACATGTTTGCGACGTCGCTGTTTCTGCCTCTCACGAAACGGCATCCTAGTGCGGGGCCAGAGGCAATGCATAAGCTTGTATATAAGACTAAAGACTACTATGTATCTTCTTGTGTAAACTCTAGGAAATTTTACGTTCTAGATCCCAAAATAAAGCCGCCGCCCGAGCCGCCCCAGCCCGCTAGCTCTGTGCCGGCCGCCGGCCGAGCCACCACCACGTCCAAGAGAACGAGCGCCGATGCAACAGTGCCGGTTATAGCACCTAAGATT
Source organism: Argyresthia goedartella (assembly GCA_949825045.1). Classification (NCBI taxonomy): domain Eukaryota; kingdom Metazoa; phylum Arthropoda; class Insecta; order Lepidoptera; family Argyresthiidae; genus Argyresthia; species Argyresthia goedartella. The sequence goes on along the minus strand of OX463832.1, from coordinate 8,957,117 downwards.
CACGAGGTACATATGTCCGATATAATGGTAGCAGATCGATTATGTAAAGTGCATCCCATATCACTTTCCCGTTAAGTTGTTAGCAATGAAACCAGTGTTGCTAGATTTACCCTAAGTTGTGGTAGAAAATATCTTATCGGTGACTGAAATAGAATACTTATCATTGCGTCACGCCTTTCCCATACGGGGTGGCAGAGGCACAATTGTGCCCACTTTGAGCCAGTTATCAATACTCCATTTTGCGTGACACGGGGCTAACCCATCGCCGCGGCTATGGAGTAATGAAGGTATCGGTTAGAACGTCCTTATAATGTACTTAAGATAAATTAATTATCTCATTGTGAGAAGCAAGCGTGAAACCCATTAAACCACGGAACTCGTAGAATACTTACCCCAAATTATCAAGGCATAAAAACTATCTATAGAAAAAAAAAATATAAGTAAAAAAAACTATAACCCGACTACGTGAGTTAAGAGGTTTAAAAAGTGCGAAACAAGGAAATAATTCAGAAAGAAGTCAAGAAATGCGAAGGTACAAAAATGGTCGACGTAGAGCCGTGGTCGCACCTACTGTATTCTCATTCTCCACGAGACCACGGCTCTACCTCGACTATTTTTGTACCTTCGCATTTCTTGACTTCTTTCTGAATTATTTCCTTGTTTCGCACTTTTTAAACCTCTTAACTCACGTAGTCGGGTTATAGTTTTTTTTACTTATTTTTTTTTTTATTTATTGTTTTTAGTATTTGTTGTTATAGCGGCAACAGAAACACATCATCTGTGAAAATTTCAACTCTCTAGCTATCATAGTTCATGAGTACCAAACATTTACCTAACTAAACAGAGTTTTTCATGGCCGCTAGAGGGCGCCACATCAGATCTACATAGCCTATGTCACCCGCAGAATTATTACAAATCTATTGACACCTCATTTACTAAAATCGGTTCAGTAGTTTAGGCGCTACGAGTGGACATACATACATACCCACCCACATACATACATAGACTGCCAAAATCATTACCCTTCCTTTGGCGGTCGCCGTAGTCGGGTAAAAAAGAAGGTATATAAAAGAATGAAAGCAATATTGACAACGTTAAAACTACATACTAAGTATCTTACTTTTTGCTAGTGTGGAGTTGTGATCTGAGTCTGGCAAATTGATATTGCTTTTTCCCATTTTTTGACAGCTGTGCTCTACAGCCAACTTAACGGCGAAGGGAAAAGTTATATGGAATGCAGAGTGCATCTCTTGACATATCTCGTTCCTTTCTAATTCAAATTACATACATAAGCTCACGCTATTTCCCGGAAGAGTGGTAGGCAGAGACTAAACACCTCCACCTGCTACGATCCTGGCATACATCTCTCGCTTCCTCAACATCCTGTACTCGCACGCTCGCCCGACGCCTGAGACGGCACCTAGCCGCTTGAGCCAGAGGAAGTAGTTATTATTCGAACGGTCTTGTTTACTTTCACAAGGTCACCTTTGAACGTACGTTGAGCAGTGAGGACGTATCTACGCTCCCGTGAATGCATATTCACTATGGGCGTACCCAGGTAGAGGCAGGTAGAAGGCTAGAAGATAAAATAAACGTCAACGTTTTTTGAACCGACCATCTTCTCGAAACAGGTATGAGCTGCCCCCCCCTAGCTGAAATCCTGGGTACGCCCTTGTTCACTACAACGAACCCATGGCATGTATAATCTAAAATGGCGTTTTTAAAATATCGCACGATGGCATGGGATGCCTACATGTTTATGTAATTTTAGGGAAAGACAATAGGTTAGATTTTGGATCTCAAAACGTAGTTCTCAATGTGCGGCTATTTTCATACTCCATGTACGTAACCAGGTGCATTTATAAGTTTGTATGTGGTACTGAAATAATATGCTGTCAGATTACTACAAACTTCAAGGGGTCGGGGGTGTGATGCGAGGGGATGAAAAATGATAATAAAAAAACGCAAAATTTCTTGTGACGCTCGCTAGGTCTACAATGCCCACGCGCCAGTAAAAAGCAGTAATGACCATTTTGAGTCAAATACAGATTCATGACCAGCGATATTCGCGCTATTTTTCTGTTCTACCCGTTTCTTCCTGGGACTTTTAGAAGTGGTGCCCAAAACGACCCAAACGCAGTAAGAGCCGCAACATCTGGTGCAAAATAAGTTAAGGCGATGATGGAATAAAAATGCGCTGTCGAGTGGAAGTGAGATGCAATAATTACTCGCGAATAAGAAAAAGCGGGATGCCAATAATGCACTCGCGACTAATCTGAAACAACGTAAGCGCCAAAACGTAAAAAAAAATCATAAAAAATAAACTATTTCAGGGAATTAACTTTCAAATTGAAAATCGTTAGAAATAACAATTGTTCATACATTGCAATTATCACACAGTCATATTCACTTACTACTGCGGTGTAATAGGATAAAACCATAAAAAAAGGGTTGACTTTGTATTTATTTTCTATCGAGAAAATTTTATCCAAACATGTTTTCCAATTAAGAATCTCTAGATTATATAGTCAAATTACATATACCAGAAATTAATTACGATTTGCCCAGTATTTCCTGAAAAACACATGAAAACAGCACCCCATATTTATTTAATCAGCGTCTTAAAATGCAGCGCGATGTGCAGCGATTGCTCTGCAGGTGTTGATTAGACAAGAGACTAACATGCTGTTCCATCAAGCTCTGATGCTGCATTGTAGTCTTACTCAACATTACTCAACTCAACAACTTGCACAACAACAACAAAAACCGGCCAAGTGCGGGTGGGACTCGCGCACGAAGGGTTCCGTACCACCGTTCAATGGAAGCGATGGTGTGGAGTGAATAGTTTGGATTTTACACAGCAAAATATTGTTTACGAAGTGATTGGTGCGGTTACTTTCACACTCCATGTACGTAACCAGGTGCATCCATAAGTTTGTATGTGGTATTGTTGTATGGGAGCCCCCTTAAATATTTCTTTTATCCTGTTTTTTAGTATTTGTTGTTATAGCGGCAACAGAAATACATAATCTGTGAAAATTTCAACTCTCTAGCTAGCTAGGTTCTTGAGATACAGCCTGGTGACAGACGGACGGACGGACGGACGGACGGACAGCGAAGTCTTAGTAATAGGGTCCCGTTTGGAACCCTTCGGGTACGGTACCCTAAAAACTAGCTAAAACGCAGTCTAAGCTTAAATATTACAGCGGAACGCCATACAATTGTCAAGTTACTGCATTTTAGTCTGTTAAACACATAATTTACTGCGCAGTTAAGGGTCGGGAAATTGATTTATTTGATTTATTAGGCAATTAATTATTGCATACAATGGGGTAATTCTGAAGGGCACACTAACTTAAATTACTTGAAAACATTAACTCCGGCAGCTATAAGTTCCATTTTTGGACTCACTTTTGAGAAGGTTTAATTCCAACTAAACCGATTAAAAAGTGAGTTCGAAAAGGGAATCTACGGCAACCGCATAAGAGCTGTAAGAGTAATGGTTGTCAGTTAATTTTATTAAGTTTGCCCTCTAGAATTGCCCCCAATAAATAAGTATCTAAGAAAATTAGTATTCACGCATTGTCAAAAAAATGCAATGACAAAATTTGAAAATATGCCAATTAAAAGTATTAATTATATTTTTTCAAACTTTAAACGCTTTTTACTCAGAAGTGCTTTTTAGTCATTACTGCCTTTTGCTTTGATGGGTGGGCGGGCAGTATATTGTTTGACTGTGTAGCCAACTGCGCGACTCTGTGTCGTTCCAGGTGAAGGAGTGCACAGTGGTGCTGCAGTCTGCCGGCGCGGAGGCCGGGGCGCCCGCGGCGAGGGGCGCGGGGGGCGTGCGCTGCAATATGTGCAGCATGACCTTCAAAGCGGAGAGGGGACTGCGGTAAGTACGTACGGCACGCCGACGTTCTCTGGCTCTGATGACGTCATAGCGTCCTTCGCTGTCCTGCTGACTCGTCGAGGGCGAGAGGGGGAGGGGCAGCGCATTCCTCCCGGGGGCCAATATAACTTTGAGGCTTACATTTGAGTAAAGTCCGCTCCGCTGACGAAGAGGCAGTACAATGTCTGCTCGGGCTGCAGCTTGTCAAATTCGTAGGTAGCACTCCCAGGGTCTGCGGGAGACGGGGGACGAAAGGTGCGGGGGCTGCGAGGTCGGCGGGGCGCGTAGCAGGAACCGCCCGCGCTCTTCTTTCCCGCCCCCGCATCTTTCGTCCCCCGTCTCCCGCAGACCATGGAAGTGCTACGTACGAATTTGACAAGCTATAGTGATTAACCGTTAAAGAAATAATAACTGTCTAGGTTCCTTGCCGTATCTTTTAAGATATTAACAAATATGCTCAGAACACGTGTGTTTTGCACATATGAACACTGTGGGAGTAGAAGGGCGAAGCGACTCCTACAGTTTGATTTTTAGTATAATAGATTGTGCTCAAATAGTACAAAATTGGTCGCAGTTGGTTGGTTAAATCAGACACTTAACTAACACCCTAGACTGTTAATTAAATACCGACGTTTAACCAAGTCACATTTTGATTTAAATAAAGCATCGTCGAAAACGTTTAACAATCTGTCTTACCGAAAGCCGGCGTGTTGGTTAAATAATGTAAAACAAGATGGCGTCACGACAACAGCTGATTACTTTGAGAGTCTATCTTTTCACTACTGATTTGCGCAGCTTATATTAGGGCAAAACATTGCGGTAGTTTAGGTGAAGGGTATTACCCCCTTTATCCTTCGTGTTAGGTTGAACATGTAAGAACAACAAAAATACTTAAAATATAAACTTAAGTACACGTGTATTTATATTGTCTGTCTTGTTGCCTAGAAACGTTTAGACAACTCGTTAAATGTTTCGTTCACTCACTTGTCTGGCGGATCTTTAGCGACTTTGTTAAACGTCGATCTTTAATTAACAATCTAGGGTGTTATTTAAGTGTCTGATTTAACCAACTAACTGCGACATATACATTATTATCAATAAAGGAGATGGCTAAACGACTGCCTCAGCAATGTACTAAGACTTTTCACTAAACAATAGAATTTAAATGTTTACTCTATTTATTTAGTAGAAATTGTATGAAATAATTAATAGTTGTTTGCTATATTGTTCCCGGGACGTTTGTAAACAAAATCGTCACTCAACAAACTCAGACTAACTTAGTCGTTCAAAATATAACATAGAAACTAGTGTTATATTCAATCACGATGGCATTAGGGGTTGCAAGACTGGTTATTTATGTTCTCCCAATCACCTTGAATTAGTATAGGGACGTGGGGGCTCCCATATAACAAATGTGTTTTTTTTTGCCATATTTATACATAGACGGAACCCTTTGTGCGATTCCGACTCGCACTGGGCCGTTTTTTTTTTATAATCTGTAATTTACCGACTCTGTAAATAAATAAACTACTTCTCTCACAGGAGTTTTGCGATTTCATTTTCAGAATTGTGCAATTCTGATAAGTTCCTGAATCATTTGAATCATGAAATACTGATATTCGGCCATTCATAATTATGTATCGCTAGGTGTGATGCCTTTACACCGCTGGGGCAGTCGTCCATACATAGATTTGCCATCACCTTTGCAGGAATAAATATAATCTTAACAGCGGCTTCTTTGTTGAACTGGATTAACTCCGTGCGTTCTTGTCATTAATAAAGGCGAGCTTATCCTTACGCCAGATGCACAAAGAGCTACTGAAAAGGAATCGATCAGTGACGCGAAATACTAACTAGTTTACTGTCTAATGAAATCGGACGCCGCACACGGCGAGTCTGATTGCGTTCTATGACTATGTTTGAATCAGTACCCTGAGTTACCAACCGGTTTATTTCCTTTCTAGTAGCTCCGTCCATAGTGCCTTTATCTACCATACATAAAAATGTTTCACTTAAACTCAAATAGTCTTCGTAGAAAATAACGAATCTTAACTTAACACAACATAGCGTCACGCCTTTTCCCATACGGGGTGGCAGAGGCACAATTGTGCCCAATTTGAGCCAGTTATTCAATACTCCATTTTGCGTGACAGGGGGCTAGCCCATCGCATCACCGTTAGAAAGTCCGTATAATGCGCTTACGATAAATTAATTATCTCATTAGTAAATAGTCAGGAATCGAACCTGCATCTCCTGTGTGGAAGCAAGCGTGAAACCCATTTGACCAAGGAGGACTATTTTTACAAAAACCTTGTGACTTTGATGTTCATAATATATTTGTGGTACTGGCCAATGACATTACTTTGTTTATAAAATTATTATAAGATTATTAATTTGAATATACATAACTTTACTTTTTTTTCAGACGCCACGTCGCCCTCTCGCACATCCTCATACCGGAGGCGGTGATGCGGCCAAAGACGAGGCAGCAGGAGCGCGGCGAAAAAACGGCCTAAATACGCGGTAAGAAGGTCCATCTTGCAACGAACCCGCTGCAGTGATAACAGGAATGTCGACCAAGAAGGTTAGGTTTCACTTCCTTTAGTAAAGAAGGTATGAATGTAAATGTTATGGCTAATTTTATAAGAGCGACTACACCTAACTTTAGCCGGCTAATGTCAAGACTAACCGACGCTGACTGGCCAATGTTAGTTAGTATTAATAATGATATTAGTTGTTCTAATCTTACCTGGCTTATTGGTGGGTCAGGGTAAGTGAAGGAAGGAGGGCTTTATCTTCCATGTTAGGTTGAGATATAAGAATTAAATAGTCATCGCAACACCAAACCTTCGCCAGACAGCGTTGGATAATGTTGTAAGTTTAGCCGGCTAAACCTAGGTTTAGCAGGTCTTCTAACATTAGCCTTAAAATTAGCCGTATAAATCATTACAGTCGCCGATTCCGCAGGCTTTAAAATTAAACAGTAAAAGGTGGTTTTGAGAATGAAATCTATGTATTTAGTTTTGATGTCTTGGGAATCTCGCCGAGTGTCGATTGATGAAATCTCTTGAGGGTTAAGTTTTTAATATTTGGATATAGTGAGTGCAATTTTCAAGTTATCGGTGATGAGATAGGTATTTGTTGGACAGAAGGCCTAGACAAGTCGAATAGACGTTAACTATTATAAAATGATCACAAAGTTTATAAAAGTATGGTTGGCCAGTAAAATCTTTGAATCTACCCCCAGTTTCGACGTTTTTAGTTTTTTTTATATGTTAAAAAATGGGAAATATTGAACTGCACATCAATAATACCGATTTGCACAGCAAATATACTGATTTTTACAGCAAATATCAGAGCAAAATACTGCGGTAGCTTAAGTGAAGGGTAAAAGGGGTGAGCAAAACGAAGCCCCCTTTATCCTTCGTGTTAGGTTGAACATGTAAGAACAACAAAAATACTTCAAACATAAAAAGTATTTTTGCTGATCCTTCTTTGCTGTGAAAATCAATATATTTGCTGTGCGATTAAATACTAGCCTGCAAAAATTAAAACAATGGTTAATTCTAGTCCCACACTAGGCTTCATTGCCTGACAGGACTTTAAAGCCACTATTTCTGTGATTTCTTGATGTTAGAAATATTTTCTAACGTTTTCGCTATAAGCTATGTTCTCATTGAGAGCGGCCAACTTTTTCATATCCATATAAATCCTCACACAACCCTAGCGTTTCTGCAAGGAGATTTTAAACCCCCTAGCTATATTGAATATCCTGACTCTAAATCACCAGTAGAACAAGCAGTTTTTGTTATAAAAGTGTATTTTTAAATTTTGTTTTTAGTTATCACGGTCTTTATTTAGTTTAAAGGAGTATGTGTTAGATAAAAGATCACTATGAATGACCCTTTCGATCTGCATCATAAAATACATCATTTTATTATTTTTTTCGCATTTTTCCGGTTTGAGTCCCGACTAAGACTAGCGATTTTTCAAAAATCCATAAAGGCAAGTGTGTATTGTTTTTAAAAATAAAGGAAAGTCTCCTTTACATAGAATGTGCTATTTCCAATATTTAATGTAGTTGCCCTCCATGTGGCGTTAATTTTTTTCCAACCTGTATTTGCTAATACAAAAGTCAAAAAACCATATATTTTTTTACGTTTATTGTTCTGCTGGTGATTCTGAATCAGGATATTCAATATAGCAAGGGGTTTAAGCCACCCCCCCAGCAGTAAAACTTTGACCGTCGATAACTTTTTATTTGCCTACGAAAGAGACATAGAGGACCCTCCTTTGTTAGAGCTAGAGGTTTTAAAATCTCCTCGTATACAGTCGGCGGCCGAGGCTCAAGGTCAGTCAGCTCGCTGACTCTCAGCCGTGAGGACAACGGCCGCCAAATTGATTTACATGTAATCGTAACACTTCGCTAGTTAGTGGTGTTTTATCAGGTTTGTTCAGTCAGTCAGCCCGCTTACCGTCTGCTGAAATGACAACACATTTTAGGGGAAGCCAAAAGGGGATTTAGTGAGTGACTCGAGCGCGTAACTCCACCAAATCTGGGCTTTCCATCTAGAGCCTTTAGCCTAGAGAGTTAGGGCAACAAAAGAAAGTCAATACAAGTGGGATTTACTCGAGCGCGTCAGACTACGATATGGCGAGTTAAGCGTAATACGATTTGAGCGTAACGCAAGGGACTTTTTTTGTGAAACTTTCTAATCCATAAATACTTACCACATCCACACACAGTCACTGGTTTTTGATACATTGTTCTAGTTATTGTTGCTCTTTTAGCTCAACTTCATAACCGTCACTTCATTATTGTAAACTGTGTACATAGTGAAATGCGTAATTGGCCTTATTTTAAGTTTATGTTTCCGACTAGCTGTAAGAATGGCTGTGTGATTTTTGTTCATTAATGAAATAAATAAAATAAAATAATCCACCCACTCAAATCGTAGTCTGACGCGCTTTAGTAAATCTCAGTTTTTTATATTCTATATTTTACAGAAAAACAAAGATTACAAAACGATATTTGAGCAGAGGCGATATTATCTATAAAGAGAGATTTATTCCAGAAACCCTAGGCAGGACAGGAAAGTTTGTGCATAACCATTTATCTCAAATTATGTACAAAACTAAAATAATATATAAAATAAAATATATTCTAAATAAAATACTAAAGATGAACCACCCACATGTATTAACTTATTTTTTTGTTGCTCTAACGGCGCTGCTCTAGATAGAGAGCTCAGATTTCAGGTGGAGTTACTAAACAGGGTGTAAGGTATCTTACATATCTTAGTCTGACGCGCTCGAGTTACTTATGAAATAGCCTCGTGGTCCCCGGACTAAAAGGAAAATGTGAAGAGAAGATTTGTGTGTTCTAAAGCTTTTTTTTGGCCAACCGTACCTATTATATGGAAAAGGTACAGACAACAGACACCATATATTATTGTGCATATTTTTACGGAGTTTAATAATATTTTTGTAATTTTGTTTCCTCTCTTGGACAATATTACGAGACATGCACTTTTTCCAAAATCGTGAATGCTATTGGAATGAAAATAACTGACTAAAGAAATTCGATTCGGTACGTACATATTTACTATTTATTGCTATTTTGAAGGAATGAATTATTAATGGTTAGAAAAATGCGAGTGTTAAATTAAAGGTGTGTATATTTGTGATGTCACATATCTCCGTAGCTGCGGCGATGGGCTTGCCCCCTGTCACGCGAAGTGGACAAATTAATCACTGGCTAAACGAGGGCATACCTGTGCCTCTTGGCATACTAAAACTTGTAAGTATGACTAAAACGGCGTATTTTGGTGGCTAAAATAGCGTATTTTGGTGGATGAAATGGCTTATTTTGGTGGCTAAAATGACTTATTTTGGTGGCTAAAATGGCGTATTTTGGTGGCTGAAATGGCGTATTTTGGTGGCTAAAAAGGCCTATTTTGGTGGCTAAAATGGCGTATATTGGTGGCTAAAATGGCGTATTTTGGTGGCTAAAATGGCGTATTTTGGTGGCTAAAATGGCGTATTTTGGTGAAATAAATGGCGTATTTTGGTGGCTAAAATGGCGTATTTTGGTGTAGACCTAAGAAATATATGCCAATCGACAGAGAAGTTAATTAAAATTAACAAACACTCTTGAAAAAAAATGTCGTAAAGTTGAGCATTTCTGTAATATTTCAGTTGATAATTATAGTCTCCATCTATTGGCACATCATTTATAGGTCTACACCAAAATACGACATTTTAGTCATGGCAACTTTTAGTAAGCCATGCTCCGTACAAAAATGTTCGATGTCTTTTGACCGCGATTGAAACAAAATCAACGATCGTAATTTACGGTTCCGCACCCGAAGGGTGTCAAACGGGACCCTACTACTAAGCCTCCGCTGTCCGTCTGTCCGTCCGTCCGACAGCGGACTGTATTTTCATAGAATGTGTATTTACCAGGTATTTAAAGGGGTTCCCCATACAAGAGACGTGTTTTAATATGAGAAATATTAAATTGCACATCAAAAATACTGATTTGCACAGCGAATATCCCTTATATTTGCTGCGGTAGCTTAGGTGAAGGGTAAAGGGGGTGAGCGAAGCGAAGACCCCTTTATCCTTCGTGTTAGGTTCAACATGTAAGAACAACAAAAAAACTTAAAACATAATCTTAAGTACTCATTAAATATTTAAAATATAAAAAGTGTTTTTGCTGATCCTTTTTGGTTCCCCAAATCAGTATTTTTGATGTGCGATTAAATACCAGCCTTTCAATATTCTCCTGCCCCTGTGAATTACCAAAAACTTATGATACAAATATCACGCAAATTTCGCGACCACATCGTTGTCGTCGGTGGCTCAATACGGTATTTGTCTACTCAGTCAAAACAGATACTTTTTAGGAACTGTCAAAACGACAATTTTGTTCACGAGTTCTTTGAAATACTTCGCTTGTGACGTCATAGTCTGTTGTCATTAATACAACTGCTGCAAATATACAATTCTGACTCCTGAACATTTGTTCTCTGAATGCCCTATCAATCATTTGACGACCCGAATGGCCGAGTCGGCAGTGACCCTGCCCGCGAATCCAAGGGTCCTGGGTTCGAGTCCCAGATGGGGGCAAATATTTGTTTGATGAGAACGGATGTTTGTACCCTAGTCATGGTTGTTTATCTATCTAAGTATAATATTTATCAATATAAGTATGTGTATCGTTGTCTAGTACCCAAGATACAGGGAATCCTAGTTTGGGGCTAGATCAATGTGTGTCAATAGTGTCCAAGGTACCTATTATCATACTTCCCTTTACGATCTCCCTCCGAAATTCCCTCGTCCTGTCAATCTAAACTTCCTTCTCACCTTATCTCACCCATCCTCTGTCAATTTACTTAACAAATTTATATCAACCAACAATATTAAATTATAGTCTCGGCTTAAAGTTCTCTTTTTATTAACTGTTACACGTGATTTCCTATTGTGCAGGCCTCATCACGTGACATTGGCGAAATTATTGTGGCAACACGATAGAAGCCATAACCAAAAAACTTAACTTATTGCCAAACGTTTTTGTTGAAATAGGTTCAGCTTCAGACACGTTTCTAGATTTATTGGACTGCCTTGTCAAATACCGTATTGAATAGCCGTCGGATCTGCAACCTGTAGTGATGGTATGGACACCAAGTTCAGACATGTTGTTTTGGTTTTTGTTTTATTATTTTTGTGTCCTTAAGTTTTCTTGGCCGATGATACGGAACACTTTGTGAGCGAGGCCGACCCGCGCTTGACCGTTTTTTTAATTGTGTGACATCACAAATATGACCCTTCGATCCGCAGCGCAGGGTCTAAAGTTCTGTGATCAGATGGAATGTGATTATATAGGTTAGAAAAAATTGAGAGTACCAACAAAAATATCGGCCGTTTTAAGTACAAAATTCTATCGAAACTTCTTAGCCTAGCTCTTTTTAAAGGTAAAAAAAATCTAGGATCTAAGATTCAACTTTTCTAGGATATAAGATGTTAAAAAATATGTTTTTGATGAAATGTGCTTTAGATTTAATGTGTGCTGGTAACTTATATAATTTTTGACCTTTACGCATGTATGGTATAGTAATGTTGAGTTGATATGAGAAAAGCGTTTTTAGAGCGCTTTCTCTGTCGCACTGTACTTTACACGACATATATAGGTAAGATATCAGTGAGTATGAAAGAGAGAACGCTCTACTAACTAAATCCACCCATATATTTTTGCGCACAATCGTTTAGTTTTACTTCGCGTTTTAGAAGGTGCTATTGTTGTTTTCTTTATATTGTCCGCCATTTTTTGTGTAGAGCGTCCATCTTTACCATGTTTTATTCCATAGAGGGCGCCAGGTGAGCATATTTATATAAATTCATAGAAAAAAGAAACCCCCATGTCTTGGATGTGTGTGATGTCGCTGCTTCTGGTGCCCACGACACGGTATATCCTAGGGTGGGGACAGAAGCAATGTATTAGGTGCTTACCTGTGAAGTCAGTGTTTTGTATGGAGAAATTGAAGGAAACTAAATTTTCAGTACCAACATTTTTGCATTTTTTTTAGATGAGCGAGACAACATTTGGCTAACAGCAAATTTGATAAAAAAGTTGAAAAGTGTCAGCTGTAAAAAAATATTACGAATCTTATCATGAAAATGGATGACATTTGGGAAGAATTGATTTTGAAGATTAAATTTTAGATATCAAACTGAAAATTATAAGAAAATTTAATATGTTTGAAATTTACTTTTAAACAATAGAAAAATAATGGAAAAAGTTATTAAATTACACGAATTATGAACTCCTGAATCTGTAAGAAAATTTCGCCGTTTCCATAGGTAAGCATCCAATATATGCTTGTATATAAATGTTTGTTTTAAGAAGGTTAGGGTAAATGCGGGCTACCAAGGGCGCCGAGTAGGTCCGGAAGTATGAAGTAGCTGTCACAAGTTAATCGAAAATAAATTGACTAAAAATTTAAACTAAAAAAACCCGGCTTCAATTAAATCCTATTTGTTACGAAACATGCCAATGTGTGTCTTCACTTAATTAATTAAAGAGTTCGCTATGATCCCGTTATCATATCTCAAACTGTAGGATACCTAGTATGAAGCAGTTCCCCTAGTATGGAGCAGTTCCCTTAGTATGGAGCAGTTCCCCTAGTATGGAGCAGTTCCCCTAGTATGGAGCAGTTCCCCTAGTATGGAGCAGTTTCCTAGTATAGAGCAGTTCCCCTAGTATGGAGCAGTTCCCCTAGTATGGAGCAGTTCCCCTAATATGGAGCAGTTCCCCTAGTATGGAGCAGTTCCCTAGTATAGAGCAGTTCCCCTAGTATGGAGCAGTTCCCCTAGTATGGAGCAGTTCCCCTAGTTTGGAGCAGTTCCCCTAGTATGGAGCAGTTCCCCTAGTATGGAGCAGTTCCCTAGTATAGAGCAGTTCCCCTAGTATGGAGCAGTTCCCCTAGTATGGAGCAGTTCCCCTAGTATGGAGCAGTTCCCCTAGTATGGAGCAGTTCCCCTAGTATGGAGCAGTCCCGGTGGCCATCTGTGGTCTTAATCATCAGTTCCACTTCTCAAAATGATGCTTCCCGAGTTTCTATGAAAAATACAAAAATAGCTATAGGTCTGCCTATAATATTTAAAGAGTTCCCTCGATTTCTCCAGGATCCCATCATCAGATCTTGATCTGATGCAAATGAGAACAATCGGAGAGGTAAATCATTTCAAACAAAAAAGCATTTTTCCAAATCAGTCCATCCGTCATGGAGAAAACATCGATCGACATACATAAAAAAACATAGGTGCCGACGAATTATAAAACTACCCCTTTTGTGAAGTCTGTTGAAAAAGGATCATGTTATCAGTTCGTTTTGTGTCGGTAGACCTCACGCTACATCAGCGCCACTTGCGGCGCATCAATACGCTACACGATATGCTCTCCTAACGCCATCTATGGAACTAAATTCGGTAAACATGAACTTTAAATCACACAAACTAGTCAAACATATTTTTTCGAAATTATGCTGCGTGTATTATTGTAATTACAATGAAAAAATATATATTTTTTTACGTTATAGGTAAAACGTGTTTCGTCTTTATATAGATATTGTCACGCCCCTTTTTCATGTTGGGTGGCGAAGGCACAGAACGGCGGCGGCACGCTGGCCCACTTTCCCGAGTTGAAGAAAATACTATATAAACTTTGGTGCAGTTCTGTGCTTCTGGGAATGGCTTTTATAATAGCGTCTTATCGTGTTGTTTAGTGGGAAATTGAGGGACAGAGCTATATAAGGTGCTAACAAATAAGGTACCAATGTTTTTAGACCGTACTTGTCTCTGGGAGTAGATTTAAGTAAACAACAAATTTAAAGTTTGTGTTACATAGTTTTTGAAGAAAATTAGAAAAACAGCCGTGCCACGTTAAAACACCTTGTTAATAAGATAATCTAAAGTCAGTGATTAAGACCTCTTTGATTATCGTATGGAACCTCTTGACTGTCACTTCACTGGCCACTTCACTTAGATAAATGACACTAAAATAAAATTTCAATGTCATGCTGTATGCTGTGGGTTAGAGAGAGGTGACAGGCGCTCATGCGTCAATTAACTTTTTTTATACCTACCAATATTTTTCCCGCCAATCTGAAGATAATCAATGTCATTGATGACAAACAAAGGACGCTCACTTGACAGAGTTTTAAACACCTTGTCAGTTCAATAAATGTCCAGGATGATATGGGTATGATTTTAATTGGTTTACTAAGGTCAGAAAATTTTAACTAAAATATCATGTAAAAAGCTTTCTTAATTTATATTTAAAGTTAATTCTTTTGATGTAATATTAAATCCCTAAAAGTATTGGTACCTAATTTTTTAGCACCTTTTATAAATCCTATAGCTCTCCTTAACACGATACAATATGCTATATTATAAAAGCACCTATGGGGTGAAATAGTCACAACTGAGGACCGTACACCCACATGTGTTTCAGCGGGCATCCCAACTCATCATCTCAGTCTGTGCTTTTGCCATCTCCTATCGGAAAGACGTGGCGATATGTCAAGATCTATCATGGTAATCACGAAACGGAGTTTAACTATATTTTCATGTATTGAAAACCCTTATAACACTACGCTGAATCACGGCACTGAATGAAGGGTGGCTTTGGCCCCCAATATGGGAACGTTATTGCCTTACTCTTATTGCGCCTCTACGTTTTAGGTACCCTGGTTCAGTCTAGTGTAATAAGCTTTTAACTCTGCTTTGCTATAGATAGTAGATCATAGGAAGTACACATATCATTATAATTAACTATGGTTCTGCAAGGAAATAAGGTACAGCAGGTCTTAAAGGAAATATTGTGCATCGGCAACCATGCATATGTCTTGCAAGCCGTTGGAGCGTCGCAGTAAGAGTCATCTTGTTAATAGTTAGCTGATGCACAATTTTGTATTCTGATGGGCTGTACTTACCATGTTTCCTATTTGTTATTTTTATTGTTTTTGGAGCTAAGCTTGAAATACTTTAATATATTTTATTTGGTCGTATTTATTTTATTATAGTTAATTTAAAATGTACCTTTATGTACGTGGAATGGAAAACCTGGTGAAAGGCGGAAAAAAATATATTATGTACTATTCTCGTTTTTACCTTTTCTTTGACGGATCTGTTTTTATTAAGTATATCTTGATTGTGAGATATAAATGCAATGATCTCTTGTCGTGTCATTGGTGTATTTTGGGTGCAATTATATTGGTGTTGCCATATTATTATTATTCCTAGTTAATATTATTAACAAATTATGGCATTTTCTTATATGCTCATTGAATAGTATTTAGAATAATTCTTCATGTTATACTATTAAGTTTGTTTTAAATATGATTCGCGTGAATTCTGATGACTCAAATGACCGATGCTAATAGAGCTAGAAATTGGATGAAAGTTAAAATCTATACTGAGCGAGACAAACACTGGATGACATTTAATCCTTTACTGCATACTAACCCATGTATGGTTTCATAGGTTTTGAACTTTATTACCAAGCAATAAGGTTGAAAATCTCGATCCATCTCATTC
The DNA here is from genome assembly GCA_949825045.1 of Argyresthia goedartella. Lineage (NCBI taxonomy): Eukaryota > Metazoa > Arthropoda > Insecta > Lepidoptera > Argyresthiidae > Argyresthia > Argyresthia goedartella. The sequence goes on along the minus strand of OX463832.1, from coordinate 8,941,126 downwards.
GTTTCGTTTCGTTGCAAGGGGTTAATATCCGAATCTATACTGAGCCAGATAAACACAGGATGACATTACATTACCTGACCATATTTTGGGGAGTGAATTTACCCATCATTATGAACAACTTTCACTAAGAAATATACTGTCGCAAATGAAAAAAAAGTCTTTCAGTGTATTGACTCGATCAGCAATCAGCAAGTTACTTTGGGAGACCCATTTTTTAACTTGCGACCATACGTTTTTTATGTCATGGGTAGTCATTTCCCAATATATGGTCAGCTAATTAAAGATCACCCTGTGCAGTTTTTTGTTTCGTCCAAATCAAAATCTAAAATCTATCTTTATTAGAAACGTTGTCTGCAAAGAGTCCTATCAAAGAGCATGGGTTTAAAATATAAAAATCTGCTTTCAAATTGATGTATATTTTTTCATAGTTCCTTTTTTTATATATGAATAGGTAAACTTATGCTTAGGTTATGAGTCATTCCCATAGAGCGAAACATAAAACAGGTAACATCTTACTAGAGAGTTTAAGTTGAAATTATATAATTAGTTTACATTATATGATATCGGGGATTTTTCAAGGCCTTTACAAAAATATCCAAATTTGGGTCGCTCAGTGGAATTGATCCTTTTTGTGTTACAGTTACTAAGATTTTTATTGTTAAATATTATCGGACGAAGGAGTTTTTTTTTAAATGGTGTAATAAATGTTTTATTTTTTCGTCTTAAATCTAGTCTAATTTTATTTTAATTGTTTTTCCTTTGCGTACGCTGTTTCTGGGTAAACTCTGTTTTTTATTAGAAACCAGAAAGGTATTTCTGATGTAATGTTTCTATAGTTACGTGAAATTCTTGCCATGTTGCAAGCGTTTCGTTTGTCCAACTAATCTTTGAGTTTATTTAATTTTAAGGGTGCCGTACCTTTAATCTCTCATAACCCGACCGAGGTTACTTGGAGCGGGTCGCGACTTTGAACCTTATCTTATGGTAATAAAATTTGACCATTAAAGTCGGTGGTATTCAAGAGGTTGAAAGAAAAAAAGGAACCCTCATAGGTTCACTTCGTTGTCCGTCCGTCTGTTTGTCTGTCTGTCTGTCTGTCAAGCATGACCCTTTCTCAGGAACGCGTGGAGTGGAGGTGTCAAGTTAGAATGTATATGTGTGGTCCCTTGGTGCTGTGAAGAAATCAAACTTCTAGGTCAACCGCAAATTTGCCGCATTTGCTTGATTACTCGCAAGGGAATCAAAACCCGTTGACATAGTGTTATAATTATCATCATATATAGGTGATGTACTTAGACACTTTCGATATGAGACAAAATATTGTCGATTTTTTGTCTCATATCGAAAGCGTCTATGGACACCACCTATACTAGTGGCTCTGTGAGCTGTAGACCTCGCAAGTGACACTTTCTTTTAATAACACATACAAACTTATGATTGCACCTGGTTACGTACATGGAGTATGAAAGTAGCCGCACCAATAACATTTATTTGTTTATTTATTTGTATTCATTATAGTACATTTGAAACCTACAGTCTTCGCGTAGTGAATTGCAGTGTTATTGTTTTGATTTTGAACTGAGTAGGTAGGGTCATTATGCTAGTAGAAGGCCTGTGGCTAGTTGGCGGCCATTTGAGGGACCTACTGCAGAAATATTAATATAACATTGTAAACTACATTTTGCGGTCTTAAACACAACCTATTGACTTTTCACTAAAATTATAGCCTGTTACTCTCACGGTCTCTACAAATCCAACGACAACTCATTTGTCAAAATCTGTCAAACCGTTTGGACTGTAGCGGTTTTTTGAAATTTTGAAACCCCTACATCTCCGCCATTTTGAGAATTTTCCAAAAACTGAATCGACAAAAAATTATATTTGATTATCGAACCTGCACTCAAAAATCACGAGAACCAGCCAGCTGGGTAATGCGGCCTGTAGAGGATAACATCCGGACATACTAAAGCATTTTTGCCCAAACCTTAAAGCTTGGTCAATAATAGAAAATCTATTTTCAATATATAATTTTTCATGGTGGTAAGAAAGACATTACATGCCATTACTTTGCTGTTCTTATTTGAAACATGATACAAGTATACAGATATAGAGATACTGTCCAGTCAAATCCACACCACGTCCATCGTTGTAAGTGGCAACTAATGGTGGATTTGAAAGGACTGGTCCGATATACCCAAATAGTCCGCTTTAACAAATCTTGTTTAGAATACAGGCGTAAATTTTAATTTTAAATAATGTTGGGGATGTGTCACAGATTAGAAAATTCAACTAAACTATTTGGTCGTACGCTTCGTTGGGTACGTTGAAAATAAACATAGCCTCTAAACACGCCTGAAAAAAAAATAACATATTTTTTAAATTATGGCCTCAAGCTTGCACTGGACCAGTTTTATTTTACTCTAAGTGTTACTAGTGCCTAAATAAACTAAATAAGCACTTTTGTTATATAACAATGCTGAGCCTACAAAATATTAATAAAAAAAAATTATACTCTTTAATCTTGTAAGAGGTTTTCTGGACGGTTTATAATTTATCTACACACATATCATAAATCCTCTATAATGCGTTCAAAAACCGTATATTACAACCAGCCTAAAAATGAAATATTTTCTAAGAACACATTTATTATCTATGAAAATGTTATTATTGCTTCATAATGAAATGTAGTTCGAAGTTCTTATTACATTAAAATTTTGAACATCTCTGGAAAACAAAGCAATTTAATTTGAGGTCAATTATCAGTCGAGTTGACGTTCTATTCGAAATTAAATGTCAATGTCGTAATGCCGGTCGTGCCATGCGGTTCCTGAATTAGAGAATTAGAGAGCTTATAATACGTGTGTAGATAAAGCAGTGTATGTAATTGTACTTATTAGGCATTATGCAACAGTAGCATAAACTACTATTATTATTATTGATATCTAATGAGGTGCATATTAGTTAGGCTTAGGTACTATGAATCTATATTGAAGTTTTAATTGGTCCTTCGCGCCGGTTCTGAACTAACCATTTAGGCGACGTAATTAATTAACCTGTAAACTTTAGTGAACCCCTAGAGTAGTACAGATTCTGTTGTGGGCATTTGTGAGGAATCAACATAAAATTTGCCTTTATTGTAATGTCATTATTTTTCTTTTGAAGTGAAAAGCAGAGAAGTGAAAGGGTTAATTATTTTAATTAATTAATCGACTACAATAAACATGTTATACTCATACTTATAGCTTGGCCATTTAATTCAGAAAAAATTGCAAAATATTGGTGGACTTATTAGTGGACTACTGAGTATTTTATTAGATAATTCAAAACAAAATATATGTAAAAAATACTCAGTAACCTGCAAATGTTGCATTTTTATAAGCTTTTTCTACATTTAATTGCCAAACTGTAAAATCGTTGGACAAACGAAACGCACGGTGTCTAGAAAGTAAGAAAACTCGGCCAAGCCCATTTTCGGTTAAAGATTCGATGTACAAAATTTTTAAAAACGTTTGATTGAAAATAAAACGATTTGTGAAATCTTGAGATGTTTTTTTTTCTTGTGTTTGCTTATTGGTTTGCGGGGTGCATTCAGAATCCACATTATTAGCACGCAACCCAGATAGATCTACACATACTAAACAATCAGAAAAATGTCTATATATCACAGCGAAGGTCTCAAAAAGATGACAATATTGACGCCATTTTGAGATAACTTTACGCGAAAGAGACTGGTCGTAACGACACGCAGGGAATTGTAGTGTGGGGTCTAGATATTGTAGCCCCGGCTTTTTTATCCGTGCTTTGTAAACGTGACAGCGAGATTCAGACCGCACCTTTTCGACCGAACGGATGTCGCTGTCGCGTCATTGTCACTGAGCGGTCATTGTGCTTGCAGAATTGGGCACCAGATGTTGTAAAGTGGCCCACCCACGCCCACGTATAGTTTTTTGGAGCTGACCGCTGCCGAGACGGTTTTTATGTTGCGAGGAGTCACCGTGGTAACTATTTATTAATCTGTGCCGTGGTACAGGCAACGTCCTTCCGGAACTGAGAACGGCTAGCGTTTGGAAAGATATTTTTTTTTTTGTTGGAGGGGAAAAAAATGGAATTACCCATGCCCAGGAGTCAGACCTCCCTGCTATGTCCGGGTCCCCACATATTGAGCGGGTATCAGCTCGTGTGGTATACGGACTAAAAACAACCCCTTTGTTTTTGACAGTTGTCTTAGTAAGAATTAACTGTGAGCCATGGCCTCGGTATATGCTGAAGGCTTTCTACCTGCAATTTGCCCTTTTGGGCGATATATATGTGTATATGATATATATGGGAGGAGTTTGCCTGCTTACCCGATTTTATGAGCGGGCATCAGCTCATAGTCAACGGGCATGATAGCGGCATGTTAGGGGGGCAGATTGCCCCCGCTACTAAGAAGTGGTTAAGTATATATAATTTTTGAGACCTATCCTAATCCTAAACTACTTTATATTTGGGTCATTTAGGGGGGCTCTGACCTCAGTCCGGGAGGTTTAAAGGGGCAGGGGGAGATGTGTGTTCGTCGAATCAAGACGGCGATCTCTTTCAATCCAAATTTGGTATCTTAGACGCTGTAGTGCTTCGGGAACACAGCCTTCGTCAAGTTGACGTGCCTGAGGGGCGGGGGGTGGTTGGGCTTTAAGAGCTTTCGTGATATCGTCCTCCGGTTCTAGGAGGACGTCTTTGGGGCGCCTTTTGAAAAGGTGTTTCTTATTTATATCTGGGGTCGGATCATAAAGGGATGCTTGTACTATAAGCGGGTTTGGGTGGCTAGATGCATTAATGAAGAAGCGTTCGGACGCTTCTTTCATATATTGCTTTACTGTGGGGAGTCTAAAGTCACTATGGAGGTCTACGTTGCGCATGTACCACGGGGCACCTACGGCTTTTCGCATGAAGCGATTTTGTAAAACCTGAAGGGGCTTAAGGGAGTGGGAGCAGTGTGCAAAGACTGGACTTGCATACGTGAAGACCGGACGGATGCAAGTTTTAAATAGAGTTATTTTGCAGCGCAATGGAAGATTGCTTTTACTTCTCATGAGCGGGTGAAGCCTACTCATGTAGAAGGCTGCTTTGTCGCGGACCGTTTTAACGCCAGGTTCACTTCAAACAAATAAGCGACAACAGCCGCACACACACAGCTACATTGCATTCCGTATAAGCACACGCCACCACACGCACACATTGCCAAGTTTCGGGTTGTTTCGGGTGGTACGAGACGAGGCTGCAATGCATGCGACGAGTCAACGTCATTCGTCCGGGCGGCAAGTCTTAACTTGTTTGTGTGATTTGCGCGCAGATTATTATTTATTATTTTCATGCAAGATGAGTAAATATTGTGCGGTATACGGTTGCCTCAATAAGGATTCTACAAATAAGTATCTAGCATTTTTCAAAGTACCCCGAGATGGAAATGTGAGTATCCATCCATACTTATAGTACCTATATTGTTTGTAAAGTAAGTTTTAGGTTTTGCATCGGTGAAATGAGAACACAAAAATGCTACTTTACTAATTCTAATCGCTAATAATAATAACTTATAGGCATACGACCTTGTGTTTACAATACGTAGTATATAAAAGGCTTTTAGATAACTTGCAATGTATGTTGTTCTACTTATGTAGGTATGTTTGGTCGGGTGGAATCTTGCAACTTAATTTTCAAGCAGATATTTTTTTAACCGATTATACGAAGTATACCCCCTCCAAGCGGCACTCAGAGGCAGAATACGGGGCATCACCTATAAGTAGGTACTTGTTTTACAGTGCAGCGAGCGACGAGCGACGACGCAACAAATCCGTACCGCAACCCGCGGCGCTAAGCGACAACCCTAGCCGTTTGAGCAAGAGTAGGTAGTTATCATGCGAACAGGGGCCTAGTGAACTTACTATTTCTTATTTATACTATGGTTTTAATGTGGGATTTGAAGTTTAGTCGGGAGTCTAATGTCACGCCTAAATACTTCACTTTATTTTCCCAGGGGATAGGGCGGTCAAAGAGGGTGCGTTTGGAAAGACCGCGGGTTCAGATGCTTTTATGAGGGCTCTTTTCCCTGTAATTCTGAAATCCTAACTAATTTCATTGCGGAACTGCGTTCAAAATGTGGATATTATGTATTCGTAAACTCTCATATTTTCTTAATTTTATTTTTCATGATTCTTTATTGCACAAAATTAAATTTAAAATGTTACATTAAGAGAAATCATATGTACAAAGGCGAGCTTATCTCTAAAAAGAGATATCTTCTAGCAAACCAAGGCAGGAAAAATAAATGTATCATGAAAGGGTAGGCAGTGCACAATATCTAACATCTAATTTATAGAAGTAATAAATAAAATAAAATAATATAAGTATTTTATTTTCCGTATTTTAATATAAAATACGGAAAATAAAATACTTATATACCAGACTACTAAATACAATACTAATCTCCTTGAAAATCTTTGTAGTTTGTTTTAAAGAATTTTCTGTGGTTTGGCGCTACGTTATGTGATTTTTTCCCCGATTCCGTCCCTCCCACACTGCGGGTCTTTCCGCCTGGAGTAACGGGAACCTTTGCACGGACGAGGTATCCTCTTATCGACCGTTTTAGCCAACGGGTAATGGGCCGACGCCAAACGGTTACCTTTGTACACGATCCGCTTATAGTATAACCTGAGCGCGTCCGTTGTTATCGATATCAGTACTGGAAGGGCGAAGAAGTGCACGTACGTCATGTCGAGTGCAAAGAAAAAGCAGATTCTAGCCTACTATTTATACAAAGAACAGCAGATACGAAAAAAATGAGGAAGCTATGGGTTCATCCTATTTTATTAGAGAGTCTTATGGAGTATTCCATACTCTCATGGAGGATTTAAAGAAAGACGAAAGAAAGTTTTTTAACATCTTTCGAATGACTCATGACAGTTTTCACAAATGATTAGAACTGGTACATGATGAATGAAGACATGCTGACACTAATATGCGTCTACCTATATATTATTATATATTTACACCTGGTGAAAGATTGGCTGTTACCATAAGGTATATGTAATATTTTTATTTAAGTTCTATGGATGGTTGGTTGACCATAGGAGATGACTAGATTGGGGTATAGCAAAGGGGCCCAAATATTCAAAATATTAAAATAATTTGGTTGAGGTGTACGTAATTTATTTTTTTATATTATCACACAAAAAAAATGTTTGAACAGCCTTTGCTGCACCTCGACAGGAGCTTAATATGTATAGTGTGTCTCTACCATTGAGCTACCATTACTATAGAGACTAGGGCATGCACCCGGTTCTACCCGGTTCTCAGAGAACCGGGTATACCCGGTTCTAAACAATTTTCATAGACCCGGTTCTGAAGTTTCAAGAACCGGGTTTTCGGTTCTTTACGGTTCCGAAAAAGAACATAGCTTCACGGCCCTTTTCTGGTGGTGAATATGGTAGTGAAAAACGTCGTTACTATGCTTAGCAGTGAGTCGATTTTTGGGCTGAGTATTATGACAATGATGATGATATATATTATAATTTGATATATATTATCAATGGATTTTTATGTGGATATATATCAATTGATATTTATTCTAACATTTTTGTACATTTGTATTGTTTAATGGAAACACAAGCTGAATCGCCCCCTTCAAACGCAGAATCGCCCTCATCGAACCTCTGTATTCGTGAATCGTGCTAAATTTTGATGGTTTTCTCACTAGATGGCTCTGCTAGTATCCTAACTCGCGCTATCGTTGTGTATTTCCGTTTTGATGTAGTTCGAATAGAAAGTGTCGGTGGTTATATCTTTCACTGAAGCAAGTTTTGGTAAGTTTGTGTTATATTATATTACTCTATTACTGTTCTATTATTGTGTTATTTTTTGTGTAGTGTGGGGAAAGGGAATTGGTTGGGTGCCATTACTCCTCTCCGGGTGGGCTAGTCTTGGTTCACAAGGCCTAGACGTAGACGCTTCCTCTACGTAAGGGGAAGAGGTACTTGGCTCGTCTTTTTTGCGGGTTATGTGGAGGGCAGGGCAGCAATTCTGTACGCGAATCGCTTGGCAATAGCTACAGCGAGGGCGCAAAAGCTCGGTTTTGTCTTGTCGACATCGCCGAGAAGCTATATACGGCTTCAAACAAAAATCGAGTTCGGTAGTTCGGTTTTGCGGATACTTATATTCGGACAGAATTGATGACACAATCATCGATGTTTCCCAAGTATATTTTTGGGCAACAATTCAAAGAAACCTCACCATTGGAATGGTGGAAGCTCCTCAATATGAACACAAACAATCCTCGATGGCTCAACTGGGATAACAAAGAAGAGTTCCAAAGACTATGTGAACAATTACTGTCAGCAGTAGCATCAACGGCGGGTCTCGAAAGGATCTTCTCTACCTTTGGCATGGTACAATCGAAGATACGCAATCGATTAGGAACCGATAAAGCCCATAAATTGGAGTATTTGTTCAAGACCTTCAACCAAGCGGTTAAGCAGAATAAAACTCCAAAATATAATTTGGACTGGGTTTGGGATACCAGTGCAAATATAGACAGGGAAATTGATGAAATTTTCGAGTTTTCTTAGAAAGAACTCGAAAGTTGAGTTAACTTTTAGTTGACACAATTGTCGAGTATTTTTTCACCCGATTTGGAAAATTATACCACCAATTGATAGTTTCGACGTTCTACACAATCCAGGTTTCGGCTTTAGAGTGTCATAAATTCACGGTGTATTAAAGTTGATATTTTCTTTTGCAGACTGCTGAAATATGGATTTTGTGGAAGATATCTCCAAGTCAAGTGATAAGTCTTCTATTTGGCATTACTATCTTCGAGCTAAAGACAAACAAAGCGCCAAATGCAAGAAGTGCCAAAAAGTTTTAAAGTCCGCCGGTGGCAGCACTGGAAGTCTACACAAGCACTTGAAAACTGTACACCAAACATCTGTACAGAACGTTACTGCAACTCCGGAATCTTGCGGCACACCAGTTTCTGTGGCAGTAGCGGGACCGTCTGGTACTGTACCAAAGAAAAGGTCGACAATATGCGATTACTTTGACAGCAGTGATAATCCCAGCATGGAAACTATGGTGGCACAGATGGCATCGTTGGACGGAACGCCTTTCCGCACATTTTCTAGCTCAAAAACCCTAAAGCATCTTTATGCGAAAGCAGGGCATACACTGCCAAAATCTGCGAATAGTATTCGAGGAATAGTTTTAAGAAAGTATGACGAAAAAAAACAAGAACTCATCGAAGACATAAAAAAGATCCTCTCCGAAGAGAAGAAGTTCTCGATATCTTTTGATGAGTGGACATCAAACAGAAACAAGCGATATATGAGCTTAATCATACATTCCCAACAGTTTTCTGGAAACTCGTTTCGTAATCTTGGTCTTATCAGAGTATTTGGATCAATGAATTACGAAAAATGTGTTAAGGAAATTGAAACCAAGTTGAATGAATACGGGATTTCATTATACAATGATATAATAGCAGAAACGACAGATGGTTGCTCTCTCATGGTTAAAGTCGGCAAGTCCCTAAACTCATATCACCAATTGTGCATAGCACATGGAATGCAACTCGCAATAGTTGATGTCATGTATAAAAGACCTGAAAACTTGGAAGAAAATAGAGAAACATCTGAAAACGAAGATGATATGACTTTAGCGGAGTTATCTCGACGCCAGCATGCCCATGACATTCAGATTAATGATGAAGTCGATAGTGAAAATTCTGATGATTCAGACCGAGATGAAGGAGTTACATTTCGTAATACCTCACCAATCGAAGAAGGCAGGTTCCGTGAGTCTGATTTGAAATACTATGATCTCATATGTAAAGTAAGAAAAATAGTCAGAGTATTTAGAAAATCGCCTACAAAAAATGACTCAATTCTGCAAAAGTATGTGCGCTTGGACTTTGAAAAAGAGTACAATTTGGTGTTGGACTGTAAAACCCGCTGGACCAGCATGGCAGCTATGCTCAGCCGTTTCCTGAAATTGAAAGGACCAATAACTAAAGCTATGCTTGATATTCGATCAGAAATTGAATTTTCAGTTCAAGAGTGGCAAACTATCCAAGAGCTTGCAGACATTTTGGATGTAGTCAAAACTATTGTCGAAGCGTTGTGTCAGCGCGATGCTAATTTGGTTACCACTGATGTCTCCGTTAAGTTTGCAATAAGGAAGCTCCGCGATATGAATACACATCTCAGCAATAAAATGGTTACATCATTGATCACAAGGTATAAACAGCGACGGATTATACAAACTTCGACATTGCTCTACTTAACTAATCCCGAGCGGTACTTTGCAAGCAAAGCGGATCAGGATTTATTCGTTTTCCCCTGTCCTACCAGCTATGAGATGTGCAGTGATATTGAGTCTCTCATACTGCGAACAAAATCATTTGATGAAGAAAGGCGATCAGCAGATGAAAGCATGCAAGAGATTGAGGAACAAGGATTGGCACTAGGAAATCTGACTAATGCAGAGCAGCTACAAAGAGAGATTGCAAAGGTCCAGAATGTGATGTCATTTGATCGATCTACTGGTAATGACAGTCTAGCAATGTCAATAAAACTTGAGATGGCGCTGTTCGAAAATGGTGGTAGCCGGGGTCGCTATCTCACGAAAGCATTTAATCATTTAATGACAATATCACCAACCCGTGTCGAACCAGAACGCATTTTTTCATCTGCGGGTTATATATGTAACCATCTTCGGTCGTCACTCAATGACAGCAGTATAAACGCAATTTCGTTTCTGCGTTCATTTTATAAAAATATTTAATTAAGTATAGACAATAGTATATTATCAAAGTATATGATACTAACGGTGTAACTGATTATTTATCTAACTGATCTCTGTTGATTTTGCATGCCTGGAAGACTGATAAGACTGATTAAACGTACTTAATATAAAAATAAACACAATTTAACAAAAGAGTTATTTTATTTAAAAAAAAACCCATGGAACCGGAACCGGAACCGGAACCGGGCACCCGGTTCTGTTTGGCTCAGAACCGTAAAACCCGGTTCTGGACAAAAGCCGGTTCCTGCATCCCCTAATAGAGACGCTGTCTTGAACCAAAAACGTGTCGCAACTAGATCAAAAGCGGGGCGGGGGGGGGGGTGGTGCGACCTGCCGCGAGCTCGACGTGTCGTCCCTGTAGATTACACACCGCAGAAGTGACACCGCTTTTCACCGCGTCCTTCCACACACACACCCACATACCTACTCTCACACACACACACACACCCTCACACATACACACACAAACTCACCCTCACACACCATACACCCCTCACTTACACAGACTTCCAATCTCTGACACTCCACACCATTACACTCTCTTACCTAGCTGATAATTAAATTGCACCTACCTTGGGTACCTTGATTACTCCGGTTCAGCGTCGGGAGAGGCTGGTAATCTGTCAAACAGGACCTCCTAGTACGGATACCATACCAGTCCCTCACATAGATAAGACAAAACGCATAGCACCTAAGTTAAACTATGTTACACCATGTAAAGCTATGTGAGAGAACAAAATTAACTTTTTTGTATTTTGTATTTTTGTATTTTTATACCTACAAAACTTCATTTAATTGAGTGCAGTCTATTACAAAATGTAGCGATCTAAGTATTCATTGTAACCGAGATTTAAACAAAGGTTTATGTAGATGAATTGCGCTTTCGCATTAGCTATGTTTTATCGTTATCGATACTGCCATAATTTCAACATGAACTGAAAAGTAAATTATTTTTTCACACCTTTCATTCGGAAAAGTAAGTTTTGCTCCACGACGAGAGGGAGCAAAATGCTACTCTTCTGTTCAAGCTACTTTTTTAATTCATTCATTGCCATGTATCATTTACGCAATGAGCACAGATTAAAATAATCGAATGTTATTATGAAATTATATTACAATAGACTACGATGGCGTAGTCGATTAAAAAGAACATGTTTGAAGTTTTAACCTTAACAACGTTATATGCAAATATATGAATTTTTCGTAATATTTTTAAAAAATGTCACAATAAATTATTTGTTTTACTGAAATCTAAACTATCGATGTCTGTTATTATGATATAATGAATATTGATATCCGAAACCATTGTAATATTCGATTCGATTATTTTTAGACATTAGTAAAAGTACACAGGAATATTTTATCTGTGGTGATCCTAATCCTTCACAATCCGCCATTATAAAAAAAAATTGTTTACGTTGTTCGATTACTGTAAAAGTGGTGAAAGTATAATTCAAAGTATAGTTATTTAATTTTTTAGAGCATTTAATTTAAACTTTCCTCATAGTCGGTGTGAAAAGTTGTATGTGTCACACAGGAGCAAAATTATTTTCGTCATGGGCGTTAACGCTTGAATCCTTCGTTACGCTCAGGATTCTATCGTAGAATCCTTCCCTTCACATTGGATTCAATGTACCGCCCTCGCCGTAAATACATCATTTTGCTCCCTTATGACACAAATAACTATTAAACCTTGTATATATTTGTAGCCTTCTCCACTTAGGATGCTAGATCCTAGCGATACCACGCACTTCGAAAACGGTTCAGGATTTAAGAAGTTGTGGTGGAATTAAGAAAATACCCACATGAACCCTGAAAACAATACACTCCGTTTTTTGGGGGCAATCGTGTTAAAATATTACCAAACATGTTTTGTTACTTTAGGAATTAGGAACCCATATTCCCCACATTCATCATATCCCACATATTTGTGAAGTGCTCTCTCATATCACCATTAGTACCTACGTGTCATACCTGTACGGTTCACTTTTCATATACTATGGTTTTCATACAAAAGTCGGGTACAGTAGAAAATAATGTTCAAAATTAGTTTTGCAATATATTTGTTTTACACCAGATTTGTGCTCTTTAAGTTTTTTGTCACAACTCATCCTATTGTCTCTAGCTCCACTCCATTATTTTATTACAAGCTTACCTGAAAAAAATATTATCACAGATATTTAGCATCAGGAAGTTCATTCACGGATCTTCAATACACATTCAGAATAGGAATAAAATGTATAAGCTACATAGTTCGAGAAGTATGCACAACGATATGGTCTAAATTACGAGAGACTTATATGAGAATTACATCCACAGAAGAGTGGACAATTATAGCCAATAATTTTAAAAGTACAGCGAACTAGCCTCATTGCTTGGGAGCGAAAGACGGCAAACATATACGAGTCGTAAAGCCTGAATAAAGTGGATCTTTGTTCCTTTTAAAAATAACGTCGAGGTTCCTGAAACCATTTTTCCTCAAAGTAGATCGTAAAGACCCTTCCAAAGTGGAAAAAATTGTGTCCCCTCCCCCCACCCCCCTCTCTTACTTTTAAACAGAGTGAAAAAAAATAAAAAATATGATGTGTATCTGAAACACTTTCAACGTAAATTGGTTTGAACAAAATGAAATAAGCAGTTATAAAACATTTATTAATAACCGCAAATATAACTTTGTCATTCATACAAACACTATGAAAACAAAGTAATTATTTGCTGGTGAAGTGATGAATGAAATTGATATTGTGACGCCGGCCGTCGCCTTTAATCAGCCGTCCAGAAACCTCCAGAATAAGGCCGGCCACTACAGTCGGTTTTCCGATTCGGAATCCCGTTTCGGAATTCCAAATCAGGATTCCGGACGCAGTAAATCCATACAAATCTATGGACCTACCACACACACACACACACAGTAGTTTTCCGTTCGGGTTTTTTCAGATTCGGAATTCCGAATGATTAGCCTGTGCGTCCGGAATTTCCAAGTTTCATCTTAATACGTCCGGTCGTCCTTCTTCTCTGAACTTCTTAATTTTTTTGAGGTACTTAATGCGCCATAGAACTATGTCAGATCTTTCATTTAAAGCACTGTTTCTTTTCTTCTTTGTGTATTTAAATTTTAAATGTTTTATCAGGCGCCAAAGCGATGTACGGCTGAAATTGGGTAAAATGTCGTCTGAATTGACAGCCTGCAATATTATATTCAATTTTGGAAGATTCATGCACTTTTGTCCTAATGCACGTCTTGTCAAAGTCATCAACAATCTCAACCAAATGGGGCAATTCTTTGGCGGAGCTGGTGACCTCACCGTATCATTTTCTGTGTATTCTTTTAGAACACGGTAACCAGTAGTCATACCAATGCCTAAAATTTCAGCTGTTTTATTTTTCATATCTGTTTTCGATTTATATTTGTCACTAGGCCAGGTTTCTTGCACATATTTATATCTACAAGTTCACAATCATAATTTTTTCATTTTCCGAAATATTACTCATCTTGCGCTTCTTTTGTGGTGACGTCTTTAAATTGTTTTGAGGTGGATGGAAAACGATAAAAACGAGTCCGATAATACAAGGAAACTTTAACAGAAAACTGATACTATCACATATCGTTTTCTTTCGACGCTAACATAATACTTTATGTCATTGTCCGTTTTTTCGCCTGCCCTAGAAACAGAGTATAACAGGGCCGCGGATGCGGACTTGCTCAGCACTATGACAGGGCCTTTGCGGGTATGCGGGAGGTGTGCGGGACGTAACCACCTCCGCGATTTCATCTTTCCCCTCTGGTCATCAATCCTGACTTTGACTATACTTACATAGCGTCATGAACCCACACGGCGTGGCGGGGCACAGACTGCGCCCACTTTGAGCCAAAAGCTAACGGCAAAAGAGACAAAATCCTAAGAAAATTGTTCCCCCCCGTGACCAGTAGATGGCGTTGCCTAAACCCTGACTCGCGGTATGGTTTGTTTTACGCCGCAACACAAATAGCGGCAAATGAAAAAGATTCTTTAACCACGAAAGTGGGTAAAAGGCCTTTCATCTATAATAAGTTTTTGCAAGCGCAAACCACTTTATGACATGTGGCTGAGCTGCTCTTTACTCTCTTAATGTAAATATCCACGTATTATCCATCGAGATTGCAACAAAAGATTTCGTGCTAGTCTGACTGAGCGTAGATAAAAATGTATAATAGGAAATAGATGGGCATCTTGACATTTTTCAGTGGTACGTAGACAGTGCTGCTGACGGCGGACCGGCATGGAACAAAAATTAGCGCGAAAAGCGAAAAGGAAGCTTTGAATGTTTGTTTTTTTTCAACTAGTTTCTATGTTACACATGATATTTGTAAGTTTTTTGTATTTTTTCAGTATAACTAGAGTACCACGTTTATAAGTTCCTTATCTTAACATAACCGTTATGAAACTTATAAACATGGTACTCTATATTATATATTTATATATATTTATTATAGGTACTGATATTAATTAAAAACTTTCTTACAAATATCATCTCAGTTTCTACAAAGTTATAACTTTGTAGCACCACATTACTAAATAACTGTCTAGTTAATAAAACAATTTGGTTTGGATATATACAAGATGTATTTGTTTAATACATTGTGAAGGTTACACATTTACACATTTTTGAAATCGCAGTCCTGACAAAATAAATTTAATTTCCTCTTTTGCAAGCTAATACATAACCAAAACTGATATGGTCTCTAACATTCTAAACTTTATGCACAAAATTCTCATGTAAATATTATTGATAACTACTAGTTAAGTATATATATCATTTTTATACCCATCTAAGGTTGTATCATGTGAAACTAAAGTAAAATATTTGAGATCAAATTGCAAACCACGTTAAGCAAATAAAATCTAAATTTCTGTGTTTTAATATGATATCTCATACAATTGGTGCCGATGTCATCTGACATTTTGTTTGGACTACTGATATTTTTTTGCAAAACTTGCAGGACAAAATTTGGTAATTGTCATGAGTAGAATAACCTTGTTCACAGTATACTGGCAGCATATATGAATACTATGGAAGTAACTTTACAGCGGTAATTAATTAAGTTTACAAACAAAATAATTAAAACAATACAGTCGATCAAACTGCAAGTGCAACTCCCGTTTGCCTTAGCCTTTTTTGTTGTCCACATATTTTTTTGCGGCTAATTTCATCTCACCGTGAATTTCATTTGTACTGACAATCACCTTATTGGTAAGGATTTTGTTGATTTCTCTGCACCAATTTGTAACAAAGAAATCTATCTACTTTTGTTATTATATATTCAGTTAGTGCATTTTTGTGATCTTTACAATTTATAAAGGTGAAATCAATGTTAGTCAAAACCACAAACTCTAGGTAATTTTATTTCATCGCTTCATTCTCAATATAATGTTTTAACTGGTAGTCCCTTAAACCTACAGGCAACTAGCACGCTTTTTAGAGTAAGTCATTTGATTCAAAATCGGCATTAGTACGTCCGGCGGCCGCCGCTTGGCGGGGCGGCGCTGCCCTGTACTTCATTCCTTATTCGTGCACGGCAACGAGCGCACGCGCTAAAATCATGCCTAAGCGTACTATCGACGATCGAATTAGTGAATATCACAAAAAAATCAAACAACTGCAGCGGAAGAAAAATAATGATCCCTCTCGTAAACGAATACGAATAATTCATTCCTCGTCTGACGAGGACAATTACCAAGGTAGGTAAAACGGTTGTTATTAACATTACATCAAGAAATATTGTGATCTTTGCATAGTAAAATCTGTTTTTCTTTTAATGATAAAACAAAACTAGCGGAGGCCGAGTTTGGCCTACCCTCTGATATTTACATACCTAAAATAAATAATGAATTATAGTAATGTACGGTCTTAGCTGCGAGCTAACGCTGTTCTTTCGTTTCTTTTCTAAATAAACATAATTTAATATTATAGTCGGGATTGACTGCGAGTCAATTGCGATAACGTGATTAACTGCGAGTTAACCACGAGGCACTTGCCTTATATGCCATGATATCCATGTAGTAATTGAGTTCTAAATGAATAATCATTTAAGTATGTTGTCTTGTCTGCGAGATATGTACAACGAGTTTTTCCCAAAACTCATCTACCCTCATTTGGATTTTAAATCCAAATTATATATTTTTTCCTGTTTGTAGATCCGGATATCGTTATCCGTCATAGTCCAAGTGACCAAATAAGTCGGGAAGGCAGCGTGACTGAACCTATTCCATCAGAGGCACGTCAGTGTTATCAACCACTGTCCCCGGTACCACATAATGCCCTCGAGGCTAACCCACAGGACACTGGATTAGAAAATGAGATTGCTGAGCCGGAGGTGGAGCCAAGTGCCCCCACACCTAATGAAGGCGCGCAAGCGCCGGAAGTACCGGTTGAACCGGAGCTACTTATGGCCTTGGGTGAATCCACAGACGATATACCGGAGTTCGGAAATCCGATACATGAGAATTTAGCTAGTCTGTGGTTACCACTGCTAAAAAAGGGTCTGCTTAAAGAAAACAAAGAAAAACTTATGAAAAAATATTTAATACCCGAAAATTGCAAACTTCTGCAGTCTCCAAAACTCAATGCAGAAATATCAGCCGCAGTATCAGAAATAGTGCGAGGACGCGATAAAAAATTGTCTGGCTTTCAGCAACAGCTTAGTGCAGGTATTACTGCACTCAATAAGGGTATGGAGATCTTACTGAACAGTGATCAAAAAGCCCAGGCTTTGACACATTTTAGTGATAGCTGCCGAATTTTAACTGATCTTCACTGCGCTTCGACAAAGGATCGAATTAAACTTATAAGTCCAAGTCTGGAAAAGAATATCCTCCATGTCATCCAAGACTCTGAAAGAGACGAAACTCTTTTTGGCAATGTTCTGTCTGAAAAAATTAAGGCCAGCAAGGCCATTCAAAGACAAGGTCAACAAATAAAGAAAACTGCACCATATCAAGCGACTTCCTCCGGATTTCGTCAGACAGCGCCAAACCGCTATACCCCGCCGGGAAACTGGAGGGGTCCACCTCGCTACTACCCCAGCAGAGGTGGACGAGGCAGCCAGACGAGGATGGCAACGCCCAGGAGGCCTTACTATCACAACACAGCACCATCGACATCGACAGCGAAATCTGCCCCTCAGACCAAGCCTCGTGCTCCAACTCAACAGTAAACCAGGTACATTCTGGTAGAATAAGCTCATTTTACGATTGTTGGTTAAACATAACTCATAATAATGAAATTCTAACTTGGATTCGGGAAGGATATAAGATACCTTTCCCTAAACTCGTTAAACAGTCACCAGTAAGCCATCCTTCTTACACACTCGACGAAAGTCGCGATATGTCACAAGCAATTAACAAATTACTAGATTTAGGTGCTATTTCACAATGTGACACATCAAGTGATCAATTCGTTTCTAAAATATTTTTAACGCCAAAACCTAACGGTGAGAAAAGATTTATTTTAAATCTCAAGTCGCTCAATAAATTCATTCCAAAGATTCACTTTAAGATGGAAGATTATCGAACCGCATCCAAGTTAATACCACAGGATAGTTATTTAGCTAATATTGATTTAAAAGAAGCTTATCTTCTTAAACCTATTCATGTTTCGGATAGAAAATACTTGCGTTTTCAATTTCAAGCTTATGGCTCCAATGAAATACTAACGTCGCTAGCCCCGTGGGTGTTTACCAAAGTCATGAAAGAGGTGATAACATATTTAAGATCCAGTGGTTTAAAATCCGTCATGTATGTACTTAGATGATATTCTTTGTATAGGTGATGACTATTCTGATTGTTATAAAAATGTCAATGATACTGTGAATCTACTTCAATGTTTAGGTTTCGTTATTAACTTTAGTAAAAGTTCACTAGAACCCAAGCAAAGTTGCAAATTCTTGGGATTTAATTTCGATACCCAATCCATGTCAATGTCTTTGCCAAACGATAAACGTAATAAAATTGCTCAGTTAGTTAAAAAATTTGAGAAATTGCCCCGTTGCAGCATTCGAGAATTTGCTCAATTGATCGGTGTACTAATCGCGGCTTGCCCAGCCGTTAAATATGGATGGCTGTACACAAAAATTCTAGAACGCCAAAAGTTCCTATTTTTACAAAAGCATAATGATAATTTTGAAGCCAAAATATCATTACCGGATATCATTCGCGCTGACTTAGACTGGTGGTCTAAGAATATTGCCATTACCGAAAACCCTATGAGGACAGAACATTTTAAATATGAAATTTTTACAGACGCGTCAAGGTCGGGCTGGGGCGCCGTATGTGAAAATAAAAAAGCAAACGGGACATGGAAAACTATCGAAATGCAACACCATATCAATTATTTGGAATTGCTCGCGGTATTTTTAGGGTTAAAAAGCCTCGCATCAAACGAAACTAACTGCGCAATATTATTACGGATTGATAATACGACAGCTATATTAACCGTATGGGCGGTATACAATTCCCACACCTTAACGACCTATTGAGATCCATTTGGCAATGGTGCGAAGAGCGCCATATTTGGTTATATGCGTCTTATGTAAATACCAAATTTAATCGCGCAGATGAGGAGTCAAGGAAAATTAACCCTGACACAGTGGGAGCTATCCGCCCATGCGTTTGATACCATTCTGAAAAAACTAGGACACCCAAATATCGACTTGTTTGCCTCTCGTGCTAACGCCAAGTGTGACGCATTTGTCTCGTGGAGACAAGAACCAGATGCAATAGCGGTAGACGCGTTCACACTCGATTGGAGCTCAACATTCTTTTATGCGTTCCCACCTTTTGCGTTGATCCTAAAATGCTTACGAAAGATTGTTGACGATGAAGCTGATGGAATACTCGTTTTTCCCTTTTGGCCTTCTCAGGCGTGGTTTCCTTTCCTGACGAAACTCCTTAAGTCGGAAATTATCATGTTCGCTCCCCATAAACACCTGTTAAAATCACATTTCAGGGAACACCATCCCCTACATGCGAGCCTTACCCTGGGTGCCGCGAGGCTCTGCGGGCGGCGTTCATCCAGCGCGGAACCCCGCTAGAGGCAATACCCCTAATGCTAGCCTCATTGGCTCAGACCACTATAAACCAATACAACGTAACCATAAAACTTTGGTGGGAATATTGCAGTTCTAAAAATATAGATGCCTACCACCTATCAATTCCTGACGTACTTTCGTTTGTAACGGAAATATTTAATAAGGGTTGCTCTTATGGTTCCCTAAACAGCCACCGTTCGGCGTTATCCTTGCTGCTCGGCAGCGAGATAGGTACTAATGACTATATAAAAAGACTTTTAAAAGGGGCCTTTAGGACAAGACCATTAATACCTAAATATAATTCCACGTGGAATCCTCAGGTTGTCTTGAATCACCTGACTTCTTGGTACCCACACTCCGATATATCTTTAGAAAAAATTACTAAAAAATTAGTTACCCTGCTGGCGATCTGTACAGCTCACAGAGTGCAAACCCTATCTCTTATAAAGCTCGAAAATATTTCCCAAATGTCAGGCAGTACAAAAATTGCCATAGTTGATATAATCAAAACTTCAGCCATAGGCCGAGAGCAACCCATATTAAATCTACCTTTTTTCAATGAAAAACTGAGTATATGCCCCGCTACGACCCTTAAGGATTATATTTTTGTTACAAAAAATTTAAGGGTTGGCAGCACGTGAACACTGTTCCTAACATATAAGCGACCTCACAAGGCTGCAAGCAGTCAAACCTTAAGTAGGTGGATTAAACAAGTGCTGTTTGAAAGCGGTATTGACGTTAATATGTATGGAGCCCACAGTACGCGGCACTCAGCCACTTCAACGGCTTTTGCGGCTGGAATCAGCCTAGATACAATTAGGAAGGCGGCTGGATGGACCAGCACCGACAACACTTTCGCCAAATTCTATAACCGACCAATAATCAATAACAATATCCATGAATGTGCTAGATCGATTTGTTTCCAAGAAAACAATATCAGTAGTGATGAAGATTCGTAAAAATTGATTGTAGTGCCATTATGCACCCATTTTTGTGATTATTAGGCATATGAAGTAAAAATAAATACAATTACCAATCTAACCTAATTTTATTTCGCACAAAACTTTCAACTCTAAACATCTACCTGTTAAAACATTATATTGAGAATGAAGCGATGAAATATAATAGATGATTAAACGAACTTTCCTAAAGTGAAGTTCGATCACTATTATATGAGTCGCTTCATTCGAAGATATAAATATAATCACCCGCCCATCCCTAGGTGACCCATATCTTAAAATGAAAGTTTTGTCCATGACTCTAAAAAATGAAGTACAGGGCAGCGCCGCCCCGCCAAGCGGCGGCCGCCGGACGTACTAATGCCGATTTTGAATCAAATGACTTACTCTAAAAAGCGTGCTAGTTGCCTGTAGGTTTAAGGGACTACCTGTTAAAACATTATATCTTCGAATGAAGCGACTCATATAATAGTGATCGAACTTCACTTTAGGAAAGTTCGTTTAATCATCTATTAGTAAAGCCTTTTAGGTTACATTACGTTTCTAAAATGTTTTGCACAACATTCTCAATTTGAACGAAGAAGTAAAAAAAATGCCTGTTTGGGTCAATACCCCAACAGGCATTTTTTTGACTTCTTCGATTGAAGCCAGGTTTATTCTTTGTTAGACTATTCCTTATGCCTTTCATGAGATGAGGTGGATCATAAATGGGGAAGATTTTCTCTTCATTTATTTCGAAGAACCCTCCTCTGTATTCTTCTTCCCTTCTTAGATATTTTTCTTTCGTGTCGCGTATTAAGGAATTGATTGCAGCTACATTAGTCGCCCCTTGGTCGCATACTGTGGCTACTACCTTGAGGCCTGTCTCCTGCAATTTTTTAATGCAGCCTTGTGTGATCTTTTTTATTTCTAACGACGATGTTAAGCTTTGGCAGTATGTATAAGCAATGGGCTGTTTATATGTTTTAATAACGCCTCTAACCATTATAACTAGAGCATGGTCACAAAAGGTCTTTTTCCTCTCTAATCCGTTGTCGCTTAAACCATTTATAAAATCTTTTTTCCTGTCCAGGTTGACACTTGGGGTTATCACCATCTCATCAAAAACTAGAGTGCAGTACCTGTGCGCTCTAGGCATTTTTGCGACTTTCCGTTTTAACTGGTCAAATGTTGTGTCTTGAATGCCTGGTTTTAGATCTACTTGCGCCAGGAGTTTTTGCAGTGTTTATCTTTTTGGTAAAATACACATTGGACTCAAAAGTCGGTATGCTTTTGGGCTGGGCTTTTGGGCAACAAGTTGTCTCTCCTGCACAGGAGAGACAACTTGTTGCCTTGAATCTTCGGTTAATTCCTGAAATTAAATGAAAACAAGAACGGTTATATCATTGTTTTATTTTTAGGGTTCCTTTAAATTAGTCAAATTAATTATTATTATTATTGTAAAAAAATACCTTTATTGTTTCCAGCTGCGGTTTGATGAATATCAGAAGTGTTTGCTTGTACAACACCTTAGGGGTATCTAAGCTCCTTCCTGAAAAATGGTGATAGTAACTTACTTAGATAGAAACTCGGTTTATTTATCATTCAATTGCATATTTTTAGGAGCGCCCCAGGTACTTCAATAAAATAAAATAGCTGTTTAACCTGTTAGATGTTATGTTGGTACAGCACTTCTAACAAGTCTGTTTTTGCTGCCATGGTAATTATCTTCAAAATGCCTGTGGCACACTTTTCTGTCCGAGAAAATATACGAGTCTTCAAAACCGACTAATCCTGCTGTTGCCTTCCAAGTTTTAAAACGGTCGCCATCATTGGATGGATTAGGAAAATAATGCATCGGGACACCTTGAACAGAAATAATGTTGTTGTTAAGAACCTGAGTCCAGGAAAAATCAGTGGTGACGATGAATTCAGTGGGTTCAATTTGTTACTAAGTTACTATATGTTGTATGTACATACCGTCAGAGTTGCTGGTTGTGCAACCAGGCATGGAACATTTATTCCTAGACATAATTAGAGACCTGTCTTTATTAATAAAAGTATTTGCGCTGCACTGCACTGCACGGGTAGTCCTATCACAAAACTACCGCCGCCTTATCTAAACCCCAACCGAAAGTCCTGTTTTTAATCAAAACGCTGAACTGGAGGAACAAACTGCTCAACACCAAATAATAAAATTGAAATGAAAAATTTTAAATCGCCAAACAAAACTTTCAAACTTTTTCCGTTTTTTCTCGTTGTCTAATACATAAAACAAAGCAGGAACAAAAAACAGAATTACTACTAAATTATCCTAAACTTTTATTACCCAAAGATATCTTGTTCAAAACATGGTTAGCTATAACAAATAAATAATCATGAATAAACTGTGATAAACTTCAGACGTATATAATATTTTCTACCCTAGAAAATAATAATTGTATAGTGGCAAGACCACGTTGTGCCAATGACATGTTAGTCCTATGCCTAGCCGGTAGATAGCGCGACCGAACTTTTTTGACAACCATACTCTAAGATACCCCAGCATGATGCAGACAACACTGCGCGTGGGACGCGGAAGGAGATGACTTGAGATACCTGTGCAAAGTACAAACAATATAATCGAACCGAACTTACCTATAAATTAAATATTTTGTGAGTCATCCGATATTTTATAAATAAGAATATTAAATACATAGATTACCTCTATACGAGTACGAATTACTAAATTGATTGATATAATTATTACTAGATTAATTTTAAATATTTCTTCGATACTGATTTTTTATATTTTTTTAATAAAATTAATCATACACACATTCACTATTTCAAATTACCTTAAACAAGTACCTATTGGTAAAAAAATACTTGTCTGTAAAGTCGGTTACCGGGCCATAATTTTACCTGATAAGGATAACGTCATAAGATACGCTTAGGCTGATCGTGCCTCTCTATCGCTTGTTCCGCGCTCTCGCTTGCACGCTTGGCACAGGCGGAACGTGGCAATGAGTAATGCTTTTTCGTGCGTGCAACTGGGGCGTTCATTGATGTATACGATGTTATCACGTCACATTTTTTTAGTTCTGTCACAAATCAACTTTCTATCACTAATCCATAATTTCATTGATCGGAGGCGGGAGATTTGATTACAAAAATTACACAAACATTCATAGGGTCACTTATTTTCCCTTACGGATTGGCAGAGGCACAATTGTGCTCACTTTTAGCTTACTCAATACTCCATTTTGCGTGACAGGGGGCTAGCCCATCGCCGCAGCTATATACGTGAAATGTATCTTCCAAAAAACATATTCAAGATATCCAGACCCGTAAACACTACAACGCTACCATGTGAACTTGGCACCCGCGAGGAATGCGTTTCCCTTCCCTCTCGCTTGTTCTCTACCTCGACGCATCTGTAGGACAGTGACGGACTATATGACGTATACATCTATGACGTCATCGGAGCGAGGTGCCAACTTTGGCTTGCAGTAAGAAAATGTAAATTATCATTTGTGAAAATTACAATTATCGTAAGTCCCTCATCCTTGCGCGCTAATACTAATCCTAAACTCAGACTCTTCAAGAGCTAATGGAAAGCAACTTAACCGGCTGGTAACTCAGGTTACATACTGATTAAACCTTAGACGAATCTTCTACTAGTAGCTCTTTGTGTGCCGTATCAAAATAAACAATATATTTACATATTCCATTTAAATGTCCCCCATCCCCCTGACACCACTCTTATGAAAAGGTAATGGACCGTTCTTGAGAAAATTAACTTTTTAACCTCATTTTTGAGGTTATGTTTACATAATTTTCGCTTTGAAAGTGACTTGTTTCGCATTATTATTTCGAAATCGCGGGTTGGGTTTTAATCGTTATTCCTGAATTTAATTGTAAGGAGATGTTTATTGGGTAGCTGGTCGTAACTTTTCTTAACGAAGTGATTTTATTTTTGCGAGGAAATGCGTAGCGTTTTTTCAATAAATAATGAAAATTGAAAAATTTCTTAATTAAAAATAATTAAAATGGTGCTGTTTAAAAATAGTCTGTGGTCTAAAATGTCAAGCAAAATCGATGCAACGGAACGTAAAAAAAAACTACGCCCTTTGTGTCATGTGTCATGCATGTGTCATTTTTATTTTCAATAATTATTGTAGTCAGTCTCACGCAACCAGGAACAAAAAAAAATGTTCTTATTTAGCACAGATTTAATGGCGTTCACATGCTATCTTAGTCTTTGTCTCTGTGTCCCTTTCTTACAGTCTGTCATGGCGACACGTGTGGTTGTTTGGGATCATTTGGGAGAATAATTGTGAAATTGTCAACAATTTGCGTGATATTGTTTTTAAAAGTGCTGGGGTGAGTACTGCTGTGTGACTCTTACAAGCTATTTTCTCGTGATTTAATCAGGAACTACATTTTGCTATCCCTAATTGTACACGTAATGTTGGTATGACGTATTTTCATATTTAAAGTTTTGCTGTATTGGTATTGATAGTTGTGCTAAATAGATTCCATTTCCAAGTAAGGAACTCCCGTCTCTTAAAACGGTAGTGATTATATTCTCTTTGCCTGTATCTTATTATATGTCTGTGATTCCTGTGACCGTTTCTTCTCGAGTTTCGTGAATGTTTTTTGTTGCGTTTCGGAATAGAAAATTCGTATCCTACTCCCAAGGCAGTCCTTTCTAGGCAATCTTGTGGCTTGACTCTAGAGTGTTTTTTTATGAGCCGTAGGCGCGGAGGGGCGCAGGTGACTACGTACTGCTGCTTACCAAGTGAGACGGAGCGGCCGAGGTTTTTAGAATGCGATTATAACATTTCATTAATGCGTACATAATAAGAAATATTTTTGGATTAGTTGCTGAGATATGCTTTTTTAAGTTTTGAGGTTATGTTCTTAAAATAAAACAAAATTTAGACTGACCTTGCACCTTGAGGGGGGATGGGGGTGGAGAGGAGTAGATGCCCTCCCTACTATTCCCCCCCGCGGAAATGCCTAGTTGCTTTCTTCGAAAGGGTTATTTTTCTGCCTCGATACCTTTCTCCTCCACAAATGCTCCATAATGCTATCATCAAAATTTACATGAAAAGTAGCCACAATACCCTACTCTAGCCAGTCGTTTTTGTTTGCATACGCTTCGCTCTGCTCCGCTCCGGTTTAGCTTCTTCAACGTTCTAACCTAACCTATAACCCTATTGAAAAGTAGCCACAATAACCTACTCTAGCCAGTTGTTTTTGCTTGTAAATATCGAGAGAACAAGAAAATAGAAGATTTGAAGAAAATAGAAGAGAAAACGGAATGGCTTCATGAACGCGGCCATTTTGGTTGGCCGCTCAACCAACAACACGGACAACACCCCAACAAAATGCGTTCCGTTTTAAACAAAAATTGCAACTTTTTTATTTATCAAAAGTGATATTTTACGAAAAAAATACTAAATTAACTTTGATTGACGTAAAATAAATAAACAAACATAAATTGCAAGTTAAATGAACGTTTTTATTAAAATAGGTATCATTAAAAAACGATTCCACATTTCCTCATTTTTTTTGAAAATTCTTATCTTTTCAAATATGCGTACAGCGAAACGTAGGTAATGTATTTTGACCACAGACCAGATTTAAACATATTATTTGCATTTAGTTACATAATTTTACAAAGTATTTTCAGATTTTCAAAAAATCATATCTTAAAAACTATTGAGTTCCGCAACCTGAAACTTTTAGGAAGATGATCCAATGACCCCAACTTTACGCTAAAAGTACGGGAAAGCAGGACAGTTCAGGAGGTCTAATACCAACAGCAGGGCCTAAACTCAACTGCCTTGCTTTTTCGTATTATGAACAACAATCAGCAGGCCTGCTGCGTTAGGACTGCCGCTCAAAAAACGTTCACCTTTTCTGTACAGAGTTTTCGTACTATGAGACTATATTTGACAGCAGCTAATCGTTTTTTGTCGTTCGTAGATATTAGCCTAAACAACATTGTGTTTGTACGTCGAATGGGGTGACTATGTGCCACATTTTGAGGTTTCTCAGCCCTAGCAAGAAAAGTACAAGTTTTTTCTTCATAAAAAAAATACACATGTATTCACCATTTACTTATTCATCAATATTTGAGATCAATAATCGAATATGTGTAGACATTTAGAAGGGGAAAAAATATATCGGTGGCACATTCTCACCCTATGGGTCGGGGGGAAAATGTGCCACGTTACATTTCCATCTTTAGATCGTACATCTTTAGGATTGGCACAAAGACACCCTAACACTATTAGAGTATATGCCATAGACAATATAATAAAAACAAAAACAATGGAGTTGCCATACAAAAAAAAATTGTTCGTAGTAGAAAATATTCAATCTATTTCCATCAATTCAGCAATTCGAAAAAGACCCCTTTTAGATATTTGTATTGGCTCCATTATAATTTGAATGATGCTGGACTCTTTGTACCAAACTATATCGCTTTTATTAGGCCATTTCCAGAAGTTTCCTGATTTTTGCCTGATTTTGAAATAAAAGCACGCTCCTCATGTTCACTGAATACAGTTTGTCCTCCGGGTTTTCGAGGAGCTTTACCCTTTAATTTGGACGATAAAGTATTTCTGTGTACGCCGTACTTCTCTGCTGCAGCACGCACTGAAATACTTTTAGAGCGAATTTAGTCTAAAACTTTTTGTAATGTCTCCTCCGTATAGTTTTTGTATGACCTACACCCGACAGGCCTCACATATTGACGCGGCATCGTGTCCGCTGTAACAACATATTTTTTATATATTAATATTATATTATAGTAGAAGATCAGCTTTGCAACATAGCAACCCAGTAAGACCACAAGTTGGCACAATGTCACCCGCCTAGTATGAACTTTTTGAAAAATTATTTTTATTTTATTTCAAGAAAGAGATATTGGAATGGTTATAAATGGATAATGACAATAACTAATAGTACTGTAGACCCAACATACCTAAAATATGACATCAGAAATAGTTTCTTTCTCACACTCAAAATTTTCCGCAA
Organism: Argyresthia goedartella; assembly: GCA_949825045.1. Lineage (NCBI taxonomy): Eukaryota > Metazoa > Arthropoda > Insecta > Lepidoptera > Argyresthiidae > Argyresthia > Argyresthia goedartella. The sequence goes on along the minus strand of OX463832.1, from coordinate 8,913,256 downwards.
CAAACGAAAAAACGAACTGAGAGCATAATTTTTCACAACCATTTGACATAACAGTGTTGCCACTAAGTGTTTATTAAATGCTACCATTAATTGCCAATAAAGTAAAGAATCGTTTACTTTTAATTAGAATAAAAAATAATCTTAGACATTGGCATAAATCCATGTTTGGTGGCCCAGCACCCACATTGCACATTCTCACCTGGAAGGCACATAGTCGCCCCATTCGACGGTAATTTATTGTGATTTTTGTGGATTACCCGTAAATTTTTGAGTGTCTTAGACGAGTGGATCATCACGGCGGCTTCATTAGGAATCGCCACCTTTGTCTACGAGTTCAGACAGTTCTGACGATGAGGCACCATTTCTCGGCTACTACCGCCAAACGAAACTTGTTTATGTACACATGAAGTGGCTCAATGTTGGAATATCATCAAGCTCAGTCAGGAATTGGGTGCGCGGCAGCAATGCGTGGCATTTGCGGAAGATCAAGGCCTCTTTAAGAAGATTAAATTGTGTCGTATTCACCGTGAGCGATAACAGTTGCGTACCATATGAACAGAACCATCGGCTCCTTTTTTTAAATCAAAGGATGCTATAAGGGCAAGATCTGTATAGCATGTGCGAAAGGGTATTCTATCTAATGTATTGTTTCGCTCACAAGTTTGACCATACGCAAGTAATGTGGGAGGATTTCACGAGGACTCAAGATCAATATTTATCCTGCAGAACAATCATGGACTAGAACAGCTTTTTTCGGGAAGTGGTGGTGCGATACCAATTACACAAACAAGAAACCAAGGGAAAAATTGGCAGACGCGGGCAAGATTATTCAACTGAATGAAAGCAAATGTAGCAAGAGGAAATGTAACAAAGATGGGCATCTCATGTCACAGAACCGAATTGCTATAGGTCACTTCTTGTTTGAAAACTAAAGATAGGTTCTTTAGATTCACTCGTCATAGCAGAACCCGGAGCCGAAGCGAAGCGGAGCGGAGCGAGGCGACCCCTTGTCTGACACCAGTTAAAAATTACATACTTGCTAATGAATTACCTAGGTTTTCAGAATTATTAAGATTATTGTAAGATTAAATAAAAAAATGCTCCGTGGTCTAATAGGTTTAACGCTTGCTTATCACACAGAAAATGCAGGTTCGATTCCTTACCATGTACCAATGAGATAATTAATTTATCTTAAATACAATATACGGACGTTCTAACGGTTATGGAATACATCGTGAGGAAACTTCATTACTCAATAGCTGCGGAGATGGACTAGCACCCTGTCACGCAAAATGGAGTATTGAATAACTTGCTGAACGTGGGCACGATTGTGCCTCTGCCATCTCGTAGGGCAAAGGCGTGACGCGATGATATGTTAATCTAATGTATTGTTTGTTTCAGGGAAAAGAATCGAAGGACATTAATTGGGTTTTAGGGATGATTGAAGACGGGAGTGAAGACCTACGTTTAGTGGTTGCCTAGAAAACGTTAGGTCAACGAAGGGTCTTGGGGCCACTGATTCAGAAGCACATGAATGAAGGTTCAACAATCCGTACAGATTTCTGGAGGGCGTTTGATTGTCGGGGTGATTAGGGATATATTCATAAAAAGGTAAACCATACTAACCCAGACAATCCTTAGCTCCCGATGAGACACAAACCCAGAGGATTGAATCGCAATGGCGGGTTGTGAAGAGATTCTTTGCCAAGGACAACTACAACAACCCGCAAAGTTTTGAAGAACATTTGTGGAGCAGGGAAGTGACAAATAAAAAGTCTGACCCATTCCCAGAATTAATTTTGGCCATACGACATGTTTATAAAGTAATAATTTTAAATAAATAATACTATAAATAATGTGTTTTTCCTTTTTTTTTACTATACAAGAGGTACATGGGAAGGTCCCCCTGTCCACCCTCCCACGAGAGTAAATAAGGAAAATTATGAGATTTAGGCAAATAAACTAATAAACGGCTTTCGTGATTTTTTGGTAGATGGTTTGGGTAATTTTAAACATGGTTTAAAAGTTTCAGGTGTCGGAACTCAATATTTTTTCAGATATGATTTTTTGAAAATCTATAAAATTTTGATTTTTGTATGACATACACAATAAAAACCTCAAAATGTGTTATCGTACGCTGATTATAAAATGAGAATACATAGATGAAAGTGTGCACTAAAGAATTATATTGTAATAAAGCTATTTTTTTATTATATTTTTGCGTCACAAGCTTGTTTCCTTGCGTTTTTGGACTTTTGTTTATTTCAATGTGTTCTTTTAGATTTACTGAGATTCAGTTTTTAGTAACGGAACGCAGATAGCCAAATTCATTCATTCATTGCGTGTTTTTTTATTATTTTTAACGGCCCTGGAATCTAGTCCTTTTAGGCCTTCATTGCTTGAATTCGCGTCATTGAACATAGTTTCTTTTCGTTTTTGTCGCTTTGAACACCTACTTTGGCTAGAGTAGGTTATTGTGGCTAAATTTCAATCGGGTTATAGGTTAGGTTGGAACTTAGCAGAAGCAACCCCGGAGCGTAGCAGAGCGGAGCGGAGCGTATGCAAAGAAAGCCAAATTTGGCTAGAGTAGGTTATTGTGGCTTAATTTCAATTGGATTATAGGTTAAGTTAGAACTTAGAAGAAGCAACTCTGAAGCATAGCGGAGCGTATGCAAATAAAAGCCAAATTTGGCTAGAGTAGGTTGATTTTTAATGAAGGTCAATGAACTCGAGGTCAACGAACTTCAAAACACACATTGAACATTGTAAGACATTATTCATACAAACACACAAAGTCAATGAACACCCTCCGATTTTTAACGAAGGTCAATGACCTCGAGGTCAACGAACTTTAAAACACATATCTAAAATGGAAAATAGGCAAAATCCTTCGTTCCCCACCCCAATACTTCCTCATCCCCACGTTCCCGAATGTTAGCAATTGGCGTTTTGAAATAATAACTCGAATACTAATGATTTCTGACACTTCGCGTTTTTTCATATCGTCTCTAAATTCACCTATAATGCATAGGAAAAATAAGCAAAAGCATCTGAAACCGCCCGCTTAAGTCCTTCCTTTGCTGCTGCTTGCGATAGTGAGTGGAATTATGGGACTCTTAAAGATGGCTCTGCTGAAACTGCAATTAGCTGCATTTGCAATTATGCCACCATTTTTAAGTACCTAAGGCACATTTAAAAACTTATTTCATCAGGAATACTTGAAATGATCAATATCAATTAAAAGTATAAAAAGTGTCATAAATAAATTGACAACAGCTTTACAATATTTCTAATTGTATTGCTACATAATTGTATGTTAATTATTAATTGCCTGGTAGTAACCCCCCAGGGAATGCATTTATGAAGACTACAAAGATCATATCACAACAGACAATGCGGTATGGCCTAGCACCGTAGCCTTTCCCTGAAGGAATAAAAAAACGTACTGTGCGTTCCGAGTCACGTCAACAAAACATCATCGATTACGTGATGTCATGACCACGAGTGTGAAATGACGACCGTCATAGATATCTAATACTTTGTGACACATGACACTATTATGACCCAACTTTTGTTTTTTATTGACATTTCGAGTCGTAGACAGTCGTAGTAGTTATATTAGCTTTGTTTTGGGTCATTAAGTGAGGAAATAAATGATTAGTCGCTGCGGGTTGCTGTTTTAAGTTTTAATTGTCAGCTGTCAGCGTGACAGCATTTACTTTTGATGGCTCGCTCACAGTGCTGACGCTCAGAGTCATCTTCAATGCGTGATATTGGCGGAATTACTGTAGGGATCCACAGTACAAGCCATTAAACCAAAAAATGCATTGAGTTGGGCGATGATACCACAACATGGCGGTGTTAATGATGTCATTCATGTCGTCATCAACCATTTTGATCTATCGTTGTCACGCTAAAACTCATTCGGAACGACCTCGTAGACGCTATAATCGATTTTGGTCCGACTCGGAACGCGCTGGTTATTGACAATGACAATGAGCCAATGCCCTTGCATGGTGTTTGTTTTTTCTTGTCTTCATGAAACTCATCATTTTCTCCAGTCTGTTGCTTTTAGACACACTCTAACGTTTGCTTTTTCATTCTAAGCACAAGAATTGCGTAGATTGGCGCATGATCGATTGTTATATCTATCGCATAAAACCCCCTATTTGGTTTTGTTGCGTCTATTTTAGAAAGTGATCAAAGCTGCCGAGAAGTAAGCGTCGTGGTTGCAAGATGGATTCGTCGAGAGATTATCAGTATCATCGCACATTGACAGAAGAGGTCAAAGAGGAAGTTGTGGATTGCGGATTTGTAGAAGTTGACTCTGAAGATGTGCATCAACTGTGCACGGCTTGTCTGTGTGCGACACGCACTACTCACATGCTCGATGATGACACGCTGAAGCAGTATTACATCAACATCCTCACTGAGACGCAGGTCAGTATCATACTAACATTATGTCTGTCTCCTCCAACAAGTCAGTCGGGTGGCCCTAAAGCATAGAGAGTAAGTTGCATTATGACTATAGTCAATTTGTCCCTAGATGGCAAACCTCAGTAACAAACCATAAAATCTGACATTTGCAGTGAAGGGATAAGTGAAAGAACTGCCGAGATCTGATATTCAGGAATTTAATTAAATGAAATATCATGATTGAGTTTTAAATTGATTTTATTGATTTCACAAGCTGTTTTATAATATTGATCCGATATATTATTTAAAAAAGCTATTTCCATTGAATTTATATTATTAAACATGAAATTAAATAAAACCAACTTCGGGTTTGCTTAAAAATATATTTATTGTCATATAACCTTTGGACCGTCGAACGCCCGCAGCGGGCAAGTTTGCAAAATGCGTCGACCGGCAAGCGACCCGCAGCGGGCGGATTTCCGGTCGTATAGAGATGGGCGCTTTTAAACTAAAAATATAGGTTGGGAGCCGCTTTTGTACTTACAGTTGGTACCCCATACACGAACGTATCTGTGGAGCTATCAAAAACCAGTCCGTGCATAGTAAAAAAATGAGTTCTGACCCAGTTTATCGGAACGATTTCTCGCGCGCTTTCACCGCGTTTTGATTGAATCGCGTTTCACATGTTTTTCGCTAGAAATGTATTATTTTTAATTGATACTAAGGTTGGTGTTGTACATATTGTATAAATAAAACAGAAAGTTAGTAAAAATGTGTTTAATATAATTTTTATTAATTTTATTAATTAATAAAATAATTAATTAATCAATTTAATTTAAATGCTAGGTTTGACCTGGGACAGCTAGGCTCACGAATACATTATTGTTTTCATTCTTAAACACTAAATTAGCTTGTTTCATGGCAATTCTAATAATATATAGGGTTCCTATCCTTTTTATACAATAAAACGCCGTGAGCGACGTTTTAGTAGGAGCAGGCAACAGCCCGCGGGGACCACCCACGTAGCCCCCTTGCCGGTTGAGCGTAATTTTTCAAAATGGCGCCCGCCACGATAAGGGATAATATATTTACTGTCAAACAGTTACTTTTAAACTCAAACTCAAAACGTTTATTCTGTAAATAGGCCACAAGGGCACTTTCACATTAATTGACAAACAACAACATAGGTAAATAATAAACACAGATAAACTATCTCATACACATAATAGGTTAAATTAAAATAAATAAAGAAATACTCTGCCTCATGCGTTGATCTTATATATATTATATATACAGTACAATCTCACTGATCCGGCACTATTAAAAACCAGAGGGTGCCGGATTATTGGAATCTGGATTATACTATATATTATTCAAATCTATGTAGTGTCTTGTGTTTGCATTTATTTGACATTTTTAACTATAAACTATTCTCACTTGAAAAAAACAAATATGTTAGCATGTGCACGTGATAACTTTTGAGGTTAGACTGCTAGTCGACGACCCAGAGACCAAGCGCACAGGTATAGAGGGGTGAGGGAGGCGTGGGTGAAAGGTGCCGGATTATTGGACGTGCCGATCTATCGAAGTGCCGGATTAGTGCGATTGTACTGTATATATATTGCCTTATGTTAATTATTATGATAATAATATAAACTCAAACTCAAACTCAAAAGTACTTCATTACTGTAGATATTTACATATACTTAGCAAACGTCATTTTTTGCCTCTTCTCTACATTGGACCACTGTGGGAGAAGAAGGGCGTAGAAACTCCCACAGATTGATTTTTAGATCTCTTTTAAAAATAGGTTGTGCTTAACTAATACAATTATGATTTATTTTTATTTAATAAGCTGGAATAAATAATTACAAAATTATTAACAGCAAGGTCTGTGTTGAGCCAGATTAACCCCATACAGTCCTATCATTTAAGTAATCTTGAACATTGTAATATCCCTTTTTCGACAAAGGGATATTACTTTTATACTTTCTAAGCAGGTTATTTTCATAATCTAATAAATGGCGCTCTGTTCGCCCCTAGTTTTTCTCTTTCCTATATGATGAATATGGTAAATATGGATGGTGGTTTCAAATTGAGATAAATAATTTATCTTAAGTACATTATACGGATGTTGTAAAGGTGACGGAAAAATTGTGAGGAAACCTTCATTACTCCATAGCTGCGGCATTGGGCTTGCCCCCTGTCGCCCAAAATGGAGAATTGAATTACTGGTTAAAAGTGGGCACAGTTGTGCCTCTTCCACCCCGTTAGGGAAATGTGCCTCTTCCACCCCGTATGGGGAAAGGCGTGACACTATTTATGGTATGTTGTTTCGAAGATATAAAAAGTGCGTGATTGTGGGGTGCAATTGGGAGCATGGCCAGTGCCCCTTATATGCCGATCATCAATATTGATGTTGGTCTTATTTGCATTCACTTTAATTCATGAGACATACCCTAATTTGCATTTTATCCATTGGCATGATAAGTATCACTCCTGTTTGTATCCCTCTATCACACACTTTCAAAATATTTAATAACTAATCATATTGAATTAAATACATCATGAGCGACAGAAAAAAAATGATGGCGCGACCACATTTAGTCCATCGAGTTCCATCATTTTTGACTCCTCTATAATGATGTGCTCGATACATTTGGTCCATGACTCGGAATTTATTTTTCTTAAGCCTTTACTTATCAACTCCTTAACTTCCGCCATTTTAAAACTTTTGTTGTTTTTGCCAACATAACCCTTTAATTGCGCCCATATTCATTCAATTAGGTTTAACTCGCAATGGTATGTCGTCAACCGGCACTGCGTCAACCCGCTTTACTATGCCCGGTTCTTTAGCTTCGCACAACTTCAACAATTCTGATCACTCTGTACTAAACTGGCGTCAACTAATTCAGTTTGGTTCGGATTATTCCTGATTATACTTCAGTGGCTGCCTCGATAGATGCGCCGAGGGAGTGATATAATAGGAAATTTCCCAGATAAAAAAATCCTTTACTGCGATAAGATATTACTTCAAGTGCGTTTAGAAAGTGCACTATAACTAATCGCCGTATTGACGAGGACGCAAACGCGACTGAGACTGGCATACTCACTGTCAAAATCGTGATTTCTGCGGCCAGAGTGGAAATGGGTGTCGATGGATAAGGTAAATTATTACAAACAAACGTGTGTAATGTATTTTGTAAAACGATATACTTTACGAAAAATCAGAGTTCAAAGTTCAAAAAATAAATGGCATCATGAATGACCTACTCGGACATTTTCTTATTATGCCTGTTTCACACGAGGGCATAACAGTGGAGTTTATGTATAGGAAAGCACAGATCGGATTAGGGAGGTTCCGATTCAAGTAAATACGAGTATTGTACTCGATACGTTTGTTTCGATACCAACTACTTTTAGCATCGAATTAATCTAGCGATTACCTACTTGGTATCGAAACAAATGTACTTGAATCGAATCGAATCAAACAAATTGTTTTACAAAGGAACGGAACTAGTTTTTTAACGCATCTTACAATTACGACCTATGAACGCGCCGCAATCCCTTCCAACCGCCCTTGTTGTTAGTATTAATACCTCTCTCTCGACCTCGCTCAGGCAGCCGCGGCGCGACATTGCCCGTCACCAACCAGCCAATAGCAGCCATTTATTTGTTTGGTTGAGCCAGCCTTATTGGTTCGATTGATGTTCGATTGTCAGAAAGCCAGATATTACGCCATATTTATTTTCTGACTTTGTTTGTTGTTGTTTGGCGAACAAGTCGGCGTAGATAACCTATTTTTCTATTATTCCTAAAAAAAGCCTAAATCCTATCGATATAACTAGGTATCGATACTTTATGGTTAGTTATATGAGTCGTATAAGTATAAGCCCCGCAGGATGCTAATGCGCTTGACGGTTCCATACATTTTCGTTTTATTGATAGAACATGGCTCATAGTTCTGAATCAATAATGTTCAGAAAGTTCACGTGCCTGCCGTTACATGGATGCTTTGCAATTCTGCGGGGCTTATATCCTTACATCTAATTTCTAAAATAGTTGAATAAAAGTATCGATATCAGTAAGTATCGATACTTTTTAGGTACTCAAATAAGTAGTATCGCATGACTATTTGACTACTACTCATTTGAGTTGGTATCGATACTTCGGTGGTATTGGAACATCCCTAGATCGGATAGTCCGCGAGTGCCGACGACAAAGTTAGTATTTTTATGCTTCGCGAGCTAGTCGTATGTATATTGTTATAATAGTTACATAAGCCTAATATATTTCAAAGCTTGAGTGAACTAATAATTGCCAAAAAAAATCGGGGCAAGCCACGCGCGCACTGTCCTGATCCTGCTGCACTGCACTGTCCTCGCGTTCACACGAGACTAGGACACCTCGCTTTCACACACACAGTAGAGCGAGAAAGTTGGTGGGGGATACCAACCGCCCCCCAAAAATAGACTAATGATTTGCCCTCGTGTGAAACAGGCATAAGAAAATGTATGTGATAATACTCTGTTAATAGATAAGTTAGCGAATGCGACTTGGAGACGGGGGCTGTTCGATCTCCGCGTTTGCTTTAAAACAATATCATTTCTGAGCTGTCCATATTGGACAAAATCACTAGTTCATACTGAACTTATTATAAAAAGTTAAATAAACGGAACACAGTTTAGAATACAAAACATACATTCTTATATATATGAACGAAACGAACACGCCCAACATTCCACCATCGCTCTACGCAAAAACTAGACAGTGGCAGACAACGTTGGATAAACGTTGGGACAATGACAATCAATCAAATGAGAGAAATAGAGAAAATATTGCCTTGACGACGAGTGAGTATGTAGTATGTATTCCTAAACAAAACAAAAATACTTAATACGCAAAGGAAAGAAGGTTATGGAATATTTCAGACTATCATGTAAAAGTGATATTGAGAATTGAAGTATTACCCGTCCAACTTGCGAGAACACGGAAAAAATAATGGTTGAGTTGGTACCGAGATGTTCATCTTGGCTTTCGCTGGAACAGCGCGTCTGACGCTAGGTAGACGCTTGCCAGGGGCAGGCACCGAAGAAGCAGCACCGCAGCTGGTTTCGGAGCAGCCCCCTTAACGACACTCTGACCCAGGGATGTTGACCGCTCCGTCCGGCACAGGTGGGAACTTGGCGGTGTGAACATGGAACTCTGACATAAATAAGCTCCTCCTTCTGTCTAGATTTGTCAGGAAGCAGCTAAACGATCCTGCCCTCAGTCGTCCAGCAATTTGTTTAGCAATATTTAGTGAAATAAGGTCGGCCACCACAAAACTAACCCACCCCTGTGATTAAAGTGACAATTACACTTTGGTCTTAATCGTCGTGATAATTATCATATCGACAACTTTTTCATTAATTCCTATTAGGATCTAAAGTGCGTTTACCCAACTTAGACTCTTTAAAAAAACAGATAATTAGTGCACTTATGTTGTGATGTGACACATAATGTTTACATTTTATAATTGTTGTAGTGGTTATTTACATCAGGGGAAGGTGGTGGATTAAGTCTAACCCCTCCTCTAGGAAGAGACGAGAGAGAGATAAACTAGAGATGGATGAGGGAATAGCCGATATAAGTTATACAAACACAAACATTGGAACACAAAAGTATTTATCTCTATCTACACATCTACACAATAACAATTAAGTTGACAAGCCCAGGCATTGATGGTATTAGGGTTAAAGATATAAAAACCATAAAATCAAATATAACACCAGTCATCACCCACCTCATAAATAAATAATAAAACGTCACTATTTCCAGATTCACAAAAGTTAGGTATAGTTCGCCCCATATATAAAAAAGGTATTCGCTCAGACGTTAATAACTATAGACCTATCACTATATTGCCATGTATTGACAAGATAATCGAAAGATATCTTGGCAATGAAATAAACAAATTTCTTATTCATAATAATAAAATCAATAAAAACTAGTTAGTTTCAGAAAAAACGTAGTACAACACAGCTGTTATCAAAGTTCACTAATGAGGTCAGCAAGTACATGAACAATCGTGAGCATGTACTTGCTGTCTTCATTGACTTTAAGTAAAGCCTTTGACACAATTAATTACGAAACATTATTTTTAAAGCTTGAACAAAATGGTATACAGGGTCCTATATTAAAACTATTTAAAAATTATCACACAAATAGGTTTAAAACTGTAAGCATAGCTGGTGAATATAGCACAAGATATCCTACTGAGATGGGTGCCGCCCAGGGGTCAATAACTGGCCCCCTGGAGTATATTTTGTATGTAAACGACATGTGCAATATATTCTCTGAAGGTTCAGTGTATCAATTCGCTGACGACACATGCCTGTTGGTTGCTAAAAAAGATATACTAAAAGCACAAGAACAAATGCAACATAACTATAATATTCTATGTAAATGGGCACAGGACGTTGGTTTAGTTATTAATTCACAGAAAACTAAACTATTACACATACATTCTCCATACCTAAAAACACCATCCACCCCCTTTATAAAGTCTCACACTCATCAATGCTTACATGTAAACTATATAATTTGCAGCTATGATTCCTTAGAACTAACTAGACAACACATGTACTTAGGGTTGATAATCGACGAACACCTGAACTGGAAACCACATATTGATCATGTATGCAACAAGCTTAGAGCTTTTTTATCTAAAATATGTATACTTAAATATAAGCTTCCGTTTAATGTACTTATATTAATGTACCTATCCCTAGCAGAATCTATCATAACTTACGGCCTAAGCAGCTATGGTCGAACCTATAAAAGCTATCTAGACAATATATATAGACTTCAAATTAGAATTTTGAAACTTACAGTTCCCAAAAACGCTAGAAAGAATCACATAAAAATTGAAAGCGATTTATTTAACTACTGTAAACACGTATCATAAACCCTCTTTACTGCGTTCAAAAACCGCACGTTACGATCAGCATTATGTTAAACTACTTGGTAAAAATTCGTTTCGTATCTGGAAAACTACACATTATGGTCATTATGTGTAGTTTTTCTACATATACTGACATTCAAATTTCGAACGCCGACGCCCACCCGCGTGCCGGCCCTAGTTTGTCTGTGAAGTTGGTACTGACATTCAAATTTCGAACGCCGACGCCCGTCTGCGTGAAGTTGGTACTAAAGAACAAGCTAAACAATTGCAGAACCACAATGCCGGTCAAACATGCGGTTCCTGAACACATCAAAGAGAGCTTATGATATACATGAAGTTTAGTCAACTCAATGGCGGTCTCTTTCTCTGTTAAACGTCGCCACATAGTTTTAGGAGGACCTCACTTCCTTTGGGTGTCATTTGAGAACTACAAAACACCTGTTGAAACTACTCCTCACTTGACAGACATTGACATTAACTTTAAAGACATTTAATAATGTTTCAGCTGGAAGCAGGTGTACCTGTATTGCAATCTCAGAGACTCTGCTGGGAGTGTGTGGCTCACTTGAAGAGATCGGTGCGCTTCAGAGAGCAAGTGCAGGACTCGTACAGACTGCTGCAGCCGATGCTACTCATTTGCGACAAGGAGGTACTTTGGGCTGCTGTTGTTATTTGTTCCCATGACACAGTCCAACATAGTCCCAATACTCCCAATGTATCTGTATTTACAGGATCTATCCGAGTTCTTGCAGACCTCAGTGTGTCGCCCTGGCCGGCTGAGGACATACTTTTCTCACTCTATCGACATCCCTCCGCAAGATGATGACTCTCAGACGATGACTGCTGACGAACATGATGATGATGATGATGGAGCGGAACAACTTCCGGTGCTGGTCAAAGACGAGAGAGAGGATGAACAGTTACAGGAAACCGAAACAGATCCAAGAAAACAAGTAAAAAAAAAAGTAAAATCAAACTCTGCTAATGAATTTGATTGTGATTTAAAAAGTACATATGCGTGCGAGAAATCTTTTCAGTGTGAGGTGTGTCAGAAATCATTTTCACGTAAATATAGTTTGATCCCACACAGGAGAACACATACTAGTGAGAAGCCATTTCGGTGTGATGTGTGTCAGAAATCATTTTCGCAGAAATATAATTTGATCGTACACATGACAGTACATACTGGCAAGAAGTGCGAGAAATCTTTTCAGTGTGAGGTGTGTCAGAAATCATTTTCACGTAAACATAGTTTGATCCTGCACATGACAGTACATACTGGCAAAAAGCCGTTTCAGTGTGAGGTTTGTCAGAAATCATTTTCACTTAAAAATAGTTTAAGGGCACACATTGCAATACATAAGAAGCTATTTGAGTGTAAAGTATGTCAGAAATCATTTAGGCAGAAATTTAGTTTAATCGAACATATAAGGTTACATACTGGCGAGAAACCTTTTCAGTGTGAGGTGTGTCAGAAATCATTTTTCAAAAAAAGTTGTTTGAAAATCCACACATTGTCACATAATGGCGAGAAGTCGTTTCAATGTGATGTGTGTCAGAAATCATATGCACAGAAACATAACTTAATCGATCACATAAGGTTACATACTGGCGAGAAACCCTTTCATTGTGAGTTGTGTCAGACATCATTTTCAAAAAAAAAAAGTTTGTTAACCCACATATTGTCACATACTGGCGCGAAGCCGTTTCAGTGTGAGGTGTGTCAGAAATCATATACACGGAAATATAGTTTAAATCAACACAAAAGATTACATACTGGCTAAGAGCCATTTCAGTGTGAGATGTGTCAGAAATCATTTTCTAAAAAAAGATGTTTGAAAACCCACACATTGTCACACACCGGCGAGAAACCTTTTCTGAGTCAGGTGCGTCAGAAAACATTTTTACATAAAACATATTTAATAGCGCACATGAAAATACATACAGGCAAGAAGCCATTTCAGTGTGAGGTTCATTCACAAATCATTTACAAAAATATATATTTAATAACCCATACAAGGTCACATATTGGCTGTTCAGTTAGGCTGCTTAACTAGCAGTAATTTGCGCTTAGGTTATGTATGACCGTGCCTAGACTGAAGATTTGCGCTATGTTTACGGCAATGTTCCCAAATTGGGACGATTCACGAGCGGATGGCCCCCTTAAAAGCTCCTCTTTATGCTCAAGAAGGTACACAAAGCTTTACTACAATACCTTTTCAAGAAGAAAGAAATATACTACCCTTACCTTTATCCATCCGATTTTATATTGGGTATACTTGGATATACTCACTAGAGGCGAGACGTATAGGTATTTGGGATAGAAGAGGTGAATGGTTTCTCACAATTCAAGTGCGCAATTTATTGCGAAAAAGGTGATTGATGAAGGAATTAATAAATTACAATAATTTACAACATAATTTAACCGTGCATGAAACCAATGAACCTATGTCACTAAGGATTCATTGGTCAACTCGGCCCGCATCTGATTCAGCCCGCGGGCCGAAATGCCCACTATGAAATTTATTTACATGTTTGCATGGTCAACTTGGCCCGCGGGCCAAAACGACCCCTTAAAAAATCTAAACTCGGCCCGGACTACATTCAGCCCGCGGGCCGAAGTGCCCACTATGAAATTGATTTGTATTTTTTATGGTCAACTTAGCCCAAGCAAATGAAACAATTTAGTTGACGTTGTTTACTTCAATTCAGTCATGGTTAGAAATAGATTGCATACCTTGCTATCCTACTTCTTGTTTATGATTAATGATGACATAGAACTGTCACATTATCACTGCAAATCATTTTAATATCGGTAAAAGAAAAGTATTAGAAATTATATAATTAAATATAATATTATTAAGTAATAACAAGGCTGTGCTTGTTAAAAATGAATGAAAATAGAATCTTAACATTACCTACAGATTTTGAATTAGTAACATCGCAACGAGGCGGCCGCATTCTCCAAAGGTCAGGGTATCGTTATCGCTTTAAAAGAAATAACCGAGATGGGTCAATATTGTCGAGATGTGTAAAGAGTGATTCTTGCTATGCTACTGTGAAAACTAATACTAAAACTGCTGTTGTGATTCATGAAACTGAACATAATCATACTTCTGACATTGCTTGTAATGATCTTAAGAAATGTTTCGACATTATGGAAAAAAAAAACCGAGGACTTAAGCACTCCAGTTTCACACATATATAACGACTGTATAAATAATTTAGAAGATACAGGTTTGCCAATAGTGACCGCAATGCCAAAATTTGAAAATATCAAGAAAAAGTTATACAGGAAACGCAATAAGTCGTTAGGCTTAAAACGTATTACATTTGCATCTTCGGATGATATAATAGTTCCCAAGAAATTTCAACATATGTTATTTGCTGATTACGATGTGAAAGGCAATCGAATATTAATATTTGCTAACGACGAATTATCGAGTCTACTATCACAATGTAACACGTTTTACATTGATGGGACTTTTAAAAGTTGCCAGAAGAATGTTTACCAACTTTTTACGATGCATACCGATTGTGGGAGTGACAGAGAACATGTCAGAGTTCTGCCGATCTTATACGCGTTGCTCCCTAACAAAAAACAGACAACCTATGAAATTTTGTTTCGCATAATAAAAAGAAGAGTACCAGCTTGGAACCCCACTAACATTAAAATGGACTTTGAAAAGGCTATGATGTTAGCTGTAATAAATGTGTGTCCAGATGTGGAAATAGACGGTTGTTTCTATCATTTCACAAAATGTTTGTGGAAAAAAGCGAAGGAATATGGTTTAGATAAATCAGCATTGGGTAAAGACCATGTAAAGCGTTTGTGTGCAATGGCACATTTACCATTTCAAGTGTTACCAGTACTCCTTACAGGAATCTCCAGTGACTTCATTACGAAGAAATGTAAAGGACTTTAATACATATTTTTTGACACATGGATGAGCCCTACTTCTATGTTTTTTGATACTTGGACTTGTTATCGACAAGTTAATCGTACAAACAATGTTGTGGAAGGTTTTAATTCAAATTAAACAAGATTACGAAACCAAAACCTAACATAGTACAATTCTTAGTAGTAATTGAAAAAATCATGAAAAACGACCTTAAAAGGTTACAAGGAACGGCTTTCGTGTGAAACGAAATAACGATGTAATTGAAAAAAACGACAAAATTTCCAGCTTAGTGACCAAATATGAAAATAATTTGATAAGTTTATAGTTATGTTTAGAAAAACTTAGTTTTTAGAAGGCTAATGTAGATAGTATTATTCTATAGCTTATTAAAATAATTACAGAAAACCCTTTACTGAAAATCAGCATTTTTATTATTATCGACTCTGTTCTTTCCCTCTATTTCTGATTTAGGGCCGTGGGCTGAGTTAACTATGAAAATAGAAACATATTTCATAGTTGACATTTCGGCCCGCGGGCTGAAAGAGGTCTGGGCTGAGTTGACTAAAGACGGACAAAAACATTTTAAAAGTGTCATTATAGCCCGCGGGCCAAGCCGACCATGCAAAAATATAAATAAATCTCATAGTGGGCATTTCGGCCCGCGGACTGAATCAGATGCGGGCCGAGATAACTCTGGAATCCACTAGAGTATGTCACCCTTACCCTCATACTGAAGTTGAAGCAAAATTAAAGCGTTAAAAAATAATAGTATGAAGTGGTATAAATGTCATACTATGTTTTGTTGACTACATAGTCTAGGATCCAATTTTCATGGTTTGGTTGATGGCCAAAAATAAATAGGCACTACTTTAGCCATTGGCTTGTCACCCTTCATTCTCATCCACTTTTCGATTTCCAAATCACGGCTAAAGAAGTTACTCACTTTAAAAGTTTGTCGACTTCGGTGTTTATTTTAATTTTATTACTTATTGCAGTTTTCTGTTGAGTTTGCTGTAGTTACAAAATAGAACACAGATTTCAAAATTCCGCTGTCACCTACAGTCTTCATAAAATAAAAGGCCCCGTGGCCCAAACTAAATTCAACCTTATAACAATACGATTAAAATCAGTTAAAGATTCGGCTTTTCTCCGATGTCATCGCCTAAATCCGATCTCTCTGTCTCTCTCTCTATGTGAGAAATGTGGGATTCACGACAATTTCCGAGGTTGGCCGAATCGTTTACTGATTTTAATCGTATTGTAAGTCGACGCTGTCACCGGGCCTTTTATTTTGTGAAGACTGTATGTCTCGTTTTCGTTCTCCTTCACATCATCATACGTGAAAACATCTGTAACACCGAACAACTTCTGACTGTGTTGTTCAGAGGCGACAGTGATTGCGCCGCGCTTGTCGGTGCGGTAAGCGCGCTTTGCGTGCCTGTCGACTAGGGGGTGGCACACACCGCACGGTGGCGCGCTGGCAGACTGCTAGTGCGGGCGCGGGACAGCCTCAACGCGCTGTTGTGAGTTCGGTGATGGATGGAACGACATACTGCGAATATGTGGCAGGTTCTGTGAGCTGAAGGCATGATTGTGTTTTCCCTGGTTGATTGAAATGGAATTTTGTCTATGGTTCTGAATTGGTATGTTACTGTGAATTTAAAATTTAATCTGAATCTGTGTTTGTATAGTAATTGAATCTTGTAAATTTTTCCTAGTGTATTTTTGTGTCGATTTGGCATTCGCTGTAATGGCACAAATGAAAATTGTATGTAAATAAATGGCCTACTTAGGTATAGTTGCCGAAATATAACTTGGCCAGATTTCGATTTAAGATTTTGAAAGTTTGCGCGTGGAAACTTGCTTACAACAAAAAATGGACACTGGAATTAGATCTAAACAATATTTTTAAAATGTTTTCATCTTTATAGATATGTCATGCCTTTTTAGAATATAATGTGCTGCCATAGTCTTGAAAGTATGCGATTGTGGCAGCACATGCCTAATATGTATAAATGTATTAATATTAATAGCTATAAGTCAAGAGTCGAGATTCATCGAGAAATATAATATTGTATTAGAAGAAATTCATTGTCTTTTATATCTAGTCCGTCAACTCCGGCATTGGTAACTGTCATGTAACTGTCATGTAATTAAAGTATAACGAACTGATTATTTTTAATTTCAAATGACTATTGACATTTGTATTATTGAATTATTATTATTATTGTTGACATTGATTGTGTACGATACTATAATTGTTATGTTTCAATCTGGTATATATGTTATTTGAATATTTGTATAATGAACTGATTATTTTAAATTCCAAATGACTGTATTGACATTTTTATTATTAAATTATTATTATTATTGTTGACATTTTTTGAACTGACATGTACGATACCATAATTTGTTATTTTTCAATCTGGTTTCAATGGAAGGGTATATATGTTATTTGTGTATTTGTATGTGTACAACGAATTGGACATAGTCTGTAATGTTGTGCATTAATCTGTATTAATAAATAAATAAAAGACAAAAATCTTTTAAAAGAAGATTTTGTGTAAATGTTTTGACAGGTGTAATTTGTCGGTGTCCAACTAACTGTCCAACTAACTGGTCGGACCGCACATTTTACCCGACATCCTGGATGGCGATACTTACCTAAATTTTCTACAAAATGACCTGCCTGAATTACTAAGCGAACTGCCGTTATCCGAAGGAGAAAGTCCTATAGTCTTTCAACAAGATGGTTGCCCTGCACATTGGCGAACTCCTAGATTGGTCGAGATGGCCCCTTTCCATGGCCTGCACGATCCACTAACCTCAAGCCGTAGGACTTTTATGTCTGGGGGCGGGTCAAAGAATTGGTCTACTTTCGAGAAATTTAAAGTAGAGATAATCTTATTCATCGAATAGATACGGCTTTCGACACAATGAAGCAAGAAATGCGGCTGCGTACTACAACTGAGGAAGACAAGAGAAGATGTCGAGCGCGCATGGAGGCCAGCCTTTGTATGTCAATATGTTTTTTTTTTTTTATTATTTTTTTATTTATTTATTTATTTATTCAAAAACAAATTATAATTATTCTTTACATTACTTAGGTGGCCACTCAATCCTTGACAGGTTTAAGTGTGACCACTGTGTAAGTGTAATGTAAGTGCCCCGCGTCAGTTAACCGCCGCTACAGTGGTCCTGTTACTTCCAGGACGACGTGACGCTGCAGCGGGTTCCTCGCCGGTTTGCGGAACCGCACGGCCATTTTGAGGTGGTCATCATTGAGGCCATCCGTGATGCGACGGTTTTGTGCTTTGAGGTACTCGATAACATCCTTATCCTCGTAGCTTGCCATCACGTCACGGACAACCACCAATGAATTCCGGGGCCGTGCTTCCTCGACTCGGATGTTACCGCCGCTAATAAGTCTTTTTTTGACTTCTTTCACGTCGTCCATGGACGGACAGGTCAGGACCACCTTTTGGACTTTGGTTTTTCTTGCCCGGTCTACTCGGACCCCACCCCGCCGAGCGTCCACCGCTCCACTGACCCTCTTCATCACCTCCTCGCTGGTTTCCTGCTTATTTGTAGAGGAGATGATAAGAGAGTACGCGGGTCTATACTCGGTCGGGGCATCCCGATGCTCCGCCGACCTCGCTGCCATTTCAGCATATGTTGGCGTGACTATAGCCGTAACCGCCGCACAGACTTCCTTGATGAGGTGCTGGTTGTCACGTTGTGGCTGTGCGGCGGCCTTTATTTCGTCAATAGTCGAGGCCAGGCTAGCAAGATTGGGTGAGCCCGCCGGATCGACCGGGCGAGCACATACGATATCTAGTTTCTCTTCCATTTTTTGGAGGCGCGACGAGAGAGCGCCCAGAGCTGCCAAATCTGTGGATTCTTGCAGTTGGGCGCTAACGGTATCCAGACGCGAAGACATTTCCGCGAGCGCCAAGGCATCGCATGCGGTAGGCGCTCGCGATTTCCCCTCCGCATCCTCCCGTGTGTGCTTTAGCTCCTCCAGCACGTCGTGCACCACCAGGAGCCTCGTGGCCTTTACCTCTCTGAGTACCTATAGTTTAGTTTTTAATAAAGCAGGCTATGTATTTTATGTGAGACAAAGACAGGAGATGGACTTATGGACTCATAAACCGTGTACGAGTAAAAAAAATACTGCGTAATGAGGGCCCGGGTCTACGAACTAACGTATGTAGATGGCACAAAATGGAGATGGTATAGGACAATTAGGAAATCTTGTTTTTTTTAATGCTATGTAAAGATTGGATTATTTTATGTGACTGATGGCTCATAATAATTTTTCTATGGGTTATCTGCACAAAATAATAATTTAACTAGAATTGTAGGACAGTTAGGACTAGAACACTTCCTCAATTGGGCGGATCTACGCATAACTTTTTGTCTTATTTTAGTGTAGTGTAGTTTCGAACATTTTACAAAAATCCCAAAAAAAAATTAGGGCTAGATGAGTATCAAATGACCTCCCCTTGCTGCCGACTCCGTTTGGACATTCATCTGCCTAACATCCTGTATATTTAGATACGATAAAAGTGTCAATGGCAAAAATAAACACGACGAAATTTCTGTGAAATCAATGGTTGTAGCGTATGGAGCCTGAAATTAAATTTCCACGCCACCACGCAGTAGGAGCGAGTTGCGCATTTTTAAGCTTCCCAGTGGCGTGCCCAGTGGGACCCTATTACTAAACCTCCGCTGTCCGACCGCCCGTCGTTCTGTTTGTCTGTCCGTTCTTCTGCCTGTCCATCAGCGGGCTATATCTGATGTACAATAATAGGTAGTTATTTTTAAATTCTTTATTGAAAACAGTTTTTTTTTAAATATACACTACACTAAGAGAAAATATATTTTCATCTCTAAAAGGAGATTTCAGATAGAAAGGCATGAAAGGAAAATGTATCATGAAAGGATAGGCAGTGCACCATATCTGATCTAGAATAAGAGGGACCAGAGTCCGGAATAGATAATTTGATCCGGGTATCCCGGCTCATTTTTCGGGATTCGAATTTGAAATAAAACAACAATACGGCGTGTAGTGCTACAAGAATCTTTTGGCACGGGCCTGCAATCGGAAATGAACCTTGTGTCATTATTCGTAAGAGTAATCAATGTGTCATCCAAGTGCCAAAAGATCCTTTTAGATCTATACAGTCATTGCACAGCCCGTATTGCACAGCTCGTTTTGGCTTCCATTACTAGAAGGCCAAAAAACCGGCCGTGCAATGCAATATGGGCCGTGGAATATTATTAATATACTAAGGCTAATATTTAATCGCACATCGAAAATACTGATTTGCACAGCAAACAATGATCAGAAAAAACACTATTTATGTTTTAAATATTTTATGTGTACTCAAGTTTAAGTTTTAAGTATTTTTTGTTGTTCTTGCATGATCAACCTACCTCGAAGGATAAAGGGGCTTCGCATCGCTCACCTCCTTTACCCTTCACCTAAACTACCGCAGCATTTTGCCCTGATATTTGCTGTGCAAATCAGTATTTTTGATGTGCAGTTTAATATTTCCCATATATTAATATTAAATACTATTTTATAATATTAATACTATTTAATTTAAGTACATATTGATCTCGCAAGGATGTTTTCGTTAATTATGATTAATTATTGTGTTTGTGTATAATAATTGTAATTTAGTATGACTGATAGCTGATTGAGTAATCTATGTTTAATATTTAAATGCTTAAATACAAAAACAAAATCACTCAACTACCTATTGAAGTGACAGGTTTGTTACCTATTGGTAAAGTTATTGATTTTTTCTAATATTTTAGTACCTATGGATCTCACGTTATGAGTGCTAGTGATCCCAGGATTGCCTTTCGTCCATCCCGAAATCCCGGGATTGCTAAAAAGACCCGGCATCAAATTCCCTAGTCCGGAGCGAATTAAATACCCCAACCCTTTGCGATATTGAGAAACATGGCCGAATTTGCGTAACCCGAAGATAAACCGAATCCCGAGATTCTGAAGTCGTTCGAATTTGTTCAGTAGATGTTCGTTCGCCCTCGCCCAACAGACATCGGCGTAGTCGATTAGCGGCAGCAGAAGAGACTGAGCAAGGCTGATTTTGGTCTGATGCGGCAAGAAGTACTGCAGACACCTGAGGGAGTGAAAAGACGCAAAGACCCGTCTGCGGACCTCGCTGACATGTAGAGACCAAGACAGCTGGTTGTCAAAAATAACCCCAAGGTATTTCGCCTTATCTGTGTACTCTATTGTGATGCCATATACAGGAGGTTTTCGTAACAAGGAAAGCGTGTGTCTGGTTCCTAAAATCATGTCTTGTGATTTAGCCGGGTTTACTAACAGTCAGCATTCAGTGCCTCCACGGATGAAACTATATCGCAGGTGGAAAAGTGGCGATCAAATTCAAAAGAAAGTAAAAAAAACACAAAATATCTATTTTTATTGCAGCTTTAGATAATAATAATCATTTTATTTATCATAACGAGGTATTACACTAGAACCTGTTTGAGCTTAATTAATGAACTCTATTAATGAACTTAACTTAACTTAATGAACTCCATTATTTGAACTCTAGTAAAAACAGAAAACATATGAACCTGAGCTAGGTGGTTAACCTGTATATCAGGATTCAGCGCTCTTCCTAATAATTACAGTATAAGTGCTATACATTAAGAGAAATGAGGACCTGTTATTAATTAGATTCAAGTAAAGCTAAATCAGCTAAAATAAACTACAAAAGAGAGTAAAATTTACATAAGCTTAAGGCCTTCGTGAATGTAAGAGAGACCTCTCTTTGAATATCGTGAGTGTGAATGAGTGTGTGTGAGAGGGTGTGTGGTGAGGAGTTTACAGGCACTTGATATGCTTTTTGGTACCATACTCTTTAATATATTTAATAATGTCAAGGAGTAATAATGTCAATGTAATAATAATGTCAAAAGTACACATACTCTTATTATTCTCAGGAATAAATATAAGAGGTCAGATTAATGTTTAGCACCTAATCTATAGTCATTAGTAGTTCTTCTGTATGGTGGTAGTTCAGAATTGGAAGAGTATTAAATATGGGAGTATTTTCTTGAAATGATAGGAGGTCTATTTTTCTATTGATTTTATTATACAGCAAGGAAAAGGAGGTCCGGAAAATTGTAGGTTGTGGACATACCCTATCATTACGGCGCTTGGTCAGTAAATTGGGATAAAACGTCATAAGTGAGTGCTGTTTCAAAATGTTAAAGTAAACAAAGAGTTTTGTAACTGTAAGAATATTTATTACATGACCTGAAAAGAAGTTCAGTAGGGAAAAATAATGGACGGAAAGTGCAGACCTTTAAGATTACCCTTTGTGCTGTCTCCAAATATAAAAGCGTGGTCTTGGGAGCTCCGCCCCATGACGTGATGCAGTATGCTAAAATAGATTGACAAAGTGCAAGGTAGACACTTTTCATCAATGTGCCGTCAGCAACGTGTCGTAGGGTTTTGAAGACATATATTAGTTTTCGAATCCTGCTACCAATCATCTCAATATGGGGTCTAAATCCAAGATTTTGATCTATTATTACCCCAAGATACCTTATGCTGAAGGTTTTACCAGAGCAGGATATGAGCACGAATTTAAAGATGGGTGAGGACAACAATGAGCCAAAAGTACTCCATCTGTATAATGAGTATTTCGAAATGAGAAAGATAAAAACTTAGTTTTATCTGCAATTAAGGTTAATAAGTTTTCCCTTAGCTAAGAAGTTTCTCTATTGAAACCAGTCTGTGCGACATTAAAAGTATCTTCCCACGTTTTTAATGAGAAAAGCAGAGCCGTGTCATCCGCGTAAGTTATAACTTTTCCCTGAGCAGGATTAGGTTCGCATAGGTCGTTGATGTAAGCGAGAAATAGAGTCGGACCCAGAATGCTACCCTGTGGTAAACCGTAGGAGATGGGTAAATCGCTGCTTTGATAATTACTTATCCTCACAAACTGAGACCTATCGGTCAGGTAGTCCTCCAGCAGTTTGAGTTGGACTCCGCGGATTCCCATTCGGTCCAATTTTGCTAGGAGAATGGGGACAGAGACCGTGTCAAATGCTTTGGCAAAGTCCAGAAAGATACCTATTACCTTATTGCGTCCATCAAGATTTTTCGTAACATAATCAGTCAGTCCGTGAACTGCATCGCCAGTGGAAATACTTTTGCGAAAACCAAATTGTGACGTCGACAAGAGTTTATTGCTATCGAAGTAGTTGACTAGTCTTGAGTTGATAATGCGCTCAAGCAATTTAGAAACTGATGGAAGTATTGAAATAGGCCGGTAGTTATTAACACGGTCCCTGTCACCAGACTTGTGGATGGGGAGCACCATTGATATCTTCAAGGTCGTAGGAAAAACGCCTTTTGAGAGGCCGACGACATAAATAATGTACGATAACTAGGTTATATGCATGTCTACACTACAGCCTAAATTTTGGGAGTTTTTAGGAATGATATGGGGTGAGAGTGAGTCATTCGTCTGGCAACATTGTTAGTTGCTGTCAATTTCAATGTAGTAATTGCATCGTATTTTTTTTTGCAATGAGCCCCGCCAGTGTGGCCATATACGGCAGTTTCCTCCCTTTTTGGCAGTTTATTCCAGTAATTTCACCTCTTGCAGATTATGGTCACGTTTTATGAATCGGGCAGTTTTTGGCAGCATTTCACGACGTTAAAATATAAGGTTTTTTTTTTTTTTTTTTTTATTTATTTATTGAATTATAGGTAAGAAATACATAACACATTCACAATCTATAAGATACTACATAATCCTCGTGGGATTTTGCGCAGCACCTTCATTCTGCGTTATACAGTAGGTAGGTATTACATTATTCAAATTAAATTAGGTATTTTACATTTGATTTATAAGTACATAACAAAATTCTTAATTTAATATCTTAGTAGGTATTAAAATATTATTTATTATTTAGGTACACAACAGAATTTAACATAAAATAAAATATTTAATTGGGTCAGTGATTGTCTAGTTACGGTGGGTAGGTTGTTGACAAGTCGCGGTACAAGATAAGAGCTGGTTCGCTCGCCGTTAAAGTTATTTGCCCGTGTTGTAACCAGTTTCTTTTGTGTGATGCGTCGATTTTGTACAGGTGATTTATTTCTTGTTGTAGTTTAGCGTTGAAGAACTGTTCTTTTGAAGCATGTAGTTGACGTTAGTGTGTATCGGAAAGGTTTGACAATACTTAAAGAGTTTTCCTTCATAATTTTTAAAACTATTTTTTATTTTAAAAGGTACTATTAGTTTTAGAAGTTGTACTTGTAGTTTAAGAATGGAGTCAAGATACGTTTTAAATGTGCGACCATAGCTCGTTAATCCATAATTTATAGTGGATTCACAAAATGACTTGTAAAGTAGAATTCTTGTTTTTTGAGGAATTCTGTTTTTGTTAACATAGAAGTTAGCGAGCAGGGCGCGTAGCTTGTCGCAGACACGTTGTATATGTGGTCCCCAGCTGAATCTGTTGTCAATAAATAACCACTTTACCTGTAATCTGGGACTTGGACTCATCCTTGTAACTTATTATTACTTATGTGTTTTTAGTTGTAACTAACTATTTGTAACGTAGCATAATGAACATTATGTTCATAATAATCTTTATTCAGTCTATTTTTTTGGTAAAACATTGCACAATATTTGAAAACTTTTATTCTGACTTTTTCGAAACCATTCACTTTGGATAATAAAAATACTTCTTCTAATTTTTTGTAGACTAGACAATATTAATGACAACCTTCTGTTTTTTATGTTATCAGGTTGGAAGAAATAAAGTTTTTTGTTTTTCAATTCAGTAGTTTCAGTTTAACGCTCAATAGAGTTCGTCAGGCAAAATAATTCACCAAGTTAAAAACTTTAAAAAACCTTAAAAGATTAAGCTCTATTTCTTATTCCCAACAAAATTGTATAAAGATACAAGAAAAGTCCTCATCAAAACTTATGCTGTAGGGAATATTTTCAACTACACTTTTCAATTCAGTAGTTTCAGTTTAACGCTTAATAGGGAATTTTGTCAGTCATAATCATTCACCAAGTTAAAAACTTAAAAAAAACCGACTCCAAGTTCAAGCTGTATTTCTTCTGCCCCGGTCGGGATGCGTATGTCGTCTTCATGCAAGAAAAGTCCTCATTAAAACGTATGCTGAATGGAATCAGAGACCTAAACGTCATCAGCGTATCATTTTTAGGGTTCCGTACCCAACGGGTAAGAACGGAACCTATTACTAAGACTTCGCTGTCCGTCCGTCTGTCACCAGGCTGTATCTCAAGAACTTAGCTAGCTAGAGAGTTGAAATTTTCACAGATTATGTATTTCTGTTGCCGCTATAACAACAAATACTAAAAAACAGGATAAAAGAAATATTTAAGGGGGCTCCCATACAACAATTCTTTCAATACCACATACAAACTTATGGATGCACCTGGTTACGTACATGGATTGTGAAAGTAACCGCACCAATAACTTTGTAAACAATATTTTGCTGTGTAAAATCCAAACTATTCACTCCACACCATCGCTTCCATTGAACGGTGGTACGGAACCCTTCGTGCGCGATTTAGACTCGCACTTGACCGGTTTTTATTTTATTTTGTTGATTGTTTCAAAAAGCGCTGAATAAATTTTAATAAAGTTTTATGGGACCTCCTCTGAAGTATGACCTACCGATAAAATAAAGCATCAAAATCCATTCATTTTTGACGGAACAATCGCGTAACAAACATGAGAACCTCCTCCTTTTTGAAGTCGGTTAATAACTATTTTTGCCACAGATTAACGAAACTCGTTGCTTAAATAGATGTAACGTCAATTTTGGATTGCGTACCCTTTTGTCGATGGTTTGGTTTATTTGGTTTATTTATCTACAGAATAAGTTAATACTCGCTATGTTTATCAAACAACAACGAACTATTCAATTATACCGAACAGCATCTGTCATAAATATATAAATAAAGACTGAATACGTATTTCAAATCAAAACTTTCGGGAAAACGTTATTTTGATTATAAAAGTGGTCTATCAGTGAGGAGAATTATCAAATTGCATTGGTAAGTCATTCGCCATGTAGTGTGCTATCACACAGGGTAAAATTTACTTGCGAAATCATAAAAACTTAGGCGAATTCATCAGCTACCAAAGGTAAACATTAACTGATGTTGTTTCGTAGATTTTCTTTTATTTATACATTTTATTGGGTACATTAGGGATAGCGCGGAAGATTTCCCAAATTATTTCGGCCCAGAAATATCAGAAATACGTTTATAGAAACAAATTGTAAAATAAAAAAATACGATTTTTTTTTTACAATTTTGTCCACGATTATCGATAGTGATTTAAAAAATATTATCGATACATGACGACCCGTAAAGCCGAGTCGGCAGTGACCCTGCCTACGAAGCCAAGGGTCCCGGGTTCGAGTCCCGGTGGGGGGAAATGTTTGTTTGATGAGAACGGATGTTTGTACCCTAGTTGTGGTTATTTATCTATCAAAGCTTATTATTTATCTATATGTGTATCGTTGTCTAGTACCCAAGATACAGGGAATCCAGGGAATCCCTGGAATTTGGGGCTAGATAAATATGTGTAAATAGTGTCCAAGGTATTATTACTATTACAAATTATAGAAAGAAATGCTTAATTGCAATTATTTGATCTATTTTTTTTTATTTTTTTTATTTATTTTTTATAATTACATTGCACAACATTACAGGTATATATACCCAAACCGTTTTGCAATATCCGGGATACTTATAGAACACACACCTTAAAAATATATATTACAATTCAAACAATTAATTAAGAAAAAAAAAAAATAACAAGAACAATTAATTCAATAGCACAAACAAAAATTGACTGCCCTTGTGAACTCCAACATTGAACAACATAACAGGACAATGTTAGTCCTGCCCTTCACTTGATTAAATAGAGCCAGAGCCACGCTTGTTCGTGCCATCGGCACGCAGAACAAGGAGTGACTCCTCGCTCTCAGGTAGTTGTCAGGTACACGAAGCCCTAACAACGGCAGTATCTGGGGGTTGTGCAGCACTTTTAGCACATAGGTCGCTAGTGCGAGGCCCCTCCTCACTTCCAGCTCATTGTATCCAACCATGCCCATCACGAACAGGCTCGGATACATAAGTGGGTAACAAGGTTAGACCCCGTACTGCTTCAAATATACATAGTCAGGTCATAATCGTCTGTCACATGTGCAATATGAAATAATTTAGACATGATTATTATTTATGTAAACATTTATATAGCAAAATGAACTTAATAAAACATAGATTCTTATGGTAATAAAGTTTATTCAAAATGACCCCCGCGATTTTGAATACAGGCCTTTATTCTGCGCGGCCAGTCGTCTATCGCAGCACGAACGAGGTCCATGTCAATATCGGCGGCTGCCTTAATCAAGGATGCCTTGAGTGACTCCAAATCAGGATGAGGCTTTGAGCAGGCCTTTTCCTCCAAGTGTTGCCATATCTTGTAATCTAACGGACTCAAATCTGGACTGGAGGAGGGCCAGTCTTCGTGCCGGATGAAGTCGATTTCACGCGCCGCCAGCCAATCTTGTGTGCTCTTCGCTCTATGAGCTGGCGAAGAATCTTGTTGGAATACCCAGTGCCTGTTATTAAATATGGTATGAGAAACAGGTTCCACAAGGTTCTTGAGGACTGTACTTTGATACACAACTGCATTCGTTTTTACTCCTTTCTCACAAAAATGTACCTCAGTTAAGCCCCAATAAGAGACTAAAGAGACTAAAGAGACGAAACTAAATAATAATAATGAAATATTTTGGATAAATAACTTTTTAAGGAAATATACACCTGACTTTGTTTCACAACCAATGCAAATAAATAATACTTCTTCCGTAAACCCCACCAATAGTTACATTATCAATCCATTCACCATAGATGAGTTAAAAGCAGCTATCAAGTCACGTAAAGACACAACCTTTGGTTTAGATTGCATTTCTTACAAAATATTTCAAAAACTGGAAACAGATTGCCTTGTGAAATTTTTAAATATTTAAATATAAATTTACTCTGGGAACAATCAATAATTCCAAAAGAGTGGAAACAAGATTGCTTGGTTCCAATTCTAAAAGCAGGAAAAGATCCAAATGATGCAGACTCTTACCGTCCCCCATTGCATTAACATCTTGTGCAGGTAAACTTTTTGAGCAACTTATGAAACAACGTCTTGAGATTTATATTGAATCCAATCATATTCTTCCAAGAAATCAGTTCGGGTTTGGTCGCGGTCGGTCAGCAAGAGAAAGTATAGGGCATCTCTTCCATGATACTGGCGCTGCGGTTAACAGTAATAAACATCTTGTCTGTATTTTTTTCGATATTGTAGGAGCATTCAATAACATTAATCATTCTATTTTATGTACCATTCTTTCTTCTTTGGGAATACCTGAAAAATGTGTTAGGTGGATTTTATCAGTGGAAGAGAAGTTTATGTTAAGATGAGTTGCAATAATATTTTTGGGCCTAGATTGTCAACTAAAGGCGTCTGTCAAGGTGGCATTTTGAGCCCTTTATTGTATATTCTCTACATCCATAGGCTCAATGAAATGTTAGGAACAGAAGTCAGCAACTTACAGTTTGCCGATGATTTGGCTATTGCAGTGGTAATAACATCACACACACAACTCAAAAATTAAATATAGCACTGGAAAAATTACATAGTTACTTTCAATATTTAAATCTAGAAATTAGTCCAGCTAAAAGTATAGTAGTCATATTCTCAAAGAAAAAAGTCATCCCAGTTAAGCTACAATATGACAATAACTTATTACCAATTCAATCTCAAATAAAAATTTTGGGTGTAGTTTTTACACAGAATCTCTCATGGTGTAGATATGTTGATTGCATAACGGAACGAGCTTTAAGAGCTACCATCACTTTAAGATCTTTGGTTGGCAGCCATTGGGGTGCCGTTCCTAAGATTCTTTTAACTCTATACAAAGCCCTTGTAAGAAGTCACTTTGACTATGGTTTTTTCTGTTATTGTATAGATCCAAAATTAGTAGATAAACTTGAAAAGATCCAAAATATAAATTTAAGATTAATCTTAGGAGCCTTTAAGTCATCTCCAATTAATTCAATGCAGGTTGAGTGTAACTTGTGTCCATTAATGATCAGATTCAATCATTTAAAACTTAATTTCACTATCAAGTTGTTGTCTGAAGATGGCAATCTCCTTCTTTCTAAACTACTAATGCTTAACTCTAATAACTTTTTAACTTGTAACATTCAAGAAACTCTAACTTATAAGTGTAAATATAATATTTACAATAGTAGTACTTTGCCTTGTTATGAAGGACCATATGAGAGCAAATTCTGTGGGTTAAAGATTCACATAGATAGGACACTGAGTGATAAATATGCAGTTTACAATAAATTGGATGAACTCAGAGAGTTTAGACAAATTTATACAGATGGCTCGAAATGTAACGAAAACGTCTCCATGGCTTACTATGATCCTGTCACTAAATTGGGACATGGGTTCAGATTGCCATCAAATGCAAGTATATACACAGCAGAAGCTCAAGCCATTAATGCATCTTTAGAATATATAGAATCAAGATAAAGATAAAGATAAAGATTTATTTATTTGCTAAAACATGTGTCAGTCAAGATACATAAGCATGCATTTTGGATAATAAATAAGAAAAATTCGGATCAACATGTTCTACTGTTATCAGCGTACAAATTTGAGTGGCGGTAAGTCAGGACACGGTTTCAACCATTCTGATGTTAAAGAAAAAAACTAACATTAATTTAACTTGCATTATAAAAATTCAATTATTAACATTTCAATTACATCAAGAATATTTAAATAATTACAGTGGTCAATATAATTAGAATTTGTCATTGAGAATGTCATTTATAAATTTCATCAATAATATTTTAATAATAGCAGAGGTCACTACTTTAACTGGAATTTATCATTGAGGAAGTCATTTACACTATAATAACATTTATCAACTAATAATGATTTGAGCTTATTTTTAAATAGGGAAGTATTTAATTGTTTATAGCATTTTGGTATTTTATTGAATATGATAGGCGCCATACATTGGATGCTTTTGCTCAATAGCGCCGTTTTACAGGAAAAAAGGCGCAGTCTTTCTGTGTCGCGTCTATCACGAGTCACTGTTTCAGATAAACGTGGGAATAAATAAGGGTTGGTCTTCACAAAAGTAGCTACTTCTATTATGTATAATGACGGAAGTGTCAGAATTCGGTGCTTAGTAAATAAAGGCTTACATGTCTCGGTTGTCCTAATATGAAACATAGCACGTATACACCGTTTCTGTATTTTAAATGCTACTTCTTTATTAGTCGAATTACCCCAAAATATGATTCCGAAATCAACTAACCTCAGTTTCAAGAAATGGTTGATAATTTCGGACAGCATGAGCGTTTTAATGGCACTGTCAAATCCCACGTACAATGGTAGCACAAACTATATTATTTATAACATAGGGCAGAAAATTAGTAGGCTTTGGCTCAATCAAGATAGAGAAATAAGTTTGTTTTGGACGGCATCTCACATTGGCGTCTCTGGCAACGAACTCGCTGATAAACTTGCCAGCTCTATAATAAAAAACCCCAATATTCACCAAATACCTGTCAAGAACATTAAGTTGCCAGCTTCAGATTGCAAAACCGACATTAGAACGAATATGAAACATCAATGGATGCTTCATTAGAGAGAAACGACACAAATAAAAGGAAAATGGTACAGCTATATTAACTCGGACATTAAGAGACCATGGTTTATCGTCGGAAAATATCTACATAGAAACTTTTACACAACAATTTGTCGTTTGAGAATAGGACATGGCAGATTTAATGAACATTTACATAGATTGAAAATGATTCCTTCCCCAAATTGTACATTTTGTTATTATTATTCTGAAAACCAATCTCTAAATCATATATTTTTTGATTGCCCTCAATTCAATATACAAAGACTAGTATTCATTGACAGCTTATTGAACATTTACAAAGAAGCCCTGGATGTCCCGCGCTCTATTCAGGATCTCCTTAAGAATATAGAAGCATTTTACCCTATTTATAATTTTATCAAGAGTACCATTGGAGTTATTTGAAAAATAATAATACACCGGAATAGACCTATAGTACCTGATTTGACAACTCGGATGTAACCTGTAAATACTGGAGGAAAATTGATACCTGACAACACGGATAGACCTAAACATACTGGATTATGAAGTTAAAGAATAAATACGTTAGACAAGGCTATGTGCCTCGAATATATAATAAAGACTGAAGAAAATACCTACGGAAAGACAAGGCCACGCCTCAATCAATATGAAGAGAAGAACATAAATTAAAATAAGACCAGGCGGTATGGGCTTTAGCTCTTAGCCTTTTCCATAAAGGAAAAAAACATTACAAAAAAAAAAAAAGTGTTCTGTGGTGCTGGTGTTTGCTTAGCCTTAGGTCCTTACGAAATGCATAATTTTAATTTTATCCATCCAGTATGTTGCTTTGAGAAGAGACACAAGTGAACGCTCGCTCTTACATTCTGCGCACAAGAATCACGTAGATCTAGATCGGCGCACAGCACATCGATTGTTGAACCTATCGCATACAACCTATTTGGTTTTGTTGCGTCTATTTTAGAACGTGAATAAAGCTGCCGAGAAGTCTTAACCCTATATAGTCTGTGCGAGAAGTAAGGGTCGTGGTTGCAAGATGGATGCGTCGAGAGATTATCAGTATCATCGCACATTAACAGAAGAGGTCAAAGAGGAAGTTATGGATTGTGGATTTGTAGAAGTTGACTCTGACGATGTGCATCAACTGTGCACGGCTTGTTTATGTGCGACGCGCACTACGCACATGCTCGACGATCACTCACTGAAGCAGCATTACATGAATATCCTCACTGAGACGCAGGTCAGTACCCTGCTAACATTATGTGTCTTATCCAAACCAAAATGCAAATTCTTGCTTCAGTCGGGTAGGCTAAAGCATAAAGTTGCATTATAACTCCTCATAATGCAAAGAAGGGAATGGTCACAGGGTAAAGGTTTTGATCACGGACACCTGAATTTAGGGAAGGGGAGGTGGTGAGGGGACCTCCCCCCTAAGTCTCTATTGTTGTAAACCAGGGGTTTTTTTGTTATTAATTTTCAAAAATCGCACTTTGAGGTTATTTTTTACTATAGGATTTTTACAAAAAGTTTTGAAGTTTTGATGTTCGAAATCACCTTAGCTCCGGCTACTAAGACTCATAAAAAAGGCAAGTATTTAATCACACATCAAAAATACTGATTTTCACAGCAAAAAAGGATTAGCAAAAACTCTTTTTATATTTTAAGTATTTTTGTTGTTCTTACATGTTCAACCTAATATGAAGGATAAAGGGGGCTTCGCTTCTCTCACCCCCTTTACCCTTCACCTAAGCTACTGCAGTATTTTGCCCTTATATTTGCTGTGCAAATCAGTAATATTGATGTGCAGTTTAATATTTCCCCATAAAAACACTCTAGGCAGTAACCACAAGACTGCCCAGGAAGGTCTGCCCAGATATCGGTTTGGTGCCAACACTAACCTAATAGTAGCCACAAGACTGCCTAGTTACAGACTGGGGTGCCCTGACTCAGATTTCAAAATCAGTCAAATAAGACAGCCAGGTTTGCTATACTACACTTCTTTATTCCATGTTCCATTACACCCAACTTTACAATATGTCTTTGACAACTATCATGAAATATGTATTGGAAAGAGTAAAAATTGCGTTCCATTTCAGGCATAGAAAAGAACATTTTGTTTTAGGTATTATAAATCCAAAACAAGTTTCCGACAATTAAGACTAAGATAAAGACTAAGACTAGGATAAAAGGTTCAAGAATATAGTCAACTATCCTCCTAAATAACTCTAGTAATTAAATCAGGTGTCTGTGATCAAAACCCAACCCTTATACAGTAACAGGTGAGTAATCAAAGATTCATTCTTAATTGCGACATGTTATATTGGCTGAGATAAGTTTAATGAGTTTAACAAGTTGTCACAACTAAGTTTCCTTTCAGTAACTGGGCTTTAGAGGTAGATTTATATAATATGCTGCTACAGATAATGAAAGCAGGTCGTTAGTCCGCATTGATCTACTAATGCGTATCATCAGATCGGGTCTGCACGGGTACCTTATTATAGAAAGCCAGCGGCACCCTGTGCAGACTATAGGTACAATGTGCCAAACCAGTAGGTTGTCAGGCGGTTCCGATTCGCCCAGGTCAGCACTGGTAGTTTGGGGCAACCTACTTACTCTACACCCTTAGACAAGCGTCACACGGGAAGGAACAATATTATGGTAATGGCACCTGTGTCCTCCTTTGCTCCTGCTTGGTGGCGCTGGCATAGTTGGAGGAAAAAGAGTTTCAATCATCTGAGGTTAGGTTCAGTTAGGTGAGGTCAATGTCGGTAGATGCTTACTTTCTGTATCTCTTGACGACCTCTGCCTACTATGCGAGAGGTCCCGTGTCAATCCCCGGCAGGGGATAAAAGAAAAAAAGGTCCCTAGGTCTTGGAAAAACTTGGTATCATAACAAAAGTATTGAATATACTTATGTATCAATACTTTTTCCGTATCCCTACATCTGACTGTCTTTCTGAGGGTGTTTTGTATTCATAAACATAAACATTTACATACATATACTGTGGGGCCAGAAGCAATGTGTGATTGTGCCTGCATGTAAATATTTATCTTTATTTATTTGTCACCATAAGATAGTAAAAACTGTTAGTTGATAAATTAACTTTTATTTCTCGTAAGTTGGTCGACTATCGACAGATAGTAAACTGTAGCGTAAACAGCTTACTATATGACGCGTTAGTTGATCAAATAACGTTAAATAGTTAAATAGTAAACTGGTTTAAACTTGAATTGCAAACAAAATACCAGGGCAAACACTGTGGTAGCTTAGGTGAAGACTAGAGGGGGCGAGCGCAGCGAAGCCCCCGAATAGTCTTCGTGTTAGGTTGACATGTAAGAACAAAAGAAAAATAAATTCTAAACCCTGTCGGTCTGGTTTATTATCTGTCGATAGTTGATCAACTACAGTGTTAGTTTAGCAACTTACGGTTTTGACTATTTTCCGGTGACATACAAAACACCCTTAGAAAGAAAGTTAGATGTAGGGATACAGAAAAAGTATTGATACATAAGTATACTCAATATTTTTGTTATGATACTAAGTATTTTCTAACTCGATATTTTCGATACGATACTTTCTAAGGATCAATACTTTTCGCTTTACTCTTTTATAAATGATGTGGTCTACCTCTAATTCAGGAACTTACCCGTAGAATAACATATATGAAGAAAAATATATGCACTAAGTTTGGACGATATCTGATGGTGAAGAGGCCATTTCATCATTACTCCAATGCAATACAGTTCTAACCAGTGATATTTGGGTCAATCAACTATTTTACTCACCCTAAGACAGGCCAGAAATATATTTTTCTGAAAAAATCAACATTAACATTTATTATTTTATTAGGGCATTAGAAATATCATATCCTTTGTTAACCTAGAAGGGCAGCGACGATAATTTGTCTTTACGGCAGTTTTTATGAAAAAAAAACTACAATACATGCCCCAAAAACTGTCACCTGAGTTACCTGAATTCAGCATTATATAAATGGTTAATGAAACACGAAAACCTTTATTATTTATTCACTCTTGCATGCATAATCACATATTGTGGCAAAATCAGTCTTCATAGTATTCTTAAATTTAAGTACAAAACTAACTGCACTGGTCTTTTGCGTCACCATTATACCAAATATAATAGCTATTTTCATCCACAATAGGATGGCTATCCTGGGTGATACAACATCGGCGGACAAGCTCCTAGAAAACCCAGGCCTCCTACTCCAGCTGGTGCAGGAGTTGGAATGGCTGATTTAGATGTGCATGCGAAGGGGACATGCACAAAGGCCTCGCTCAAGTGGGCCAGGTGCAGGCGCTTTAAGAAATAGTAGTATAGAAATATATATTTCTTAATAAAACTAAATATAAAAGAATTACAAATAGAAATTAATTATTTATAGAAGCTCGCCATTTGTAAGAATAAAGTACTGGTAATGTAAAGATATAATGGAAAAAATTAGCATATTATGATCAAAAATATAATATTTATAATAATAATATTTAAAATAATAATATGATATAAACAATAGTAAGTAACTCAAGAGACAAAATTTGGGTAACGCCAAGATATACTATAAAAATATTGGTATAAATAATGGACGGCATATAATTGAATAAACTTATCAATCATTTTTGATAAAAATTACAAGATACATCGTGAGGAAACCTTCATTACTCCATGCCTGCGGCGATGGGCTAGCCCTCTGTCACGCAAAATGGAGTATTGAATGACTGGTTCAAAGTGGGCATTTTCTCGGTAGGCTATAGCTATTAACTTATAACAGTTGTTTCGACTTCTAAAGTGCCACAATGGAGTGTTTTTATGCAAACAATATTACGCCTATTGGAGTTAGTATTCAAAATCAAGCACGAGTTGTCATCAACAATGTATTGAAGTTTTTTACGGAAATAAGAGAAGATCCCGGAAAGTTGAATAGTATAAACTTCAACCGCCCTCGTGACCTTACTGCATCAATATGTGGTGTGAGTGGCTATTGATAATATAAAGAAAGAATGCAAGGATAGAGATGGTGTGCCTAAAACACCGCGGGAATGTGTCCGTCTACCTTGTCCCGTGACCAACTTGGACGATTTTGACAAGAGTATCATCAAAAGAATAGTCTCATCATTTTATTCTAATGGTGAATACCAAAGTGTTGGAGCAAGCAAAAGAGAAGATCGAAAACTTCAAGTGCTCAGTATTTTCAATGCGGAAAATACTGTTGGCTTTGGGATACAAATACAAAGTCGCTCCAGATAGTCGTGCATTAGTAATGGAGAGGATTGATATTGCTTGCGCACGCCTGAAATTTTTAAGAAATTTGAAATCCCTCAAACACAGTGAAGATACCCGCCCGAGAATATATTAGGATGAAGCCTGGGTTAACCAAAATCACAACTGTAAACGTGTGTGGGTTGACAAAAAAGGCTCAGGTGGTATGAACAGCAAAATTGGGAAAGGGAACAGACTCATTGTTTGCCATGCGGGTTGCGCCAAATATGGTTTTCTATCCCAAGCAGAGTGGGTATTCCGTGCTGTGAAATTGAATAATGAAGACTACCACAGGGAAATGAACGAAGCAGGTTTCACAGAGTGTTTCGAAAAATTATTGCTCAGTCTTGAAGAGCCATCGGTCATAATTATGGATAATGCAAGTTACCATTCACAATAAATAGATCAAGCACCAACATCTGCGAGTAGAAAGGATGAAATTCAACAGTGGCTCCGAATTCTCTTTGACATAGTTGAAGCCGGAACTCCTTCGAAAAGTGCATCAAAATAAACCAGAAAAAGCCTATTACTTGGACCAATTGGCTTCAGAACATGGACACGAGGTAGTCCGTTTACCTCCATACCACTGCCAATATAACCCAATTGAGTTGGTGTGGGCACAGGTGAAAGGCGAAGTTGCCACCAAAAACAGCACATTTAAAATTGCTGATGTAGAGAAATTACTGCACGAAGCAATTTCCAATGTATCGAAAGAAGATTGGCAGAAAAATGTGAGGCACGCTGAAGATTTACTAAAATCTTACTTGTGTGAGGAGCTGGTGATTCACCTGAATGAAGATAGCGAAGATGAGTCCGACATAGAATAATACCAATAAATATCTCTTATTACCTGTTCGGCACGGGGCGGGGCGGCGTCTTTGACTCGGCTTATCTTTAGTTCGCAGTTCTTTATCGACTACAGTTATGCTCATCCCTATGTGAAAACAATAGGCTCTTATCCTCCGCATGAGTGCGACAAAGAGATAAGATATCACTCTCTCGCTCCTATGATTTATGACCGAGTTCGCACACATGAAAAAATTCTACTATAACTTGTTGTGTAATAAGAATTGACCGGATGTAAATGTTATTTTACAGTTCCCCAATTTTGATAATGCGCATAGGATTCTTCGCCACTGTTCGTTAAAGTTCGTATTTCTGAGCGATCGGGAGATGATATCTACATAGAGTGGATACAACCTACCAATCGTCTGAACACTATCTTTCTATATCTTAGTTATGAGCTTTCTTATATGTATTAGTTTAATAGTTATATATGCTATAAACATATGTATGTACTGGTGTATGTAGTGTATTTATTTAAGTTATTTTAGAGCTTACATTGTGTATTACATTTGTTTTCTTTATAATATCAAATATATACAAACCTGAGGGAAAAGAAAAATAAATGATAAAGCAGGATTTAAAAATCTATATTATTATTATTATTAATCGGAGTCAGAGAGCATCTCTATTCCGGACATCGGAGAGGCATCGTATAAATCATTGTATTGTTCTTGGTCACTTTCCTCACTGGTATCATCACCTGTGTAAATAATCATTTCATCAGCAAAATTATCCATCCTTGGGTCGATTTTCCTAAATTCATCTTCGCATTTTATGGCATGATCACGAACTTTTCTCCATTCTTCAGACCCTATCATATTGACTTTTTCTAATATAAGTTTTGTAATGGACGTTACATTCATTGCGATATTTTTTGTGGCCACATATTGTTTT
Organism: Argyresthia goedartella; assembly: GCA_949825045.1. Classification (NCBI taxonomy): domain Eukaryota; kingdom Metazoa; phylum Arthropoda; class Insecta; order Lepidoptera; family Argyresthiidae; genus Argyresthia; species Argyresthia goedartella. The sequence goes on along the minus strand of OX463832.1, from coordinate 8,875,217 downwards.
ATTTGTGCCCAAATGTTTTCAATAGGGTTAAAATCGGGATGGTATGGTGGTAAACGTACAATTTTGTGCCCATGTTCCTCCATTATATGATCAATAGCAAATGTGGTGTATCGTTCTTTATGTATCTTTATGACTTCGTATATTTCGGGTTTCAATTTATTTGGGTCATGTGGAATATTATGTTGTTGCAGCCATGCTATCATTTGTGGTTTGGGTGTGTTTGAGTTTGGTGGTTTCACAGATAGCTTATTATGATACGGGGCGCTATCGATTACCATCACACTGTTAGGAGGCAAGTTGGGAATCAATTGATTTCGTAGCGAAGTTTGATAACATTCCGCGTTCATTTCTTTATGATAATCAACACACAACAACACATTTATGCAACATTAGAGCCCCTGGGACGAATCCTTTTTCATTGCCCGCATGGACTATAATAATTCGCTCTCCTTTAGAAATGGGTTGTTTTATACCTTTTTTGTTGCAATCTTGCCAAGTTTTACCTTTAGTATGCGATGTGTGCACGTATGACTCGTCCATAAATACTATGTTTCTACCAGCGTCCCTCAGCTGTTGTATTTCTCTGAGATATTTGATCCTTTTTAAACGTACATCTTGCTTTTCCATAAGTAACCGCCTGTTGGTATCAGTTCTCAGAAACCTAAACCCCATTGTTCTCAAAATGATCCTTAAAGTCTCTGCACAGCCTTTGAAATTAATAGCTTCGATTAACTTTTTTCTCAAATTATTTATAGTTGGGAGTTCTTTGAGTGTTAACTGAAAATTGTATATTATATCTCGAATAACACAGTAGTCGAAATCATCAAGCCCCATCCGAAACCTACTTTTAGGTTTTCCTTTTTTTGGTGATGTAAATTTCTTTGATTGATTTGTTTTTTTTTTCATTTAAGATGTTAGTCAAAGTCCGCCGTGAAATTCCTGTAGCTTTTGTAACACGGTCTTGAACTTTATTAAAATAACCATCATGGTCTTTTTTGAATACATTCGCTTCATTTAAGAAATAAAGGTATACATTAAACACAATCTGTCGTGTTTGTGACTTAAGCGGCTTCCCACGTTTAAATTTCTCCATTCTGGAAGAAAATAGGAATTATAATTTACATTACATGATCAATAGACACTCGTGGATATTGATTGTGCCGCTACATGATAATAGTTGAAATTAAACATACCTCTCTGGAAACAAAACTAAGAAGGGTGTGTAGTATGAATGAGCTCTATATGATTCCACTTACAAACAGCATGCGTCCGGTCGCCGTCAATATTCAAAGACAACTGACTCAAATGTGTGAGGGAGTGGCAGGGGAAGCAGCAGCGGCGACTTTCGATTGTTTGTACATGACAATAACACCTATTTCTTTAGGGCAAGGTACAAATTGCAAGTGCAATGTTTAGGGCTCATACAACTATTCGGTGTGTGTTATAATTTAATTTAATTTAATTTAATTTATTTTCGTTTATTGTATACTGTTGACATGTAATATCTTATTATCAATAAAATATGAATATGAATATGAATATGAATGTTATGATTCGGTAGTTTTCGGCATACGAACATTGGCGAAGATTCGTATGCGCATTAATAAATTTGGGGAACTGTATGTCTTAGACTTGCTTCATAATAACCCAATTGCAATTATATGATACATCATTAGATTCGTAATAATGGCGCGAGTATCACTGGATACATGCAATTCTTAAAAAAATAAATGTCGGATTTTATGCGCTTTGGTGAGTGGGCTAAAAATTACTTCTTTTTCATGATTCTCGAGTGGGGGGTATCGAAATAAATAGCTTTAAAAGGCGAGAACGGAAATATAAAGGGTATCCCGAAACTCAAATTCGAGCGGGCACCAGGTGAAAGCCTAGCCTATACAGGGTCTAGTAAAACATAAAAATAAAAATCTATGTCACTTTCTGTCATTCAGTTCAAATTCTATTGGCTTATTTCGAAAATTTCAAAAATCAACATCCTTTGGTTACTCTGACAACAACTTAGCATTTCTTTCTACGATTTCTTTATGAAAATGATCCCAAATAATCACTAATACTATTGATAGCAGTCACAAATTAATCAGAATATTTGTCAGTCAGATTCAGTAAGATTTGTAAAAAAATACGTAGTTTGTTGGTGTCCTGGTTTGATAACATATTGTAATTCAACGTTGACTCATCATAACCTCGGCAAGTTTTCACAAAAATTGGCCTATTTAGTAAGGATTTCGAAAAGGAATATTTGATACTTTCTTATCAAAAACTGTTAAAAAAATATTATCAAAACAAGTTGGAGACCATAACAACAACTCAACATTCAGGGTAAGTTCAAGAATGGAAAAAAAAAATGGAAAGATAAGAGTAAAACAAAAAGAGTTACGTTAATTAGTTACGTAATAAAAGTCCATTTTATTTCACATGAGTAAATGTTCAAATTGTTTGCCTCCAGCACGAATGCAGGCTACATCTTTTAAGAAATAATATTTTTGTTAGTGTTGCGTAACTCGCTGCATTAATGTGTTCTGCAGCTTGGACAATTTTGTGGCGGAGATCACGGATATTTGAAATACACGATACAGTCATGCCGCGACAGAAGCATTGAAGTTAACACAGATAATATGCATGTTTGTTTATTCTTCAGACGTGTACACATCAGGCATGTTGCAAAGCTTTGAAGTAGGTACGATGGGAAAATCAAGTCCGGAGAGATAAAAGTCAAAGTTGTCAGTAAGAACTATAAGATTTTTTCGAACATGAAACCACAGAAAACGCCCGAATGTAGTGTAAAGTAGACTAACGGTAACAGGGGACAACAATTAGTTTGTAGCTTCGTTTGATTCTACTTAGTTTCTTATTTAATGTCGACCGACCTCTTTGGAGGTCATTCATTATGCCAGTGTCAGTATCATAATCTTACAAGTGTGATCACCTCTTTGTAAGATTATCTTTTGAGAAGAGATGCTGAAAAGGATAGGTTTCGGTAATGGACTGTTGCTCGTTGCAGCAACAGAACAGAGTTGTAGTCAATGGCAAGAGTTTGTCGGGATCATCGGCACTCATAGGCGTTCCGCAGGGCTCAATATTAGGTCCGTTCCTTATTTTAGGGTTCCTTACCCAAAAGGTTATAACGGGACCGTATTACTAAGACTTCGCTGTCCGTCTGTATGTCTGTTTGTCTGTCCGTCTGTCACCAGGCTGTATCTCATGAACCGTGATAATTAGAAAGCTGAAATTTTCACAGATGATGTTTTTCTGTTGCCGCTATAACAACACATACTAAAAAACAAAACAAAATAAATATTTAAAGGGGCTCCCATACAGCAATTGTTTCCATACCACATACAAACTTGTAAATGCACCTGGTTACGTACATGGAGTGTGAAAGTAGCCGCACCAAAAACTTTGTAAACAACATTTTGCTATGTCAAATCCAAACTATTCACTCCACACCATCCCTAGCATTGTACGATGGTACGAAACCCTTAGTCCCTTAGGCCGGTTTTATCTTATGTGTATAAACGACCCACTCGATTATGTTAATATTAAACATGAAATCGTTCGCGGATGATACTTCCTTGCTCTTTAATTTAAAAGACAACAACAATTTTATGACGATTTGAAAAACGCTATCTCCTATATATATATTGGTTGGTTTATAGCAAACAATCTTCTACTTAATGAAAAAAAAAAACAAATGTGTAAAGTTTTCTCTGCTCAATGTAAAACAGACACCCACTATAATTATAAAAAAAAAACTGAGCCTTGTGGATCAAACTGTGTTTCTTCGCATCACAGCTCACAGCTTCAATGGGGACCTCACCTGGATGTACTAGCGGGTAGACTGACTCCTGCAGCATACGCCATAAAAAGAATCCAACGGATTTCGGATGTAGAAACCGCGAGATTAGTTAACTTCGGCTAGTTCCACAGCTTGATGTCTTATGGCATCCAGCTGTGGGGTAATGTCTCGGATATAAATCAGTTATAATTATTCGGCAGAAACGAGCTATACGTGCCATTTACGAACTCGGTCTAGGGTAGTCGCTAAGAGACATGTTTAAGGAGATCAACATTCTGACTCTGCCTTCTCAGTACATTCTTGTGAATATATTGTATGACAAAAAAAAACACTTGCTTAAAAAAATGCGTTTACCATAATTTTAATACTAGAAATAAGAATAAACTGTCCAGCTACTCTAGTAGACTCCACAAAATTTCCAATTTCTTCTTAGGCCAGTACATGCTTTTGCAATAAGGTCCCTGATATTCAAAGCTTACCGACACATAAATTCAAAACGTTTATTAAAAGTGAATTATGTTTGAAGGGATATTACTCAGTGTCAAATTATGTAGAAGGCGAAAAACCTTGGGGATAAACTGCTTGTTCTTCCATTATCTTAAAAAGAAACATAAGTGAAATCAATATATCATTAGTTATAAGTATTTCCTTTCAAAAAGATCTACCTCAGAGTTTCTAGTGCTTTATTTTCTGAAAAGTATCTGCTTTTGGAATGTACCCCTAGTATTAAATTAGTGACGTGCTCTAAGAGATATGTTACTATCCAGATTAAAGAATATTTTGAATTTTGACTTTGATAGGACTACCCAGTGGACAAGAATATCCTGTGGAAATCATTAAAGGTACATAATGATTTCCGCAGTTTTTAACTCCATGTTTTAAATAAAATCTTGAACGCACAGTGAATTGAGGTGGCACTATATTAAATTTCAACTAATTTATGTTTATTTACTATGAGATGGTTTTACTCATATTTATTTTATTTTTAATAGATAGGTGACTAGTGTTATACTTTTTCTTAATCCTTACTAAATTATTGAATGCACTTGCTGAGGGTAGTACAGTATATTTTGTTTCCGTTATGATTGTCAAAGTTGACTTAAAAGATTTTCTCAAACCACGACACAACCAAACTACGTAATTTATATCAATCTGACGAAATATTCTGCTTAATTTGTGACTGCTACCAATAGTATAGTTATTAAGGATCATGTTGGCAAATTAGTCGTAGGAGAGTTGCAAAGTTTGTTGTTACAGTAACTAAATATGTGATTAGGGTATTGTTTTTTTTTTTAAATACCTATCCTATTTTTAACCGAGTGATATAGTTTTTATTTAAGTTTCCAGACCCTATATAGGCTGATCTTTCACCTGGTGTCTGCTTGACGTCGAGTTTCGTCACACCCTGTATACTAATATTGCACAAGCTATGCCTCAAATTTAAACAAAGCTTCTAGACGGGACAAATTATATTCAATAAATGGTTCAATTTATTGAATATAATTTGTCCCGTTATTATTTCAATTTAACACTGCACTTACTACAATGAAGAAGAAAATGCCGTATGTATATGTCGGCAGCCGATCGTCAAATTCGGCACATCATGATGAACGCTTCGCCGTGATATGGCGGCATTGCTTGATCTGTCATGTAAAACCCGCCATATCGTTTCATGCCCAACGTTCGACGATCTGCCAGCCTATAACTCGGCATAATGGAAAAGTAGGGTAGCAATAGATTTTACTAAAATTACATATGACTATGAAAGGTTTGGTATGATGGTTTGGTTTATCTCAGAAATATTTAGTACACAAAGAGCTTCGTTTATCTGAGATTTGATTGGCGGGTAGGTTGGGTTAGGTTAGAACGTGTATGTGCGACCAGCGGAGCGAGCTTGCGACAAAGTAATGAAAAGCCAAACTTGACTAGAGGAGGTAATTGTAGCTAAATTTCATTTGTGTTATATGTTAGGTCGGAATTTAGAAGAAGCAAACCCGGAGCGTAGCGAAGCGGAGCGGAGCGAAGGGTATGCAAATAAAAACAAGATTTAATAATGAGGATCATAAATCGGATACCCAATAGTAGTCCACCGATTCCCGTATGATGGTCATCCTACTTTTCTTGATTTGGTTTATAACCAAAAAAAAATATTTATGGATAATTATTTTTAAAATTAAACGTGTAACAACAGAAAATCATTGTTAAAATTAAATAGGTTTGTTTATTCGTAAAATTTTAACTATTTACGATGTGACGTTTTATCCTTTGGGAATATCATGTTGTGGCGAAGAGTGTATTTGAAATATCGACAAACCTTTGGTTCTCATCGATCTGCCCGATTTTGGTTTGGGCACATCATGATATGCCCCATAGACAACGGCGTATTTCAGAAAAACGCCGCCATATCTTAATATGGCGCGGCACATCATGATGCCCAGTTCTACAATCAGCCGCCGACATACAGGGTGTATATTTGGACCGCAACTTGGATCACATGATTATTAATATATATTAATATAGACGACACTTATTCCAAAAACACAGCATATAACAAAAAATAACTATTGAAGAAGGAGATATGCCCTTTTTCATCTCCCAAAATTCTCATAGTCAAAGCGCACAGCGCAGCTAGCGCTTTCCGCTGCTGTGCCGTGACACTAATAGGCCTACCTCTCGAGCAGTGTTAGGTAGGTCCAGTTTTTATGATTCTCCTTTTCCTTCATACTTTGTGGAATATCCCCCACTTCCGGAGGTCGTACACGAAATTATTAATCGTGTATCGCGTTGTGTTTATAATTTAATTTTAAGTATAACTTTAATACATCGCCTGTAATTTTAAGAACAGCAACTTGTGTATTTGCGTCATTTGATTGCTCAACATCTTCTGTCAAGGCGCCCTCTTGCCTTTTCTGCTGTCACACGCGAATGTAACGTGCTTACAAATTAAATCCTATTTAATCACCGAAGCTGCCGTTTTTACTGAAAATATACCTGAGGTCACGAACATGGTCCTTCGAACCGGATACTGAAGATTTGGAGATAAACCCGTATTTGTGGAGTAATTGAAGATAGCAAGATACGCCGGTAACCACACGGTGCAAAGTGCGCAATTGTGCCGGTCGCTACTGTGAAGTGATACGTTTGTGAAACATTGAGCTATTTCGTCTTTAATTGCACCCAGCACTCAAATTCAGGTATACTTTTAGGTATTCTTCGGTTAAAAAGGTCAGTAATGTTTTATTTGTAATTTTATGTGATAGCAAAGTTAATCTAAAATGCATTGTCATATTGTCATTGCGTAATTTCAGAAGCTAATCGTTATATTTTGTTAATTCGTACTTACAATACAGTACAGTAGCCGTTAAGCTACATTAATTAACAGATTACTTCTGATATTTATTAATATTTCACGCAGATTTGACTCAATTGCAGTAGGCAGGTACCGAAATAGATACTTGTTTACGTTCATTAGGTATTTATTATAAATTACTAGGCTGAGCATCATTGTACTACATTTGCATATGTATTTGTCACCTTCTTGACAGTTTGTAGACAAATTTACAGTTAGAGCACATTTAAATATTCACTGATCATTACAAGTAGGAATCTTTACATTCACCTGTACGCTGTAGGTATTTGTAAAATTACCTTAAACTATCATTAAATTTTGCATTGTATCAAATTCCAGATTGGTAAACGTCGCTTCCCAAAGATGACAGAAGTCATGTTAACATTAATCAGAAAGAGAGCTAGTTTCAAAGGCCAGCTGACTGTGTTTAGCAGGTATTTGTCAGCGTTGGACTCTTCTAAGTTGGATGCTTTGGGTGCACGTGAGTTACAAATGCGTATTACTAACATAGAAGCGTTGTACCATAAGTATGACGAGGTTCAGTTGCAAATGGAATGTGAAAGTGAAGCGACTGAAGAGCAATTAACTGAGAGGACTAACTTTGAGGATACATACTTTCAATGCATCGTTATCGCTCAACAAATATTGTCAGACTATAATGACACTCTGAATCTGGACAATAAGTCAAATTCGTCGCATTCTCGTCATAGTAGTGGTCACAGGCTTGTTAAGTTGCCAACCATACTATTGCCAAAATTCAGCGGATCCTGTAATAACTGGCTTGAATTTAAAGACACCTTTACAAGTTTGATTCACAATAATGAGGAAATTGATGTGATAAATAAGTTTCATTACTTAAGGTCGTCATTGGAAGGTTCTGCTGCGGTCGTGTTGAGGTCTGTTGAGTTTTCCTCAAAGAACTATGACACGGCATGGATGCTTTTAACTGAAAGGTATGATAATAAAAGACTTTTGATAAAAAATCATGTAACTGCATTATTCAGTCTGGAATCAATAAAGAGTCTTCAACAGCACTGAAAAACTTAATTGATCATCTGAATAAAAATCTACGAGCCTTGGAGTCGTTGGGTGAGCCTGTGCAGCAGTGGGACACTCTTATCATTCACACAGTTACGCAAAAACTTGATATGAAATCACTGCGTGAGTGGGAGGAATTTAAAGACAGGTTGGATAAAAATCAACCCATAAAGTTTTCATCTTTCATTGAATTCCTAAACAATCGTGCTAATTTGATTGAAACTTTGGAACTATCTCGCTTTTCCCACAGTCACCAGCCCAACACCACAAATCCAAGCAAGAATAGTGCTAAGTTAAGGAGTATGGTTTTGGTGCAAACAACGTCCACTTTGAACTTGTGTCCTAAATGTCAGGGAGATCATTATCTAAATAATTATTCACATTTTTTATCCCTGAGTAACAGTGGCCGCAAAGAGGTGTTGGCTAATATCAGAGTGTGTCATAACTGCTTTCGTGCTGGTCACTACTCAAACCAATGTAAAAAAATTGGTTGCAAAATTTGCAAACGCAAACACAACACAGTCATTCATTTAGATGATATCAAGTTCAACAGACAAGTAACAACGCAGCAGCCCCTGCCGAGTCACAATAATACCGTGACGTCATCATCTATTTCCGACGTAAGACAGGAACAGTCGCAGTCCCACCCAACGGCTCAAGTCGCTTCGAGCGCAACAAATCGCGCATCACAAGAGTCTAGCGAAATGACATTGACCGCTCATGTATGTGCTGAGGTAGGCAGTGTAGGTAACGAGGCGAGCGAAATTTTATTATCTACGGCATTAGTAAAAATATTTGATTCAAACAACAAACCACACATAGTTCGCGCTGTACTCGATAGTGGCAGACATCGTCGCTAATGACGAATCAACTGTGCAAACGACTCGATCTACCTGTAGTACAAGTAGACAGATGTATAGAGGGTATCAATAACTCTAAGTCAATAGTCAATAGTCAATAGTCAAAGTACTTTATTACTGTAGATATTTACATATACTTAGCAAACGTCATTTTTTGCCTCTTCTCTACATTGGACCACTGTGGGAGAAGAAGGGCGTAGAAACTCCCACAGATTTATTTTTAGATCTCTTTTAAAAATAGGTTGTGCTTAACTAATACAAATATGAAAAATTTAATTGTTATGATTAATAAGCAGGAATAAATAATTACAAAATTATTAACAGCAAGGTCTGTGTTGAGCCAGATTAACCCCATACAGTCCTGTCATTTAAGTAATCTTGAACATTGTAATATCCCTTTTTCGACAAAGTCGCTTTAACATGCTTTTTAAATTGCTCAAATGGCAATTTCAAAATCTCCAGAGGTATCCTATTGTAGTAGAGAATGCACTGACCCTTGAAAGAATTGCTAACCTTCGCGAGTCTAAAACGGGGCGCACATAGTCTGTGATTATTTCTTAGGTTAACATTACAGCTGTCACTAAGTTTGGAAAATGTTGTAAGGTTCTTGCGTACATACATTATATTTTCGAAAATAAATTGACTAGCTACTGTTAGTATGTCAATTTCTTTAAAAAGCTCTCTTAAGGAGTCTGTTCGTTTTAAATTATAAATTGCTCGAATAGCTCTTTTCTGTAAAATAAAAATAGTTTGAATATCCGCTGCTTTCCCCCACAACAAGATACCATAGGACATCACACTATGAAAGTAACTAAAATATACTAGCCTAGATGTAGCCACATCCGTGCTTTGTCTGATGTTCCTAACAGCGTAAGCCGCAGAACTTAATTTACCAGCCAATTTATCTATGTGGGGTCCCCACTGCAATTTACTATCAATGGTTATTCCAAGAAACTTCGTATCATTTACCAATTCTAACGTGCTGTTGTCTAACACCAAACTGGTCTCAACTTGCCTGACATTTGGAAGTGAGAATTTGATACACTTGGTTTAACAATAAATTATTAACTGTGAACCAATTCAAGGTTAAAGACAATACACCATTAACATCATCAAAATCTCCTTTTTGTCTTTCAATTTTGAAGACCATTGAAGTATCATCAGCAAACAACACTATGTCAGTTAATTTCTCCACCATGAAAGGCAGATCATTAATATATACCAGGAATAAGAAAGGGCCTAATATGGAACCTTGTGGAACGCCAATTTTAACACCCGATCCATCAGATTTTACGCCGTTAACTTCTGCCTTTTGAATTCTATTGCTTAGGTATGATCTTAGTAGATCCAACGCTTTATTTCTAACTCCGTAATGATTTAATTTAATTAATAGCGTATTATGATCAACACAATCAAACGCCTTCGACAGGTCGCAAAAAACTCCGATAGCATCCTGTGCGGCCTCCCATGCAGAATAAATATGAGATACAAGGGAAATACCTGCATCCGTAGTCGATTTACCCCTAGTGAAACCATATTGTTTAGCGTGGAGTTGTTTTGTACGGTTGAAGTGTGAGAGCATTTGATTGAGTATAATCTTTTCAAATATTTTACTTAGTGTTGGAAGAACAGATATTGGTCTGAAATTTGAAGGATCGCCCTTATCTCCCGATTTGAACAGCGGTATAAGTTTACTGTGTTTCATGAGGTCTGGAAAATCCCCATCGTCAACACATTTATTGAATATATAAGCTAAGTGTGGGGCTATAACTAGAATTACTGAACCAATGACTTTGACTGATATACCCCACAGGTCTTCCGTATTTTTTAAGTTAAGTAATTTAAACGTTTTGACAATGTCCTGGGGATATACATGATGAAATTTTAAATATACATTACTGACGCTAGTGTTATTTTTTAATAAAGTCTCTGCTTCAAATGGAGATGAATTTAGACTGTCCGTTGTGAGTACGGGTACATTGGTGAAGAATGTTTCAAAAGCTCGAGCAACATCAGCGTTGGATTTAACAACATCATCACCTATCTTTAGGTAGAAACCACTGTCCCTTGGTATAACTTTGCCAGTTTCGCGGTTTATTATTTGCCAAACTGTTTTCATTCTATTATTTGAATTTTTAATTTTTCTATTAATGTGTAAAGTTTTTGCAGTTCTACAAACCAACTTGAAAGTTTTGGAATATTTTTTAACATAGTCATGAAATTTTCGATCAAAGTTATAGGTTTTTTGATCATAAAGGTCATACAAGATAACTCTACTTTTACGAATTCCAAACGTTGCCCAGTCATTAAATTTAGATTTACCGTTGTAGTCACTGACTTTCTTTAATTTGAAAACTTTATTGAATTCTGTCTGAATAATGTTGAAGAAGTCTGAGTAGATTTTGTTTGGGTTCTGTTCTTTAAAATCCGGTACTGGCAAATTTATATCTAAGTTTTTCGTATATGTCTCTAGTCTATGGGATGTAATAGGCCTATAAAATGTTGGACCAGTCTTATCCTTAATACTAATTGGGAATGAAACTGTTTGACCACTGTGATCGGAGGGTAAGCAGTTAATTACACTTTTAGTTGTGAATGCACAGTCACACAAAACGTTATCTAAGCAAGTTTGGCTTGTAAGTGTAATTCTAGTCGGCTCTAGAAATACATGACATAAATTAAATTATTTGAACAGAGTTATTAATCGTCGCTTCAGTGTTGTATCTACAAGCAGATCTACATTAAGATCGCCACAAATAATTAACTTTTTTCTGTTATTACAAAGTCTAATGAGGGCTTCCTCCATAATTTTCTCAAATATTTCGAAATTGCCATGGCCTTTTTCATCCCTCGGTGGCCTGTAGACACAAACAATAATATGGCTATCTAACTCAACACAGGATACCTCTATTTGTCTTTCAACAGTAAGTGCAAGAATATCTTTCCGTTGTTTCACCTTAATATTATTCTTCACTAAGATTAAAGAACCACCTCTATCAGCAGTCTTTCTATTGTAACAACTGACAATTTTGTAACTATTTATGTTAAAAGACATCATATTTTCCTTCAACCAGTGTTCAGTAACACAAATAATATCAATGTCAGAATTTTTTAGAAATAATTCTAATACAAGTTCTTTGCCAGGTAGCCCCTGGATGTTTTGATGGGCAATATTTAACTGGGGCTTACATTTTGACATATTTAGTGGCTCTTGTATGCTAGAGATTTCCTCTATTGTCTTATGAACTAATTTAAATTACTTGGAACAGATTCCAATGTTGCATGCAAAGTATAATTAACAGGTGAATTCCCAATAGGGGTGCATGTCATATTACTCTTAAAATAAGCTGATGTCAAGTTGAACTTAGTTAAACCAACTATAGCTGCGTCGCATATATTATAAGCTAACAATGTAGCTACTAATTTTCTATATTTATTAGACAGGTACAATGTATCCCGTGTCAGAGTAAAGTTATGAATAAAATGATTCATGTCGAAATATAAAATAGCATCGCTGTGATGACATGTTAAATTAAATAAATGAATATTCATTCTATGCACAGATTTGTTCTGTAGTTCTGTCAAATTACAGGCATATGGAAAATTGCATAGTATAAACTTGCATTTCATCCTACTATGTAAGTCTAGAAGTGTTTCAACACTTTTATTCAAATCATTCCGACTAATGTTTGAATGATTTCCTACCATAATTACAATAGTGCTGTACTCATCATAGATACCGCGACTAATCATCTTCACTAGATCTACAAATGAACAATTTGGACAGCAAATGTTCGTTACTTTTTGGTTAAGCCGGTTATGTAATAGAGTCCCACATCCTGCACCTACTTTGTCGGAGAACAACAGAGTTTTTCTCTGAGCACATATTTTGGTAGCTGGCGGTACACGAGTGGAGGTGAGTGGCGGGACACACGTGTTGGAGTGCGGTTTGATGCACGTGGCGGCGGTTGGCGCGGCATTCGCGGCAGCGAGCGTCGCAACGTGCGCAACGGCGAACGGCGCGGCCCTCGGGGCAGCTTGCGGCATGACACACGCCTCAGCAGGGACAGCGAGCGGCGCGGTGCTCGCGCTGTTGAGCTGCGAGGTGTCTCCTCGTCGACGACGGCGACGCTGTTTTTTGGTTGGGGCAGCGGTGGACGCTGCAACACTCTCGTTGAGGGGGGTCGAGACCAAAGTTAATGATGTGGGCTCGTCCTCCTTGCTGGTCTCATTCTCCTCATTCTCAATTAGAACGCCCACCAATTCCGCATTCTGGCGTTGTAGCTGTACTAAATCAGACGTCGCGGCTCTGAGTTCTGCTAACTCACTTTGCTCTTTGGCATAACATTGTAGTGTATTTGCTAGCAGGTCATGTAGATGCTGGATTTCTACTCGGGCATGTTGAAGGTCCGACTGTAAACCTACATTTTTTCCCCGGAGCTCTTGCATTAAGGAGATTCTTAATATTCTGTTTGATTGCCGTTTCAAGGCTAATTTCAGTACTTTTATATTACCTCTAGTTTTTTTCATGAATTTATTTAATTTACAATATTTTTTAATTTTTCTGCTGCTCGTCTGCATGGCTTGAACAATAGTGCTTAGGTTGGCTACTTCTAGTTCTTGTTGGATAGAGGTAATGTGGCGAGATTCATTGTAGTCTTTTTCTATGCACATATCAGTCAACTTCAAGTTTGCCTCATTGAGTTGGTATTGGAGGAATTTACTGCGATCACAAGCAGAAGCAAGGTCAGTGCGCAGGGTGTCAAAAGATTCCACAAGTTTTTCCAATCTTTGAATCTCATTTTGCGACTCCTCGTGTGTTTCTCGCAAAGTAGACACACTATCTCTAAGCTGTGAGTTCTAAAGTCTGAAGTCTAAAGCAGGTCAAGTGTGTAGTGTATTAATGACTTCGCTGAACGATTCATACAGCACAAGAATGCAGTGCTTTATTTTGCCTTCCATTACAAACAACGTTCCCTGTAAACACATTGATATCACGGAATTAAACATGCCGACTGATATTTGTTTGGCTGACCCTCATTTTTATAGGTCATCTGCGGTTGAGATGATCATCGGCGCAGACTTATTCTGGGACATGCTCGGTACAGAAAAAATCAGACTAGGTACTGGAAAACCCATTCTTCAGGACACGCGATTGGGATGGTTAGTGTCAGGCCCAATAAACAGCGGTCATCCATCTACCAAGTCCAGCATTATTTGCAATTTTTTGAAAGTGGAATCCAGTACCTGCGCCTCAGACACGCAATTTGCTGAGGTACAAAGTCAATTGTCACGTTTTTGGCAACTTGAGGAGGTCACCCACAAAGATTCTCATTATTCACCGGAAGAAAAACGTTGTGCGAGCATTTCATCAAAAATACGACACGGTTGGAAGACGGTCGATTTTGTGTTAGGATTCCATTTAAAAACTCCCCTGAAGTTTTAGGAGAATCGCGACCTCGCGCTAAACAGTGTTTTCTGTCACTGGAGCGTCGTAATGATAAACAACCGTTGCTAGAAAAAATGTACCGTGAATTTATGTCTGAATACGAACAGTTAGGTCACATGTCCGAGGTACCGTTTCAGTCTGAACAAAAGACATATTTCATTCCTCATCACGGAGTCCTACGTGAAAGTAGCACGACTACAAAATTACGTGCGGTATTTAATGCGAGTGCACCCACCTCATCAGGTGTTTCACTGAATAATATTCAGATGGTGGGGCCAACCGTGCAGGATGACCTTCTGTCGATACTCGTCAGTCGTCGGTTTCCAAAATACATTATTTCAGCAGATGTTGAAAAGATGTATCGACAGATAGCCATCCACCCGGAGGACAGACCTTTACATCAAATCATTTGGCGTGAAGATGCGTCTTGTCCGTTAAGGGCATTTCAGCTGAATACCGTTACATATGGAACTGCTAGCGCACCCTATTTGGCTACGCGTTGTTTAAAACAATTGGGCTTAGAATGTATCGATAAAACTGTCAGTGAAATTATCATTCATGATTTTTACGTTGACGATCTGTTGACAGGCGTGGATCAGCTACAGGAAGCTGTCAAAATCCAGCAAGACGTCACGTCAGTTTTATCTTCAGCTCGGTTGTCTCTCCGTAAATGGAAATCAAATGAAATAAAATTGCTTCCTCATGATAATCACACTCATTCTTCGCTCAATCTGAATATTGGTAATAATGAACCAACAAAGACTCTTGGCCTCAGCTGGAAGGCACTTTCGGATGATTTGCTGTTTCCTATTGGTTCCTTACCTTCTAACGGAAACAGCAAACGCTATGTACTTTCAGTCATCGCTCAGATTTATGACCCGTTAGGTCTACTGTCACCATGTGTGATTTTGTTAAAAATCTTTTTACAAAGGTTATGGCTACTCAAGCTCGCATGGGACAAACCTTTACCTGAGGAGCTTTTCAAAGGTTGGAGTAAAACCATAAACAATTTGTCAGCCTTAAATGATTTAACGATTCCTCGTCGTGTAGTTTGCGATGGTTATAATAAAGCGTTTGATTTGCATATCTTTGCAGATGCATCTGAACTAGCATATGGGGCATGCGTATATGTCCGCAGTGTAAACGAAGCTGGTGAAGTTTTGGTTAGATTACTGATGGCTAAAAGTAGGGTTGCACCTATAAAACCAACAACCATACCTCGCCTTGAGCTTTGTGCTGCGCTAGTGGGTGCGCGTCTTTATCAAAAGGTAATTAATTCATTGCGCGATAAAGTAGGATCGACCACTTTATGGAGCGATTCCATGGTAGTCCTGGGATGGCTTAAAAGGTTACCCAGCAAATTAGAGCCTTTTGTAAGGAATCGCGTCGCTAGTATCCTAGAAGATACAGAGAAGTGTACATGGAGGCATGTACCTACCGATAAAAATCCTGCGGATCTGATCTCGCGTGGGATACAACCGGAACAAGTGCATGCCGCCGACTTGTGGTGGTCGGGTCCATCCTTTTTAAAATTAAATCACTCTCACTGGCCCAACAATTCCGTTGTCACTACAGATGATGAATCTCAATCGAATTCTATTTCGAACAAAACATTGCATTGTCAAATTTCACAAAGGATTGAGACTAAACAAATTATTGAATTTGACAGATTTTCAAACCTTTTAAGACTTTTACGTGCTGTAGCCTATGTGCTACGATTTTTGAAGATTTATGTTCTCAAAAGGGAGTCTAAACCCGCAGTTAACTACATGTATGTAGATGCGGCAGAATTGCAAAATTCTTTGAATTTCATACTTCCTTTGGTGCAGAGGGAATCATTTCCAGAGTACGAATTACTATTGCAGGGTAAACTCTTACCCCCCAAAAGTAGGCTATTAAAATTTAATGTTTTTATCGATAGCAATAAAATAATGCGTGTTGGGGGCCGTCTTTCGAATTCTGAATTTCCTCATGATAAAAAGTTTCCTATTTTACTACAGTCCACTCATTATTTTTCAGTCATTTTATTTCGTTTTGAACACAACCGATTGTTGCACGCAGGTCCACAATTATTGTTGGCATCCATTAGGGAAACGTACTGGCCAATCGGTGGTCGCTGTTTAGCTAAGGCTACCTATCATAAATGTGTAACGTGCACGCGCGAGCGTGGAAAGGTAGTAGTGCCTCAGATGGGTAATTTGCCGACTAAGCGTGTTTCGCCTGGTACCTACCCTTTTGAGAATGTAGGAGTAGATTATGCGGGTCCTATTAATGCCGTATCACGTCAAGGTCGTGGATGCAAGGTTGTAAAGGTGTATATAGCCGTCTTCGTTTGTTTAGCTACGAAATGTATGCACCTTGAGTTGGTTGGCGACTTAACAAGCAAGTGTTTTTTATTGGCCTTACGTAGGTTCATTTCTCGCCGCGGTAAATGTTCAAACATCTACTCAGATAATGGCACTTCATTTGTCGATGCTTCAAACGAATTATCGCGCTTTCTTAAAGATAATTGTAACTCATTGGGTCTTGAAGCATCTAACGAAGGAATCCAATTTAATTTTATACCGGCCTATGCGCCACATTTTGGCGGTCTTTGGGAAGCAGGCGTGAAATCAAACAAAATTTCATTTAGTTCGAGTGTTGGGACATTGTAATCTTACATACGAAGAGCTCAATACAACTCTTGTTCAAATCGAGGCAGTGCTAAACTCGCGTCCGTTAACCCCGCTTTCTTCAGACCCAGCTGACTATACTCCGTTGACACCTGGTCACTTTCTCATCGGCCGTCCACTCACGAGTCTTCCCACAGAAGATCTTCAAAGATACTCCTCTACCAATTTGAGCCGTTTCAACAGAATTGAGCAGCTTCGCCAGCAGTTTTGGTCACGGTGGAACAAAGAATATGTTTCCGAACTCCAGCAGCGAGTCAAATGGAGAACTGACGGTCAAACCCTTAAACCGAACACACTCGTTATCGTTAAAGAGGACAACCTTCCCCCTCTACGATGGAAGCTGGGACGAATCATCACTGTCTATCCTGGGAGTGATGGAATTAGTAGAGTGGCGGATATTAAGACCACAAGTGGAGTCATTCGTCGAGCGTTTTCGAAGATTTGCCCGCTCTTGGAAGAGGAATCCATTGGTTGAAAGCCATGCTTTCAACGCCTGGGGGCATGTTTATAATTTAATTTTAAGTATAACTTTAATACAACGTCTGTAATTTTAAGAACAGCAACTTGTGTATTTGCGTTAGTTGATTGCTCAACATCTTCTGTCGAGGCGCCCTCTTGCCTTTTCTGCTGTCACACGCGAATGTAACGTGCTTACAAATTAAATCCTATTTAATCACCGAAGCTGCGGTTTTTACTGAAAATATACCTGAGGTCACGAACACGTTGTCAAGAAATCGTTCAGCCCCAGATTCTGACACTGCGATATTTTCACCACTCACAAAGTAAATGTTTATTAAGTCATACATCTCGCGATTGTCTAAAATTGTAGCGCGTCGGTCCATTGTTCCCGTCAAAATGAATGCGGTTCCAGAGAACGGCTGCGAGATCGCAAGCCACGCGACGCGAAATTGATGGAATGCAAGATCACACGTCACGAGTATTGCGACAGACTGGTTGGCGCCAGCCCCAGCCAAGCCAATCCCTGCGCCCGCGCACCCCTCTCCCTCTCCACCCCTGCAGGTTGCAGAAATGTCGACTGCGCTCGCTGTGCGGCTGACCAAATTCACGTGTGTTGTAGTGTGACAGTAATAACAAAAAATCGTGGAAAAAAATATTAACAAAAAAGTTTTTTTTAAATATTTTTGTCATCGTCAGTGTCGTGAATATAAATTTCCCTGTGATGCAAGTTGCGGTCCAGATCAACATGTTGTATGTACATTATCAACATGTATGCACTATAATTATGTTACCGAATCTCAATTAAAATGTTATGTCTTATCTGCTTGTTTAGTGCTTTTTAATTGTATCTACTTTTAATTTATTTAGAAATTTAAACAAGGTTTTTGACACCAGATTTTAAGTTTTTAATTACGACATTTAGCTTATTGTGTACCTATAATTTTGATTGAAGGTTATAATTATAAGACTAAAAATCTTAAGAATTCTCATTTGTAAATTAAATTGTGGATTACAGTGCTTGCTAAGAGATTCAAATGTTTGTCTTCTGAGGCTATATGGTCCTTGTAGATTCTGATAACTTGACGTTTTATTATGATTTTTTAACGCCTTTTTTATACTGACTGGCAGAGACACAGTTGTGTCCAAGATAGTTATTCGATTGTCCAGTTTATGTGACAGGGGCTAGGCCATCGCCACGACTATAAATATGTCGCAGCCACTTAGCTTGATCAGCCATTTAACAACCTAGCCATTTAGTTGAAAGTCGCAATTCAACTAGCAGCCTGGATAATATTCAGCCTCCGCGTCTAACACAACATTTAATTTCATAATTCTTTGTTGCGCACAAATATTTGAGCAGTAACATTCAAAGAAAACACATGTGCAAAGGCAAGCCATAAAAAAGTTTTATTCCCGAAAACCAAGGCATGACATTAAAGGACAGTGGCAGTGCACATTAAATAGTAAAATTAAAAAAACCAAGGTATGAATTCAAACCTAAAAAATACGTTTTACATAAAATTTTATAAATGTCATAACTTTTACCATAGAGCGAGGTATTGCTTTTTAATACGTAGATGTAGATGTAGTGCGTACGTAAATAAACTGGCGGACAGATGCTGATGCCATACACACAATATGTTATACACTATAATTATTGTCTTTTCTCTTTCTTTCTGTTAACACGCTTTTATTAAAAATATGAGACTGTGATAAGTACACTTGTGGTTATCTCTTACCTTTTACTTTTATTTTACAACTATCAGTTCTCTGACAAATTTATGATAGTTTTCTACAAGTTAGGAGTTACCTACAATAAAAAAATTGCATGTTCTACATTTAGGCTTAACAAGATTTAGGCAGATCAAAATGTTATAACAGATTCAGCTACAATACGATGTAAGCAATCTGCTCAATAGACTTACACTATCATAGACATAACACTTATTTAATATGCAGTTTAGTCAGCTCACCTTCAGGTGGCGGCCTCACCTTCAGGTTCCCTTTTGGGTACCATTTGAGGACTTAAAAACACCTGTCAAAATTACTCTTCACTTGACAGACACGACATTAACTTTAATAGTACATTGTGATACAAGTGTGCAAAGTTGGTCATAACATACGAGGTTGGTTTACCAGCTCGAGCCGCAGCGCTGCTAGCGGAGGTGAGAGCACTGAAGAACCGAGTTTGTTATTACCGATTGCTCACGAGTCTCCTACGGCGTTTTTCAACACACTTGTGAGGAAAATAAAAACATAGGTAGGTAAGATATAAGTAATTTACCTTATATTTATTGGGTATCAAACTTTCATTGCATTTCATTTTGCGCCTCACATATGACATCTTGCGGTGTTAAATCTATATCTTCATCGGTAATAAAGACAATGAATGAAAAGTTTTATTTATTGAAAACTGGATGAAAATGGCGCGACCTTTTTTTTTTTATTTCTCTCGTTGACATTGCATTGTATGTACAAATGCAAAAGCCAAACAAACAGCCAAATATTCAATTTAATCATAGTAAACGAAATACATCTCTGTTTTTTTGAGTTTGCTTTTTTATGAAAATAAATGTGTTTGGGCACTGGGAATTGGGTTAAATAGTCACAATAGAGGACCGTTACTGTTGGTTGAACAGATGTCCCTCCCCAAATCTTCTTGTTCGCTTAATGAATTCTAGGATAGCGTAATCCTTTAACGTTTAGCGTAACTTTAAGTTTAACAAATAATCTACTTTAATGTTATCCATTCCTAATGTTCGCCATCTTATGTTTGAATACATTACGCATTCTCCCAAGAAGTGCGGGCTACGTTCCTACGAGCCGTAATAATAATAGGTGCATATTTAAGTTGCAGTGACCTGTCACCACACCTACCAGTATCGCTAAGTTTTCCCTACTGCGATTATGTGATTGATAAATATCTTAGACTGCCTACAGTCTTGGGTGTTCTTACACTCTTGGTTTGCATCTCGCTTAGCTATCATGTTGAAGATGTTCTTTGTGACAGCCGCTAGGTAATCTTGGTTGTGGTCTAATAAAACACTCGTCAGCGGCGTTTCTTGCCAGCTCATCTGCTTTTTCGTTACCGTGAATCCCTTCATGACCCATGCGATAATTATTTCTGATGTTCTTCCAAAGAGTTAAGACTGGCCTTACACTCTTTGACTAGTGCAGATTTATTCATTAGTTGCCTAAGCGCCATTAAAACCGCGTAACTGTCAGAATAAATGACTATTTTAACAATAAAATGTATTCATTAATAATTAAAGTAATATTTTCCAGCATAAAACTCTTTGCTGTTATTACTTGTCCTTAGTTTATCTATAAAAAATATTTGCTGACATTACTTGTCCATTGTTGATAAATTTAAAACTATATCCACTACCACACTTGTACGCTAATGTTTATTACCGCACGCGTGTATAATGGGCAGAATTATGTTTCTAAAACCAACGTCATAAGGGTCACCTTACAAGCAAGTGTGTTAAAACGACATTTAATAATGTTTCAGCTGGAAGCAGGTGTACCTGTATTAACGTCTCCGAGACTCTGCTGGGAGTGTGTGGCTCACTTGAAGAGATCGGTGCGCTTCAGAGAGCAAGTGCAGGACTCGTACAGACTGCTGCAACCGATGCTACTCAATTGCGACAAGGAGGTAATTTGGTCTGATGCTGTTTTTTGTTCCCATGACTCAGTCTCACATAGTCCCAATACTCCCAATCTGTATCTGTATTTACAGGATCTATCTGAGTTTCTGCAGACTTCGGTGTGTCGCCCTGGCCGGCTGAGGACATACTTCGCTCACTCTGTCGACATCTTTCCGCAAGATAATGACGCTCAGACGATGACTGCGGACCAACATGATGATGATGATGGAGCGGAACAACTTCCGGTGCTGGTCAAAGACGAGAGAGAGGATGAGCAGTTACAGGAAACCGAAGCAGATCCAAGAAAACAAGTCAAAAATGATGTAAAATCAATTTCTAATCAGTATTCGAACGGACTAAGATTACTTCAGCCTAACAATATGCAAATAAATATAGCAGAGAAAAATCAGTGCAACGTGTGTGCTAGGTCATTTTCAGTTGAAACGAACTTCCTTAGCCACAAGAAAATGCATACTGGCGAGAACGGTGTTACGCGTAAGCTTTGTTTCAAACAATACAAGAAAATGCGTGCTTTGAATAGATACAAGAGTACATATGCGTGCGAGAAATCTTTTCAGTGTGAGCTGTGTCAGAAATCATTTTCAAAAAAAAAATGTTGGATAACGCACACATTGTCACATACTGCCGAGAAGCCGTTTCATTGTAAGGTGTGTCAGAAATCATTTACACAGAAAAGTAATTTAATTGAACACATAAGGTTACATACTGGCGAGAAACCTTTTCTCTGTGAGGTGTGTCATAAATCGTTTTCAAAGAAAGGTAACTTGATAACCCACAAAAGGTTACATACTGGCGAGAAACCTTTTCAGTGTAAGATGTGTCAGAAATTATTTACATACAAAAAATGTCTTATTGCACACATGACAATACATACCGGCAAAAAGCCTTTTCAGTGCGAGGTGTGTCAGAAATCATTTCCACAAAAATGTAGTTTAATCCAACACATTAGGTTGCATAGTGGCGAGAAACCTTTTCAGTGTGAGGTGTGTCAGAAATCCTTTTTAAAGAAGGATAATTTGATGATGCACATAAGTGTACATACTGGCGAGAAACCCTACACGTGTGACGTGTGTCAGAAATCATTTTCACTTAAAAATAATGTAGGATGACATATGAAAATACATGAAGGCAAGAAGCCATTTCAGTGTAAAGTGTGTCAGAAATCCTTTTCTACTAAGAAAAGTTTTATAACCCACACATTGTCACACACTGTCGAGAAGCTGTTTCAGTGTGAAGTGTGTCAGAAATCATTTACACAGAAATACAGTTTAATCCAACACATAAGGTTACATACTGGCGAGAAATCTTTTCAGTGTGAGGTGTGTCATAAATCGTTTTCATATAAAAAATTCTTTATTGCACACATGACATTACATACCGGCATAAAGCCATTTCAGTGTGAGGTGTGTCAGAAATCATTTTTAAGAAAAGGTAATTTGATAATACACAAAAAGGTACATACTGGCGAGAAACCCTTTGCGAGTGAGGTGTGTCAGAAATGATTTTCACTTCAAATAATTTAATACTACACATGAATATTCTTACTGGCAAGAAGCAATTTCAGTGTGAGGTGTGTCAAAATTTATTAAAAAATTATATTTGGTAACCCACACAAGGTCACATACTGGCCGTTCAGGTAAGTTGCCTACTATATCCTAGCGATAATGTGCGCTATGTTCACGGTAATGTTCCCAAATTGTGAGGATTCACATGCGCCCTACACGAAAGCGCATATGTATTTAGTCGAGAAGATACACAAAGCTTTCCTACGATAGCTACACAAGAATAAAGACAGTGACTGCGCAGCGCTTCTCTGTGCAGTAAGCGCGCTATACGTGCCTTATAACTAACTACACGGGCGCAGGCAACAGCTGTTAGCGGGTGGCACGCACCGCACGGTGGTGCGTTGACAGTCTGCTTGTGCGGGCGTGGGACAGCCTCAACGCACTATTGAAGGAAGCACCACTGAATGATCTGTTCAATGATGTTTGTAGGGAAAAACTGGTGGGTGCCATATTCTGTGATTTGAAGGCATGATTGTGTTGTCCCTGGATGATTGAAATTGAATTTTATCTGGATCTAAATTGGTATATTATTGTGAATTTAAAATGTAATCTGAATCTGTATTTAAGTTAAATCTTGTCAATATTGCCTAATGTATGTTTATTTGTGTCAATTTGGCATTTGCTGCAATGCCACAAATAAATATTGTAAATAAATAAATGGCCTAGACTAGAATCTAGATAGATAACTAGCGTAGAACAACAAATGTTCACTGGAATTAGATCTAAATGTTTTAAAAATATTTTCATCTTTATAGACATGTCATGCCTTTTTAAAATATAATGTGCTGCCACAGTCTTAATATATGCATTGAAAAGTATGCGATTGTGGCAGCACATACCTAATATGTATACATGTATTAATATTAATAGTAACAAGTCAAGCGTCACATTCATTGAGAAATATAAATTTGTATTGAGAAGAAATTAATTGTCTTTTATAGCTAGTCCGTCATCTACAGGTGACATCGACGTAACCGAGAGTTCGACGTGATCAGTGAAACTAAAAGTGAAATTTCCAAAAATTTGCGGGTTCAATAACCAAAAATGTGAACTTTGTGCTGTGAATTGGTTATCAACGCAGTAATTTTGTGTAATCAATGTGTGAGAGTGACAAACTGTTATTAAGTTTTGAAATGTGTCACTTGATACATTTGGGTGTGGTGTTTAGTAAACAAAACATCATATTCCTTCAGGGTCTTTTTTTATAAGGCCATATATATTTTGATCTAGAATCGATTTCGATCGATTTAATTCGAGTGACACGTTGTATAATCGAATAAATATCAATTGTACACCGCTAGCAACGGAATCAGCTGCGGTCTGCCAATCCAACCTTCAGCGCTTTGGCACATGCGCGTGGGGCGTCCAATAGCAACCCGCATCGCTTAAGGCGCCGGTTTTCGCGTGGGGCCAGCGCCCCAGTGGCTAAAGTAATCAATTATGATACATATTATGATATACAAGAGATGTGTTTTTTGCATCTTTTCTTGTACTTGTTTTTTCGTGATGTACGTAACTACAAATTTACGGTTTTCGTAGTGTTTTGTTTAACTGTGCTATATGAACTTGCTTCTTGCGGAATTTCATGATTTTAGGTCCTTGGAAAGTACCATATACAATACATTTTAGGACAATTGACAAGTCGAAGAAAATGACAAGTTAGGGGATTTCCCCTAACTTGTCATTTTCTTCGACATTAGTCATATGACTAATCAGAGAAAATTACCAATTAGGGAAACAAACGAATCAGGTTTTTATGCAACGTTACGATATGACTAAGGAAACTGACGGATTAACGAAAATGACGAATAAGGGGAAATTACCAGTGGTGCACGAACTCTTCTAAAGAGTGTCAATATAAGTATGCGGCAATAATGCAACATCTTTTGATTGCGTTGACTTATAAGTGATTTTTCACAGTTCTATGTTAGGTACTGCATACATGAGTAATTGATATCAATGTCAATTTCATACCTTCACTTTCTCCTGAGTAAAAGGTTCTGGTAGATAAAAAAGAAAAACGGACGGAAGGATGGACCGACATATAGACGTCACCGAAGTGATCCTAAAAAGGTTTTTATTTCGCTTTATCCCAAACAAACACGACCTTTGTACGAATGCCGCAACACATGTGTAGAGTTTGGGACCCTCATGCGGTAAAATTATTATTGTCTTCACCAAAAAGAGAAAGGAATTATAGGAGTTTTTCAGATAAGTTATTATTATCAAGATCTCTTAGAATTTATTTTATTTTTATTTTATTTTATTTTATTATTCTTGTATGGAAAACTTACAGCTAAAATTTAACAGTTTAACACTAAAAATGTACAGTTGATAGCCAATTACAAGTTTTCACTAATTGACGACAGAGTATAATAACAAATTGATTCCTATGAATGCAGACATACCTAACTGGAAACACGAAACCAGATAAAATACAATATTATTAATACCTACATTTTTATGAATGTTACATGAGTGAGTACCTAACTATGCATATTACGTTAATTATTACAAAGAAACAACACAAGCCTATATTGAGACATATATACCTACTTCTACTTGTAAATTACAACATTAACCCATTTAGACCTACCGTACCATATGTGGTACAGTAACTTTGTAAAAATATTTCGGGATACCCACATATTTCAAATATTTTATAACGATTGTGACAATCAGTTTAGACAGTTAGCTTAGCGTATAAAATATTATAAATACGTTTGTGCGAGTGGATTGCATTATATTTTGGATATTATCCGGCAAAAACATAGAAAAATATTCACGATGTCATCAAGAAGGTAAGTACTATCGTAATTATTCAAAATTCTATTGTTTCTATGCATTGTTCTGATGATTAGGGTACAATAGATGTCATGCCTCTAACAAAATCTTTCTTTTGTTAGTTTTGTACAGTATGCTGAACCATAAACTAGGTGTACCCTATATGGTACAGTAGGTTCATATATGAGCAAAATATGCGACAAAATGTAAGTTGAAAATTGTTTATATTTATTTTGTTTATTGTTTCAGACCATTGACTCTGCACGATATTGCAACAATCCTTGAGGAAGATGATGATACCAGCAACCAAGGGCAAGATTATGATATTTTTTTACTGCCACCTAACACAGCCAATGATAATCAGACTGATGAAGACTCTGGCGAAGAAGATAACGTCAACATAAATAACCTGCCTCCTAGTTTGCTTCGAGCACCAGCTGAGCTTGCTGCATCTCCAGAAGAACGGGAACCTGATGATCAAGGGCAACAACTTGAAGGACAGGATAGTGAAGAAACACACGAACCCTTGCAAAAACGTTCCATGAAATATAGCTGGAGAAAACGAGACTTACAACCAAGACTTACCACTTGGAAACCTCTGTATCATGTTTCTCTTGAAAGAACTCCAATAGAATGGTTTTCTTTGTTTTTTTCTGATGACGTGTTTGAGTTGCTAACTATTGAGACCAATAGATATTTAGCACGAAAACTTCTTGCTGCTGACGTCAAAATTGAAGAAATCAAGTGTTTGGTCGGAATTTTGCTGGTCAGTGGCTACTCTCAAGTCAACAGAAGAAGAATGTACTGGGAAAATGCACCAGATTCCAGAAACTGCTTGATTGCTACAGCACTGTCTAGAGATAGATTCGCGTATGTATATGCCAACATTCATGTGGCTGATAATCTGAATTTAGATGGATCGGATAAATTTGCAAAAGTTCGTCCGCTACTAAAACTCTTAGCTGCAAAGTTCCTTGAGAATTGTCCGCATAAGGAGAACCATAGCATCGACGAGGCTATGGTGCCATATTTTGGTCGTCATGGCTGCAAGCAATTTATTCGTGGAAAGCCTATACGGTATGGATATAAACTATGGGTTGGTGCTACTTCAGGAGGTTACATTGTATGGTTTGAGCCATATCAAGGCGCGTCTACATTTGCGAATGCCCGTTACTCTCAGCTTGGTCTCGGTGCAAGTGTAGTTTTGACGTATGCAGATCAATTAGCGCAGTTGGGATATGGTAAAGACTATCATCTTTTTATAGATAATTTCTTTACAGGCTTACCTTTGATCCACGAGCTGACTGAGAGGGGTTTTCGTATAACAGGGACTGTGAGGGAAAACAGGTGTGCAAAATGCCCTTTATTGGGCAACAAAGAAGCGAAAAACAAAGAAAGAGGCTTTTACGATTATCGTGTGTCTGATGATGTCATAATTTGCAAATGGCATGATAACAGTATTGTCTCAGTATGTTCAAATGCAGTTGGTATAAATCCTGTCCACAAAACTGAAAGATATTCCCAGCAACTGAAAAAGAAAATATCTGTGTCTCAACCCCATCTTATCCATCAATACAATAAAAACATGGGTGGAGTAGATTTATCGGACCAAAACATATCTGCACTTCGCACTAGCATTCGAGGAAAAAAGTGGTACATGCCTCTGATTCTTCATTGCGTTGATATGTCTGTACAAAATGCTTGGTTGCTCTATAGACACAATGGTGGTAATATGGATCTCCTAAACTTCCGACGTCGAATTGCAAATTCTATAATTGATGGCAATAAACAACGCGAGAAGCCAGGACCTAGTCGGCCATCTTCTGTAACCCATGACTCTCGATATGACGGCAAAGACCACCTTGTCACTAAGCAAGAAAAACGAACCAGGTGTGGACAATGCCACAAACAATGTCCTACAAGGTGTATCAAGTGTGATATTGGTTTACATGTGGAATGTTTTGTTATTTATCACACAAGAAAGTAAATAAAACTTTTTCATGGAACTCATATTTTTTGCATCTCTATTGTCCTACTGTACCATATATGGTACACCCCCCTCTAGGCCCCCCACTCACAGATATTTTTTTTTAATATTTTTACTGTAAACATAGGCTTCCCCTAACACGATTTTGTTGATAAAAATCAAGGTTTTTGAAAAAAATAATTATCGGTCTAAATGGGTTAAGAGATACGCGACACGTATAAACAGTTAATACAAGGACATAGTTTAATATTGCTTAGCACTAAACTTAAATAGTTGAGCTCAACTTACTGGTCAGATAATAGCTGACAGACCGAGCACTACTACAAAACATGTCTATGTCCATACAGTCAAAACTTAGTGAATTGAAAGAGCGCGAAGCTCTCAAAAGAAACGAGTTCTGCCTGTAATTGGTATGAACGAGTGGAACATGCAACAGTGATTTGAGACGTAATTGACGTGCGGGGACTAACAGATGGATTTTATTCAGCAAATCTGGACAATCAATACTATTCTGAGCCTACCTAGTGAGGAATATTATATCTGCAGCTTCACGCCTGATTTGAAGAGGGAGAAGGTGGAATTGATTGCAATGAAACTCATAGCTCCGTCTTGGAATTCTAAATTTGTAACACAGATAGCGAATAAACTTTTTTTGGATGGACTCAATTTTTAAAATATAGATGTCATAACGTGGGTTCCACACCTGAGATGCGTACTCCAAGTTGCTTCTTACAAGAGTGCAGTAAATTATCTTAATAGACTTCATCAACTTGAAATTTTTACAGGAGCGTATAAGGAATCCTAGTAATTTATATGCTTTCTTTACTATTGTATCAATATGTTTTTCAAAAAGTAATTTTGAGTCCATTATTATACCCAAATTCCTTATCTCATTAGAGCTAGAAATAGATTTATCGCTGAGACTATAAGAGCTCCGATACATGTTTCTTTTACGCCCAAATGAAATGGAGAAGCACTTTGAGACATTTATATCCAAACTGTTAAGTCTGCAATATGTTTCAAGTCTATTAAGATCGTCCTGTAGTAAATCACTCACCTCCGGACTATTGACCACTCTAAACACCTTCATATCATCAGCAAATAGGAGGAATTCGGAATGATTAAAGCAAATGTTAATATCATTAATAAAAATAATAAATAGGAGGGGTCCTAATAGAGATCCCTGTGGTACCCCAGAAGGAATATTTTTCCATGTTGACATATAACCATTCAATACCACCGATTGCGTCCTGTTGGATATGTAAGACTTGAACCAGTGAAATAAATCGCCACGTATTCCGGCTAGTAGAAGCTTTTTGAGCAGCATTTCATGGTCAAATCGGTCGAATGCTTTACTGTAATCAGTATAAACGGCATCAATTTGATTATGGTTATCCATTTGTTCTGTGATAAACTCATTAAAAACTAGAAGGTTTGAGATTGTAGATCTTTTCTTTAGAAAACCATGTTGAAATGCGTTAAAAGTTAGCTTCAGTGATGCATAAACCTGATCATAAACGATGCGCTCAAATATCTTAGCAATAAGGCATAGTTTAGAAATTGGTCGATAGTTGCTGACGATGTTTTTTGGACCTTTCTTGTGGATCGGACTAATAAAGGCAGACTTCCACAATAATGGCAGTACGCCCTCGCTTAATGATCGTTGGAATAAAATGACTAAAGGGACTGCAAGTGCTTTAGAGCAATTGACAAGAAATACTGCTGGTAATTTATCTGGGCCAGCTGACTTTTTAAGATCTAAAGTTCCAAGGAGCTTAGCAATATCAGCTAGCGGAGTTGGGATGCCATCGTTCATGTTTTCGTCCACTTGTACGGGCCCAGAGTTAGATTGTAAAAATGTAGAATGAAAATATTCAGAAAACAAATTACTTATTTCAGGTCCTGACGTTGACGAAACATTTAAGTGTTTCATGCACGATGGAAATGAAAATCCCTTCCGTTTGCTTTTAATGAAAGACCAAAATGCCCGAGGGTTTGATGATAATGAACTTTCGATATGGGCTATGTAATCATTGAAACATATGGTTTGGAGCCGCTTTACTCTTTCTCTTAGAAAATCAAAGGTCTGTTTATCACATAGGTTACCATATTTCTTAAACTTTCGGTGGAATTTAATTTTTTCGTTAATTACTTTAATAATGGCATGATTATACCATGGCGGATATTTGTCAACTTTTGTAACACGCTGAGGTATATGTTTATTCTGAAGTTCGTATAAAATATCATAAAATTTGCCCACAGCTTCGTCAACTGAGCCCGCACTAAGTGTATTTTGCCAGTAAGTTGAATTAATTTCATTATTAATTTTAGTAAAGTCAGCACGATTATAACAATACATTGAGCGTTTGC
Source organism: Argyresthia goedartella (assembly GCA_949825045.1). NCBI lineage: Eukaryota > Metazoa > Arthropoda > Insecta > Lepidoptera > Argyresthiidae > Argyresthia > Argyresthia goedartella. The sequence goes on along the minus strand of OX463832.1, from coordinate 8,845,199 downwards.
ATGGTACAAGTGGTTCGAGTTCTACAAATGAGACAGTAATATAAAGAGCTGGGTGATACGGGTCCTCTGTTACCAGAGGGTCAGTGCACAGTGAAACTGAAACGTGGTCATTTGAGAGAACTAAATCTAGTATTTGATCGAACTTATTGACAATTGGGTTAAATTGTTGCAGACCACAAAAACTAACCGTATCTAAGAAGTTATTTATGTGTTCACTTGATAAACTAGCTGCCTCAATCCCATCCTCAGATACAACCCACTGAATGCAGCTCATATTATAATCACCCAAAAGGATGAATTTATGAGAATCATGCTCCGTGACTATAGACTCGAGTTTATTGCAAAAGTTATGTAATTGATCTGTAAACGAAAAGCCCAGGTTTTCAGAACATAAATACAAAGTACAAATATATAATTTATATTCACTTTTTGAAATGGGACAGCGCAACGTAACCGAGACCCATATATCCTCAGCGGGCGAGTGCCAGTCAGGTAATCCTGTTGCTATGAGATCCCTCTTGACAGCTATCAAGACACCCCCTCCGCGCTCTTGTTGAGTACGTTTGTAATCACGATCACGCCGCCACACTACGTACCGACCGTCGAACAATTCCTCATCGTAAATTCCCTCGTGCAGCCAAGTCTCCGTTAGTGCTATGACATCGTAATCATTTAGTCCTAAGTTCCCAGAAAAAATATCAGTCTTAGTCCGGAGTCCCCTTACGTTCTGATAGTAAACTTTTAAATTAAACATTTAGGTAGTCAAAACATAATAATAACTGTATAGTCACCAAATCAAGGCCAAAATTAACTAAATAAATAAGCAAAGCAAAAAATCTCGTTTCCACTGTGAACTCGCACTCGTACCCAACTCGCATTAACACTATAATATGTTCGATACACTTGAAAATATACTCATAAAGACGGTAGCTATACAAACATATGGGAAGTAGTAATATTATACTTAGTACGCATTTAGTAATGCTTCTTAAATCGTGCAGTAAAACACTATTAAACAAAAGCTCAAATAGGCAGTAAGTTAAATAAGATAAATTATTATTTTCGTTCGCGAAGTACCAATGTGAAAAAGTAACAGCAAAAATAAAGTAATCCATTATAGTCTCTAATGCGTATAGACATAGATCGCATTGAATGCTCAATACAATTATCAGCACAGGTGTCCGGCTCGCTCGAGCGATAGCAGGTAGTAGGATTGAACAAAAGAGTCACTAGGCGAGCAAAAAATAAACAGCCAGGGGTTGTCAACTTAAATGAATAGCTCAAAACAAATTCAATAAATATGTTGAACGGAATAATTATAATTAGTAAACTGATTATTTCAATCTGTTTAAATCCCCGTCAGACCTAATTGTCATAACAGGTGCCGTATCATTCATCCGGACATGTATTTTAGCATGATTAACCCATACGTATTGGTAGTTCTTCTCGCGCGCTACAAGCTTAGTCTTGGAGAGAAGCTTTTTATTTCCGGGTGATAAGTGATCATTGACATAAATGCGTTCATCACTAGCAAAACCGATGTCAGAAGCTTTTAGAGAATGCTTTTTTATTCTCGCAGCTGCAATAAAATCTTCTTTTGCGTAGCGATTTACGAAGCCAAGCAGTATGGACTTATCCTTGGAATTGTATACAGGAACGCGTGATATAAAGTTGATCTGAGATTTAGATATAGGTAGGTTGATATGCCTACCTAGAGACTCCACTATATCAAATAGGTTTTCGTTACTTTTCAGCGGAATACCTTTAATTTCAACATTATTGAGCCTTGACCACTGCTCTTTCTCGTTCAGCTCCTGTTGCAGAGCATCCACTGCAAACTGGGTGAATTTGGCGGCTTGATGTGTTTCCTCTAGTGAAGATAAGCGGCCATTAACTCCAACAAGCTTCAGCTCAAAATCATCAATTTTACGACTAGAGAACTCACAACTCTTGATTACTTCTTGCATGTTCATCTTCAGATCATTTACATCGGAAATCAATTTAGGCAGTACATCCAGCTTTGATGTAAGAATATCCAGACGACTGAGAATATCTCCCAAAGTAGGTTCTTTTTTCTCGGTAGTAACAGGGCTTGGCGATGCAATACGGCACTTGGGACACTTCCAGGCAGCTCTACGATCCACCCCAAGGTTACGAAATCCTCTTTCCGTAATGTTTGCGCAAGAGAAACATATATCCTTGGAGCAACCGGCGCATGTGGCACCATCGCCGATGGTCGCGTTACACTCGAAGCACTACATATTAGAAAAATGTAAGGTACAAAGGTTGAGAACCCCTGGATGACGAGCAAAGTAACGTGTGTTCCGTACGGTTACTGGGATCGGACTGAATTGATCGGAATTCTTATCCGATCCCTCATGTATTTAGCAGTGTGTACGAGGCCAGACATCACACATTCAATCAGTCAGTACTCCGATCCAATTTAACACCTCCTATGTTCTGCATAGGAGCACACTATGCAGCAGGCAAGCGTGAGCTTCTAGCTTCTAGCTGAGCTTCGCTATAACACCTCGTACGACCTTCGTAACGTGAACAGTGTTTTACTCGGCTTCTTCATTCTTCTTCCAATTCAAATAGTTTCAAGTTTGATTTTTAGTCTGATGGTATGGAATATTTTTCTTTATACTTATAATTATCAATTTAAATAACTGAGTGGTAAATTAATGTGAATTACCATAGTGCAATTCAAAAACTACCTACATATGTGACAGGATAAAGTTAAAACCGGGTGATCACTGTGAGTGAAAAGAACGCGCAAGCGCCACGACCTGTACGGCGGATGCGACTATAATCACTTTCTTAAATAGACGCAACAAAACCAAATAGGTTTTAAGCGATAGGTTCAACAATCGATGTGCGCCGATCTACGCGATTCTTGTGCGCAGAATGTAAAAGCGAGCGTTCACTTTGGTCTCAAAGCAACAGACTGGATACAATTAAAATCATGAATGTCGTGAGGACCTAAGGCCTACAAATCTATAAGCTTTGTCAAATTTGTACGTAGCACTCCCATGGTCTGCGGGCGACGGACGAAAGATGCGGAAGCTTCGAGGGCGGGAAAGAAGAGCGCGGGCGGCGGCCGCTTAGTAGGAACCGCCTGCGCTCTTCTTTCCCGCCCTCGCATCTTTAGTCGCCCGTCGCCCGCAGACCATGGGAGTCCTACGTACGAATTTGACAAGCTATACAATACATTCGGCGCGTTCCGAATCGCACCATAATCGATTATAGCATCTACGAGGTCGTTCCGGATGAGTTTTAGCGTGACAACGATAGCTCAAAATGGTTGATATGACGTCATAAATGACATCATTAACACCGCCATCTTGTGCTATCATCGCCCATGCTTTTGAGCGTCAGCACTGTGAACGAGCCATCAAAAGTGATAGCTGTCACGCTGGCAGCTGACAATCGAACTAAGAACAGCGACCAGCAGAGCGACTACTTGCTCTCCTTAATTGTTTATTTCCTCACTTATTCACCCAAAACAAAACTAATATAACTACTAAGACAGACTACGACTCGAAATGTCAATAACTAACAAAAGTTGGGTTATAATAGTGTCATCTGTCAGTGTCAACGTCTACCGTCGCTTTCAAAGCGTTCCGAATAGATATGTGTGATGGTCGCCATTTCCCACTAGGAACGGGCATGATGGTCGTGACGTCACGTGAGGGATGATGGTTTTGTTGACGTGACTCGGAACGCACGGAAGGGCGGGGCTCAGTGTGACCATCTTGATCCAAAATTCCGAACGCGCCTGCCGGCCGGTCAGCTGTCAAAGAAACGGCTACTGATTTTAATTGTAATTTTATTCGTATTTAGGGCATAAATATAGTGCAACGTTATTCAAAGAGTATCGTTCCGAATCACACCATAATCGATTACAGCGTCTACGAGGTCGTTCCGAATGAGTTTTAGCGTGACAACGATAGCTCAAAATGGTTGATATGACGTCACGAATGACATAATAACGCCGCCATGTTGTGCTATAATCGCCCATGCTTTGAGCGTCAGCACTGTGGGCGAGCCATCAAAAGTGACAGCTGACAATCAAACTTAGAACAGTAACCAGCATCGACTTTCCTCACTTATTCACCCAAAACAAAGCTAATATAACTGTTACGACTGTTTACGACTCGCAATGATTAATGCAATGAACTTACAAGAGTTGGGTTATAATAGCTTTACAAAAAAAAGAGGGTAGCCTAGCCAACATCATAAATTTGTGTCCAACTATTTTTATTTCATTTAAATTAAAATCAGTATCTAAATGTTATAATTTTTTTATTTAAAACAAGGCCTGGACCCTTTACCTACACTGGCATATAATATTTTACACATACCTGGATATTTCACTACAAAACACTCACAATGGGTCTATGCACAAAAATCAGTGCCAACATGGAGCAGATGGCAGCCGACTTCAGCAGCAGGATGGGCCGGTATGAGAAGGAGCTCCGTGAGTGCGCCACAATGTCCTCATCCAGCAGCCCACTCAACATCAATTCCCTGGCCAGCGAGTTTCTCGAGTTCAAAGCGTTCACGTGGAACTGCCTAAACTTGCTGCGCAGCCAGGTTGACTTGTTGCTCGCTGGACAGGACAGGATGGAGACTGCATCACGTCGTAAGGTGCTCCTTCTCCATGGAGTCCCCGAAGATGAGAAGGAACGGGTAAATGATGTGGCTCAAAGGATACTATCCCACCAAATAAAAGTGTCCCCTGAGTGCATCGCGAGTGCCTCTGTTGTACATCGTCTTGGACCCAAAAGGCCAGCCAAAACGCGCCCAATACTGGTGAGATTCTCCACACTCGGTGCCCTTATGTAGGAGTGGATAGTCAAAACCGCATTGAAGGGCACTGCAACCACCATATCAGAGTTCCTGACAAAGTCCAGACATGATATGTTTGTAACTGCCCGGAAACACTTCGGCGTGCAGAACTGCTGGACTTCTGGTGGTAAGATTGTCCTACTGCTTCCCGACAAAAGCAGACAGAAGGTGGAGCGCATGTCGGAGCTTCAGGAATACACCAGCAAGTTCCCTCCCTCTGCTCTGCAATCCGGGCAAAAGGTCGCCGACTCTACTCGTAAACCGGCTGTGCCTGTGCCTGTGGCTGGGGCTGCGGTTGCGGCAGCGGCAGCAGGTTCTGCGGCGCCCTCGGCAAGCAAGCAGCGAGAACCCAGCGCTAGGCGTGCCACTGCCAGCCTGGGGTGGGGTTGTATCCCATCGTGTGCAGTGCAATATACGTCGCGTGATTTGGTCGGGTTATTTTCTGTTGTAACTTAATGTTATTTTACGTGAAGGGTAGACTGAATGGGGGACAGGAATGCACGGCCCAGTAATGTCCGGCCCCGGAATGCCCGACCCCGGAATTGTGGGATTTGGGACGCCAATTCCGGGGCCGGACATTCCAAGCCGCACATTACTGGGCCGTGCATTCCGAAGCCGTGCACTGCCTGTTCGACCCCGGAATGTCCGGCCCCGCAATTGTGGGACGTCTCTCATTGGCTGGAAATACTGGTTTCTGATTGGTCAAACATTTTCGATTTAACTTAGACGAATCTAAGGCCATGGTCATAGTAGTGAGGTTTTGTGGTAAGCAAGTTTAACATTCACTTGACACATAGCATAACCTAATATTATTCATATTTGGTTAGTTTAAAATAAAAACAAACTCAATTATGCTATTTGTTAAAAAAAAAATACTGTGAAGACTGAGTTCAAGTGCATTATATTTATTGAGTCAAATTTGGCTAGAGTAGGTTATTGTGGCTAAATTTCAATTGGCTTATAGGTTTGGTTGGAACTTAGAAGAAGCAAAACCGAAGCGTAGCGGAGCGAAGCGTATGCAAATAAAAAAAAAACATTTAATGATATTAATAGATTTTTGAGATAGAGACACCATGAACACACCCTAATCTCTGATGTAGCAGTTGTCTATGGTACTCGGGACGCCAATTCCGGGGCCGGGCATTCCGGGGTCGAGCACTATTTTGTACGGCCACGGAATGCTCGGCCCAGGAATGCCCGACCCCGGAATCGTGGTCTTTCGGGACGCCAATTCCGGGGCCGGACATTCCTGGGCCGGACAATACTGGGCTGGGCATTACAGGGACTCGACTGAATTTGATTAGATGATTCACTTTTTATTTTTAGCTCACGCAGTCTTTTTCATTCGACAAGCATAGTGTGTTCTGTGTACTTGTTTTTTTAATTTTTTTATTATTATTTATTGTACGGACGGACAGACAGCCGGACGGTTCTGACGGGCAACCGGACGGTGCGAACGGATCTTGTTAGTTCGTATTTCGATTCACTTTGCTGTTTCATCATTTCTTTTTTGTTTGTGCTGCCCACCCACGTCTCATCTATTATTTGTTATGTTGTAAAATGTATTTCCATATGTACTATAATTATGTAAACCCAGGGTTTGACTTGGTTCGGGTCTTTCTGTTTTTTAGGGTTCCGTACCCGAAGGGTTCCAAACGGGACCCTATTACTAAGACTTCGCTGTCCGTCCGTCCGTCAGTCCGTCTGTCACCAGGCTGTATCTCAAGAACCTAGCTAGCTAGAGAGTTGAAATTCTCACAGATTATGTATTTCTGTTGCCGCTATAACAACAAATACTAAAAAACAGGATAAAATAAATATTTAAGGGGGCTCCCATACAACAATACCACATACAAACTTATGGATGCACCTGGTTACGTACATGGAGTGTGAAAGTAACCGCACCAATAACTTTGTAAACAATATTTTGCTGTGTAAAATCCAAACTATTCACTCCACACCATCGCTTCCATTGAACGGTGGTACGGAACCCTTCGTGCGCGATTTAAACTCGCACTTGACCGGTTTTTTTTTTTGATTGTTATTTTTTTTATTTTTGTGTTTTAATAGGTTTTATTGTATTTATTTTATTAAATATCTATTTATTATATAACAATTACTTATATGGATACCTTCATATTTAGTGATAGTTACTTCTCCTACTCCGAAAGTGAAGCTTCCGATAGCGTAGGAAGTGGATTGTCGTCCACGGACGACGTTTTGCCTATTGCCCTTAAACGTGTGTTTTCCAACCTCAGTAGGAACTTCAACGTCGTTCACATAAATGCTCAGAGCATTCATTCCAGTCATGTCGACCTTCTCGACTCCTTCAGCGATCAGAGCATTCATGGTATTCTGATCTCCGAATCATTTCTTAAACCCTCTCTTCCTTCTACCTTGTATGCTATGCCGGGGTACTTACAGGCTCTATCGCAACGATAGGACGGGCAAGGCTGGTGGCGGTGTTGCTATTTACCTTCGTTCCGACATTTCTTGCAAAGTCATCAGCCACTCACCTAGTCTATACTCTGGATCCGCTGAACACCTATTTCTTGAGCTATGCCTCCATCACACTAAGGTCCTTCTGGGTGTCTTCTATAGCCCCTCTCTCCTCATCGACTACTTTCTCTTTTGAAAGCATCCTTAATGATCTATCTCCCCTATACAGTGACACACTTATCCTAGGTGATTTCAATACCTGTTTACTTAAAAATGATGTTCGCTCTGCCAAACTCCAGTCTATCGTAAGCTCCCTAAATTTAAATATTCTTCCCCTGAGTGCAACTCACTTCCAGCCCCACTGCACCCCCTCTCTCTTGGATCTTATGATTGTTTCTAACATATCCAAGGTTTCTACGCATGGCCATCTTAACGCCCCCTTCTCCTTTCATGATCTGATTTATCTCTCGTTCAAGTTAAGGCCTCCCAAGCGCGCAGGGAAATTCCTGGATATTCGCAGTTTCAAGGGTATGGATCTCAGCTCCCTTGAGTCTGATGCCACCTCTATAGACTGGTCCCCTGTCGTCTATAGTGAGCCCGTTGATGAAAAAGTCCAGCATTTCAACTCGATTGTCCTGAGTTTGTTCTACAAACATGCTCCAGTCAAAAAGGTTAGGGTCAAACATCTCCCTGCGCCTTGGCTTACCGAGACCATCAAGGGTCTGATGGCCCAGAGAAACCGTGCCAAATGTAGATATAAGAAGGATCCGACGGACGATAAGCTCCTTATATACAAACGTCTCGCTTGCGAGAGCGCTAGTTGGGACGAACTCTGGCTCTGTTCCCACCTGCAACTGGTGCCTGGGCCTGCCGGACATCCACCATAGTTGGCTGGGTGGTCGGTCTGCCCGCACAACACGCTGGTGGGAGGGTGGGAGGGGTGGCCGCGTCCTTCCCACAGACGGAAGTGGCGTGATTGATTGCGCATTTCACGCAACGGGGGGGGGGGGGGGGGGGGGCAAGCATCTGCTTCGGGCATAGCCTTACATTTGACGGTTACAGCACTGTGAAATGACGTTATTAGATTGGGGGTTTTCGACTCTGATATATTTGAGGCCGCAGAGGGATTTAAGGGACGGTGCATTCTGTACACTTCAATAAACGACAAGTTTTTTTCGAGTAAGTCATCTTTGATGATGGATGTGGGGAGATTTATGGGGACGGGGTGGACTACAAATCGGAAAGTCTTCTCCTCGGGGAGGGAGTAGGTATGAAAGGCGGTATGGTTCGCCCTCAGGAATTTAGTGATTGCAAGGTGGTGTTTGGACTCTGCCACCTGGACGCGGGTACCGGCTGATGTTAGCGCAGATGTATATTTAAAACCATTTCTTTGTAAATGGATCGACACACGAGTCCAGGTGGTTTCGTCACGGACTATTACTGGTGGTGGGGTCGAGCGCGGGGGTCGGAAGGGCAACGGTGTTCGCGGTACCGGTGGAAATGGAGGGCTCTGAAGGATCAGAGTTTGGGGCGTGAGGGTGCGGGAGAATTTGTTGAATGCGGCGTGAGTTGGGGGGTCAGCGGAGACACGGCAGCGGGCCTGCTCTGTTTGGCCCTGGTTCCTACGGGGGACTTGGAAGACCGGTTCTTCCGCTTTTGGTTTTTGGAGATGACGATTAAGTGAGTTTCCTCATCGAATGCCTGCGAATTTACGGGGGAAAGAGAGCTGAGGGTTGGGGTTGGGGGGTTCGCGCGGGATATAAGAACAGGCGAGCGGGGGTGAGAGTCAGCATCGGAGCTGGTTGAGGGGCTAGCGGGGGGGTCGGCGGCGGCTCTAATAAATTGAATCAACGGGCGATCCGGAGGGTATGGAGAGAGTTATTGGAGTACGTACTCCAACAACAAGGGAACCGACGATACAAAATTTTGTATCTCAGTTAATTTATTGATATCTGGTTGAGAGGCCATGGCTATGTGGTGTATCGGCTAGAATGTAGGTGAGTACCTATTTGTGTCTCGAACCGCCTCCGCCTCTGTTCAGGTGGTCCGAGGTGAGTGGTACAAATAATAAAACAGACAGATGGGGACAGAGAGAGAAATATTGGTGAATATATAAAATAAAATAATACGACTTGACTGGAACCAATCCAAGTCGGGCACTACACACGCGGCGGAACTGACCCGAAGGGGTGTCACGGGCGTGCTAGAGAGAGGTCTCTCGCACTCGGGCGACAGGGAGGGAACACTTGCTGACGGGGCGGCAGCGGGAGAAAGTAAACACGACCGTTCTGCACGGCTGCTGAACGGTGAGTCCAAGACTGAGCTACATCCCTCAAGACGGCCTATTAACTAGCTCACGATGACATCAGAATGACAACTCGATGAAGGGCCGCCATACAAAATATGACGTTAGATAAAGTAAAATTCATCAGAATTAATACCATTCCAAATACCAAAAATGACGGTTTTAAACAATATAAATACAAAAGTCATGACAAGATGGAAAAAGAGCAGACAATACAAACACCCGGACGGATTTGGTAGAATCTCCATGTAAATAGTGCTTTACTCGGTGAAACAGTTAGTGGCATGGCAACCCTTCTAGCTGCAATATCAACATTACATTAGCTTGTTTCACAGACTATGCATTGTTTATGTTTACAATGATGAATCAATCAATGAGACCTCCTTGCGTGGTGTTTTTTACGGTTTCGTCCTCAGATCCTCGCGAGACTCAAGCTTTTGTCCAGTCTGTTGCTTTACTCATAATTTAACGTTTACATTTACATTCTGCACACAAGAAACGCGTTGATATTGTTGGCGCTTGATTGATTATTGTGCAAACGCGTATGGTATTTGTATTGCTGCGTCTAATTTAGATAGTGGTTAAAAGCTGTCGGGAAGTCCTAAGCTTCGTGTGTGGTTGCAAGATGGATGCGTTGAGAGATCTTCAGTATCATCTCGCATTAACAGACCAAGTCAAACAGGAATTTGTGGATTGTGGATTTGTTGAAGTTGACTCTGAGGATGTGCATCAACTGTGCACGGCTTGTCTGTGCGCGACACGCACTACACACATAGTAAATGACGACACACTGAAGCAGTTTTACATGAACATCCTCACTGAGATGCAGGTCAGTGTCCGGTACTTTTTTGTATTGTTTGGTGGAATGGGGTTTGAGTACATATGAAGGAAGGGCACTCAATCTAATTTATAACCTTACCTATAACCCAATCGAAATTTTGCCACAAAAGCCTACTCTTACTTACTTAATACTTATCATTTATTGTTGTTTTTATTTGCATACGCTTTGCTTCGCTAGGTCCCGTTTTGGTTTCAACCCAACCTTTAATCACAATAACCTACTTTGGAAAAACTAAGTACAAGAAAGTAAAAAATAAATCATACTCATCATAGAGAATGAATGAAAAAGAATTACTCAATGGTGTAGCTTTTTTTATTTCCATTTTATGGATTTTGCTTGACATTTTACATCAACTGTTTTTATATGGGAAATATTAAACTGCATCAAAAATACTGATTTGCGCAGCATATATCCCTTATATTTGCTGTTGTAGCTTAGGTGAAGGGTAAAGGGGGTGAGCGAAGCGAAGCCCCCTTTATTGTGTTAGGCTCAACATGTAAGAACAACAACAAATACTTAAAACATAAACTAAAGTACTCATTAAACATTTAAAACATAAAAAGTGTTTTTGCTGCTCCTTTTTTGCTGTGCAAATCAGTATTTTTGAAGTGCGATTAATACTAGCCTTTTTATATTAATTTTGTTCTTCAATTTAATGTAACAGTAGTTTTTTTCTGATTTGAGGTTAGAAATAATTTTTATTAATATCCTGAATAATGTGCCTGCATTACCTTTTAATAACAGTGGTAGCGTTATATTCAATGACCCAACCCCTACCAGCTTCAACCCCTTTTATCCCCCTCCTGCCAAATGATACTAAATCAATATCAATATCAAACCAATTGTGCCACCAAAACCATGTGATAAGCTGCATAATCTGTTATCATATTTGAATCATGTTATAGTTTTTATGTTGCGGGGGGTATAAAAGCATGTGTTTTGTACTTGGAAGATTGTGAATACCATAAGTTTATAATCCAACAATTTTTTTCTCATTAGTTTATAAATTGTTGATAAATTGTAAACTGTACCATACAATATAATGTGTGAACTGGTTTAATTGCAAATGAAATACCAGGGCGAAGTGGGGGGTAGGTGAAAGCTAAAGGGGGTGAGAGAAGCGAATCCAACTCTGTCCTTCGTGTCCTAATATGAAGCCTAAAAAGAACAGAACAGTACAGAGAACCTAAAAAGGAACTTTTATGACATACGTCACCTAGAGTACCGTAGATTCTATTGTGGGCATTCATGGGTAAAAAACATAAAATTACCTTTAATTGTTGTGTCATAATTATTTTTTTTCCGGCCAGCAGAGATAGCGAAAGGGTTAAGTCCTGTCGGTCTGGTTTAGAATTTGTTGATAGTTTACAAACTTATGCGTTAGTTCATAAACTATTTTATAATTGTTGTTTTGGGACAATCTTTCTTCCATTTCCCCTTTGGGTACCATTCGAGGGCAAACACCTATGGTAAGTAGCCCTCACTTTACAGACATTCATGTACGATATGTCACAATGTTTCAGTTGGAGGTAGATGTACCTGTATTACAGTCTCCCAGACTCTGCTGGGAGTGTGTGGCTCTCTTGAAGAGATTGGTGCGCTTCAGAGAGCAAGTGCAAGACTCGTACAGACTGCTGCATCCGATGCTGCTCATGTGTGACAAAGAGGTAGTTATTTATTTATTCTATGGCCAATGTCATTTAATCATTCCTGGCTAATTATATCTTATATCTTATACAATTTTGAGGTCTTCTCTCCAGCCATTCAGCTGCTTCATCAGTTATGTGGTGCTTTGCTGGGCGCCCGTCTGGCAGCGAGGGTTGTTGCTTCGCTGCGGTGTGACATTCACACAAAATATTTCTGGACAGACTCATTGATAGTGCTTGGGTGGATAAAGACACAACCGAAGGTTCTGGAAGCTTTTGTGTACAATAGAATAAACAAAATTCATGATCTCACTGACCGAGGAATGTGGAGACATGTATGTAATGACCCATATCATTAAACCCAGCCGATCTCCCTTCCAGAGGTGTGTAACCAAGCCAACTTGCATCATCAAGTTTGTGGTGGCAGGGACCGTCCTTCCTTAATCATGCTTGATACAGACATTAAGTACTCAGACGCACAGAAACTTAAAAGAATATTCGCTTGCGTACTCAGACATACCTGCCGAAAACCTGAAAATAAAAATAAAGATTATTTACAAATTCATGAAATAAATAATTGACTTACACTTTTAATGAAAATTGCGCAGCAACAATCATTTCCTACAGAAATTAACACATTAAAATTAGGAAACAATCTTACCTTTAAATCAAACTTGTTACAGTTTGCGCCTTTCGTTGATAATACCGGCGTTTTGAGGGTAGGTGGTCGCCTTGATAATTCCGATTGTGACTTCAATAAAAAGCATCCAGCTTTATTAAATGGTAATCATCGCCTTACAAACATGTTAATGGAAAGCGAACACTTACGCCTCTTTCACGCTGGCTCTCAGCTACTCCTCAGTTCGTTTCGCCAACAGTTCTGGCCTATTAGTGGCAGGATTTTAGCTCGTAGCATAGTCAGAAAGTGCATACTGTGTACTCGCTTGCGTGGACGAACTGCGGAGCCGTTGAAGGGCAATCTCCCTACTGACCGCGTAAATCAGAATTACCCATTTCAAGTATGCGGCACAGATATTGCAGGTCCTATATACATATCTAGCAAAAAGGGGCCTGGTAACAAGATAACAAAATGCTACTTATGCTTATTTATCTGCTTTAGCACAAATACCTTACACCTTGAAATTGTAAGCGACCTCACATCAAATGCATTTATAATGAGCCTTAAAAGGCTAATAAGAAGGAGAGGTAAACCTCATACCATTCACTGTGACAAAGGTTCTAACTATATTGGCGCCAATAATGAATTAGGTAGGGTCTTAAAGTCTAGCCTCAATAGCCTTTATGAGTTCTCCAATAATAAAGGCATACAATTTGTCTTTAAGCCTCCTTATTCACCAACGTTGGGTGGAGTTTGGAAATCTGGCGTCAAATCAGCCGAATTCCATTTAAAACGCATCATGGGTAACGCAAGTCTGACATTTGAAGAGTACATTAGCAACACCAATTTTATGTAGATATTTTTTTCTGTAAAAATTGTAAGATCAATGAAGGCAAAGCGATATTATGGCTACGATGATATTCCCATATTACTTATTAAGGAAAACATCGATCTCTTAGCTGATTCTCTTGCACATCTTTTCAACCTATGTTTTGATTTTCCCTGAACAATTCAAGATAGCAAAAATTTATCCTATTCATAAGTAAAACAGTTAAACCGATCCCAAACACTATAGGCATATATCACTTGTTCCAACTCTTTCAAAGATATAAAAGAAAAGATAGAAAAGATCCTAAAAGTTCGCTTGATGTCCTATCTAAACTGTAACAAAGTATTGCACAAGAAACAGTTTGGTTTTCAAATAGGGGTTGGCACGGGAGATGCTATCGATGCTTTAATGAAAAATGTAGTGGAGCAAATCAATAAAAAAGTTAGGGTAGCTGGACTATTTCTCGATCTGAGCCAAGCTTTTGACAATGTAAACCATGAACTACTTATTGCAAAGTTAGAGCACTATGGTATTAGAGATCAAACTCTCACTTTGTTTAAATGTTATCTAAAAAATCGAAAACAGTTTGTTGCTTTAAACAATATTTCAGAAAAAGGGGAAGAAATAACCCACACATCCAAAATGGTATCATTGAGGAGAGGTGTGCCCCAGGGCTCAGTACTGGGGCCCATCTTCTTTATTATTTTCATAAATGATTTAATGTTCCATATGCATAACAGCCACACGGATCACATGGAACTGACTAACTATGCAGATGATAGAAATGCCATTATTTCAGGGAATAATATTGGTGAACTGAATGCTTATGTAAATGTTATTCTATCTGAATTTAATTGCTGGTGTAGAGCTAATGACCTAATGTTGAATTCAGCAAAAACACAGGTATTATTATTTAAATCTACTTCTCATAATAAGGTCACAGTAACAGCACGTCTTGATAATGAATACATCAGCACTGTAACTGAAACCAAAATTCTGGGTGTGACTATTGACGATCTCTTAAACTGGAAATCAGAAGTTGCTTCGGTAAAAGATCTGTAAGTTCTGCGTGCTATGCTCTTAGGAGCCAAGAGACATACTGACATTAGAGCAAGTAAAGATTGTATACTACTCACTAATTGAAAGTAAGTTTCGGTATAGCATCGTTCTTTGGGGGAGAAGCTACAAGTATAATATGAAATCCAGGAGAAAAGATTTAAATACAAAGATTGCGCCCAACTTAACCATGGCTAAGCACAGTTCTTACTTTCAAGCAGTCAAGGTTTTTCACAAGTTGCCTATCGACTTAAAAATTGAGACTAATATAAATATTTTTAAAGAAAACTAAATACGCTTCTTCTTGAAAAGTGACTGTGCGAATTGAATGAATTTTAGATATATGTATTGATTTTATGTTCAATTTAATTTCAACTTGTTTTTACTGTATTAGATTTTATTTTAGTTTATTCTCCTTTAATTACCTAATTTTCTAGTATATATAATAAATAATAGTTGGTACCTACCAACTATTATTTCAAACACAATAATTGATTAAATATTGTTCATGAATAAATAAGAGAATGAAGAAATGAATGAAGCGGCCTATGCTTATCAGTGGGTCGATTTGGGCTGTGCCTTATCATGATGATGAAGATGACATGGCTCTGCTGGTGTTTTGTAGTTGTTAATAATATCAGTCCCACACATTGCCAATGTATCTGTGTTTACAGGATCTCTCCGAGTTCCTGCAGACCTCGGTGTGTCGCCCTGGCCGGCTGAACACATACTTCGCTCACTCCATCGACATCTCCCCGCAAGATTGTGGTGCTCCGACCAAGACTGCTGACCAACATGATGACGATGGAGCGGAACAACTTCCGGTGCTGCTCAAAGAAGATAGAGCGAATGAACAGTTTCGGGAAACAGAAGCAGATCCGAGAAAGCAAGTGAAAAATAAAGTGAAAACTTTAAATAAATCAAACAATACAAATGACAAGTTGATTTGTATTGTTTGATTCTCGTGATTTAAAAAGCACATTCGCTTGTGATTACTCTTATAAAAGACTTGCTTCAAAAATTGAGTCAGAACGACACATCGCTACATATGACATTTATCCGCATAATTTCATATTCCCTTTCCGTGTAAAGATTGTGTTGTTATTTTGTACTGAACACTCGATGAAGTTCGAGCATGTCATATCAATAATACAGTAAACGCTCGATGACGTTCTCGTACGTCATGAGTATGACTTTTTTATAACTCTTATTGCTCAGCTATCAGTGTCTATTGTTATGATTTGTATGTCAGTCGACGCGCAATGAGCGAAACTCAATCGTTCAATAGACTATGGTCCTTTTCTAGATTTTTATAAATTCTAAATATAAACTGTTCAGGCGAACGAAATTCGATGAGTTATTCTGTTTGAGACGTCGATGAGTCTTTTTGAGTCGTTGTGTTGGGAGTGCTTTGAGCAAATTAGAGATAAGTCTTTCTTTTTCTCTTATCTATGATCTTTTCTGTGACAAACAATACGCAAATCGGAGAAAAACATCCATATATACAGAATATCAGCAAATGGAAATGTGTCATCCGTGCAACGGATTTTTTTAAATATATTTGAGATTACAATGTGAAATGCAATTAATTCCAATAAGAAATATACATTCCTTATTGGAAATCTTATAGTGAATCCGTTTTTATAGGTTTCTTTCTTTATCAAAATAATCTAACAATTTGCTTATTTTCCTTATAAAAGGTGATCGGGCGTCGATACACACGCAAGAAGTTCACGAAAGAAGTAGTTTATTTAGAATAAAAACCTTATCACTCATTCACCACTCATTAGAATATGTCTTTACTTCATTTAGTTCAGTGTATCTCTCTTCGTCATCCATCGCTCGCTGACATCGATGTCCGCTATACGCCAATGAAATTTAAAAGCTGCGCCGTTCACGAAAATCATATTTTTGGTTTTACTATTCCTGAAGGTTCGTCGCAGCGTTTTTCCATCCACTACTCATTGACTCGTTCTGATGTGTTGGACTACTTAAATGTTTACTGAACTAAATCTCTCATACTTCTACACGAAGTATCCCTCATTAGCTCGTTCTGATAAAGTGGCCTAAATGAACTACTGAACTACATGATTGAAGTAGTTCACTGACAGAGAAGATACCCTGCAATCTTTTCTTTAATGACGCATGTCTACACCCATGCGTTTCGCGACGCCATGTTGCGTTCACACACACCCCAACCGAACCTTAATCACACGAATTAGCTACACTAGTGTGACTATGGTTAATTTTGTTTATCCGTAGTCACACCACAGCAGCCCAACACACCCTTGACCATTAAAAACAAAAGACGTTCAAATTAGAGTTTAACTAATTTATATCACGCATTTTCGCAGATGACAGAGGCATAACATCATATAATATAACCCTTTTTTTTACAGGTGTTACAATTTTTGACTGTCTCACTATTTTTGATAGGTATAACAATTTTTGACAGGTGTCACTATTTCCACAGGTGTCACAACTTTTGTCAGGTGTCACATTTTTTGACAGTTATCGATGACAAAAATATTATTACGTATTATCTCGAAAAGGGTGAGGTGCATGAGGAAAATGTATATAACCTAAAATTATGGCAAAGAGCAACACTGCACGATACCGGATTAAAAAAAACGGTCAAGTGCGAGTCTAAATCGCGCACGAAGGGTTCCGTACCACCGTTCAATGGAAGCGATGGTGTGGAGTGAATAGTTTGGATTTTACACAGCAAAATATTGTTTACAAAGTTATTGGTGCGGTTACTTTCACACTCCATGTACGTAACCAGGTGCATCCATAAGTTTGTATGTGGTATTGTTGTATGGGAGCCCCCTTAAATATTTCTTTTATCCTGTTTTTTAGTATTTGTTGTTATAGCGGCAACAGAAATACATAATCTGTGAAAATGTCAACTCTCTAGCTAGCTAGGTTCTTGAGATACAGCCTGGTGACAGACGGACGGACGGACGGACGGACGGACAGCGAAGTCTTAGTAATAGGGTCCCGTTTGGAACCCTTCGGGTACGGAACCCTCAAAATGATTGTCTGCAACTTCGGTTTACGGACGATATTTTTACGTGATAATGTCATAAGAAATCATAGATGAAATTTTTTATACTTTTATGAATTGAATTGAATCATTATAACTGAATTATCATTATTTTGTAAAATACAAAGAAGGAGTTAATTGAAAATTACACTTATTTCGATAAATTAACATTTATATGCACTCGTTAATTCAAATATTTTTTAACTTAAATTATACAGATTAATTACAAGTGACAATGGGTGTAATTCTGAAGGGTCACTCATTAAAATTACTTGATGAATTTTACTCGAAAACGGCTTTAAACTAGCTAACGAATAATTGAGGAACGTAACTACGGACCTATGTGCATACATATACCACATACCTATATAGGAAGTACTTACGATTTTTTGCATTTTGCATGAAAGCAAACACACGACCACTGTCTTGCTTTGCTTAACCTTGAATCCGATGACTACTTCCCCGACCCGCCCCCCGCCCGCGTATCGCACTCGCCTGGGTAGGTCACCCCATTTCATTTATGAACGGAGTGTTGTCTAAGGTTTTTATTGTTGGTAAGTTAGTAATTGGTGGTAAGCAGCACGTTAGAATTAGTAAATGACACGAAGTTTCTTGGAATAACCATTGACAGCAAATTACAGTGGGGACCCCACATAGATAAATTGGCTGGTAAATTAAGTTCTGCGGCTTACGCTGTGTGTGCTTAAAACACGGATGTGGCTACATCTATGCTAGAAAATTTATTACTTTCATAGTGTCATGTCCTATGGTATCTTGTCATGGGGGAAAGCAGCGGATATTCAAACTATCTTTTGTTTTACAGAAAAGAGCTATTCGAGCAATTTTTAATTTAAAACGCACATACTCCTTAAGAGAGCTTTTTAAAGAAATTGACATACTAACTGTAGTTAGTCAATTTATTTTCGAAAATATAATGTATGTACGCAAGAACCTTACAACATTTTCCAAACTTAGCGATAGCTGTAATGTTAACCTAAGAAATAATCACAGACTATGTTTGCCCCGATTTAGACTCGCGAAGGTTAGCAATTCTTTCAAGGGTCAGTGCATTCTCTACTACAACAAGATACGGAGATCTTGAAATTGCCATTTGAGCAAATTAAAAACCATGTTAAAGCGACTTTGTCGAAAATCCTTGCATGAAATAGTTTTGCAATTATTTATTCCTACTTATTAATTATGATATTATAAAATTTGTATTAGTTAAGCACAAGCAATCTTTAAAAGAGACCTAAAAATCAATCTGTGGGAGTTTCTATGCCCTTCCTTCTCCCACAGTGGTCCAATGTAGAGAAGTGGCAAAAAATGACGATTGCTAAATGTAAATATCTACAGTAATAAAGAGATTTGGAATTTGGAATACTGGCTAATTGCAAAATGGCTGGCCTAATCAGCTGATCACCACATCACATACGTCGTTTGAATATGAAATCTGAAACACCGCCTTGCTACTTCCGCATAGCAAGACACATTCAAATCACTAGCGTCAACATTAGCAATAGCTAAACCGCCAGGCTTTGTAAATTTGATGTATACATTTTACATTTTATGTTGTTGCCTAGCCCCTTTTGCTCTAAGTGAGATGGTACATAGCCTAATGTTAAGTTGGATAATAAGACGTGTTTTAAGCGAAAACCCCATGACGTTCGGGTCCCAGATTTCGCGTGAAGATGTCTGATAAAAAGTGGAACGTTGCAACGTTCCACTTTTTATTGAAATGGGTCATCCGTTTTCGTGCGGGCAGTCGGTGTTTTATACCGATTTACCAGACGTTGTCACGTCAAAAAGTAGTTAATAATTTGGACAAAATTTATGTCTTTTGGGTAATGGTTTAGTTTTGTGTAAACATTATTTTTATTGTATTTCTTATGCAGATCCTTTTTTGCAGAGTTTCGGATCAGAAATTGGACTATTTGGTGTATAAAACCGACGCGGGGCAGCAGGAGCCGCCCCCGGAATCACTGACGGGCCTAAGGTGGAGCGAGAATGACGTGGTATGAATTGGGACCTCTTTTGTGCTATTTGTTCAACCTTAGTCTCGAACATGGAATCTTTCCTGGTGCCCTTAATAAATCACTGTTAGTCCCTGTTCACAAGGGGGTGAGCGGGATCGTATCGAGTGCTAAAGACCGATCTCGATACTCCCGTCTATGTCAAAAAAATTAAAACGTATCGTCAACTCTCGATAACTAAATTATCTTGAAAAAAAAAACTTATCTGGTTTGGTTTTCGTTCTAAATAGTCCACCTCAGCGTCAGTTCGTACAGTGACAAACTTTATAGCAGGAGTTTGGACATTGGTGGGAGATAATAAGACATCGTTCTCGTCCTGGCCAAGGCATTTGACACGGTCTCGATCGCACTCTTTGTGAACAAACTGGAAACTGGGATACTTATTTTATGAGGTAAAACCTATTTGACTCATCCTAAAACACTGGATCTCGTTGGATGCAGGTGGCTACGGACCGGTCACGCTGGAGTGCGATTGGAGAGGCCTATGTTCAGCAGTGGACACTACACACACAGGCTGAAATGATGAAAACACTGGGGAAACCCATCCGTAGGGCGTTAAATGCGACTATAATACTGTTATACGTATACCTATATGTTATAACAGGTGAACTGTTTTTATTGCTCAGAAATAAACTATTTCATTTTATTTTATTTTATTTGGATCAGTATCCAATGATCCAGTACTGTTCAAAATATTTCATTCTAATAAAACCTTACAGTCCCATGCGGCTGACCGGTCATAAAATAAAGCATCTGCTTTTGTTGTTCAAGTCTTGTGTTTGTTACTTATTTGTAGTTTGTAGTTTACATATTGTGTGTTGTTTGTTCACAGTCGTCGGTCGCGGCGTCCGCCGTAACCGCGTCCACGTCGGCCGGTGGGGGAACCTCCGGAACGCGTAAACGTGCTGCAGTCCCAATGGCCGGGTCGTCATGGTCGTCGTCAAAAAGGCCACTTCACTCTCTGGGGGAAGCCGGGATTCAGAGGTTTGTCAACTGCAGGAGTGAAATGGATAGCGGTAGTGACGATGACGACAGGACCATTGTAGCTACGCCTAATATGGGCGAAATGGCGCGGAGTAGGGCAGCAGCAAATAAGGAGGAGAGAAAATACCTGCACAAACCGGTGCAAGAAAGATTGCTTGAGTTTTTTGATTGCCTGCAGTCTGAAGGAGATAATGAATGATATGATGATGTGTCAGATGATTTTTCGAATTTCTCGACTCTCGAATTTCTAACTCCGAGCCCGCAGTTTACTTCCCAGGACCATGTGTAAATTTTCCTGCAAATTTGAGATCAGCTAATCATTGAGAGGATAGTCGCCAAGACAAATAGGTAAGCATGGCAAACGATTTCTGAATGAATGGAGACACGTGGTCGGATTTCTGTAAAACTGTGTTCGTCATTTTTAAAGCAGATGGAAAGACGCCACAAACTGACCTGGCCCTCACTCACCAGATTTGATCACAACGAATTACACTGACGAGCAATGAAAAAGTTCCAGCCACAAAATGCCGACAAACACCTTAATATCTCCTATAGAATAGATAAGAATAGATTTACGTTTTTAATTGGTAATATTCTGATGCGCTGTTAAATGTACTTCAATATTGCAGACGGCGTCATTAAGCTAGCCTTTCCCGTTTAGGAGTAATTTGGTGCTATGTCACTGGAACTTTTTCATTGCTCGTCAGTGTATTATGTGATGAGCTCGACAGGCAGAAAATAACAGCACAGGCATTGGACAAATTGTCGGCAAGGCAGCCGAAGATTTGCAGAGTGGTTATATACGCGGCAACAATAATACTATATCGTTGGCAAACCGTAGGTGACTGAGGTGCTTTTCATTTATTGGAATGCCAACTCTCTTCCATTGTAGACTTTAAATACCAAATACTCAATTACAGATATAAATAACTTTGGGGAGATTGGGTCTCCCTGTCGGCTTATTCCACAAATTCCCTCGACTATTTCCTGCGAGGGGGATTTGTGTAACAATTTTTGTCCTTAAGTCCCCTTCCGGCATTACAACGCCAAGCAAAGGGACATCCCCTTTGCTTCTGGACAAAACTTTCAGAAGTTCCACAAATTCCCTTTTCCATTTATTTACATTTGTTAGACAACTCTTTAGGGAAGCGCTCCTCTGCGGGCTCATAGACAGTTGAAGATCTGGCACACCGCCGTGAAGGTCTTTTACGATGCTGGTACGCCGCGCTATTTTACTTACCTGTCGGGGTCTTCCGTAGACCTATGACCTGGCTTCCGATGCGATGATGCCAGGTGCGTCTTGCAAACGTTCTTGCTTCACTGCTCCAAGCCAATCCTGGGGTGAGGGCAACCTTTGTCCATCCTACTGACATCTGTCACCTACAGTCTGCACGTCCAGAGGTAGGCGACACAAGACGATATGAAATAGTAGGTACGAACATTCGCCTACTGGAAACCCTAAGTTTTACAAGGCCTTGGGGACATACAATACCGGATTTAACGGTTCTGGGGACATTTTTACAACGATTTACAAAAAACTTAATTTACAGAACCCTACAATAAATGGTCCGTCCAAGGGAACCCTAAATTGAACCCAAAGCAATGTGTGTGGTCCGAGAAACAATTCAAATTAAGTTCCACTACTCAATAATTTTCAGTACAATAATTCACTTTAAATTTCATGACTTATCCAATAATCCCAATATATTTAGAACACTACTATATATATTCTGTTCAAATCAACACAACTTGAACCCTGCATTCATAGTCGGTCCACAAATAAATTGATCTACAGTTTCAGTTGAACACCGTACATAAGGCCTCCGAAAGTTCACTTATGGTTTAATCAATACTACAATTTCACTCAAACTTAAATCATAACATAGCAACCCCACAATGTCTAATTGGCTGCCCACGAAATATTGTCTAAACCACTTCGGCCTTCTCGCGGGGCTGACCCTCAGCAAACAAAACTCGCGGTTGGAAAATGGATCTCTTCCAAACTTTCGTTCCAAAAAAACTAATAATGTTGCAATGCCCTTTCAGGGCGCATGTTTTGGAACTTATCCTACATTGAAAATCTTTGCACATACCACATGCAAGCAATTAATAAATGAACATGAATATGAATATGAATTGGAAGGGACCTGAAAAAAGCCTTCGTATTTATCACTGCAAATACAACAGGCTGAGGCCACATTTTTTATGCTGCCCGTCAAAAGTTTCATTTCAATAGTTCATAGTATCCGAATTCACTTTAAGTACTAAATCGAAAACGGAATCAATTATTACTTTGGTTCCGTCCGAACAACATGGTTTTAAATCGAATTTAAAGAATAACTAAATAATCAGACTTTATTGGATTATCTACCTACCTGGGTATCAAAATAAAGACTGATTATCTAATTATTTCTCTAAATTCGACTTAAAAAAACCATTTAAAAATGGAAAAGGAGATTTGTAGAACTTCTGCAACTTTTGTCCAGAAATCCCCTTTGCTTGGCGTTGTGACGCCGGAAGGGGATTTAAGGACAAAAATTAACAAAAAGTCCATAAATCCCCTTCGCAGGGAATAGCCGCAGAGGATTTGTCGATTAAGCCTCCCTGTCAAACGCCTCTTTGAATCTCTATTCTTGGACCCACAGTCTCAAGTCTTATTCTCCCAGTACTTCTTTGGTATATGTCTTGCAATGTGTTTATTTATGTGTGGTGTACTTTGCTTTCAGCTTGAGCATTCCATATAGCATTATGTGCTGTAGAGTCGAAGGCCTTTGTGTAGTCCACAAATGTGAGATAGAGGGCTTTCTGAATTAATTGTATTTTTCTATTACTTGCTCTACATGTATTTTTGTAATGTAAGCGGCAATGTAAGTCACTTATGGACTTTTCTATTTATCTCTAAAGATCAATTTGTGGATGTAGGTTACTACAACACTGCTTTTGTTCCATGTTTGTGGAATGTAGCGAGCGGGAGACCATTCCGACCTCACAACCCGCCTCGCCGATGCAGCATCTGCATCCACCTCCAAGCCTTCGCCCTCTTCAGAAGCTGCGAGATGAGAAGAGCGCTAAACTCATCAATCATGGTAAGTGACCAAACTTCTGCTTTCCAATTTGTGCAGGACGGCTGACCCCTAAGTTTAAGTTAGCACGTGGTATTTTTTTGGGAAAACCAAACTGTTGAAGTCCAGCAGAAGTTGTAATAAAACGACGCTTGGAATGTATTTGCCGAGCGTCGCAATAAAGTGCATTGTTTTATTTTCTAAATGTTTTGCCATTGGTGCTGTAAACGAATTTCGGCGCGTGTTCGTAGCAACAGTTTGTGCAGCTGTTGTATTCGGCAGATTTGAAACCAATCTATCATTTGTGACAGGAAGCGACGAAGACTCTGACGAGAGCAGCGTCGAGGAGGAGGAGGACTTGTTATTTCTGGCAATCCCAAGGGTGTTTCGGAGCGTCATGGAAACACCCTTCGACGTGGAAGAGGATGCTGCCGGTCAGGATGTTGCTGGTGCCGGAGACTCTGCACCCGCCGTTGACCGAGCGCCCAATTTTGTCCCTCCAACGGCGCCGGCCCGGCCTTGGAGCTGTTATGATTTTCATTGGAGACAGTTTCCGGATGTTTTGATTCCACCTGGATCGAGGCGGGAAACTTTTTCCCAAATTAATGTTGGTCCGACAACTCCTCGTGACGACCCGTACGACATTTTCTTTGACATATGGGATCGTCAATTTATGGAGCACATTGCCTCGGAGACCAACAAATATGCTCAGCAGTTGGCAGCCCAGATGATTCAGGAGCACCGTCTCCAACCCAGAAGCCGCATCGGCCAGTGGCGTGACACCACGGCCGATGAACTTTACGTTTATTTCGGTATAATTCTGGGTATGGGGATAGTGGTTAAATCCAGATTCGATGAATACTGGTCTGCCAGCCCTGACTTATTCTATACTCCAGGCTTCAGCGCACACATGTCTATCGATAGATTTATTTTGTTAAATAAATGTTTACATTTTAGCAATAACGAAGACATGTCTGCGCTGGAACTGGATGACTCCGAGGCCAGATTATTTAAAATACTGCCAGTGCTGTCACATCTGAACATCAAATTTCAACAATTATATACTCCAGGGCAGAACATTGCACTAGACGAGAGTCTCTTGATGTGGAAAAGCTGGCTGGAAATCAGCGAGCCTTTTCCAAATAAAGTTGCAAATAGAGGCATCAAAACTTATGAGATTTGTGAATCTCAAACCGGCTACCTATGGCGGTTTGAGGTTCACACTCATAAGCAGAGCCGCACCCAACCGCAGCCGCAGCAGCTTGAAGATCTACCAGAGGCATCTATATCGTCGATTGTGTTGCGGCTGACTCAAGGTCTAGATCACAAGGGATACACATTGTGGATGGACAACTTTTATAATTCGCCATGTCTGGCTCGACGCCTGAAGCGGTTGGGCTTTGACTGTGCAGGAACCCTGCGGACCGATCGAAAGTTTGTTCCGAAGGCCCTGCACAATCTCACCAAGCACCAAATGCGCCAAGGACAGGTGTCTGGTCTTACCTCAGGGGACGTTGATGTCATGGTGTGGAGAGATAGCCACAGGGTTGCTATGATCTCTACATACCATGGCAACGGTCAGCAAACAGTCGAAGGATCCACCAAGCCCATCCTGATGTTGGATTACAATATCATGATGGGTGGGCTGGACAAAAAAGACCAACTCCTGTCCTTGTATCCGATCGAGCGGATTCGAACAAAGGTCTGGTATAAAACATTCTTCCGGAGACTACTCAATGTTTCCGTATTTAACTCTTTCATCATCTATCGTCATGCCCACAATTCTTCTTCTTCTCTATCCCATCGTAGTTTTCGTATTAGTTTAGTGAAATCTCTCCTTTCCAAGCACCATTCTTCTCCCCCTTCGCTTCCGCCTGCAACCCCACCGAAGTCGCGCCCTGACATAACACACAGGCTGGAGTATTTGAATATGGGGCCGACTCAGCCTAACCGCCGCAAATGCAAAAACTGCAAAAAGCAGGTGCGCACGTTCTGTGTTGGTTGCGGGAAAACCTGCTGTCTTCACCGCTGCTTCGCTGCCCTCCACTCATAATATTATAAAAAGTAAAGTATATTTTTATCTATATATACAAAGTCAGGTCATAAGTTCTGTCGCACAATAGAAACTTTTGAATTTAGAACGCTGGCCACAAAAAAGTTTATTGAATTCGAATTTCGAATTTTTCATGAAAATAAAAATGTGTACTTTTTAGAATTTTCCTCATTTTTAAATATGGAGTGGACACTTAAAGAAGACCGTGTCGCAGTTATTGCGTTGCATCGTTGCGGTTACGCGCCAATTCAGATTTTCGACTTACTGAAAAATTGGAATATAACCAAAAGATTCGTTTATCGTACCATAAAACGATACAATGAAGACTCTAGTGTAGATGACAGGTCAAGAAGTGGTCGCCCTCGCTCTGTTAGGACTCCAGCAGTGATAAAAGCTGTGAAGGCGCGAATTCAAAGAAATCCCATACGTAAGCAGAAACTGTTGGCCCTTCAGATGGGGTTAAGCAGGACCACGGTGAAAAGGGTGTTAAATGAAGACTTAGGGCTTAGGGCATATCGAAGAAAAACAGGACATCGTTTGGACGCTCGTTTAATGGACCTGAGACTGAAGAGATGCCGCGCTTTGTTGAAGCGGTACGCGGGAAAAAAGCATCGGGAAATTCTTTTTTCGGATGAAAAAATTTTCACCGTGGAAGAGAGCTACAACAAACAAAATGATAAGGTGTACGCACACAGCAGTGAAGAAGCGAGCAACCGTATTCCGCGTGTCCAACGAGGTCATTTTCCATCCTCGCTCATGGTTTGGTTGGGAGTCTCTTATTGGGGCTTAACTGAGGTACATTTTTGTGAGAAAGGCGTAAAAACGAATGCAGTTGTGTATCAAAATACAGTCCTCAAGAACCTTGTGGAACCTGTTTCTCATACCATGTTTAATAACAGGCCAGTGCCTTTTATTAACCCAGTGGTATTCCAACAAGATTCTGCGCCAGCTCATAGAGCGAAAAGCACACAAGACTGGCTGGCGGCGCGTGAAATCGACTTCATCCGGCACGAAGACTGGCCCTCCTCCAGTCCAGATTTGAGTCCGTTAGATTACAAGATATGGCAACACTTGGAGGAAAAGGCCTGCTCAAAGCCTCATCCTGATTTGGAGTCACTCAAGGCATCCTTGATTAAGGCAGCCGCCGATATTGACATGGACCTCGTTCGTGCTGCGATAGACGACTGGCCGCGCAGAATAAAGGCCTGTATTCAAAATCGCGGGGGTCATTTTGAATAAACTTTATTACCATAAGAATCTATG
This sequence comes from Argyresthia goedartella, assembly GCA_949825045.1. NCBI lineage: Eukaryota > Metazoa > Arthropoda > Insecta > Lepidoptera > Argyresthiidae > Argyresthia > Argyresthia goedartella. The sequence continues at coordinate 8,818,172 of OX463832.1, read as the reverse complement.
TTTTATTAAGTTCATTTTGCTATATAAATGTTTACATAAATAATAAACATGTCTAAATTATTTCATATTGCACATGTGACAGAACTTATGACCTCACTATGTATATTTCTTGTGTATTTGTATGTATATTATTGGACCACACCCTGGTTCGGTTCATAGACATTGCGAATTGTGATAATGTTCATCCACTGTGTATCATTTGTTGCAGATCTAGACCTTGTCAGTCGTATTTGTATTATTGTTCATCTAAAGACAAGGTCAGTGCTTGTATTTTTTATTGTAAATCTAAAAATATTTTCATGTAAAAATATGTTTGTTTTGTTGTAGATGTAAAATGGTTATTTTTTACATTTTTTAATTCAATGTAAATAGTGATGGTGTAGCGTGATATCTAGTGGTTCTTTTTCTGACGCGATGCGGGGGCGCCTGTGGTGCCTAAATTTACAGCTCCTTTATTTTTTTTCAAAAGGCCTCGTCTATTGCAATTTTCTGCTCTCAGTGTCAGTGCTCTGCTTCGTCTTTTTTATCCTTTTGTCGATTTTTAATTGATTTTAATTTCATTTTCATATTTCAAGCTCAGTTGTGACAGTAATGGTCGTATCCATATTATGCAATGCTAACATGTACATGCGTACTTGGTACTTTTTTGTATTTTAGAAGTGAAAGTTTGTTAGTTTGCTGAAATCCGATTTATTTTTTATCGCAGCATGCCTTTCTATTATGTTTTTCGATTAGTAAATATATACAAATGGTAGAATGATAATTCAGGTTTAAAATAAAAGCAACAGAATTTGCTCTTCGATCCAAAATTTGAGAGGATCTTTTTTGAGCCTATTTTCAAGCACTTGGTGTGTTGTTCGATTTCTCGTAAAATAAACATTTCTAACCGCTGAAACTCTGTCTGTGTTATGTATGTGAACCAAAGTTGCTACTATGTTAATAACCTAAGCCACTTGACGTACCTACAGTGTTCTCGGAATTGAAGTATAAACTTACCCTATTTTATGTCCGGCGCTTGGGTCGTCTAAATTAGGCATGATTTTGAAAAGCTGAACAAATGTATAGGGTGGTGTTTAATTGATGTGTAATAGTGCAAATTTAAGTAAATAAAACACAAACTTATTGAAATAATGGTTATTTTTCATTTAAAACGACCTATGTACAATAAACTGGGAAAAAATCACGGACTTTGATTTCAAATGTGTCCGTTGTGGTAGCGTTTACACGGTGAATTCACGTTTCGGTTTATGCCCATAAATAAGGCATAAATAGTGCAAAAGTAAAAATATAGTGCAAATAATGAGCATTATTGGTGTATACGTACCCCACACCGTTTGCAAAAAACGGCAAACATCTTAATACTAATTTAACACACAAATATTTCTCTCACTGCACAAAGTTATGCAACGATTGATTTGATTTGTTTTCAAAAGTCTTTATTAACTAAAAATTCACAATTATACACATTCTAAACACAGTCAAGGGTGTACTTATAAGATGTAAATATACAAACAATATACGGGTTAAAAACCCTTTTAAAGCTTATAAATAATAATGGTACTTAAATTAACATATTACTAACTACACAGTGAACGATACACACCAACTTAATTTATGTTTATGCGCACTTGAAGGAACACATTTTTATATTGTAAGTAATAAAATAAGTCTCCTCCGACAAAGCATACAACCAAGGTAAATATGTCGGTAGGTCGCTATTTTGCCAAGCTAGTCGCACCAGCCGTTATGCAACGATTGCTCTTGTAGGAATGGAGCGAATATCGAACTCTACATTATTACAAGTCACGCAGACCTTTTGCATTTATGAATGCTATTTAAAAAATAATGCCTCAACCAATCCCAAAACATTAAGGGAATTCGCAGTAGAATATAATACCCTACCATAACTGACACATTTCAAATTAGAATGAGGAATTTATTACAAGGAAAAACTAGAGTACCTAATCCATTTTTATTGAGTTAGCTTATTTCATTACGATTCCAACGACTTAAGTTTCATATGTAGCTCCCATACGAAATTACAGAGTTTTGGTCATTTTATTCAAAGGGGCCGGGGTGCGTCTACTGAAAAGACGTTGTGCTCCACGGGCTTTTCAGAATTTAGAACCTCTTAAAAAGCCAGAGAGCTACAGCGCGACGCTGCGTTGTACCACACGGGGTTTTCAGTGGTCACATTGGTCAGTCACACATTGCTTCTGACCCCACACTAGGACCAGGACCCCTTCGGCAAGGAAGTTGAAGCGCTTACCGCTTGACTGCAGAGGTTGAATGCTATGCTTTACATTTTAGATAAATGTATTTTCTGGGTTTAGGTCGAAATTCAGCTTATTTTTAGTACTATACTACATATTAGTATTTTGTTTCAGATCCAAAAATAATTGACGAAATGGATGATTTGCGGTTGAATCCTGGAAGCGACCTCAAAGAGGACGAACCAGACAGTGATTTTGCTGTGTGGCCAGCAGCCGGCACATCGAGGAGGCCCGACCAATGCGATATAGATGACGTACCGCCCTTGGCACGGGCGCAGCTCGATGAAATCGACGCGCGTGATAACGCGGCCCTGAGGGCGATGTCCAATCAAAATGTAAATGTTTTACATTTTGATTGGACACAGGACAGGGAAGTATTTCAAGGGCGTCGGGAACAATTTGTAGGCCAAGCAGGGCCTACATTTAGTACCGAGGGGCTATCCCCATTGGATAATTTCCAAAAAATTTGGGACGACTCCATCATGGAGCTAATTGTTCGCGAGACAAACAAATACGCGAATAATTTGCTCCATGACCAGAATTTGAAAAAAAGTTCACGCTTGAGGAGATGGGACTCAAGAGGAACTTTGGGTCTTCTTCAGCATTTCTATGCTGCAAAGCATAGTCCCGCTACCTGTAGAGAGGGAATTCTGGTACCCCTGCCTTCCCTACCTACAGGTCGGGAAGTTTAATAACATAATGTCGTACGACAGGTTCTTGTTGTTAAAGAAATGTCTTCATTTTGTAGACAACGCCACCCTTCCACAAGTATCAAGTGATCGAAACAAACTTGCTAAAATTCAACCCATCATTGACCATCTTAATGAAAAGTTCAGCTCTTTATACCTACCGGAGCAGAATATAGCAATCGACGAGTCACTGCTTATGTGGAAAGGCAGATTGTCTTTTGTGCAGTTGATTGCTACAAAAGCTGCAACGGTAGGTATAAAGAGTTACGAGCTGTGCGAGTCGAGAACTGGATACTTGTGGAAGATGGTCATCTACACTGGGAAGAGTTCTCAACAACAAGAACCTGTGGTTGCAGATGAAGACCCAAATTCCTCTGAGCCTGGGGGGGCAACGTCGAAAATTGTATTTAAGTTGGTCCGCCCTCTACTCAATAAGGGTCACACCTTAGTGATGGACAACTTCTACAATTCGCCGTTGCTCTCTCGGCCATTGAAAGCCCTCAAGACAGACACAATGGGTACGATGCGGCTTAATCGTGAGTTTGTGCCGGAAAGTCTGAAAAACAAAAATAAAACAAATATGCACACCGGCGAAGTGGTCTTTAGCGTGGCAAAGGACCTTTCCATTGTCACGTGGAAAGACACCAACGTGGTGTCTTTGATATCCACGTATCATGACGTAGAAGTTGGCGGAAAAGAAAAGTACGGTTTCTACAGATACAAGCCCCAAGTGGTGCTAGACTACAACCTTTCCATGGGGGGTATCGACAGAAAGGACCAGATGCTCCAGGCATTCCCCGTGGAAAGGGTTAGGAACTCAGTGTGGTACAAAAAACTTTTCCGCCGACTTCTCAACGTCGCTATATATAACGCATGCGTTATATATACGCACAAAAAAAAAGATAACCAGAGACGGTTCCGAGTGGAACTGGCGGACGAAATAATAAAAAAATATGTTCCTGCAATTTCTGAAAAAACTGCAGAAGCAGCTCCGAAAACCGGCCACTTTGCCGAGAAAAACCAGCTTAAAAAAGCAAGGTGCAAATGGTGCGCAAAAATGAAAATCTGTACACGCACAGTGTGGAGGTGTGACACTTGTCTTATCGACTTGTGCATACTACACTGTTTCAAGGCGTATCACCTTTCTCTGGTCGGTTCCCATGATTAACTTGTATCTAATAAAATAAGAATTAATGATGAGAACTCCCATCTAGTTTGAGCTCGTTTGATTCAACTTGTCTTATCAACTTGTGCATAATACACTGTTTCAAGGCGTATCACCTTTCTCTGGTCGGTTCTCATGATTAACTTGTATCTAATAAGATACGAATTAATGATGAGAACTCCCATCCAGTTTGAGCTCGTTTGATTCAACTTGACAATAACTTTGGTCCTATATTATTATAGTATAAAACCAAAGTGCTTGTCAAGATGAATCAAACGAGCCCAAACTAGATGTGATTGCGTCGTTTCACTACAGAGTGTTTTAAGTTGTGTTGTGTCAAGCAACAGCTAATAAATGAATATTCTATTTTATCAACCATGTTTTTTTACCTTAACTTGTGACTTGTGTTGTGTAAAGCAACATTTAATAAATAAATATTCTATTCTATTCTATAAAAACATGATTGTTTTCGTTAAATTGTGTTGTGTGAAGCAACAGTTAATAAATAAATATTCTATTTATATAAAGCACCTATGGGGTGAAATAGTCACAATTGAGGACCGTACACCCACATGTGTTTCAGCGGGCATCCCAACTCATCATCTCAGTCTGTGCTTTTGCCATCTCCTATCGGAAAGACGTGGCGATATATCAAGATCTATCATGGTAATCACGAAACGGAGTTAACTATATTTTCATGTATTGAAAACCCTTATAACACTACGCTGAATCACGGCACTGAATGAAGGGTGGCTTTGGCCCCCAATATGGGAACCTTATTGCCTTACTCTTATTGCGCCTCTACGTTTTAGGTACCCTGGTTCAGTCTAGTGTAATAAGCTTTTAACTCTGCTTTGCTATAGATAGTAGATCATAGGAAGTACACATATCATGATATGTAATTAACTATGGTTCTGCAAGGAAATAAAGTACAGCAGGTCTTAAAGGAAATATTGTGCATCGGTAACCATGCATATGTCTTGCAAGCCGTTGGAGCGTCGCAGTAAGAGTCATCTTGTTAATAGTTAGCTGATGCACAATTTTGTATTCTGATGGGCTGTACTCACCATGTTTCCTATTTGTTATTTTTATTGTTTTTGGAGCTAAGCTTGAAATACTTTAATATATTTTATTTGGTCGTATTTATTTTATTATAGTTAATTTAAAATGTACCTTTATGTACGTGGAATGGAAAACCTGGTGAAAGGCGGAAAAAAAAATATTATGTACTATTCTCGTTTTTACCTTTTCTTTGACGGATCTGTTTTTATTAAGTATATCTTGATTGTGAGATATAAATGCAATGATCTTTTGTCGTGTCATTGGTGTATTTTGGGTGCAATTATATTGGTGTTGCCATATTATTATTATTCCTAGTTAATATTATTAACTAATTATGGCATTTTCTTATATGCTCATTGAATAGTATTTAGAATAATTCTTCATGTTATACTATTAAGTTTGTTTTAAATATGATTCGCGTGAATTCTGATGACTCAAATGACCGATGCTAATAGAGCTAGAAATTGGATGAAAGTTAACTTTTTAGAAGAACTCGCTCAGTATAGATTTTAAAATCTATACTGAGCGAGACAAACACTGGATGACATTTAATCCTTTACTGCATACTAACCCATGTATGGTTTCATAGGTTTTGAACTTTATTACCAAGCAATAAGGTTGAAAATCTCGATCCATCTCGTTCGTTTCGTTTCGTTGCAAGGGGTTAATAGCCGAATCTATACTGAGCCAGATAAACACAGGGTGACATTACATTACCTGACCATATGTTGGGGAGTGATAGTACCCATAATTATGAACAACTTTCACTAAGAAAGGTGCTGTCGCAAATGAAAAAAAAGTCTTTCAGTGTATTGACTCGATCAGCAATCAGCAAGTTACTTTGGGAGACCCATTTTTTAACTTGCGACCATACGTTTTTTATGTCATGGGTAGTCATTTCCCAATATATGGTCAGCTAATTAAAGATCACCCTGTGCAGTTTTTTGTTTCGTCCAAATCAAAATCTAAAATCTATCTTTATTAGAAACGTTGTCTGCAAAGAGTCCTATCAAAGAGCATGGGTTTAAAATATAAAAATCTGCTTTCAAATTGATGTTTATTTTTTCATAGTTCCTTTTTTTATATATGAATAGGTAAACTTATGCTTAGGTTATGAGTCATTCCCATAGAGCGAAACATAAAACAGGTAACATCTTACTAGAGAGTTTAAGTTGAAATTATATAATTAGTTTACATTATATGATATCGGGGATTTTTCAAGGCCTTTACAAAAATATCCAAATTTGGGTCGCTCAGTGGAATTGATCATTTTTGTGTTACAGTTACTAAGATTTTTATTGTTAAATATTATCGGACGAAGGAGTTTTTTTTTTAAATAGTGTAATAAATGTTTTATTTTTTCGTCTTAAATCTAGTCTAATTTTATTTTAATTGTTTTTCCTTTGCGTACGCTGTTTCTGGGTAAACTCTGTTTTTTATTAGAAACTAGAAAGGTATTTCTGATGTAATGTTTCTATAGTTAGGTGAAATTCTTGCCATGTTGCAAGCGTTTCGTTTGTCCAACTAATCTTTGAGTTTATTTAGTTTTAAGGGTGCCGTACCTTTAATCTCTCATAACCCGAGGTTACTTGGAGCGGCTCGCGATTATGAACCTTATGTTATGGTAATAAAATTTAAGACCATTAAAGTCGGTGGTATTCAAGAGGTTGAAAAAAAAAGGAACCCTCATAGGTTCACTTCGTTGTCCGTCCGTCTGTTTGTCTGTCTGTCTGTCTGTCAAGCATGACCCTTTCTCAGGAACGCGTGGAGTGGAGGTGTCAAGTTAGAATGTATATGTGTGGTCCCTTGGTGCTGTGAAGAAATCAAACTTCTAGGTCAACCGCAAATTTGCCGCATTTGCTTGGTTACTCGCAAGGGAATCAAAACCCGTTGACATAGTGTTATCATTATCATCATATATATGTGGTGTTCTTAGACACTTTCGATATGAGACAAAATATTGTCGATTTTTTGTCTCATATCGAAAGCGTCTATGAACACCACCTATACTAGTGGCTCTGTGAGCTGTAGACCTCGCAAGTGACACTTTCTTTTAATATATAGTTATTTAGCTAATATTGATTTAAAAGAAGCTTATCTTATACCTATTCATGTTTCGGATAGAAAATACTTGCGTTTTCAATTTCAAGCTTATGGCTCCAATGAAATACTAACGTTTGAGTTTAATGCCTTGCCGTATGGCCTGTCGCTAGCCCCGTGGGTGTTTACCAAAGTCATGAAAGAGGTGATAACATATTTAAGATCCAGTGGTTTAAAATCCGTCATGTACTTAGATGATATTCTTTGTATAGGTGATGACTATTCTGATTGTTATAAAAATGTCAATGATACTGTGAATCTACTTCAATGTTTAGGTTTCGTTATTAACTTTAGTAAAAGTTCACTAGAACCCAAGCAAAGTTGCAAATTCTTGGGATTTAATTTCGATACCCAATCCATGTCAATGTCTTTGCCAAACGATAAACGTAATAAAATTGCTCAGTTAGTTAAAAAATTTGAGAAATTGCCCCGTTGCAGCATTCGAGAATTTGCTCAATTGATCGGTGTACTAATCGCGGCTTGCTCAGCCGTTAAATATGGATGGCTGTACACAAAAATTCTAGAACGCCAAAAGTTCCTATTTTTACAAAAGCATAATGATAATTTTGAAGCCAAAATTTCATTACCGGATATCATTCGCGCCGACTTAGACTGGTGGTCTAAGAATATTGCCATTACCGAAAACCCTATGAGGACAGAACATTTTAAATATGAAATTTTTACAGACGCGTCAAGGTCGGGCTGGGGCGCCGTATGTGAAAATAAAAAAGCAAACGGGACATGGAAAACTATCGAAATGCAACACCATATCAATTATTTGGAATTGCTCGCGGTATTTTTAGGGTTAAAAAGCCTCCCATCAAACGAAACTAACTGCGCAATATTATTACGGATTGATAATACGACAGCTATCAGTTATATTAACCGTATGGGCGGTATACAATTCCCACACCTTAACGAGATCCATTTGGCAATGGTGCGAAGAGCGCCATATTTGGTTATGTGCGTCTTATGTAAATACCAAATTTAATCGCGCAGATGAGGAGTCAAGGAAAATTAACCCTGACACAGAGTGGGAGCTATCCGCCCATGCGTTTGATACCATTCTGAAAAAACTAGGACACCCAAATATCGACTTGTTTGCCTCTCGTGCTAACGCCAAGTATGACGCATTTGTCTCGTGGAGACAAGAACCAGATGCAATAGCGGTAGACGCGTTCACACTCGATTGGAGCTCAACATTATTTTATGCGTTCCCACCTTTTGCGTTGATCTTAAAATGCTTACGAAAGATTGTTGACGATGAAGCTGATGGAATACTCGTTTTTCCCTTTTGGCCTTCTCAGGCGTGGTTTCCTTTCCTGACGAAACTCCTTAAGTCGGAAATTATCATGTTCGCTCCTCCTAAACACCTGTTAAAATCACATTTCAGGGAACACCATCCCCTACATGCGAGCCTTACCCTGGGTGCCGCGAGGCTCTGCGGGCGGCGTTCATCCAGCGCGGAACCCCGCTAGAGGCAATACCCCTAATGCTAGCCTCATTGGCTCAGACCACTATAAACCAATACAACGTAACCATAAAACTTTGGTGGGAATATTGCAGTTCTAAAAATATAGATGCCTACCACCTATCAATTCCTGACGAACTTTCGTTTGTAACGGAAATATTTAATAAGGGTTGCTCTTATGGTTCCCTAAACAGCCACCGTTCGGCGTTATCCTTGCTGCTCGGCAGCGAGATAGGTACTAATGACTGTATAAAAAGACTTTTAAAAGGGGCCTTTAGGACAAGACCATTAATACCTAAATATAATTCCACGTGGAATCCTCAGGTTGTCTTGAATCACCTGACTTCTTGGTACCCACACTCCGATATATCTTTAGAAAAAATTACTAAAAAATTAGTTACCCTGCTGGCGATCTGTACAGCTCACAGAGTGCAAACCCTATCTCTTATAAAGCTCGAAAATATTTCCCAAATGTCAGGCAGTACAAAAATTGCCATAGTTGATATAATCAAAACTTCAGCCATAGGCCGAGAGCAACCCATATTAAATCTACCTTTTTTCAATGAAAAACTGAGTATATGCCCCGCTACGACCCTTAAGGATTATATTTTTGTTACAAAAAATTTAAGGGTTGGCAGCACGTGAACACTGTTCCTAACATATAAGCGACCTCACAAGGCTGCAAGCAGTCAAACCTTAAGTAGGTGGATTAAACAAGTGCTGTTTGAAAGCGGTATTGACGTTAATATGTATGGAGCCCACAGTACGCGGCACTCAGCCACTTCAACGGCTTTTGCGGCTGGAATCAGCCTAAATACAATTAGGAAGGCGGCTGGATGGACCAGCACCGACAAGACTTTCGCCAAATTCTATAACCGACCAATAATCAATAACAATATCCATGAATGTGCTAGATCGATTTGTTTCCAAGAAAACAATATCAGTAGTGATGAAGATTCGTACAAATTGATTGTAGTGCCATTATGCACCCATTTTTGTGATTATTAGGCATATGAAGTAAAAATAAATACAATTACCAATCTAACCTAATTTTATTTCGCACAAAACTTTCAACTCTAAACATCTACCTGTTAAAACATTATATTGAGAATGAAGCGATGAAATATAATAGATGATTAAACGAACTTTCCTAAAGTGAAGTTCGATCACTATTATATGAGTCGCTTCATTCGAAGATATAAATATAATCACCCGCCCATCCCTAGGTGACCCATATCTTAAAATGAAAGTTTTGTCCATGACTCTAAAAAATGAAGTACAGGGCAGCGCCGCCCCGCCAAGCGGCGGCCGCCGGACGTACTAATGCCGATTTTGAATCAAATGACTTACTCTAAAAAGCGTGCTAGTTGCCTGTAGGTTTAAGGGACTACCTGTTAAAACATTATATCTTCGAATGAAGCGACTCATATAATAGTGATCGAACTTCACTTTAGGAAAGTTCGTTTAATCATCTATTAGTAAAGCCTTTTAGGTTACATTACGTTTCTAAAATGTTTTGCACAACATTCTCAATTTGAACGAAGAAGTAAAAAAAATGCCTGTTTGGGTCAATACCCCAACAGGCATTTTTTTGACTTCTTCGATTGAAGCCAGGTTTATTCTTTGTTAGACTATTCCTTATGCCTTTCATGAGATGAGGTGGATCATAAATGGGGAAGATTTTCTCTTCATTTATTTCGAAGAACCCTCCTTTGTATTCTTCTTCCCTTCTTAGATATTTTTCTTTCGTGTCGCGTATTAAGGAATTGATTGCAGCTACATTAGTCGCCCCTTGGTCGCATACTGTGGCTACTACCTTGAGGCCTGTCTCCTGCAATTTTTTAATGCAGCCTTGTGTGATCTTTTTTATATCTAACGACGATGTTCAGCTTTGGCAGTATGTATAAGCAATGGGCTGTTTATATGTTTTAATAACGCCTCTAACCATTATAACTAGAGCATGGTCACAAAAGGTCTTTTTCCTCTCTACTCCGTTGTCGCTTAAATCATTTATAAAATCTTTTTTCCTGTCCAGGTTGACACTTGGGGTTATCACCATCTCATCAAAAACTAGAGTGCAGTACCTGTGCGCTCTAGGCATTTTTGCGACTTTCCGTTTTAACTGGTCAAATGTTGTGTCTTGAATGCCTGGTTTTAGATCTACTTGCGCCAGGAGTTTTTGCAGTGTTTATCTTTTTGGTAAAATACACATTGGACTCAAAAGTCGGTATGCTTTTGGGCTGGGCTTTTGGGCAACATGTTGTCTCTCCTGCACAGGAGAGACAACTTGTTGCCTTGAATCTTCGGTTAATTCCTGAAATTAAATGAAAACAAGAACGGTTATATCATTGTTTTATTTTTAGGGTTCCTTTAAATTAGTCAAATTAATTATTATTATTATTGTAAAAAAATACCTTTATTGTTTCCAGCTGCGGTTTGATGAATATCAGAAGTGTTTGCTTGTACAACACCTTAGGGGTATCTAAGCTCCTTCCTGAAAAATGGTGATAGTAACTTACTTAGATAGAAACTCGGTTTATTTATCATTCAATTGCATATTTTCATCATCATACTTCAATAAAATAAAATAGCTGTTTAACCTGTTAGATGTAATGTTGGTACAGCACTTCTAACAAGTCTGTTTTTGCTGCCATGGTAATTATCTTCAAAATGCCTGTGGCACACTTTCCTGTCCGAGAAAATATACGAGTCTTCAAAACCGACTAATCCTGCTGTTGCCTTCCAAGTTTTAAAACGGTCGCCATCATTGGATGGATTAGGAAAATAATGCATCGGGACACCTTGAACAGAAATAATGTTGTTGTTAAGAACCTGAGTCCAGGAAAAATCAGTGGTGACGATGAATTCAGGGGGTTCAATTTGTTACTAAGTTACTATATGTTGTATGTACATACCGTCAGAGTTGCTGGTTGTGCAACCAGGCATGGAACATTTATTCCTAGACATAATTAGAGACCTGTCTTTATTAATAAAAGTATTTGCGCTGCACTGCACTGCACGGGTAGTCCTATCACAAAACTACCGCCGCCTTATCTAAACCCCAACCGAAAGTCCTGTTTTTAATCAAAACGCTGAACTGGAGGAACAAACTGCTCAACACCAAATAATAAAATTGAAATGAATAATTTTAAATCGCCAAACAAAACTTTCAAACTTTTTCCGTTTTTTCTCGTTGTCTAATACATAAAACAAAGCAGGAACAAAAAACAGAATTACTACTAAATTATCCTAAACTTTTATTACCCAAAGATATCTTGTTCAAAACATGGTTAGCTATAACAAATAAATAATCATGAATAAACTGTGATAAACTTCAGATTAGAGATCTATTAAATACAACATAAACATAAAAAAAACGTATATAATATTTTCTACCCTAGAAAATAATAATTGTATAGTGGCAAGACCACGTTGTGCCAATGACATGTTAGTCCTATGCCTAGCCGGTAGATAGCGCGACCGAACTTTTTTGACAACCATACTCTAAGATACCCCAGCATGATGCAGACAACACTGCGCGTGGGACGCGGAAGGAGATGACTTGAGATACCTGTGCAAAGTACAAACAATATAATCGAACCGAACTTACCTATAAATTAAATATTTTGTGAGTCATCCGATATTTTATAAATAAGAATATTAAATACATAGATTACCTCTATACGAGTACGAATTACTAAATTGATTGATATAATTATTACTAGATTAATTTTAAATATTTCTTCAATACTGATTTTTTATATTTTTTTAATAAAATTAATCATACACACATTCACTATTTCAAATTACCTTAAACAGGTACCTATTGGTAAAAAAATACTTGTCTGTAAAGTCGGTTACCGGGCCATAATTTTACCTGATAAGGATAACGTCATAAGAAACGCTTAGGCTGATCGTGCCTCTCTATCGCTTGTTCCGCGCTCTTGCTTGCACGCTTGGCACAGGCGGAACGTGGCAATGAGTAATGCTTTTTCGTGCGTGCAACCGGGGCGTTCATTGATGTATACGATGTTATCACGTCACATTTTTTTAGTTCTGTCACAAATCAACTTTCTATCACTAATCCATAATTTCATTGATCGGAGGCGGGAGATTTGATTACAAAAATTACACAAACATTCATAGGGTCACTTATTTTCCCTTACGGATTGGCAGAGGCACAATTGTGCTCACTTTTAGCTTACAAAATACTCCATTTTGCGTGACAGGGGGCTAGCCCATCGCCGCAGCTATATACGTGAAATGTATCTTCCAAAAAACATATTCAAGATATCCAGACCCGTAAACACTACAACGCTACCATGTGAACTTGGCACCCGCGAGGAATGCGTTTCCCTTCCCTCTCGCTTGTTCTCTACCTCGACGCATCGGTAGGACAGTGACGGACTATATGACGTATACATCTATGACGTCATCGGAGCGAGGTGCCAACTTTGGCTTGCAGTAAGAAAATGTAAATTATCATTTGTGAAAATTACAATTATCGTAAGTCCCTCATCCTTGCGCGCTAATACTCTTCAAGAGCTAATGGAAAGCAACTTAACCGGCTGGTAACTCAGGTTACATACTGATGAAACCTTAGACGAATCTTCTACTAGTAGCTCTTTGTGTGCCGTATCAAAATAAACAATATATTTACATATTCCATTTAAATGTCCCCCATCCCCCTGACACCACTCTTATGAAAAGGTAATGGACCGTTCTTGAGAAAATTAACTTTTTAACCTCATTTTTGAGGTTATGTTTACATAATTTTTGCTTTGAAAGTGACTTGTTTCGCATTATTATTTCGAAATCGCGGGTTGGGTTTTAATCGTTATTCCTGAATTTAATTGTAAGGAGATGTTTATTGGGTAGCTGGTCGTAACTTTTCTTAACGAAGTGATTTTATTTTTGCGAGGAAATGCGTAGCGTTTTTTCAATAAATAATGAAAATTGAAAAATTTCTTAATTAAAAATAATTAAAATGGTGCTGTTTAAAAATAGTCTGTGGTCTAAAATGTCAAGCAAAATCGATGCAACGGAACGTAAAAAAAAACTACGCCCTTTGTGTCATGTGTCATGCATGTGTCATTTTTATTTTCAATAATTATTGTAGTCAGTCTCACGCAACCAGGAACAAAAAAAAATGTTCCTATTTAGCACAGATTTAATGGCGTTCACATGCTATCTTAGTCTTTGTCTCTGTGTCCCTTTCTTACAGTCTGTCATGGCGACACGTGTGGTTGTTTGGGATCATTTGGGAGAATAATTGTGAAATTGTCAACAATTTGCGTGATATTGTTTTTAAAAGTGCTGGGGTGGGTACTGCTGTGTGACTCTTACAAGCTATTTTCTCGTGATTTAATCAGGAACTACATTTTGCTATCCCTAATTGTACACGTAATGTTGGTATGACGTATTTTCATATTTAAAGTTTTGCTGTATTGGTATTGATAGTTGTGCTAAATAGATTCCATTTCCAAGTAAGGAACTCCCGTCTCTTAAAACGGTAGTGATTATATTCTCTTTGCCTGTATCTTATTATATGTCTGTGATTCCTGTGACCGTTTCTTCTCGAGTCTTATACGAATTTTCTATTCCGAAACGCAACAGCGTTTCGGAATAGAAAATTCGTATCCTACTCCCAAGGCAGTCCTTTCTAGGCAATCTTGTGGCTTGACTCTAGAGTGTTTTTTTATGAGCCGTAGGCGCGGAGGGGCGCAGGTGACTACGTACTGCTGCTTACCAAGTGAGACGGAGCGGCCGAGGTTTTTAGAATGCGATTATAACATTTCATTAATGCGTACATAATAAGAAATATTTTTGGATTAGTTGCTGAGATATGCTTTTTTAAGTTTTGAGGTTATGTTCTTAAAATAAAACAAAATTTAGACTGACCTTGCACCTTGAGGGGGGATGGGGGTGGAGAGGAGTAGATGCCCTCCCTACTATTCCCCCCGCGGAAATGCCTAGTTGCTTTCTTCGAAAGGGTTATTTTTCTGCCTCGATACCTTTCTCCTCCACAAATGCTCCATAATGCTATCATCAAAATTTACATGAAAAGTAGCCACAATACCCTACTCTAGCCAGTCGTTTTTGTTTGCATACGCTTCGCTCTGCTCCGCTCCGGTTTAGCTTCTTCAACGTTCTAACCTAACCTATAACCCTATTGAAAAGTAGCCACAATAACCTACTCTAGCCAGTTGTTTTTGCTTGTAAATATCGAGAGAACAAGAAAATAGAAGATTTGAAGAAAATAGAAGAGAAAACGGAATGGCTTCATGAACGCGGCCATTTTGGTTGGCCGCTCAACCAACAACACGGACAACGCCCCAACAAAATGCGTTCCGTTTTAAACAAAAATTGCAACTTTTTTATTTATCAAAAGTGATATTTTACGAAAAAAATACTAAATTAACTTTGATTGACGTAAAATAAATAAACAAACATAAATTGCAAGTTAAATGAACGTTTTTATTAAAATAGGTATCATTAAAAAACGATTCCACATTTCCTCATTTTTTTTGAAAATTCTTATCTTTTCAAATATGCGTACAGCGAAACGTAGGTAATGTATTTTGACCACAGACCAGATTTAAACATATTATTTGCATTTAGTTACATAATTTTACAAAGTATTTTCAGATTTTCAAAAAATCATATCTTAAAAACTATTGAGTTCCGCAACCTGAAACTTTTAGGAAGATGATCCAATGACCCCAACTTTACGCTAAAAAAGTTTGGACGCCCTAGCGAGTAGGTCATCCGCTAAAGGTGAGCCATGAAGATACATTCTTATTTATCACCAGGTGGATTATTATCAACTCTTATAGCAGGACCTAAACTGAACTGCCCTGCTAATTGGTACTATTGTTAGTACGGGAAAGCAGGACAGTTCAGGAGGTCTAATACCAACAGCAGGGCCTAAACTCAACTGCCTTGCTTTTTCGTATTATGAACAACAATCAGCAGGCCTGCTGCGTTAGGACTGCCGCTCAAAAAACGTTCACCTTTTTTGTACAGAGTTTTCGTACTATGAGACTATATTTGACAGCAGCTAATCGTTTTTTGTCGTTCGTAGATATTAGCCTAAACAACATTGTGTTTGTAATTTATTGTGATTTTTGTGGATTACCCGTAAATTTTTGAGTGTCTTAGACGAGTGGATCATCACGGCGGCTTCATTAGGAATCGCCACCTTTGTCTACGAGTTCAGACAGTTCTGACGATGAGGCACCATTTCTCGGCTACTACCGCCAAACGAAACTTGTTTATGTACACATGAAGTGGCTCAATGTTGGAATATCATCAAGCTCAGTCAGGAATTGGGTGCGCGGCAGCAATGCGTGGCATTTGCGGAAGATCAAGGCCTCTTTAAGAAGATTAAATTGTGTCGTATTCACCGTGAGCGATAACAGTTGCGTACCATATGAACAGAACCATCGGCTCCTTTTTTTAAATCAAAGGATGCTATAAGGGTAAGATCTGTATAGCATGTGCGAAAGGGTATTCTATCTAATGTATTGTTTCGCTCACAAGTTTGACCATACGCAAGTAATGTGGGAGGATTTCACGAGGACTCAAGATCAATATTTATCCTGCAGAACAATCATGGACTAGAACAGCTTTTTTCGGGAAGTGGTGGTGCGATACCAATTACACAAACAAGAAACCAAGGGAAAAATTGGCAGACGCGGGCAAGATTATTCAACTGAATGAAAGCAAATTTAGCAAGAGGAAATGTAACAAAGATGGGCATCTCATGTCACAGAACCGAATTGCTATAGGTCACTTCTTGTTTGAAAACTAAAGTTAGGTTCTTTAGATTCACTCGTCATAGCAGAACCCGGAGCCGAAGCGAAGCGGAGCGGAGCGAGGCGACCCCTTGTCTGACACCAGTTAAAAATTACATACTTGCTAATGAATTACCTAGGTTTTCAGAATTATTAAGATTATTGTAAGATTAAATAAAAAAATGCTCCGTGGTCTAATAGGTTTAACGCTTGCTTATCACACAGAAAATGCAGGTTCGATTCCTTACCATGTACCAATGAGATAATTAATTTATCTTAAATACAATATACGGACGTTCTAACGGTTATGGAATACATCGTGAGGAAACTTCATTACTCAATAGCTGCGGAGATGGACTAGCACCCTGTCACGCAAAATGGAGTATTGAATAACTTGCTGAACGTGGGCACGATTGTGCCTCTGCCATCCCGTAGGGCAAAGGCGTGACGCGATGTTATGTTAATCTAATGTATTGTTTGTTTCAGGGAAAAGAATCGAAGGACATTAATTGGGTTTTAGGGATGATTGAAGACGGGAGTGAAGACCTACGCTTAGTGGTTGCCTAGAAAACGTTAGGTCAACGAAGGGTCTTGGGGCCACTGATTCAGAAGCACATGGATGAAGGTTCAACAATCCGTACAGATTTCTGGAGGGCGTTTGATTGTCGGGGTGATTAGGGATATATTCATAAAAAGGTAAACCATACTGACCCAGACAATCCTTTGCTCCCGATGAGACACATACCCAGAGGATTGAATCGCAATGGCGGGTTGTGAAGAGATTCTTTGCCAAGGACAACTACAACAACCCGCAAAGTTTTGAAGAACATTTGTGGAGCAGGGAAGTGACAAATAAAAAGTCTGACCCATTCCCAGAATTAATTTTGGCCATACGACATGTTTATAAAGTAATAATTTTAAATAAATAATACTATAAATAATGTGTTTTTCCTTTTTTTTTACTATACAAGAGGTACATGGGAAGGTCCCACTGTCCACCCTCCCACGAGAGTAAATAAGGAAAATTATGAGATTTAGGCAAATAAACTAATAAACGGCTTTCGTGATTTTTTGGTAGATAGTTTGGGTAATTTTAAACATGGTTTAAAAGTTTCAGGTGTCGGAACTCAATATTTTTTCAGATATGATTTTTTGAAAATCTATAAAATTTTGCTTTTTGTATGACACACACAATAAAAACCTCAAAATGTGTTATCGTACGCTGATTATAAAATGAGAATACATAGATGAAAGTGGGAACTAAAGAATTATATTGTAATAAAGCTATTTTTTTATTATATTTTTGCGTCACAAGCTTGTTTCCTTGCGTTTTTGGACTTTTGTTTATTTCAATGTGTTCTTTTAGATTTACTGAGATTCAGTTTTTAGTAACGGAACGCAGATAGCCAAATTCATTCATTCATTGCGTGTTTTTTTATTATTTTTAACGGCCCTGGAATCTAGTCCTTTTAGGCCTTCATTGCTTGAATTCGCGTCATTGAACATAGTTTCTTTTCGTTTTTGTCGCTTTGAACACCTACTTTGGCTAGAGTAGGTTATTGTGGCTAAATTTCAATCGGGTTATAGGTTAGGTTGGAACTTAGCAGAAGCAACCCCGGAGCGTAGCAGAGCGGAGCGGAGCGTATGCAAAGAAAGCCAAATTTGGCTAGAGTAGGTTATTGTGGCTTAATTTCAATTGGATTATAGGTTAAGTTAGAACTTAGAAGAAGCAACTCTGAAGCATAGCGGAGCGTATGCAAATAAAAGCCAAATTTGGCTAGAGTAGGTTGATTTTTAATGAAGGTCAATGAACTCGAGGTCAACGAACTTCAAAACACACATTGAACATTGTAAGACATTATTCATACAAACACACAAAGTCAATGAACACCCTCCGATTTTTAACGAAGGTCAATGACCTCGAGGTCAACGAACTTTAAAACACATATCTAAGATGGAAAATAGGCAAAATCCTTCGTTCCCCACCCCAATACTTCCTCATCCCTACGGTCCCGAATGTTAGCAATTGGCGTTTTGAAATAATAACTCGAATACTAATGATTTCTGACACTTCGCGTTTTTTCATATCGTCTCTAAATTCACCTATAATGCATAGGAAAAATAAGCAAAAGCATCTGAAACCGCCCGCTTAAGTCCTTCCTTTGCTGCTGCTTGCGATAGTGAGTGAAATTATGGGACTCTTAAAGATGGCTCTGCTGAAACTGCAATTAGCTGCATTTGCAATTATGCCACCATTTTTAAGTACCTAAGGCACATATAAAAACTTATTTCATCAGGAATACTTGAAATGATCAATATCAATTAAAAGTATAAAAAGTGTCATAAATAAATTGACAACAGCTTTACAATATTTCTTATTGTATTGCTACATAATTGTATGTTAATTATTAATTGCCTGGTAGTAACCCCCCAGGGAATGCATTTATGAAGACTACAAAGATCATATCACAACAGACAATGCGGTATGGCCTAGCACCGTAGCCTTTCCCTGAAGGAATAAAAAAACGTACTGTGCGTTCCGAGTCACGTCAACAAAACATCATCGTTTACGTGATGTCATGACCACGAGTGCCGCGTCTCTTCACATGTGCCTCCACTACATGATACTGGCAGAAATTGTCTGGCAACAGCAGGACAGATTGCCATTAGTTAAAAAATGAAATGAGTGTGAAATGACGACCGTCATAGATATCTAATACTTTGTGACACATGACACTATTATGACCCAACTTTTGTTTTTTATTGACATTTCGAGTCGTAGACAATCGTAGTAGTTATATTAGCTTTGTTTTGGGTCATTAAGTGAGGAAATAAATGATTAGTCGCTGCGGGTTGCTGTTTTAAGTTTTAATTGTCAGCTGTCAGCGTGACAGCATTTACTTTTGATGGCTCGCTCACAGTGCTGACGCTCAGAGTCATCTTCAATGCGTGATATTGGCGGAATTACTGTAGGGATCCACAGTACAAGCCATTAAACCAAAAAATGCATTGAGTTGGGCGATGATACCACAACATGGCGGTGTTAATGATGTCATTCATGTCGTCTTATCAACCATTTTGAGCTATCGTTGTCACGCTAAAACTCATTCGGAACGACCTCGTAGACGCTATAATCGATTTTGGTCCGACTCGGAACGCGCTGGTTATTGACAATGACAATGAGCCAATGCCCTTGGATGGTGTTTGTTTTTTATTGTCTTCATGAAACTCATAATTTTCTCCAGTCTGTTGCTTTTAGACACACTCTAACGTTCGCTTTTTCATTCTAAGCTCAAGAATTGCCTAGATTGGCGCATGATCGATTGTTGTATCTATCGCAAATAAGCCCCTATTTGGTTTTGTTGCGTCTATTTTAGAAAGTGATTAAAGCTGCCGAGAAGTAAGCGTCGTGGTTGCAAGATGGATACGTCGAGAGATTATCAGTATCATCGCACATTAACAGAAGAGGTCAAAGAGGAAGTTGTGGATTGCGGATTTGTAGAAGTTGACTCTGAAGATGTGCATCAACTGTGCACGGCTTGTCTGTGTGCGACACGCACTACACACATGCTCGATGATGACACGCTGAAGCAGTATTACATCAACATCCTCTCTGAGACGCAGGTCAGTATCATACTAACATTATGTCTGTCTCATCCAGCAAAATGCAATTTCTTGCTTCAGTCGGGTGGCCCTAAAGCATAGAGAGTAAGTTGCATTATGACTATAGTCAATTTGTCCCTAGCTGGCAAACCTCAATAACAAACCATAAAATCTGACATTTGCAGTGAAGGGATAAGTGAATGAACGGCCGAGATCTGATAGAAGTGAATGTTGAATGAATGAAATTTATTCAGGAATTTTATTGTATGAAATATCATGATTGAGTTTTAAATTGATTTTATTGATTTCACAAGCTGTTTTATAATATTGATCCAATATATTATTTAAAAAAGCTATTTCTATTGAATTTATATTATTAAACATGAAATTAAATAAAACCAACTTCGGGTTTGCTTAAAAATATATTTATTGTCATAAAATATATTTACTGTCAAACAGTTACTTTTAATTGACAAACAACAACATAGGTAAATAATAAACACAGATAAACTATCTCATACACATATAATAAGTTAAATAAATAAATAAATAAATAAAGAAATACTCTGCCTAAGGCGTTGGCCTTATATATATTATATATACAGTACAATCTCACTGATCCGGCACTATTAAAAACCGAATGTTCCGATTACTGGATTATACTATATATTATTCAAATCTAGTGTCTTGTGTTTGCATTTATTTGTCATTTTTAACTATAAACTTATAGATGATTAAACGAACTTTCCTAAAGTGAAGTTCGATCACTATTATATGAGTCGCTTCATTCGAAGATATAATGTTTTAACAGGTAGTCCCTTAAACCTACAGGCAACTAGCACGCTTTTTAGAGTAAGTAATTTGATTCAAAATCGGCATTAGTACGTCCGGCGGCCGCCGCTTGGCGGGGCAGCGCTGCCCTGTACTTCATTTTTTAGAGTCACGGACAAAACTTTCATTTTAAGATATGGGTCACCTAGGGATGGGCGGGTGATTATATTTATATCTTCGAATGAAGCGACTCATATAATAGTGATCGAACTTCACTTTAGGAAAGTTCGTTTAATCATCTATTATATTTCATCGCTTCATTCTCAATATAATGTTTTAACAGGTAGATGTTTAAAGTTTGTTGAAAGTTTTGTGCGAAATAAAATTAGGTTAGATTGGTAATTGTATTTATTTTTACTTCATATGCCTAATAATCACAAAAATGGGTGCATAATGGCACTACAATCAATTTTTACGAATCTTCATCACTACTGATATTGTTTTCTTGGAAACAAATCGATCTAGCACATTCATGGATATTGTTATTGATTATTGGTCTGTTATAGAATTTGGCGAAAGTCTTGTCGGTGCTGGTCCATCCAGCCGCCTTCCTAATTGTATTTAGGCTGATTCCAGCCGCAAAAGCCGTTGAAGTGGCTGAGTGCCGCGTACTGTGGGCTCCAAACATATTAACGTCAATACCGCTTTCAAACAGCACTTGTTTAATCCACCTACTGCGTTTGACTGCTTGCAGCCTTGTGAGGTCGCTTGTATGTTAGGAACAGTGTAACAAAAATATAATCCTTAAGGGTCGTAGCGGGGCATATACTCAGTTTTTCATTGAAAAAAGGTAGATTTAATATGGGTTGCTCTCGGCCTATGGCTGAAGTTTTGATTATATCAACTATGGCAATTTTTATACTGCCTGACATTTGGGAAATATTTTCGAGCTTTATAAGAGATAGGGTTTGCACTCTGTGAGCTGTACAGATCGCCAGCAGGGTAACTAATTTTTTAGTAATTTTTTCTAAAGATATATCGGAGTGTGGGTACCAAGAAGTCAGGTGATTCAAGACAACCTGAGGATTCCACGTGGAATTATATTTAGGTATTAATGGCCTTGTCCTAAAGGCCCCTTTTAAAAGTCTTTTTATACAGTCATTAGTACCTATCTCGCTGCCGAGCAGCAAGGATAACGCCGAACGGTGGCTGTTTAGGGAACCATAAGAGCAACCCTTATTAAATATTTCCGTTAGAAACGAAAGTACGTCAGGAATTGATAGGTGGTAGGCATCTATATTTTTAGAACTGCAATATTCCCACCAAAGTTTTATGGTTACGTTGTATTGGTTTATAGTGGTCTGAGCCAATGAGGCTAGCATTAGGGGTATTGCCTCTAGCGGGGTTCCGCGCTGGATGAACGCCGCCCGCAGAGCCTCGCGGCACCCAGGGTAAGGCTCGCATGTAGGGGATGGTGTTCCCTGAAATGTGATTTTAACAGGTGTTTATGAGGAGCGAACATGATAATTTCCGACTTAAGGAGTTTCGTCAGGAAAGGAAACCACGCCTGAGAAGGCCAAAAGGGAAAAACGAGTATTCCATCAGCTTCATCGTCAACAATCTTTCGTAAGCATTTTAGGATCAACGCAAAAGGTGGGAACGCATAAAAGAATGTTGAGCTCCAATCGAGTGTGAACGCGTCTACCGCTATTGCATCTGGTTCTTGTCTCCACGAGACAAATGCGTCACACTTGGCTTTAGCACGAGAGGCAAACAAGTCGATATTTGGGTGTCCTAGTTTTTTCAGAATGGTATCAAACGCATGGGCGGATAGCTCCCACTCTGTGTCAGGGTTAATTTTCCTTGACTCCTCATCTGCGCGATTAAATTTGGTATTTACATAACCATATATATAACGCATATAACCAAATATGGCGCTCTTCGCACCATTGCCAAATGGATCTCGATAGGTCGTTAAGGTGTGGGAATTGTATACCGCCCATACGGTTAATATAACTGATAGCTGTCGTATTATCAATCCGTAATAATATTGCGCAGTTAGTTTCGTTTGATGCGAGGCTTTTTAACCCTAAAAATACCGCGAGCAATTCCAAATAATTGATATGGTGTTGCATTTCGATAGTTTTCCATGTCCCGTTTGCTTTTTTATTTTCACATACGGCGCCCCAGCCCGACCTTGACGCGTCTGTAAAATTTTCATATTTAAAATGTTCTGTCCTCATAGGGTTTTCGGTAATGGCAATATTCTTAGACCACCAGTCTAAGTCAGCGCGAATGATATCCGGTAATGATATTTTGGCTTCAAAATTATCATTATGCTTTTGTAAAAATAGGAACTTTTGGCGTTCTAGAATTTTTGTGTACAGCCATCCATATTTAACGGCTGGGCAAGCCGCGATTAGTACACCGATCAATTGAGCAAATTCTCGAATGCTGCAACGGGGAAATTTCTCAAATTTTTTAACTAACTGAGCAATTTTATTACGTTTATCGTTTGGCAAAGACATTGACATGGATTGGGTATCGAAATTAAATCCCAAGAATTTGCAACTTTGCTTGGGTTCTAGTGAACTTTTACTAAAGTTAATAACGAAACCTAAACATTGAAGTAGATTCACAGTATCATTGACATTTTTATAACAATCAGAATAGTCATCACCTATACAAAGAATATCATCTAAGTACATGACGGATTTTAAACCACTGGATCTTAAATATGTTATCACCTCTTTCATGACTTTGGTAAACACCCACGGGGCTAGCGACGTTAGTATTTCATTGCAGCCATAAGCTTGGAATTGAAAACGCAAGTATTTTCTATCCGAAACATGAATAGGTATAAGAAGATAAGCTTCTTTTAAATCAATATTAGCTAAATAACTATCCTGTGGTATTAACTTGGATGCGGTTCGATAATCTTCCATCTTAAAGTGAATCTTTGGAATGAATTTATTGAGCGACTTGAGATTTATAATAAATCTTTTCTCACCGTTAGGTTTTGGCGTTAAAAATATTTTAGAAACGAATTGATCACTTGATGTGTCACATTGTGAAATAGCACCTAAATCTAGTAATTTGTTAATTGCTTGTGACATATCGCGACTTTCGTCGAGTGTGTAAGAAGGATGGCTTACTGGTGACTGTTTAACGAGTTTAGGGAAAGGTATCTTATATCCTTCCCGAATCAAAGTTAGAATTTCATTATTATGAGTTATGTTTAACCAACAATCGTAAAATGAGCTTATTCTACCAGAATGTACCTGGTTTACTGTTGAGTTGGAGCACGAGGCTTGGTCTGAGGGGCAGATTTCGCTGTTGATGTCGATGGTGCTGTGTTGTGATAGTAAGGCCTCCTGGGCGTTGCCATCCTCGTCTGGCTGCCTCGTCCACCTCTGCTGGGATAGTAGCGAGGTGGACCCCTCCAGTTTCCCGGCGGGGTATAGCGGTTTGGCGCTGTCTGACGAAATCCGGAGGAAGTCGCTTGATATGGTGCAGTTTTCTTTATTTGTTGACCTTGTCTTTGAATGGCCTTGCTGGCCTTAATTTTTTCAGACAGAACATTGACAAAAAGAGTTTCGTCTCTTTCAGAGTCTTGGATTACATGGAGGATGTTCTTTTCCAGACTTGGAGTTATAAGTTTAATTCGATCCTTTGTCGAAGCGCAGTGAAGATCAGTTAAAATTCGGCAGCTATCACTAAAATGTGTCAAAGCCTGGGCTTTTTGATCACTGTTCAGTAAGATCTCCATACCCTTATTGAGTGCAGTAATACCTGCACCAAGCTGTTGCTGGAAGCCAGACAATTTTTTATCGCGTCCTCGCACTATTTCTGATACTGCGGCTGATATTTCTGCATTGAGTTTTGGAGACTGCAGAAGTTTGCAATTTTCGGGTATTAAATATTTTTTCATAAGTTTTTCTTTGTTTTCTTTAAGCAGACCCTTTTTAGCAGTGGTAACCACAGACTAGCTAAATTCTCATGTATCGGATTTCCGAACTCCGGTATATCGTCTGTGGATTCACCCAAGGCCATAAGTAGCTCCGGTTCAACCGGTACTTCCGGCGCTTGCGCGCCTTCATTAGGTGTGGGGGCACTTGGCTCCACCTCCGGCTCAGCAATCTCATTTTATAATCCAGTGTCATGTGGGTTAGCCTCGAGGGCATTATGTGGTACCGGGGACAGTGGTTGATAACACTGACGTGCCTCTGATGGAATAGGTTCAGTCACGCTGCCTTCCCGACTTATTTGGTCACTTGGACTATGACGGATAACGATATCCGGATCTACAAACAGGAAAAAATATATAATTTGGATTTAAAATCCAAATGAGGGTAGATGAGTTTTGGGAAAAACTCGTTGTACATATCTCGCAGACAAGACAACATACTTAAATTATTATTCATTTAGAACTCAATTACTACATGGATATCATGGCATATAAGGCAAGTGCCTCGTGGTTAACTCGCAGTTAATCACGTTATCGCAATTGACTCGCAGTCAATCCCGACTATAATATTAAATTATGTTTATTTTAGGTATGTAAATATCAGAGGGTAGGCCAAACTCGGCCTCCGCTAGTTTTGTTTTATCATTAAAAGAAAAACAGATTTTACTATGCAAAGATCACAATATTTCTTGATGTAATGTTAATAACAACCGTTTTACCTACCTTGGTAATTGTCCTCGTCAGACGAGGAATGAATTATTCGTATTCGTTTACGGGAGGGATCATTATTTTTCTTCCGCTGCAGTTGTTTGATTTTTTTGTGATATTCACTAATTCGATCGTCGATAGTACGCTTAGGCATGATTTTAGCGCGTGCGCTCGTTGCCGTGCACGAATAAGGAATGAAGTACAGGGCAGCGCTGCCCCGCCAAGCGGCGGCCGCCGGACGTACTAATGCCGATTTTGAATCAAATTACTTACTCTAAAAAGCGTGCTAGTTGCCTGTAGGTTTAAGGGACTACCTGTTAAAACATTATATTGAGAATGAAGCGATGAAATATAATTCTGGGTCGGTCTCTAACGGTCTTGAACACAATATGACTACATGTGATGTTTGAATAGAACTTAAAATTACTATAACTTTATGGGTCTAGAACTTAAATCTACCAAAGCATAAATTGACTAGAGCTGAAACAACCTAAAATAGATTTTGACTACAGTTGTCTTTTGTTTTCGAATGTACAGTCGGTACAAAATGATCATACAAGGTAACATAAGCAAAATTTAATTTTTTGAGCAAATCAAAATTTACAGACACTTCTGGTGAACATACAACATACCTAACCTAATAATAATGTAACATAACATGTGGCGCTTGGCCGTTTTTTACTTCAACATTCGCTTAATGTCCACAATAGCTTTCAAGAAATCCAATGTAGTGATTTCTTCAGTATTTAAATTATTCAACTCAGTGCCATATCTTTTGTTGAAAAGAATATCTTTTTTCTTTTTATTTTCGTGTTTAAAAAAAGCACCAGCCATAGCGATGCCTTGATATTGGGCTTCCTTCTTCAGCTTAAAAATAAATTTTATGAGGGTGGGGTTTCTGTTTAAGCGTACTCCTAGACGGCGATGCCACGTTTCTAGCATATTCGTAGTCCTGTGCCTTTCCTTGCAACAGGATATCAATGAAATATTCTTTAGAAATTGCTTTTGGAAATAAGTAACAAAGGCATTCATTTCTTCGCTTTTAGGTCCGTGCTCAACTATTTTCTCCCAGCCTTGAGGGATAAGGTTAGCTGGTAAGAAAGGCAAGTTGAGGGTTAGTGCTATTATGCCCTTCCCCTCTTGTGTTGCAGTCAACCCTTTTTTTCTGCATTGTCACACACCGCCTTATAGAAATGGAAATAGCATCCTGAAACGTTTCCATGTGGGTAAACCTTTTTAAAGGCAATTATCTGGGCCAATTCGTAGTCGCACCTGTAAGTCTTTATATTTACCTTCAGAACATCTCTCACGATTGTAAAGAAAGCAGTATACGTGCTTGTGCCCTTATTTGGCAATAAATTGCTGGTCTTACATTGCTTGAATAATTACAACTGTTAAGATCCACATGTAAAGTAAACAGTTGACAAAAGGGCTGCAGCACCACCTTAAATGTCCCGTCCCCAAATACCATTTTATTTTCTTTGGCGTTTAACTGCATTACTTTTTGTGAGGATCTTTGGCAAAATATCAACATTTTGTTGTCGGAATCTATTTCATACTCGCTTACGAGAAAATTTTTAGCAATCATTTCCGGTAACATGACATCAATGGATTTTGAAAATTCAGTTTTCACCACATCCAAGTACTTCAATCGCGTTCTACGTAGATTTTCTCGCACTGTTTCAAATAGTTGAAATTGCACTTGACAAGAAGGGTTAACTTCAATAAATTCCGTCATGGCTTTTTCATATTTTTTTTTCAGGGAAGACATGTTTTGACATACCAGAGTTTTAGCATTTTCGAGGACATATTCTCTATACATTTCGTCAATGTTCTGCTCGCACGCATGTAGAGATGGTCTCTTGCGGGATATTACTTCATCATTTTCGTTAATGGTAACAGATGCACTGCACTCATTTCGCTTCGAGCATCTCCAAAATGTGTTGCCGGTTTTATTTGTTGATACAAAATTGTACCGGACCCCATCGCGCCAAAAAATTGTTCTGTTACTTAGAAATATCTTATTTATATCCATTTTCCAAATAACCGAAATTGTCGTGAAACGGCCACACAAACTGTTTGACGTAAATTATATACTCTTTGTGTTTGACATACAGCGTATAAGTGGCCATCTATTACTATAGAGGCCGTGTGTTCCTACTATCAAAAGAGGTTTTATTATTATATATTGTGCAATGTTTGAATCTCAATTTTATAGATGATTAAACGAACTTTCCTAAAGTGAAGTTCGATCACTATTATATGAGTCGCTTCATTCGAAGATATAATGTTTTAACAGGTAGTCCCTTAAACCTACAGGCAACTAGCACGCTTTTTAGAGTAAGT
Source organism: Argyresthia goedartella (assembly GCA_949825045.1). NCBI lineage: Eukaryota > Metazoa > Arthropoda > Insecta > Lepidoptera > Argyresthiidae > Argyresthia > Argyresthia goedartella. The sequence goes on along the minus strand of OX463832.1, from coordinate 8,790,221 downwards.
AATTTGATTCAAAATTGGCATTAGTACGTCCGGCGGCCGCCGCTTGGCGGGGCAGCGCTGCCCTGTACTTCATTTTTTAGAGTCACGGACAAAACTTTCATTTTAAGATATGGGTCACCTAGGGATGGGCGGGTGATTATATTTATATCTTCGATGAAGCGACTCATATAATTTTTATTTATTTATTTATTTATTTATTTCCAACTCTTACAACTATCATTACAGGCTTAACCTAATGCGATAGCGGAGCTAATTTAAATTTACATATAATAAATGCCTCATTACACTAATATAATACTAGTAAGTATCTGTATTTAAGTAAATAGTTAAATAAATCAATAACTTATAATGAACATAGCAATCCTTATAAATTCATTCAGAGCACAGGAGAACAGATCAATACGGTCCGCGATCGCGTTTAGAGTCGAGAGCGCGCGCGTGAAGGGCGCTTCCTTGAGCAGGTTAGTCCTGGCTTGCGGCACGGCCAGCAGCCGCGGCCGCCGGCGCCGCCGTACGTACTTATCCGGTACACAGAGCCAAAGTGTCTGTAGTATATCCGCATTCGTAATTTTACCTCTTAGCACCTTCCAAATGTAGACCACCAATGTGAGATCCCTCCTCACCCAGAGCTCATTGAAGCCAACCATGCCCAAGATAAACAATGTCGGGTACATCAACGGATAGTAAGGGTAGACCCCATACTGTCTCATATATAAATACCTAATGAATTTATTTTGAACTTTCTCCAACATGGAAGTATATTTACTTTCATGCGGAGCCCAGATGATTGCATTACATTCCAGATGACTTCTAACAAGGGCGTTGTACAAGGTTACTATAGCCCTGATATTTTTAAAGTCTTGTACTCTTCTCAAAATGAATCCCAGATTTCTAAAAGCCTTTTTGCAGCACTTAGAAATATGGTCTCGAAATCTAAGATCAGACCTCATCGTGATACCTAGGTCCTTGACTTCACTAACCCTTGTCAGAGGCCTCTGATTCACCTCATAATTGTGCAGAATGGGAGTGTGCGACCGAGTAAAACTAATCGTTACACACTTTGAGGTGTTAAACTGTAGTTCGTTTTCCGTACTCCAGGCCACTACTCTATCAATGTCGTTCTGCAGCATTTTACAGTCCTCCAGTGTTCTTATAGTTAGTGAAAGTTTAAGGTCGTCCGCAAATAAAAGGCATTTTGAGTTCTGTACGACTTTGGGTAGATCATTAATCATTATTATGAAGTGCAATGGACCCAAGTTACTCCCTTGGCTTACGCCTGACCTTGTTAAGTATGTTTCAGATCTACACCCCTTATATTCCACAAACTGTTGTCTGTCTCGCATATAACTGGCAAAAAAGCCCAATAGATGCGGAGTAAGACCAACGCCGGCCAACTTTTCCAGTAGGACATCATTATCGACCAGGTCGAACGCCTTCTTAAAGTCGAAGTAGGCGGCGTCAACCTGTAGTCCACTGTCTACTGGGGGCATCACTTCCGTCATGTAGTTGAGCAGGTTGCTAGTGGTGCTCCTCTGAGGGCGGAACCCATGCTGGGCATCTGACAGCTGCTGGCTCACCTGGGCTAGTAGGTTTTCGTGGATCGCCGCTTCTAAAACTTTGGCCGGCGTTGACAGCACGGCCACCGGTCTGTACCCCTCGACGCTTGGTCCCGCTCGTCCCTTAGGAACAGGCACTACCCGGGTTGTCTTCCATTTTTCAGGGAACACCGCCGTCTTTAGGCTCTGGTTATATATATGGAGTAAAGGCTCGGCTACCACAAACCGGCAATCCCTTAAGACGTAGGCCGGAATGCCGTCAGGTCCCGCAGATTTTTTCGGCTTGAGTTGTCGCAGAGCGCGCCTCACCTCGTCCAGATGGAGTCTCTCCAGGTGTATCCGCGCCGCTCCGTTTTCGCCACCAGCAGCTATTACCGCCGCATCTACATCTAATGCTGCAGTTTTGTTGCTGTACACGGAGTAAAAATAGTCAGCAAACTCTTTTACACATTGTTCTCCAGTGAGGGTTTCCCCGTTCTTAAGAATAGTTTGTGCATTACGATTACCCCTTTTTGACTTCACAAAGTTCCAAAATGCCTTAGGATCCCTAGATACATTTTTTTCCACTCGACTTTGATATTGTTCAAGAGCCATTTTAGTCATTTGTTTTACTTTTGCCCGACTTCGTGCAAAACGCTCATAATCTAGATCCGACTTACTAGATTTGTATGCCTTATGTAGTAAAGCTTTAGATTGTATGTCGCGAATTAGCTCACTAGTGTACCACTCGGGGTAACAATACCTCGAGGTCACACCACATCGCTTTTTAATCGGAACGCAATCATCCAAAATCAAGTTGATCGTGTCATAAAAAAAGTTTACGCTTGCCTCTAAATCTAAGTCATATATTGGGGTCCAGTCTATGACGGCCAACGATGAATAAAGCAGTGGGAAATCAGCCTTATTAAAGTTCCACCCTGACGTACGACGATCCGCCGCAGTTTCGGCCTCCGGAGCGGCGGCGGCGGCGGCGGCGGCGACCGCGGCCGGGGCTCGCGCGCGCGAGCGTAGCGCCACCTCGAGCGGCGGGTGGTACGCGTCTACCGGCATCAGCGGCTCGCCCGCCGCCTCCACGCACACGTCCCATTCCCCAAACGCGCTCAGCACTAAGTCCAGTGTATTGTTATTGCAGTTGACTACTCTGTTACTCTGAATGAATCCACAATAGGCTACAAAGCACTCATAATAATTAGTTACACTAGTAGTACACGAACATAAATTAAAATCCCCTATGACTATTATTTTCCTATACTTACTACAAATTTCTTCGATTATCCTAAATAATACCATGTATTCATCTTCATTGCTTTTCGGTGGGATATAAACAACACAAAACAAGCCTAGGAATCTGTTATGAAGGTACGTCGCAGCGCACACTAGTTCGAACACATGATTGTCCACGATGACGTCACCCGGTATCGGCACTCGTCGCAGCTCGAAGCGGGGTGCGGCCACTAACAGTGCTCCGCCTTGTTTGCGACCGTCCGCTCTATCACATCTCATTATATTGTATCCGGGTGGTATCATCTCTGCATCGTGAATGGAATCGTTGCATCCTGTTTCAGTTATCGCGAACAAATCTGCTGATGATGAGACGATGCTCGAGTAGAATGCATCCAGTTTGGTTCGCAGGCCTCTTACATTTTGATAATACAATTCTATTGGCTTGCTAGTATTTTTATGGATTGCCTGTTGAGGGGCGAAACCAAAACCACTCACAGAATTCGATATTTACAGCCCAACAGTCTTGATGACATATTTTGTCATACTGGCTCTCCGGTACCCCAATTATAAAAGATGCGTAATCGCGTTCAGTCTTGTGCTTGATGGCTTCGATTTTAACTGGAATTCCCTCTCCCAGCACTGATTCAATATGTTTCTGTAAATTGTCAATAGTAGTTTCCTTTTTTAATTGCCATACATGCAAGAACTTTTTCTTCTCCATTCCTTGTATACCTCCCTCACTTTTGTTTACTCCTTTTTTAACTTCAGTGGCTGGATATCTTCTTTGTTTTTTCTTTACCACTGTCCAGCTATCTTTTTCTATCTCCGCCCTAACGGGTATTCTGAGGTGGTCCGCCTCCGTGTTGATACAACCCTGCTGAACTGCACTGGTACGCGACTCCGTCACCGATTCTGATGCCGGCTGCGGCCCGCTTGCTTGTTTCATGGCCACACTCTGTTTATTAGCTTCGGTATTAATCGGAATGTTCTTTTTAGTTACGTTTGCAAAAGATACCTGTGATGTTGCCGGACTAGCCATCATAAGAGAGGTTTCCAATTGTTGATTTCTCTTAATTAGATCCGAATTTAACCTTTCTAACTCATCAACTTTGTTAGCTTTTTCTTCAAATACCCTCAGTATCTTCTTAATTTCGCATAACTCCGCTTCTGTTCTACCAAATCGACTTTCTAACATCTCGTATTCCTTCTTCTGGCTGTCCATTCGGAACTCCATTTCTCGACGAAACTCCCGCAGCTCATCCAGCAGCTTTTTATCCACGCCTAAGACGGAATCATCGGGGTCTGCGCACTTAGTACCTGCGCCGCCGACGCCGCCGCCGCCGCGCTTCTTGTTTACATACTCGTACGTGGAGAGTATCGGCGTGAAGGTCTGGTTCAGCGGTGTGCTACCTCGAATCGGCGTATCAGTATTATCGCCTCTGGGTACACGACGAACACAGTCTGGGCAGACCCAATTATCTTTTTCTTCCTGCGTAAAGTTATCAAATCGTTCTGTTGTCATAGATAGGCACTTGTAATGGTACACCTTTTTGCATTGACAACACTCCATAATAGAAAGATCGTAAATCATGTCCTTACAACCACTACATTTAGTCCCCATCTCACTTGAAACGACACTCCCGTATTTACTGAAAATATGTATTATTTTAAATCAACCTGCGACAAGCACGTCCGCTCGCGCCGATGCGCCGCAAAATAATAGTGATCGAACTTCACTTTAGGAAAGTTCGTTTAATCATCTATTATATTTCATCGCTTCATTCTCAATATAATGTTTTAACAGGTAGATGTTTAGAGTTGAAAGTTTTGTGCGAAATAAAATTAGGTTAGATTGGTAATTGTATTTATTTTTACTTCATATGCCTAATAATCACAAAAATGGGTGCATAATGGCACTACAATCAATTTTTACGAATCTTCATCACTACTGATATTGTTTTCTTGGAAACAAATCGATCTAGCACATTCATGGATATTGTTATTGATTATTGGTCGGTTATAGAATTTGGCGAAAGTCTTGTCGGTGCTGGTCCATCCAGCCGCCTTCCTAATTGTATTTAGGCTGATTCCAGCCGCAAAAGCCGTTGAAGTGGCTGAGTGCCGCGTACTGTGGGCTCCATACATATTAACGTCAATACCGCTTTCAAACAGCACTTGTTTAATCCACCTACTGTGTTTGACTGCTTGCAGCCTTGTGAGGTCGCTTGTATGTTAGGAACAGTGTAACAAAAATATAATCCTTAAGGGTCGTAGCGGGGCATATACTCAGTTTTTCATTGAAAAAAGGTAGATTTAATATGGGTTGCTCTCGGCCTATGGCTGAAGTTTTGATTATATCAACTATGGCAATTTTTATACTGCCTGACATTTGGGAAATATTTTCGAGCTTTATAAGAGATAGGGTTTGCACTCTGTGAGCTGTACAGATCGCCAGCAGGGTAACTAATTTTTTAGTAATTTTTTCTAAAGATATATCGGAGTGTGGGTACCAAGAAGTCAGGTGATTCAAGACAACCTGAGGATTCCACGTAGAATTATATTTAGGTATTAATGGTCTTGTCCTAAAGGCCCCTTTTAAATGTCTTTTTATACAGTCATTAGTACCTATCTCGCTGCCGAGCAGCAAGGATAACGCCGAACGGTGGCTGTTTAGGGAACCATAAGAGCAACCCTTATTAAATATTTCCGTTAGAAACGAAAGTACGTCAGGAATTGATAGGTGGTAGGCATCTATATTTTTAGAACTGCAATATTCCCACCAAAGTTTTATGGTAACGTTGTATTGGTTTATAGTGGTCTGAGCCAATGAGGCTAGCATTAGGGGTATTGCCTCTAGCGGGGTTCCGCGCTGGATGAACGCCGCTCGCAGAGCCTCGCGGCACCCAGGGTAAGGCTCGCATGTAGGGGATGGTGTTCCCTGAAATGTGATTTTAACAGGTGTTTATGAGGAGCGAACATGATAATTTCCGACTTAAGGAGTTTCGTCAGGAAAGGAAACCACGCCTGAGAAGGCCAAAAGGGAAAAACGAGTATTCCATCAGCTTCATCGTCAACAATCTTTCGTAAGCATTTTAGGATCAACGCAAAAGGTGGGAACGCATAAAAGAATGTTGAGCTCCAATCGAGTGTGAACGCGTCTACCGCTATTGCATCTGGTTCTTGTCTCCACGAGACAAATGCGTCACACTTGGCTTTAGCACGAGAGGCAAACAAGTCGATATTTGGGTGTCCTAGTTTTTTCAGAATGGTATCAAACGCATGGGCGGATAGCTCCCACTCTGTGTCAGGGTTAATTTTCCTTGACTCCTCATCTGCGCGATTAAATTTGGTATTTACATAACCATATATATAACGCATATAACCAAATATGGCGCTCTTCGCACCATTGCCAAATGGATCTCGATAGGTCGTTAAGGTGTGGGAATTGTATACCGCCCATACGGTTAATATAACTGATAGCTGTCGTATTATCAATCCGTAATAATATTGCGCAGTTAGTTTCGTTTGATGCGAGGCTTTTTAACCCTAAAAATACCGCGAGCAATTCCAAATAATTGATATGGTGTTGCATTTCGATAGTTTTCCATGTCCCGTTTGCTTTTTTATTTTCACATACGGCGCCCCAGCCCGACCTTGACGCGTCTGTAAAATTTTCATATTTAAAATGTTCTGTCCTCATAGGGTTTTCGGTAATGGCAATATTCTTAGACCACCAGTCTAAGTCAGCGCGAATGATATCCGGTAATGATATTTTGGCTTCAAAATTATCATTATGCTTTTGTAAAAATAGGAACTTTTGGCGTTCTAGAATTTTTGTGTACAGCCATCCATATTTAACGGCTGGGCAAGCCGCGATTAGTACACCGATCAATTGAGCAAATTCTCGAATGCTGCAACGGGGCAATTTCTCAAATTTTTTAACTAACTGAGCAATTTTATTACGTTTATCGTTTGGCAAAGACATTGACATGGATTGGGTATCGAAATTAAATCCCAAGAATTTGCAACTTTTGCTTGGGTTCTAGTGAACTTTTACTAAAGTTAATAACGAAACCTAAACATTGAAGTAGATTCACAGTATCATTGACATTTTTATAACAATCAGAATAGTCATCACCTATACAAAGAATATCATCTAAGTACATGACGGATTTTAAACCACTGGATCTTAAATATGTTATCACCTCTTTCATGACTTTGGTAAACACCCACGGGGCTAGCGACGTTAGTATTTCATTGCAGCCATAAGCTTGAAATTGAAAACGCAAGTATTTTCTATCCGAAACATGAATAGGTATAAGAAGATAAGCTTCTTTTAAATCAATATTAGCTAAATAACTATCCTGTGGTATTAACTTGGATGCGGTTCGATAATCTTCCATCTTAAAGTGAATCTTTGGAATGAATTTATTGAGCGACTTGAGATTTATAATAAATCTTTTCTCACCGTTAGGTTTTGGCGTTAAAAATATTTTAGAAACGAATTGATCACTTGATGTGTCACATTGTGAAATAGCACCTAAATCTAGTAATTTGTTAATTGCTTGTGACATATCGCGACTTTCGTCGAGTGTGTAAGAAGGATGGCTTACTGGTGACTGTTTAACGAGTTTAGGGAAAGGTATCTTATATCCTTCCCGAATCCAAGTTAGAATTTCATTATTATGAGTTATGTTTAACCAACAATCGTAAAATGAGCTTATTCTACCAGAATGTACCTGGTTTACTGTTGAGTTGGAGCACGAGGCTTGGTCTGAGGGGCAGATTTCGCTGTCGATGTCGATGGTGCTGTGTTGTGATAGTAAGGCCTCCTGGGCGTTGCCATCCTCGTCTGGCTGCCTCGTCCACCTCTGCTGGGGTAGTAGCGAGGTGGACCCCTCCAGTTTCCCGGCGGGGTATAGCGGTTTGGCGCTGTCTGACGAAATCCGGAGGAAGTCGCTTGATATGGTGCAGTTTTCTTTATTTGTTGACCTTGTCTTTGAATGGCCTTGCTGGCCTTAATTTTTTCAGACAGAACATTGACAAAAAGAGTTTCGTCTCTTTCAGAGTCTTGGATTACATGGAGGATGTTCTTTTCCAGACTTGGAGTTATAAGTTTAATTCGATCCTTTGTCGAAGCGCAGTGAAGATCAGTTAAAATTCGGCAGCTATCACTAAAATGTGTCAAAGCCTGGGCTTTTTGATCACTGTTCAGTAAGATCTCCATACCCTTATTGAGTGCAGTAATACCTGCACCAAGCTGTTGCTGGAAGCCAGACAATTTTTTATCGCGTCCTCGCACTATTTCTGATACTGCGGCTGATATTTCTGCATTGAGTTTTGGAGACTGCAGAAGTTTGCAATTTTCGGGTATTAAATATTTTTTCATAAGTTTTTCTTTGTTTTCTTTAAGCAGACCCTTTTTAGCAGTGGTAACCACAGACTAGCTAAATTCTCATGTATCGGATTTCCGAACTCCGGTATATCGTCTGTGGATTCACCCAAGGCCATAAGTAGCTCCGGTTCAACCGGTACTTCCGGCGCTTGCGCGCCTTCATTAGGTGTGGGGGCACTTGGCTCCACCTCCGGCTCAGCAATCTCATTTTATAATCCAGTGTCTTGTGGGTTAGCCTCGAGGGCATTATGTGGTACCGGGGACAGTGGTTGATAACACTGACGTGCCTCTGATGGAATAGGTTCAGTCACGCTGCCTTCCCGACTTATTTGGTCACTTGGACTATGACGGATAACGATATCCGGATCTACAAACAGGAAAAAATATATAATTTGGATTTAAAATCCAAATGAGGGTAGATGAGTTTTGGGAAAAACTCGTTGTACATATCTCGCAGACAAGACAACATACTTAAATTATTATTCATTTAGAACTCAATTACTACATGGATATCATGGCATATAAGGCAAGTGCCTCGTGGTTAACTCGCAGTTAATCACGTTATCGCAATTGACTCGCAGTCAATCCCGACTATAATATTAAATTATGTTTATTTAGAAAAGAAACGAAAGAACAGCGTTAGCTCGCAGCTAAGACCGTACATTACTATAATTCATTATTTATTTTAGGTATGTAAATATCAGAGGGTAGGCCAAACTCGGCCTCCGCTAGTTTTTTTTTATCATTAAAAGAAAAACAGATTTTACTATGCAAAGATCACGATATTTCTTGATGTAATGTTAATAACAACCGTTTTACCTACCTTGGTAATTGTCCTCGTCAGACGAGGAATGAATTATTCGTATTCGTTTACGGGAGGGATCATTATTTTTCTTCCGCTGCAGTTGTTTGATTTTTTTGTGATATTCACTAATTCGATCGTCGATAGTACGCTTAGGCATGATTTTAGCGCGTGCGCTCGTTGCCGTGCACGAATAAGGAATGAAGTACAGGGCAGCGCCGCCCCGCCAAGCGGCGGCCGCCGGACGTACTAATGCCGATTTTGAATCAAATGACTTACTCTAAAAAGCGTGCTAGTTGCCTGTAGGTTTAAGGGACTACCAGTTAAAACATTATATTGAGAATGAAGCGATGAAATATAATTATTAATTATTTAAATTACATACAGGATGAGTTCGGGACCAAGGTTTTCCAGTCATTTAGTTCAAAAACTTATACTTAATAGAAACATTATCTTCTATACCTGACTGTCCAGGCAGTTTGTGTTCATGTCACTATGCAATGTGGACAAAATACACACAAGTCAATTTGTCTTTTGGTAGATTTAAGTACTAGACCCATAAAGTTATAGTATCTTTAATTTCTAGTCAAACATCAATGTAGTTATATTGTGTTCAAGACCGTTAGAGACCGACCCACTATTCTCACTTGAAAAAAACAAATATGTTAGCATGTGCATGTGATAAGTTTTGAGCTTAGACTGCTAGTCGACGACCCAGCGACTAAGAGCACAGGTATAGAGGGGTGAGGGAGGTGTGGGTGGAAGGTGCCGGATTATTGGACGTGCCGATCTATCGAAGTGTCGGATTAGTGAGATTGTACTGTATATATATTGCCTTATGTTAATTATAATGATAATAATATACTTTCTAAGCAGGTTATTTTCATAATCTAATAAATGGCGCTCTGTTCGCCCCTAGTTTTTCTCTTTACTATATGATGAATATGGTAAATATGGATGGTGGTTTCAAATTGAGATAAATAATTTATCTTAAGTACATTATAAGGATATTCTAAAGGTGACGGAAAAATTGTGAGGAAACCTTCATTACTCCATAGCTGCGGCATTGGGCTTGCCCCCTGTCACGCAAAATGGAGAATTGAATTACTGGTTAAAAGTGGGCACAGTTGTGCCTCTTCCAGACCGTTAGGGAAATGTGCCTCTTCCACCCCGTATGGGGAAAGGCGTGACACTATTTATGGTATGTTGTTTCGAAGATATAAAAAGTGCGTGATTGTGGGGTGCAATTGGGAGCATGGCCAGTGCCCCTTATATGCCGATCATCAATATTGATCTTGGTCTTATTTGCATTCACTTTAATTCATGAGACATACCCTAATTTGCATTTGATCCACCGACGATGAAAGATTGGCATGATAAGTATCACTCCTATTTGTATCCCTCTATCACACACTTTCAAAATATTTAATAACTAATCATATTGAATTAAATACATCATGAGCGACAGAAAAAAAATGATGGCGCGACCACATTTAGTCCATCGAGCTCCATCATTTTTGACTCCTCTATAATGATGTGCTCGATACATTTGGTCCATGACTCGGAATTTATTTTTCTTAAGCCTTTACTTATCAACTCCTTAACTTCCGCCATTTTAAAACTTTTGTTGTTTTTGCCAACATAACCCTTTAATTGCGTCCATATTAATTCAATTAGGTTTAACTCGCAATGGTATGTCGTCAACCGGCACTGCGTCAACCCGCTTTACTATGCCCGGTTCTTTAGCTTCGCACAACTTCAACTATTCTGATCACTCTGTACTAAACTGGCGTCAACTAATTCAGTTTGGTTCGGATTATTCCTGATTATACTTCAGTGGCTGCCTCGATAGATGCGCCGAGGGAGTGATATAATAGGAAATTTCCCAAATAAAAAAAATCCTTTACTGCGATAAGATATTACATCAAGTGCGTTTAGAAAGTGCACTATAACTAATCGCCGTATTGACGAGGACGCAAACGCGACTGAGACTGGCATACTCACTGTCAAAATCGTGATTTCTGCGGCCAGAGTGGAAATGGGTGTCGATGGATAAGGTAAATTATTACAAACAAACGTGTATAATAATGTATTTTGTAAAACGATATACTTTGCGAAAAATCAGAGTTCAAAGTTCAAAAAATAAATGGCATCATGAATGACCTACTCGGACATTTTCTTATTATGCCTGTTTCACACGAGGGCATCACAGTGGAGTTTATGTATAGGAAAGCACAGATCGGAATCGGATAGTCCGCGAGTGCCGACGACAAAGTTAGTATTTTTATGCTCCGCGAGCTAGTCGTATGTATATTGTTATAATAGTTACATAAGCCTAATATATTTCAAAGCTTGAGTGAACTAATAATTGCCAAAAAAAATCGGGGCAAGCCGCGCGCGCATTGTCCTGATCCTGCTGCACTGCACTTTGCTCGCGTTCACACGAGACTAGGACACCTCGCTTTCACACACACAGTAGAGCGAGAAAGTTGGTGGGGGATACCAACCGCCCCCCGAAAATAGACTAATGATTTGCCCTCGTGTGAAACAGGCATAAAAAATGTATGTGATAATACTCTGTTAATAGATAAGTTAGCGAATGCAACTTGGAGACGGGGGCTGTTCGATCTCCGCGTTTGCTTTAAAACAATAGCATTTCTGAGCTGTCCATATTGGACAAAATCACTAGTTCATACTGAACTTATTATAAAAAGTTAAATAAACGGAACACAGTTTAGAATACAAAACATACATTCTTATATATATGAACGAAACGAACACGCCCAACATTCCACCATCGCTCTACGCAAAAACTAGACAGTGGCAGACAACGTTGGATAAACGTTGGGACAATGACAATCAATCAAATGAGAGAAATAGAGAAAATATTGCCTTGACGACGAGTGAGTATGTAGTATGTATTCCTAAACAAAACAAAAATACTTAATACGCAAAGGAAAGAAGGTTATGGAATATTTAAGACTATCATGTAAAAGTGATATTGAGAATTGAAGTATTACCCGTCCAACTTGCGAGAACACGGAAAAAATAATGGTTGAGTTGGTACCGAGATGTTCATCTTGGCTTTCGCTAGAACAGCGCGTCTGACGCTAGGTAGACGCTTGCCAGGGGCAGGCACCGAAGAAGCAGCACCGCAGCTGGCTTCGGAGCAGCCCCCTTATCGACACTCTGACCCAGGGATGTTGGCCGCTCCGTCCGGCACAGGTGGGAACTTGGCGGTGTGAACATGGAACTCTGACATAAATAAGCTCCTCCTTCTGTCTAGATTTGTCAGGAAGCAGCTAAACGATCCTGCCCTCAGTCGTCCAGCAATTTGTTTAGCAATATTTAGTGAAATAAGGTCGGCCACCACAAAACTAACCCACCCCTGTGATTAAAGTGACAATTACACTTTGGTCTTAATCGTCGTGATAATTATCATATCGACAACTTTTTCATTAATTCCTATTAGGATCTAAAGTGCGTTTACCCAACTTAGACTCTTTAAAAAAACAGATAATTAGTGCACTTATGTTGTGATGTGACACATAATGTTTACATTTTATAATTGTTGTAGTGGGTATTTACATCAGGGGAAGGTGGTGGATTAAGTCTAACCCCTCCTCTAGGAATAGACGAGAGAGAGATAAACTAGAGATGGATGAGGGAATAGCCGATATAAGTTATACAAACACAAACATTGGAACACAAAAGTATTTATCTCTATCTACACATCTACACAATAACAATTAAGTTGACAAGCCCAGGCATTGATGGTATTAGGGTTAAAGATATAAAAACCATAAAATCAAATATAACACCAGTCATCACCCACCTCATAAATAAATAATAAAACGTCACTATTTCCAGATTCACAAAAGTTAGGTATAGTTCGCCCCATATATAAAAAAGGTATTCGCTCAGACGTTAATAACTATAGACCTATCACTATATTGCCATGTATTGACAAGATAATCGAAAGATATCTTGGCAATGAAATAAACAAATTTCTTATTCATAATAATAAAATCAATAAAAACTAGTTAGTTTCAGAAAAAACGTAGTACAACACAGCTGTTATCAAAGTTCACTAATGAGGTCAGCAAGTACATGAACAATCGTGAGCATGTACTTGCTGTCTTCATTGACTTTAAGTAAAGCCTTTGACACAATTAATTACGAAACATTATTTTTAAAGCTTGAACAAAATGGTATACAGGGTCCACTATTAAAACTATTTAAAAATTATCACACAAATAGGTTTAAAACTGTAAGCATAGCTGGTGAATATAGCACAAGATATCCTACTGAGATGGGTGCCGCCCAGGGGTCAATAACTGGCCCCCTGGAGTATATTTTGTATGTAAACGACATGTGCAATATATTCTCTGAAGGTTCAGTGTATCAATTCGCTGACGACACATGCCTGTTGGTTGCTAAAAAAGATATACTAAAAGCACAAGAACAAATGCAACATAACTATAATATTCTATGTAAATGGGCACAGGACGTTGGTTTAGTTATTAATTCACAGAAAACTAAACTATTACACATACATTCTCCATACTTTACACCGTCCGCACATGCGGTAGCGATAAGTCGGTCATTCTGAGCTCCACTCATTTTAATTCCTAACAATGGTAAAAATGGCTAATCCCGACTTAGATGCTCTAAATAAAGCAGTGAAAAGTGCTATATTACCACTTGAGCAACAAATTCGCTCTCTTATTGCATGTGTTAGTGCTCTAAAGGAAGAAATAAGTGTGCTGAAATCCGTTAGTGTACCTAAACAATCCGCCACACTTCAAACCGCTGCGCAAGCGGCCGTACTGCAGCAGCACCCAGCCAATCCCAGTACCGCTGTGACCACTGCCGCCCAATCAGTGAAGCCGGCCGTCAGCGAGCACGACAGCCGACAAACGAAACGCAATACTCCCAATGCCGTGTCTACAAAGGCACGCGCACAGCTGCAACCGAAAAAGAGGGTATCATTGCCCTTGAAATCAATAGCAACACCCAACCACGAGACACCACAAGCAGCCCCAAGTCCTCCAGTAACAGCACCCTCTAATAGTGTCATCCCCAACGCGACTTCTAAGCTCAGCAGTCCCAACCCGCTAATCATGCAACATGACGACAATGATAGTTGGAAAACCGTATCACACAAGAAGCGCAGACCTAAAGCGCGAATCACTGTAGGTACAGGTACCCCTGACAATGAAATTCAAACAGTGGAACAGCTTAAATATATACAAGCGTGGGCCTTTAAACCCGAGACAACAGAAGCAAATATACACACATTCCTAAACAAAGTGGCCAAATCCAATGACTATTTCGTAGAGAAACGAGTGATAAAGTCAACTAGGCACGCCTCATTTATTATCGGCTTTCCAGAGGGACTATACGAAACCTTTAGTGATGCGTCGGTATGGCCCCCGCGAGTCAGGTTCGTTGACTGGTTTCTCCACCGCCCCCGCGTTGACCAGCGGGGGGAACAGCTCACTGAGCGACGAGCAGACTCACCCCTCGCCCCACTGACCACGCCGCGGCCAATCTCGCCAAGATGCCCTAAGGTCACCGCTCCCATCTTACTCACCACCAGTCCTGTTGCACCTTCATCACAGCCAGCACCATCAGCACCCAGTAAACCCACCTCTGGCAAGACCCTACGAATCTGGTATCAGAATGTTCAATCCCTAAGAAATAAAACTCCAAATGTTGAACATCATACGCAATCTGAATATCCCTGCGACATTCTTCTCATGTCGGAGCACTGGTTAAAAGTTGACGAAGCAAAACATGTGAATATAATTAATTATGAATTGTTATCCAGTTATTGCCGGCCCACGCGCGAGCATGGTGGTGTGTGCATTTATGTAAACAAATCAATCGATGTTATTGATAGGCCCGATATTCGTGATTTCTCGGTTGAAATCCACTGTGAATTTACGGCTATACAATGTGTTTACTTTAATTTACTGGTAATATGTGTATATCGTTCTAACACTGAGGAAGCTAGCTTCGAGATATTTTTAAAGCAACTAAGGTCATTGATGGATTTTATCATTCATGAGAAATGCAATATTCTCCTAGTAGGTGATTTCAACGTAAATCTGCTAAAAACATCGAGCCCTAAACGTCAGTTATTGGATCTATGTGCCCAGTATAACCTGTCCTCGAGGGTGAACTTCCCTACACGAGTGCAGGGTGCCTCCTCGACCTGCTTGGACCAGGTCTATACAGATTTGGATCGCAACAACGTGATAACGTCACCGGCAGATACGCATCTGTCTGATCATAAAGGTATTTATATCCAAATTATATACAACTCTAAATTGAATGAAGTAAGACATGTACAGAAGCGAATAACATCGCAAAATAATTTGACGACATTTTTAAATGATATTAATATTGACATGAACCTATTGAATTATAATAAAATTGAAAGTTTTGACACATTTATGAATACGGTCGTGCAATTATTCCACAATCATTGCCCGCTAAGGAAGGTGCCTGAGTGTCGGTTAGATGTTAGATGGAAGAATGATAACTTGCATAAACAAAATGAAATTTTATCCTTGCTAGAATTATATAAAGATACCTACCCACACAACAATGATATTAAGACTTTGTTTCTTGATTTTAAATGTAAGCACAATATTATGCTTCGGAAGGCTAGATCTGAGTACATTAACAACTTAATAGATAGTAGTTCTAACCAGTCCAAGAGTATCTGGAATGTAATTAAGATGGAGACGTGCAAAGGCCCAGGTAGCAACCCACTGGCTGTCTTGCAACGAAGTGTTGTTGGTCCGTCAGGTTCGGCACGAGAACTGGCAACTAAGGTTAACCAATACTACCTATCTATAGTACGCGATACACCACTAAGACCTAATGTGTATGAGGCCATAAGACTACTGAGTACGAACATACCTACCATATCTACATCTATGTTCTTGGTCCCGTTTACAGTACCTGAACTAAATTGCATCATTAAAAAAATCAAAAAAAAGTCTACTAAAGACATCTACGACTTTCCATGTGACATCCTATGCAAACTACCTCTAAGTACACTAACTATATTATGCGATTTATTCAATAAATGCGCCTCCCAGGGCACTTATCCTTCATCTCTGAAGCGAATAAAAGTGGTTCCCATATGGAAAGGCAAAGGCAACAAGACGGAAATAAAAAGTTACAGACCTATTTCTCTCGTTCCAACCTTCTCGAAGATATTTGAGATGGGCTTGTGTGAGAGGCTAATTAACTTTTTGAATAAAAATTCAGTTCTTTCGGAACACCAATATGCTTATAAGGCCGGCCGGTCCACGGTGGGCTGCGCACGCGTACTGCATCGAGAGGTGCTCGAACTGCTGGAACGAAAACGCCACGTGGCGGCTGTGTTCTGCGACCTGTCACGAGCGTTTGACCTTATTGATCACTCTCTTATTGGAGCCAAGCTGGAACATTATGGAGTACGTGGCCTAACTCTCCAACTATTTATGTCCTTCCTCGCTGACAGGACGCAGATCACGGTGATAGACGGTGAAGTTTCTGAACCCGGTCTGGTCGGGGATAGATCAGTGCCGCAGGGGTCCAACGTAGGGAATACCACGTTCGTCATCCTGATGAACGACCTATCCCATATCGTCTCCGGAACAGCCAAGTCCCTGATGTACGCTGATGATGTCTGTGTTATCGTGGACGGTAAAGATGAGGCTGAATTAAAGAAACACCTCCAATCGATTACCCTATGTCTAACTGAATGGTTCACAGTAAATGGCATGCTACTAAACCTTGATAAGACCCAGGTACTGAGATTCTCGTTGCGCAACGTAGGTGGGGCTCCCCAGGTTCCACTCGTAGTGAACGGGGTCACTCTGCCTGCCACCGACACTGTTCACTTTGTTGGATTCACTTTTGACGCAGGATTGCAGTGGACTCACCACATTGACTCTTTGTGCAAAAAATTAAACAGTGCGTATTATGCACTATCGAGACTCTCACCTACTCTGTCTAGAGAGCACTTACTAACTACATACTATGGCTACTTCCATTCGATACTTTTGTATGGTATAGACTTGTGGGGAATGGCTGCTGAACGCGACAGACCATTTCTCATTCAGAAACGTGCAGTGCGTAGAATTGCCGGAGTACCTAACGACACCCCGGCTCGGGAACTCTTCATTAAGCTAGGTATTCTCACACTACCCTCTATGTACATCTTGGAAGTACTGAAGTATGTGAGGCAGAACCCATCGGAGTACCCAAGCTTCCAGAACCCAGACCGTAGGTATTCTTCTCGACGGCCCCACGACTTGTATTGTGCGACCAGTCGTCTTGCTAAAACCAGCAAATCATTGAAGGGTATGGGCCCTACCTTATTTAATAAACTACCAGTGGAGATAAAATCCATCAACATACTAAACATCTTTGTAACAAAGGTTAAAAAGTACCTCCTAAGCAAAGCATACTACTCAGTGTCAGAATTTATTGACGAATAAGTTAACCACTGACTTAATTAACTTATGATTGTAATAAAATTGTGACCTATTTTATTTTTTATTTATTTTTTTATTCTGACATGTAATTTTATTAATTTTTACCTGTAGTGGTATTATTCTTATTATTATGCGATTTTTACATTATTATTCTTTTTGACATAACTTTTATTATTGACTTTTATTAGTGAGTGTTATACTATTGTATTATTGTACTATCCTGACATGTTATTCATAATCATTATGCCTGCTAATTTAATTTATTTTCGTTTATTGTATACTGTTGACATGTAATATCTTATTATCAATAAAATATGAATATGAATATGAATACTTAAAAACACCATCCACCCCCTTTATAAAGTCTCACACTCATCAATGCTTACATGTAAACTATATAATTTGCAGCTATGATTCCTTAGAACTAACTAGACAACACATGTACTTAGGGTTGATAATCGACGAACACCTGAACTGGAAACCACATATTGATCATGTATGCAACAAGCTTAGAGCTTTTTTATCTAAAATATGTATACTTAAATATAAGCTTCCGTTTAATGTACTTATATTAATGTACCTATCCCTAGCAGAATCTATCATAACTTACGGCCTAAGCAGCTATGGTCGAACCTATAAAAGCTATCTAGACAATATATATAGACTTCAAATTAGAATTTTGAAACTTACAGTTCCCAAAAACGCTAGAAAGAATCACATAAAAATTGAAAGCGATTTATTTAACTACTGTAAAATTTTAAATGTATTTATCTACACACGTATCATAAACCCTCTTTACTGCGTTCAAAAACCGCACGTTACGATCAGCATTATGTTAAACTACTTGGTAAAAATTCGTTTCGTATCTGGAAAACTACACATTATGGTCATTATGTGTAGTTTTTCTACATATAATGACATTCAAATTTCGAACGCCGACGCCCACCCGCGTGCCGTCCCTAGTTTGTCTGTGAAGTTGGTACTGACATTCAAATTCCGAACGCCGACGCCCGCCTGCGTGAAGTTGGTACTAAAGAACAAGCTAAACAATTGCAGAACCACAATGCTGGTCAAACATGCGGTTCCTGAACACATCAAAGAGAGCTTATGATATACATGAAGTTTAGTCAACTCAATGGCGGTCTCTTTCTCTGTTAAACGTCGCCACATAGTTTTAGGAGGACCTCTCTTCCTTTGGGTGTCATTTGAGAACTACAAAACACCTGTCGAAACTACTCCTCACTTGACAGACATTGACATTAACTTTAAAGACATTTAATAATGTTTCAGCTGGAAGCAGGTGTACCTGTATTGCAATCTCAGAGACTCTGCTGGGAGTGTGTGACTCACTTGAAGAGATCGGTGCGCTTCAGAGAGCAAGTGCAGGACTCGTACAGAGTGCTGCAGCCGATGCTACTCAATCGTGACAAGGAGGTACTTTGGTCTGATGCTGTATTTTATTCCCATGTCACATTCCTACATAGTCCCAATACTCCAATCTGTATCTGTGTTTACAGGATCTATCCGAGATCCTGCAGACCTCGGTGTGTCGCCCTGGCCGGCTGAGCACATACTTCGCTCACTCTATCGACATCCCTCCGCAAGATGATGACTCTCAGACGATGACTGCTGACGAACATGATGATGACGATGATGGAGCGGAACAACTTCCGGTGCTGGTCAAAGACGAGAGAGAGGATGAACAGTTACAGGAAACCGAAACAGATCCAAGAAAACAAGTAAAAAAAAAAGTAAAATCAAACTCTGCTAATGAATTTGATTGTGATTTAAAAAGTACATATGCGTGCGAGAAATCTTTTCAGTGTGAGGTGTGTCAGAAATCATTTTCACGTAAATATAGTTTGATCCCACACAGGAGAACACATACTAGTGAGAAGCCATTTCGGTGTGATGTGTGTCAGAAATCATTTTCGCAGAAATATAATTTGATCGTACACATGACAGTACATACTGGCAAGAAGTGCGAGAAATCTTTTCAGTGTGAGGTGTGTCAGAAATCATTTTCACGTAAATATAGTTTGATCATACACAGGAGAACACATACTAGTGAGAAGCCATTTCGATGTGATGTGTGTCAGAAATCATTTTCGCAGAAATATAATTTGATCGTACACATGACAGTACATACTGGCAATAAGTGCGAGAAATCTTTTCAGTGTGAGGTGTGTCAGAAATCATTTTCACGTAAATATAGTTTGATCCCACACAGGAGAACACATACTAGTGAGAAGCCATTTCGGTGTGATGTGTGTCAGAAATCATTTTCTCAGAAATATAATTTGATCGTACACATGACAGTACATACTGGCAAGAAGCAGTTTCAGTGTGATGTGTGTCAGAAATCATTTTCACTGAAATATAATTTAATCCTGCACATGACAGTACATACTGGCAAAAAGCCGTTTCAGTGTGAGGTTTGTCAGAAATCATTTTCACTTAAAAATAGTTTAAGGGCACACATTGCAATACATAAGAAGCTATTTGAGTGTAAAGTATGTCAGAAATCATTTAGGCAGAAATTTAGTTTAATCGAACATATAAGGTTACATACTGGCGAGAAACCTTTTCAGTGTGAGGTGTGTCAGAAATCATTTTTCAAAAAAAGTTGTTTGAAAATCCACACATTGTCACATAATGGCGAGAAGTCGTTTCAATGTGATGTGTGTCAGAAATCATATGCACAGAAACATAACTTAATCGATCACATAAGGTTACATACTGGCGAGAAACCCTTTCAGTGTGAGGTGTGTCAGACATCATTTTCAAAAAAAAAAAGTTTGTTAACCCACATATTGTCACATACTGGCGCGAAGCCGTTTCAGTGTGAGGTGTGTCAGAAATCATATACACGGAAATATAGTTTAAATCAACACAAAAGATTACATACTGGCTAAAAGCCATTTCAGTGTGAGATGTGTCAGAAATCATTTTCTAAAAAAAGATGTTTGAAAACCCAAACATTGTCACATACCGGCGAGAAACCTTTTCTGAGTCAGGTGCGTCAGATTTTTTTTTTACATAAAACATATTTAATAGCGCACATGAAAATACATACAGGCAAGAAGCCATTTCAGTGTGAGGTTCATTCACAAATCATTTACAAAAATATATATTTAATAACCCATACAAGGTCACATATTGGCTGTTCAGTTAAGCTGCTTAACTAGCAGTAATTTGCGCTTAGGTTATGTATGACCGTGCCTAGACTGAAGATTTGCGCTATATTTACGGCAATGTTCCCAAATTGGGACGATTCACGAGCGGATGGCCCCCTTAAAAGCTCCTCTTTATGCTCAAGAAGGTACACAAAGCTTTACTACAATACCTTTTCAAGAAGAAAGAAATATACTACCCTTACCTTTATCCATCCGATTTTATATTGGGTATACTTGGATATACTCACTAGAGGCGAGACTTATAGGTATTTGGGATAGAAGAGGTGAATGGTTTCTCACAATTCAAGTGCGCAATTTATTGCGAAAAAGGTGATTGATGAAGGAATTAATAAATTACAATAATTTACAACATAATTTAACCGTGCATGAAACCAATGAACCTATGTCACTAAGGATTCATTGGTCAACTCGGCCCGCATCTGATTCAGCCCGCGGGCCGAAATGCCCACTATGAAATTTATTTACATGTTTGCATGGTCAACTTGGCCCGCGGGCCAAAATGACCCCTTAAAAAATCAAACTCGGCCCGGACTACATTCAGCCCGCGGGCCGAAGTGCCCACTATGAAATTGATTTGTATTTTTTATGGTCAACTTAGCCCAAGCAAATGAAACAATCTAGTTGACGTTGTTTACTTCAATTCAGTCATGGTTAGAAATAGATTGTATACCTTGCTATCCTACTTCTTGTTTATGATTAATGATGACATAGAACTGTCACATTATCACTGCAAATCATTTTAATATCGGTAAAAGAAAAGTATTAGAAATTATATAATTAAATATAATATTATTAAGTAATAACAAGGCTGTGCTTGTTAAAAATGAATGAAAATAGAATTTTAACATTACCTACATTTTGAATTAGTAACATCGCAACGAGGCGACCGCATTCTCCAAAGGTCAGGGTATCGTTATCGCTTTAAAAGAAATAACCGAGATGGGTCAATATTGTCGAGATGTGTAAAGAGTGATTCTTGCTATGCTACTGTGAAAACCAATACTGAAACTGCTGTTGTCATTCATGAAACTGAACATACTTCTGACATTGCTTGTAATGATCTTAAGAAATGTTTCGACATTATGGAAAAAAAATAACCGAGGACTTAAGCACTCCAGTTTCACACATATATAACGACTGTATAAATAATTTAGAAGATACAGGTTTGCCAATAGTGACCGCAATGCCAAAATTTGAAAATATCAAGAAAAAGTTATACAGGAAACGCAATAAGTCGTTAGGCTTAAAACGTATTACATTTGCATCTTCGGATGATATAATAGTTCCCAAGAAATTTCAACATATGTTATTTGCTGATTACGATGTGAAAGGCAATCGAATATTAATATTTGCTAACGACGAATTATCGAGTCTACTATCACAATGTAACATGTTTTACATTGATGGGACTTTTAAAAGTTGCAAGAAGAATGTTTACCAACTTTTTACGATGCATACCGATTGTGGGAGTGACAGAGAACATGTCAGAGTTCTGCCGATCTTATACGCGTTGCTCCCTAACAAAAAACAGACAACGTATGAAATTCTGTTTCGCATAATAAAAAGAAGAGTACCAGTTTGGAACCCCACTAACATTAAAATGGACTTTGAAAAGGCTATGATGTTAGCTGTAATAAATGTGTGTCCAGATGTGGAAATAGACGGTTGTTTCTATTATTTCACAAAATGTTTGTGGAAATCAGCATTGGGTAAAGACCATGTAAAGCGTTTGTGTGCAATGGCACATTTACCATTTCAAGTGTTACCAGAACGCCTTACAGGAATCTCCAGTGACTTCATTACGAAGA
This sequence comes from Argyresthia goedartella, assembly GCA_949825045.1. Lineage (NCBI taxonomy): Eukaryota > Metazoa > Arthropoda > Insecta > Lepidoptera > Argyresthiidae > Argyresthia > Argyresthia goedartella. The sequence goes on along the minus strand of OX463832.1, from coordinate 8,767,738 downwards.
AATGTAAAGGACTTTAATACATATTTTTTTGACACATGGATGAGCCCTACTTCTATGTTTTATGATACTTGGACTTGTTATCGACAAGTTAATCGTACAAACAATGTTGTGGAAGGTTTTAATTCAAATTAAACAAGATTACGAAACCAAAACCTAACGCAGTACAATTCTTAGTAGTAATTGAAAAAATCATGAAAAACGACCTTAAAAGGTTACAAGGAACGGCTTTCGTGTGAAACGAAATAACGATGTAATTGAAAAAAACGACAAAATTTCCAACTTAGTGACCAAATATGAAAATAATTTGATAAGTTTATAGTTATGTTTAGAAAAACTTAGTTTTTAGAAGGCTAATGTAGATAGTATTATTCTATAGCTTATTAAAATAATTACAGAAAACCCTTAACTGAAAATCAGCATTTTTATTATTATCGACTCTGTTCTTCCCCTCTATTTCTGATTTAGGGCCGTGGGCTGAGTTAACTATGAACATAGAAACATATTTCATAGTTGACATTTCGGCCCGCGGGCTGAAAGAGGTCTGGGCTGAGTTGACTAAAGACGGACAAAAACATTTTAAAAGTGTCTTTATAGCCCGCGGGCCAAGCCGACCATGCAAAAATATAAATAAATCTCATATTGGGCATTTCGGCCCGCGGACTGAATCAGATGCGGGCCGAGATAACTCTGGAATCCACTAGCTAGAGTATGTCACCCTTACCCTCATACTGAAGTTGAAGCAAAATTAAAGCGTTAAAAATAATAGTATGAAGTGGTATAAATGTCATACTATGTTTTGTTGACTACATAGTCTAGGATCCAATTTTCATGGTTTGGTTGATGGCCAAAAATAAATAGGCACTACTTTAGCCATTGGCTTGTCACCCTTCATTCTCATCCACTTTTCGATTTCCAAATCACGGCTAAAGAAGTTACTCACTTTAAAAGTTTGTCGACTTCGGTGTTTATTTTAATTTTATTACTTATTGCAGTTTTCTGTTGAGTTTGCTGTAGTTACAAAATAGAACACAGATTTCAAAATTCCGCTGTCACCTACAGTCTTCATAAAATAAAAGGCCCCGTGGCCCAAACTAAATTCAACCTTATAACAATACGATTAAAATCAGTTAAAGATTCAGCTTTTCTCCGATGTCATCGCCTAAATCCGATCTCTCTGTCTCTCTCTCTATATGAGAAATGAGGGATTCACGACAATTTCGGAGGTTGGCCGAATCGTTTACTGATTTTAATCGTATTGTAAGTCGACGCTGTCACCGGGCCTTTTATTTTGTGAAGACTGTATGTCTCGTTTTCGTTCTCCTTCACATCATCATACGTGAAAACATCTGTAACACCGAACAACTTCTGACTGTGTTGTTCAGAGGCGACAGTGATTGCGCCGCGCTTGTCGGTGCGGTAAGCGCGCTTTGCGTGCCTGTCGACTAGGGGGTGGCACACACCGCACGGTGGCGCGCTGGCAGACTGCTAGTGCGGGCGCGGGACAGCCTCAACGCGCTGTTGTGAGTTCGGTGATGGATGGTAGGACATACTGCGAAAATGTGGCAGGTTCTGTGAGCTGAAGGCATGATTGTGTTGTCCCTGGTTGATTGAAATGGAATTTTGTCTATGGTTCTGAAGTGGTATGTTACTGTGAATTTAAAATTTAATCTGAATCTGTGTTTGTATAGTAATTGAATCTTGTAAATTTTTCCTAGTGTATTTTTGTGTCGATTTGGCATTCGCTGTTATGGCACAAATGAAAATTGTATGTAAATAAATGGCCTACTTAGGTATAGTTGCCGAAATATAACTTGGCCAGATTTCGATTTAAGATTTTGAAAGTTTGCGCGTGGAAACTTGCTTACAACAAAAAATGGACACTGGAATTAGATCTAAACAATATTTTTAAAATGTTTTCATCTTTATAGATATGTCAAATGTATTAATATTAATAGCTATAAGTCAAGAGTCGAGATTCATCGAGAAATATAATATTGTATTAGAAGAAATTCATTGTCTTTTATATCTAGTCCGTCAACTCCGGCATTGGTAACTGTCATGTAACTGTCATGTAATTAAAGTATAACGAACTGATTATTTTTAATTTCAAATGACTATTGACATTTGTATTATTGAATTATTATTATTATTGTTGACATTGATTGTGTACGATACTATAATTGTTATGTTTCAATCTGGTATATATGTTATTTGAATATTTGTATAATGAACTGATTATTTTAAATTCCAAATGACTGTATTGACATTTTTATTATTAAATTATTATTATTATTGTTGACATTTTTTGAACTGACATGTACGATACCATAATTTGTTATTTTTCAATCTGGTTTCAATGGAAGGGTGTTATTTGTGTATTTGTATGTGTACAACGAATTGGACATAGTCTGTAATGTTGTGCATTAATCTGAATTAATAAATAAATAAAAGACAAAAATCTTTTAAAAGAACATTTTGTGTAAATGTTTTGACAGGTGTAATTTGTCGGTGTCCAACTAACTGTCCAACTAACTGGTCGGACCGCACATTTTACCCGACATCCTGGATGGCGATACTTACCTAAATTTTCTACAAAATGACCTGCCTGAATTACTAAGCGAACTGCCGTTATCCGAAGGAGAAAGTCCTATAGTATTTCAACAAGATGGTTGCCCTGCACATTGGCGAACTCCTAGATTGGTCGAGATGGCCCTTTTCCATGGCCTGCACGATCCACTAACCTCAAGCCGTAGGACTTTTATGTCTGGGGGCGGGTCAAAGAATTGGTCTACTTTCGAGAAATTTAAAGTAGAGATAATCTTATTCATCGAATAGATACGGCTTTCGACACAATGAAGCAAGAAATGCGGCTGCGTACTACAACTGAGGAAGACAAGAGAAGATGTCGAGCGCGCATGGAGGCCAGCCTTTGTATGTCAATATGTAAGTGCCCCGCGTCAGTTAACCGCCGCCACAGTGGTCCTGTTACTTCCAGGACGACGTGACGCTGCAGCGGGTTCCTCGCCGGTTTGCGGAACCGCACGGCCATTTTGAGGTGTTCATCATTGAGGCCATCCGTGATGCGACGGTTTTGTGCTTTGAGGTACTCGATAACATCCTTATCCTCGTAGCTTGCCATCACGTCACGGACAACCACCAATGGGTTCCGGGGCCGTGCTTCCTCGACTCGGATGTTACCGCCGCTAATAAGTCTAATAAGTCATGGACGGACAGGTCAGGACCACCTTTTGGTCTTTGGTTTTTCTTGCCCGGTATACTCGGACCCCACCCCGCCGAGCGTCCACCGCTCCACTGACCCTCTTCATCACCTCCTCACTGGTTTCCTGCTTATTTGTAGAGGAGATGATAAGAGAGTACGCGGGTCTATACTCGGTCGGGGCATCCCGATGCTCCGCCGACCTCGCTGCCATTTCAGCATATGTTGGCGTGACTATAGCCGTAACCGCCGCACAGACTTCCTTGATGAGGTGCTGGTTGTCACGTTCTGGCTGTGCGGCGGCCTTTATTTCGTCAATAGTCGAGGCCAGGCGAGCAAGATTGGGTGAGCCCGCCGGATCGACCGGGCGGGCACATACGATATCTAGTTTCTCTTCCATTTTTTGGAGGCGCGACGAGAGAGCGCCCAGAGCTGCCAAATCTGTGGATTCTTGCAGTTGGGCGCTAACGGTATCCAGACGCGAAGACATTTCCGCGAGCGCCAAGGCATCGCATGCGGTAGGCGCTCGCGATTTCCCCTCCGCATCCTCCCGTGTGTGCTTTAGCTCCTCCAGCACGTCGTGCACCACCAGGAGCCTCGTGGCCTTTACCTCTCTGAGTACCTATAGTTTAGTTTTTAATAAAGCAGGCTATGTATTTTATGTAAGACAAAGACAGGAGATGGACTTATGGACTCATAAACCGTGTACGAGTAAAAAAATTACTGCGTAATGAGGGCCCGGGTCTACGAACTAACGTATGTAGATGGCACCAAATGGAGATGGTTTAAGACAATTAGGAAATCTTGTTTTTTTAATGCTATGTAAAGATTGGATTATTTTATGTGACTGATGGCTTATAATAATTTTTCTATGGGTTATCTGCACAAAATAATAATTTAACTAGAATTGTAGGACAGTAAGGACTAGAACACTTCCTCAATTGGGCGGATCTACGCATAACTTTTTGTCTTATTTTAGTGTAGTGTAGTTTCGAACATTTTACAAAAATCCCAAAAAAAAATTAGGGCTAGATGAGTATCAAATGACCTCCCCTTGCTGCCGACTCCGTTTGGACATTCATCTGCCTAACATCCTGTATATTTAGATACGATAAAAGTGTCAATGGCAAAAATAAACACGACGAAATTTCTGTGAAATCAATGGTTGTAGCGTATGGAGCCTGAAATTTAATTTCCACGCCACCACGCAGTAGGAGCGAGTTGCGCATTTTTAAGCTTCCCAGTGGCGTGCCCAGTGGGACCCTATTACTAAACCTCCGCTGTCCGACCGCCCGTCGTTCTGTTTGTCTGTCCGTTCTTCTGCCTGTCCATCAGCGGGCTATATCTGATGTACAATAATAGGTAGTTATTTTTAAATTCTTTATTGAAAACAGTTTTTTTTTAATATACACTACACTAAGAGAAAATATATTATAAAGGCGAGCTCATCTCTAAAAGGAGATTTCAGATAGAAAGGCATGAAAGGAAAAGTAGTATCATGAAAGGATAGGCAGTGCACCATATCTGATCTAGAGTAAGAGGGACCAGAGTCCGGAATAGGTAATTTGATCCGGGTATCCCGGCTCATTTTTCGGGATTCGGATCCCGGGATTACATTTGTGAAATCCCGGGATTTGAAATAAAACAACAATACGGCGTGTAGTGCTACAAGAATCTTTTGGCACGCGCCTGCAATCGGAAATGAACCTTGTGTCATTATTCATAAGAGTAATCAATGTGTCATCCAAGTGCCAAAAGATCCTTGTAGATCTATACAGTCATTGCACAGCCCGTATTGCACAGCTCGTTTTGGCGTCCATTACTAGAAGGCCAAAAAACCGGCCGTGCAATGCAATATGAACCGTGGAATATTATTATGATATTAAGGCTAATATTTAATCGCAAATTACGTGTACTGGCCGTCAGAGGGGATTTTAAAAAGACGAGATATGTCCATTCACAACTTTAATGTAGAAAGTTACAAATGTTCTTAGTCTATTCACTTAAAATTAGGGGTGATCGCGATTGATCCCGCAATTATACTAAACGTCCTCTGGCAAGAGCGATTCTAGCAAAAAGGCACTGGGAAAACTGGTGGTGGTCCCACGATGGAAATGAAATACACTGTCAGATTTCTCATGAAATTCGGAATCGATGTTCTAGAAGGTTCCATGTCTTTCGCAATCTCGTATGAGGTGATTCATCTGGTCGGTGATTCATTGTAGATGGTGACATCGTAACACCTCCCCTCCAAGATGAGCAACTATTTGCCTATGTCTACGGCGAATATTGCGGCTCTTTTCTCTTCCGGAGATAGGTTTCTGGCTGGAGTACGAGTAGTAGTCTCAGGTAGAGGTGATAGTTCCAAATTGGGTTCAGCGGATGAGTTCAACTTCTTTGTCTTCTTATGTCGCAGGTAAAATGCAATCAGTGCAACTGTGAAGAATGTCACCAGTACATACATAGGTATTGTTGTATGGTAGGTGGTCAGTAAGTCCGAAGTGATTGATTTCGTCGGAATTTCCATTGTAATTTGTTTCTGGATATCGTGCAATTTGTTCAAGTCGATTGTGGTCAGGTGGTACTGAAGTCGCCGATTCTCAGAAGATGGTTTCGACAGCGAAGTTGACTGTGGGAATATGATGATTTCGACAGGTTGTCCACGAAGTTTATCATTGAAGTTGGCAATAGTGAATTTCGGTGCTCGAATACTGCAATTTCTAGGAAGTGTTGCTAGAAAACTGCCTTCTAGGATCTGATGCTGCTGTGGTCCGCAGAAGATGTCGACTTTTGTAGGTTTCGGGAACGAAATGATGTAGTGCTGACTGTCTAGCTCGGTTAGCGCTTCCTTGGACATAGAGATAGGAGTAGTACTGCATGTTGCGTCTATTTCTTGCAAGTTTATCAGGGTGTCGATACAGTCACGTTGCGTGCGGATCTGGTGGCTCAGCTGTTGCTCGCAGATGTACCAGATGTCGACCTTCGGGCATTCTGCCTCTATGTACGCATACTCCTTGGAGTTGGTTGCTAGGAATGGGAACGGGGGAACGATGACGTTATGGAATTTATTAGGTACTGGGCAGAGTCTGTATAGTTTATAGGATGATGTAGTAGTTAGAGGGAATTTGAGGACAATCACGATCTTTTTATCTATAAAATAACATCCTAAGCTAATCAAATCATAGTAATATCTCAAATCTAACTTTAAAATTTGTTCAGGCTCATACAAAAGGTTTAATTTGCTTATCATATAGGTGATATCATTAAGTGATAAAATAGAATGGTGCAAGTTGCCTGTACGACTAAAAGCTAATATATTCTCTAACTTATCTATCTCCATACTTAAGTCTTGTACGTTTTCGCTGATCAAGGCGAATAACTGAGTCAGCTGGGTATAGTGAGCCAGTTGTACTCTATCTGAGGTGGAATTGTTTATGAAATATGATAGCGCTTTCGCTAACTTTGCCTGATTAGTAGTTAAGTTATTTAAAATCTGAGTTTGTTGGATCGTCATTGCCTTGTATAAGGAAATATGGTTATTGAAACTTTCAGATAAGTCATGATCGTTTTTCTGTAAATTTTGAAGGATATTTTCATACCTCAGAGCATCGCTGTAGTCGAGGTTACCAGTTATACTTTTGATAAAACTACCTAATGGGTTGTATAGGCCACGCTTAGCTCTCTTAGGTAGGAAGGTATCGAGTTGCGAGGATATCTTATCTATTTTATGGAATAGGTGAATGATTTGATATTTGAATAAACTATAGTTCTCGTTATTGATACTATTAGCTGCGGCAGTTAGTTGAGATTTTGTAGTAGTCAGATGTGTCTGTAACAGGTCAAGGTCTATATCTTGTAGGAATGTATGGTGATGGGATATGATCTTGGTAGGGCCTAGGTCAAAGGGCAAAATACCGGGTCCGTCGTCCAATCTGTCAAGTCGGATGTCTTGAGCTGGGGCCTGGCTGGTCAGGGTTAGTATGATCCTGTAACAAGTCAAGTGATCTATGTTTTAAAGGCCTCTTTATTCGATTTTTGGCTATGGGTCCACGTTTCTTTGAGGTGTAAATATGAATGGGTAAGTTTGAGACGACTTTGTCATGGGTGAATCGTGGTGCGAGTTTTTGTCTAGCAGCTGCCGGGTTCCGTATGAATATTTCCTCGTTTGGTCTGTAATTTAAAATGGGTTCTCTACTGTCGTTGCGTTGTGACGTCAGCGCGGTACGTTCAGCTGTTGATGAGTCATGTATGATATGGTAGATTGTATCCATTTTATTGCGATGTTCCTGTAGGTACTGTTGTAGTAATCTTTCAGTCAAGTTCATGTCGGTCGGGTCTCGGGGGTCAAAATGTCCAGTTACAAGATCAAAGGGTCTGCATTTAGTTAGACTATGTATAGAGCTCTAGGAGTGTACTATGAAATCGTTCTATCATACCATTTTCGTTAGGGGCATGAGCTGCGGTGGTATGGTGTTGGACTTTGTGTAACTTTAACAGTTCTGAAACGACCTGATTTGTGAACTCGGTTCCTTGGTCCGTTTTTAAGTTCATAGGAAACCATAATGTGAGCTGAAAGTTAATAGGGCTTTAACTATGCTGGGGGCAGTGCTATCCGGGATTTTATAGGCTTGTGCAAATTTTGAGAAGGCATCTATGATGGTGAAGTACTTTTCCTGTTCAATGGTTAACACACCTGCATGTACTAATTCGAAAGGTTTTGTCGGTGGCGGGACAATTTGTAATTGAGGGCGCAATGGATTGCGGTCGTATTTCGCGGAACTACATATGTTACAGTTGCTAATGAATTTTGTAATGCTTTCTTTTAACTTGGGCCAAAAGTATCGGTGGTACAGTGACAGGAATGTTTCATTTGTGCCACGGTGATTGGTTTTTCCTTCATGATAATTTTGAATGATGCTCTGTTGGGTCAAATATTCAGGTACATTTTCAAGTTCATGTTTCACCAGAACTAAGTTCATAGAGGAACTTTTGAAAGTTCTCTGTATGACAGGGACAATGTCGTACATTTTTTCAGGGGGTTGTACTAATATGGCTGTTCGAAGCTTGGGGTCGATGTATCTTTTTACGACATCAATTAACTTATCCTCAAAATTACTCTCTGTAATTTCAACGTATGTTCTTTGGAAGGTCTCAAAAGGTTTAACTATTTTTGGGCGTTGGCAAGCGGAAGTGGGGACAATTTTTATCACAAGTTGTTTACGGAATTTATTCACAGGTTCATCTGAAATGGGCAAGTTGAGTATGGGATTCTCCACACTGGTATGAACTGTTTCAGCGGGTGAGTTGACGTGAATGGGGGCGTCTCCGGGGGGTGGTATATCTGTGTTTGAATGTGCAGTGAAGAGTGGAAGGGGGCTATTCTTTGGTGTTTCACTGGGTGCGGTATCCGTGGATGACTGGCTGAGAAATGGTCTGTCATCGGGGGCAGTAATGGTTGATGACCCTGAGGAAGAGATGTTCACTATCATAGAAGCGAGTTCTTCATTATGAATTTCGACGCGCGATAGGGCATCGGCATTGGTATTGTTCTTGCCTTTTTTGTAGACGACTGTGAAGTCGTAGTCTGCGAGTTTTGGTCTCCACCTGGTGAGGCGAGAGTTTGGCTCCTTTAAATTCATAAGCCATTGAAGGGGCTGGTGGTCAGTTACTATTTTGAACTTCCGTCCAAAAAGGTATGGTCTGAAATACTTGGTAGCCCATACGATTGCAAGCATCTCTTTCTCAATAGTAGAGTAGTTAATTTCGCTACTATTTAGGGTCCTAGACGCATATGCTACGGGTCGGTCTGTTCTGTACCTATCGGTCCTTGTGAGAGAATCGCACCAAGGGCGAAGTTCGAAGCGTCAGTTGTCAAAATGAAGTCTTTTGTAAAGTCGGGGTAACGTAATATAGGGTCATTCGTCAATAGAGTTTTACAGTGTTCAAAGCACTTTATGTAGTCGGGGGTAAGGTTTATTTTAGCACCTTTTTTCAAGCACACTGTCATAGGTTTTGTCAGTTTAGCAAAGTCTGGTATAAATCGTCTGTAGTAGCCTAACAATCCTAGAAAACCTTTTATCTGCTTCGGGGTTCTGGGGATGGGGTAGTTTTTGATTGCTGCAATTTTATTAGGGTTGGGCTTGACTCCGTCGGGGGTGATGATGTGACCTAAGTAGGGAGTTTCATGCTTCAAAAATTCAGATTTGTCCATCTGGATTTTGAAGTTAGATTCTCGCAATCTTTGGAATATTTTACGCAGATTTACGATATGTTCCTGTAATGACGTTGAAAAAACTAAAACGTCATCCAAGTACACCACGCAAATGACATTTTGAAGGCCTCCAAGCACGTTGGCCATTACGCGCTGGAATGTTGAGGGAGAGTTCTTTAGTCCCATAGGCATGCGTAAAGATTCGAAGTGTCCGGGGGCACAATTTACGTTGAACGCGGTTTTATGAATACTATCAGGGTGGGTCTCCAATTGATAAAATCCGCTAGCCATGTCTAGGCAAGAAAAGTACTGGCAATTTCCTAACTTGTCTAAGATGTCGGTTATGTTGGGAATGGGGTACCTATCGTCTATTGTCTTTTCGTTAAGTTTTCTAAAGTCAACTACTAGTCTCCACTTGGTTTTACCGGAGGCGTCTACCTTTTTTGGTACTATCCAAATAGGGGCACTCCATGCGGAATTTGAGGGTCTGATCATACCCTGGTCTAACATTTTTTGAATCTGAGATTGAACTTCCTTTTTGTGAATTTGGGGGTATCTGTATGTCTTAGTGTGCACGGGAATTTCGTCAGTCGTCCTAATAATATGCTTCTCTTGGTTCGTAAAAGTCAGTGGTTCGTCTTCGATATAAAATACGTCGGCATATTCTTTACAAAGCATCATTAAGTTAGTTCTTTCTTCGACGTTTAAATGCTCAGTACGTAGACGCGATAAGACTTCTTGTGTGCGATTAGTCATCATTGGTGGTAAAGTCGATTCGCTAAACTCATGTGCGCGAATGGGGTCTTTGAGTGAAAATATGAGGTCATTGTGAGTCGGGTTCGATACCTCAACATACGCTTGGCTATCTTGGGATCTGGATAGACAGTCATTGACATTACAGCCACAAATTGTCTGTTGGTCTATGGAGATATCTCCGTTGGGTACATTGGTGGGCACTCTAACTAGTCGAGTGGACTGTGCAGGTACTACAGTCTCATATAGAGTTTTATTCTGAGGCGACTCATACATCTGAATGGGATTTGTTGCAAATTGAGTGATGAATATTCTCTTTCCAAGATCTATTTTTGCCTTCCATTGTTCCAACAAATCGCATCCAATTAAGCCGTCAAAATAGTTATGGAATCTATAGACAGATAATTTTATCGGTAATCGGTCATTGAACTCGGGGAAGCAGGGAATTCTGATTGAGTAGTTATTTGACGTCGTAGCGTGTATGTTCGTCACTATAAAAGGGTCATAGTCCAGGGGCGTATATGGAAAATATCTTTCAACCGCTTCAGGGCTAAGAAACGATTGGTTTGCACCTGTGTCAATGAGTAGTTTCAGGGGGGGTTGAAAATCTGGATGTACGGGAGTTGTCTCCGATGCTGAAGATTTAATTCTATTCTGGGGAATTCTGCTTCGAATCCGGGGGAAAATCCTGCTCGGTCTGTTGAGTCTGGTCATAGTCGAGCTGTTGTGGGTCAGTCATTTGGGGGTTGTCACAGTTATTCGATACAAAGCCGGGGTACTCCGGGTACTCTTGGTTATAGTCATCGTAAGTGTTAGGGTCGTATGTCTCGTACGCTTCGTTACTGTGCATTTCTCGTTGCGGCTGATAAGGAGCTACATTACGAGAAATCGGTGGTAGAGTCCGGGCAACGGGGTGACTTACACCACTCATTGGTGTTGGTCGGTTTTGGAATGAATTCATAGGCTGGGGTCGCGGTTGAATTTTAAAACCGGTGGACATGTCAGAACGGGGCAGGGCACCGAACATTTGTTGGGTCCTTGATGGTCCTTGATACGGGGGTCTATTCGGGGTGTTGGGCTGTTGAAGGCTGTAAATGGGCCTAGTCACATTTGGCGGAGGCATTTGGCGAACAAACGCTGGTCGGGGCACCAGAAATTGAGTTGGGTTTGATCGGGAAGCATTTTGCGAATACACGGGGGGGAATTTTCTCGGTTCTTTGTTCTGTAGGTACATTACGTTTAATTCCTCTTGAGCAAACTCCAGGGCTTTCTCTAAGGTTGGGGGTCGCATGCATCTAATTCGAGAGCCTAGTGGTTCTTTCAAACCCTTCAGGTATGTCTGAAGCGCTAACTTTTTATACAAAGTTCGTTTCGCTTCCACAGTAGTTGAAACTTCGTCATGCAGTTCGACATAGGTCATGATGGTATTGAGTAGATTTTGGACACGTTCATAGTAAACGTGTGGGGTATCATTGCCTTGACACAACATTGATAGATCCGTATATAGAGCAGATTCATCACGATGGTCTGAGAATGAATTTATCAATGCATTCCTTATGCCATTCCAGTCTGAGGCTACGCCGTTCGTTGCTAGTGTTCTAGCGGCGGGTCCTTTTACTTTATTCAATATGCCATTTAACATAGCATAGTTGTTTAGTTCGTTGCCTGGGGCTGGATTGACATATGTGAGCACAAGCTGATCGCAAATGTTCAAAAATCTTATCAGGACATTAGAGTTTCCATCAAACTCAGGCACTAATCTTAAAGCCTTGTAAATCCTGTCCGTATAATCAACCTGGGGTTGCAGAGGTGCCATATTTTCGGCGGCGAGGGTCGGTACCTCGTTCTGCTGATTTTCCGTCATTCTAAAATAATTATCTTCTAAGCTTTCGTCTATTACTTCTAGGAGGTCTAAGTTACGACTTTGGTCGCTTAGCTGTCTCCTTATTTCCTTACGACTACTGGGTCTAAGACCCCTACCTACTCGTGGGTAAAAAATTTTGGTAGTTAGGTATATCGATTTTAGATATAACTATGATAGATTTACTTAAGAGGTACACCGATATTAGGTATACAACTAATAAGATAGATTTTAACTAAGAGGTACACCGATATTAGGTATACGATATAATTATTAGAAACTAGGTAACTAGGAACTAGGATAGGTACTGTGAGAGTGAGGGAATAGCAACCAATAGAATTTGCGTAACTATTCTATGACTCACAGTAGCAGCATCTCGTCTTGGAGCTTTCTCATCGATGTTTGGATGTGGCGGCTCGGTAAATCTTCTTCTTGGCACTTGTACGTACGTAGGTTGTAGATCGTAGTTGCACCGTGTCGTCCGATACGACACCTATCAGTGTGGTCCTCGATGTTAGATTCACGCACTGACCAACTACCCACTACCGACTGCGCCAATTACGTGTACTGGCCGTCAGAGGGGATTTTAAAAAGACGAGATATGTCCATTCACAACTTTAAAGTAGAAAGTTACAAATGTTCTTAGTCTATTCACTTAAAATTAGGGGTGATCGCGATTGATCCCGCAATTATACTAAACGTCCTCTCGCAAGAGCGATTCTAGCAAAAAGGCACTGGGAAAACTGGTGGTGGTCCCACGATGGAAATGAAATGCACTGTCAGATTTCTCATGAAATTCGGAATCGATGTTCTAGAAGGTTCCATGTCTTTCGCAATCTCGTATGAGGTGATTCATCTGGTCGGTGATTCATTGTAGATTGTGACATCGTAACACGCACATCGAAAATACTGATTTGCACAGCAAACAAGGATCAGAAAAAACACTATTTATGTTTTAAATATTTTATGTGTACTCAAGTTTAAGTTTTAAGTATTTTTTGTTGTTCTTGCATGATCAACCTACCTCGAAGGATAAAGGGGCTTCGCATCACTCACCTCCTTTACCCTTCACCTAAGCTACCGCAGCATTTTGCCCTGATATTTGCTGTGCAAATCAGTATTTTTGATGTGCAGTTTAATATTTCCCATATATTAATATTAAATACTATTTTAAATAATAAATAAATAATTTAAGTACATATTGATCTCACAAGGATGTTTTCGTTAATTATGATTATAGTAATTATTGTGTTTGTGTATAATAATTGTAATTTTGTATGACTGATAGCTGATTGAGTAATCTATGATTAATATTTAAATGCTTAAATACAAAAACAAAATCACTCAACTACCTACTGAAGTGACAGGTTTGTTACCTATTGGTAAAGTTAAAGTTATTGATTTTTTCTAATATTTTTAGTACCTATGGATCCCACGTTATGAGTGCAAGTGATCCCGGGATTGCTTTTCGTCAATCCCGAACACCCGGGATTGCTAAAAAGACCCGGCATCAAATTCCCTGGTCCGGAGCGAATTAAATATCTATAAAATAAGGAAAATAAAAAACATACTCGTATATACTAAACTACTAAATAGGTACTAATCAAACATAAACCTGTACATATAGTTTACATATAATACACACACTATCTGACGACCCGATTTAGCCTGGCGGGTAGTGACCCTGCCTACGAAGCCGAAGGTCCTGGGTCATAGATTAATAAAGATCCTGGGTTCGAATCCCGGTAAGGGCAAATATTTGTGTGATGAGCATGAATATTTGTTTCTTAGTCTTAGATATTTTCTATCTCTGTAAAATCTAATTTCTATCGTCGTCTAGTACCCATAACACAAGCCTTGTTGAGCTGAGTATGGGCCTAATTCGATTAGATATCACAAAGAGAGAGGAAGTGCTCTTTTACCCGGTTCTTGAAAGCGAAAAGAGTGGGACTGTGTCTTATCGTACAAGGAAGTGCGTTCCACAGTCGGACCGCCTGCAACCTGAAGGAGTGCTCATAAGTCGAGGTGTTATGCCTTGCAGTGGCTAAGAGTGAGACCGTGTGAGATCTCCGGTACCGATCTCCTGAAAAGAGATGCGGTGCTAAAGGTAGCTGGGGTAGCGCGGATATATTTACAAATTAAGAAAGAATATGAGAGTGTCGGCGATGACGAATCGGAAGCCACCCCAACCCTTTGCGATATTGAGAAACACGGCCGAATTTGCGCAACCCGAAGATAAACCGAATCCCGAGATTCTGAAGTCGTCCGAGTTTGTTCAGTAGATGTTCGTTCGCGCTCGCCCAACAGACATCGGCGTAGTCGATTAGCGGCAGGAGAAGAGACTGAGCAAGGCTGATTTTGTTCTGCTGCGGCAAGAAGTACTGCAGACACCTGAGGGAGTGAAAAGACGCAAAGACCCGTCTGCGGACTTCGCTGACATGTAGAGACCAAGACAGCTGGTTGTCAAAAATAACCCCAAGGTATTTCGCCTTATCTGTGTACTCTATTGTGATGCCATATACAGGAACAATGGGTTTTCGTAACAAGGAAAGCGTGTGTCTGGTTCCTAAAATCATGTCTTGTGATTTAGCCGGGTTTACTAACAGTCAGCATTCAGTGCCTCCACGGATGACAAAATGATGATGATGATGATGATGATGAATTTGTACTACATCGCAGGGGGAAAAGTGGCGATCAAATTCAAAAGAAAGTTAAAAAAAAAAACACAACATATGTATTTTTATTGCAGCTTTAGATAAAAATAATAATAACAATAATCATTTTTAGGTATTACACAAGAACCTTTTTGAGCTTAATTAATGCATGTAAAGCATTATTTCAACTCTAGTAAAAACAGAAAACATCTGAACCTGAGCTAGGTGGTTAACCTGTATTTCAGGATTCAGCGCTCTTCCTAATAATTACAGTGTAAGTGCTATACATTAAGAGAAATGAGGACCTGTTATTCATTAGATTCAAGTACAGCTAAATCAGGTAAATAAACTACAAAAGAGAGTAAAATTTACATAAGCTTAAGGCCTTCGTGAGTGTAAGAGAGACCTCTCTTTGTGGGGGTGTGTGGTGAGGAGTTTACAGGCACTTGATATGCTTTTTGGTACCATACTCTTTAATATATTTAATAATGTCAAGGAGTACAAAACAAAGATAGAGATTCAATTACAAAAAGTACACATACTCTTATTATTCTCAGGAATAAATATAAGAGGTCAGATTAATGTTTAGCAACTAATCTATAGTCATTAGTAGTTCTTCTGTATGGTGGTAGTTCAGAATTTGAAGATAATGGTTTTCTTGAAATGATAGGAGGTAAGAGAGTACCGTCTTACCACAAAAAACTTTAATAATTGTTTAATACATGATTATAAAAATCGTTACCACAAAACTGCTTTTAGCGTCTTAGCAGGGATAGGCATGGCTTATATTATGTGATCAATTTAGGCAACCGAGAAAGCTCGTTTAGTGAGTGTCTTGTTTGTCAAGATCACAGATAATATACTTAGGCGGAATTATTGACCAGCTGTTCTGCTGTGTTGGTTTTTTTTACGAAAAAGCGGTTTTTACTCCATTAAAGTCCAAGTTTTATCGTGAGAAAACCTTCATATCTCCATAGGACATCGTGGGGAAACCTCCTTAGTGGCCGCGATGGGCTATCCCCCTGTCATGCAAAATGGACTTAATTATCTAAAAGTGGGCACAACTGTGCCTCTGCCACCCCGTATCGAAAATGCATAAAGCTATATATCATCCAATGATGAAATTTATGGTAGGCTACTGGGAGACAGTGTATACGTCGCGCGACACGTTATGAGCGGTGGCCTTGAATGCGCAGAGTCACTTTTCAATAGCTGTACATATGCGCAGTAATTCCTGCTAAACGTCGCCCAGCGTTGTTAATTTGTTGCGCGACTTATACTATGGGATGAAATTTGTACATCTGCTACCGGTGTGCCCATCCACTATAAAAACCATACTAGCTGCAAGCCACAGCAATCTTGGGAGAAGTTTCATATGCCTGAGATCTACTCAACCATCCAGGGCGGTCGCTCAAGCTGGAGTTGGTGCAGGAGTTAGGCCAGTTTGTGAAAGAGATAAGCCGGCTTTTCACTATGGGATGTAATGAATTATGTATTAAGATGCAGGCAGATACACGAAGACAGTGGCGCTGGTGCCAGTGAGACGGGTAGCCAGTACTGGCCTCATGTAAATCTAGCTAGACGGGTGCTCTTTTCACCCCAGCACTCGCAGACAGCACAGGACTGGCTTGATTTTATAAGGTGTCGTGTAGCGACAAGAACCTAACCAGAACCTAACAAGTAACAACAACCAGGATAAAATTTAGATATGACAGTTTATTATGTGTATATACAATGACTAACTATTTAGAAAAATGATAGGAAGATGAGGGTGGATGAAGTGAGACAGGTTTTATAAAAAATACAGGTATCCAGATAAAAAAGGAAGCGGAGGACACGGAGAGTAGGAGCAGAAGGAGCAGCAGACGTCTGGCGAACCGGTCAGTGGAGGCACTGGTGGGCGATGTAGCAGTTGCAGTTGGAGAGCGTGGCCGGCGGCCAATCGGTCATCAGTGTCCTGGAGTGTAGTGTCGGCCAGGAGTCTACGACGGACGACCCAAGTGAGGTGGGACGTACCAGAGGAGCCTCTCCTTCCAGAAGGGATCAAATAGGATGCACAGCAAAAGTCACTTCTTATAGCAGATTCTTCAAGGTTCTTCCCTGGCCTCTTATTATCTCTCTGGTTGGAAAGCTGTAGAAGACAGGAGGCGTAGCAGCAGAGGCTCGCAGGATCCCGGGGCAGTGCGGCCCCGGGATAAGGCCTTTAGGTGATGCTTCTTGCTCAAAAGCTGAAGTGAGACTGTCGAATTTCAGAAATGTTCCGCTCTTATACCCTTTTTGGAGAGTTCTAAAAATTATTTAAATTAAAAGCAATTTTTGTGAATAAGAGGGAAAAAGTATTTTTGTAAAAGTATTGAAGCAAACATATCAGACCGCTAACGAGTTTGAATGGACATTGCCATGACAACCACATAAACAACAACATAGCAGATTTGCAGTCAGATTTTGGTTTCAGGCTCGTAATAAAGAAATCAACAAGATCACATAGCCAAAATTACGTAACAGCGATAGATAAAAAGGTAGCGCACCAGCGCGCACGAAGCCCGAGATTGCAGAGTTTCGGAGAAAGCCAAATACAAGGTCACCAAAGGTAAACCCCTCCGACATCGATTTAACGGTGCTGATAGTATGAAAATACGAAGTGAAAATGATTTGTTATTGTGTTCTTATGGTTTAAAACGTTACAGGGTCCTATGAAAATAAAGGTGATACGAAATATCCAGAGATATATGAGATGAATGCCGACCATCAACGCAGACTGGAAAATGGCATGTAAGTAGCATAACACTACAAAGGCCAATACAAGGTTTTTACAAGGCCAACACCAAGCCAGCTAGTACTGGCCTCGGGTAAACCAAGCTTAACATCTCAAGTTGTGAAATAAATATTGCTTGCCAGTCTTTCTAGTGCCCGTTCAGCAATATTTATTTTACATCTTGAGATGTATTGTCAATTTTTTGTCAATTGTAAGACGGGCTGGTTTCCGCAACTCGACGACGAAAGCGCCTATTTTGCGTGTGGGTGGGAATGCGACATCATTCGAGCCAACCCAACTCCTCCAGGAACGCCAGTAGGCCCTTTACGTTACCGACTATCCCTGGAAGGTCCCTCGATTGACCGAGGTGTTTAGCCCTGTAGTCCGCTACTCCTGTGCACTCCATGAGGACGTGAGCAGCCGTTTCTTCTGCCTCCAAGCAGGCTCTGCAAAGGGGGCTGTCGGTAACACCTAGGACATATAGATGTTTGTTAAAGAAACCATGGCCAGTAAGTGCTGCAGTTACCAGTCGCATGCGCGGCCTACTAAGTCGAAGCAAGGTCTTAGCCAGCCTAGCGCTAGGGGACGGCAAGGCCAGCTTAGCCTGCCTGCACTCCTCATGGTTTGTCCAAAGAGTGGCATGATCATTCCTGGTCGACTCTCTCAGAAATGAGCGTACCATCTTGAAGGGAAGAGGGATGATAGGTTCGGGACCATACGCTGTCAAGCTAGATCCTTTACGCGCCAACTCATCCGCTG
The DNA here is from genome assembly GCA_949825045.1 of Argyresthia goedartella. Taxonomy (NCBI): domain Eukaryota; kingdom Metazoa; phylum Arthropoda; class Insecta; order Lepidoptera; family Argyresthiidae; genus Argyresthia; species Argyresthia goedartella. The sequence continues at coordinate 8,749,528 of OX463832.1, read as the reverse complement.
CATCGTTACCTCTTGATCCGCTGTGTCCTTTTATCCATTGAAGGATTACGCGGTTGTGTTGACATACCTCCATTAGTCGTTTGTGACACTCGTAGATTAGCCCTGAGTTAATAGTGTTGCTATTTAGGGCTTGTAGGACGGCCATGCTATCCGAGAGGATTCGAATGGAGGAATCTCTTACCTTTCTCGATGCTATGGCATTAGCGGCCGAGATGATGCCCATGCATTCAGCTTGAAAGACAGTATTATGGGCACCCAGTGGAATGGCCATCTTGATGTTTAGGTCCTCCGAGAAGGTGCCTGAACCAGTGCCTGCTTCAGTTTTTGAACCATCGGTAAAAATTCTGAGCTCTTTAACGTCGAGCCCCTCAACCCGATGGTCTTCATGTAACTGTATATTGTATTTTTTGTCAAAAACAAATTGTTTAGGGATTCTGTCACTGCAAGCCATAGAGATGGGAAATTTTTTGTAAACTTCCCCTAGGATGGCGGTGTGTGAGGTCCTGTTTTTCCTCCAAAGTCCTAAGGTGTTGAGTCTCACCGCAGATGACGCGGCCTCCTGCTTAATATATAGCTGGAGTGGCGGAAGACACAGCATGGCCTCCATTGCTGCTGTTGGAGTAGTTCTCATACTACCTGTGATAGCCATGCAGGCCAGCCTTTGGAAGCTTTGGAGTTTGCTTACCATTGTGGTTAGTTTGGTCCTGGTCCACCACACCACAGCTCCGTAGCAGACAAGAGGACGGATCACCGTTACGTACAGCCAAAGAATGATGTTGGGAGAAAGTCCCCACTTTTTCCCCACCATTCTCCGACACTGCCAGAAAGCAATACTCGCCTTCTTTAGTTTGTTGTCGATGTGGCTACTCCAGTTGAGCTTGCTGTCCAAGGTTATGCCCAGGTACTTCACCTCAGTTGCTAGCTGGAGTTCCGTTCCAAAGAGCTTAGGTAGGGTATACCTACCAAGAGCCCTATTGTTAGTGAACATGACCATTACCGTTTTTGTTGGGTTAACCGCCAGGTCATATTCTAAACACCAGCGCTCCACGATGCGAAGAGCTGTTTGTTTAAGGTTGCATACTGAAAATCTTGAGATGTAATTTATATTAGATTATATCCCATAGTGAAAAGCTGGCTTTATTCATTAAGGGTCCCCTGGAATGAAAGGAAATAAAGCGAAGCAGTAATAACACCACATTTTGATATCAACATTTTTAATTTGTTTATTAATAATTTCATTAATATCGCCAATTCCTTGAAAGATTTTCTATCTCCATTATTAATGTTTCTATCTGAGGGATTAATGTTTACACCACAATTCATGTTCATCTTCTATCACATTTGTGGGTTTTTATTTCCATATTTGATTCAAGTATGTATGGCGGCTTTGCTGGTGCTGAAAAGACAAGATTTCAATTAAATTATACCAAAATGCTAAGGTAGAGGTGGATGAAACACTTGGTTAGAGGGGATGACAGACAGTGGACCGTAGCAATAGAAAATACAAGAGGAAAGATAGGACCATCCAGTGGGCATTATCCGACTATATTATCAAGTCAACATCTCTCTGCATGAGGTTGGCATAGAACTTTGGAGAATGGCGCGATAGAAGAGACTTGTCTTTGATCGACTTGACTCACTAACCAAGAGGCCTATGCCTAGAAGTGGGTTGATGTGTGCTGAAAACGATTATGAAGATTTCTTACCTTTTCTGTTTCGAAATCCTGGAAAATTAGGTGTTGTTTTGTTGATCGTCATCACTACCCAGGGTAAGTGCAGGGTGGGCAGTAAGATTCAAGAATTTCCTTTTCTGAGCAAGGGATAAATAATAATATCTCGAACCAAAACAAACAAATTGTCTGACGAACTATCAGTGACAGTTCCGTGTGTCGTTCCGTTCCGTTTCGCTGCTTATTTTTTAGTCGTGTTTGATAAAAGTACTAAAGTGAACGGTTTTTCTACACAAAAATAAGGATTTACCATTACTTTACCTAACCATGTTCTATTACTAAGTTAGGAATTACATTAAGCATACAATTTTCCATCAAATTATGTATTCATTCTGATGTTATTCGCGTAAAATGAAACTATGAATTTAAAAAATTAAATAATTTTTCATATTGTGTTGTACGGCCCTGGAATTGAGTCCTTTGAGGCTAGTTGATGAACGAACGAAGTTAATTGAATGATCTAGCTGTTTTTTAGTAAGATACTCACTAAACACTTTTTTGTGGTAACGAAATTTAGAAGCTTGCTAACCATTTGTTTACTGATAGATGATGATTTTCCTAAACAAGTGATCATACTGTGTTTTTATTATTTTTTGTAGTAAGACGATGTCTATTTTTCTATTGATTTTATTATACAGCAAAGGTCCAAGGAAAAGGAGGTCCGGAAAAATTTATGTTGTGGACATACCCTATCATTACGGCGCTTGGTCAGTAAGTTGGGATCAAACGTCACATAAGTGAGTGCTGTTTCAAAATGTTAAAGTAAACAAAGAGTTTTCTAACTGTAAGAATATTTATTACATGACCTGAAAAGAAGTTCAGTAGGGAAAAAGAATGGACAGAAAGTGCAGACCTTTAAGATTACCCTTTGTGCTGTCTCCAAATATAAAAGCGTGGTCTTGGGAGCTCCGCCCCATGTCGTGATGCAGTATGCTAAAATAGATTGACAAAGAGCAAGGTAGACACTTTTCATCAATGTGCCGTCAGCAACGTGTCGTAGGGTTTTGAAGACATATATTAGTTTTCGAATCCTGCTACCAATCATCTCAATATGGAGTCTAAATCCAAGATTTTGATCTATTATTACCCCAAGATACCTTATGCTGGAGATTTTACTAGAGTAGGATATGAGCACGAATTTAAAGATGGGTGAGGACAACAATGAGCCAAAAGTACTCCATCTGTATAATGAGTATTTCGAAATGAGAAAGATAAAAACTTAGTTTTATCTGCAATCAAGGTTAATAAGTTTTCACTTAGCCAAGAAGTTTCTCTATTGAAACCAGTCTGTGCGACATTAAAAGTATCTTCCCATGTTTTTCACGAGAAAAGCAGAGCCATGTCATCCGCGTAAGTTATAACTTTTCCCTAAGCAGGATTAGGTTCGCATAGGTCGTTGATGTAAGCGAGAAATAGAGTCGGACCCAGAATGCTACCCTGTGGTAAACCGTAGGAGATCGGTAAATCGCTGCTTTGATAATTACTTATCCTCACAAACTGAGACCTATCGGTCAGGTAGTCCTCCAGCAGTTTGAGTTGGACTCCGCGGATTCCCATTCGGTCCAATTTTGCCAGGAGAATGGGGACAGAGACCGTGTCAAATGCTTTGGCAAAGTCCAGAAAGATACCTATTACCTTATTGCGTCCATCAAGATTTTTTGTAACATAATCAGTCAGTTCGTGAACTGCATCGCCAGTGGAAATACTTTTGCGAAAACCAAATTGTGACGTCGACAAGAGTTTATTGCTATCGAAGTAGTTGACTAGTCTTGAGTTGATAATGCGCTCAAGCAATTTAGAAATTGATGGAAGTATTGAAATAGGCCGGTAGTTATTAACACGGTCCCTGTCACCAGACTTGTGGATGGGGAGCACCATTGATCTCTTCAAGATCCTAGGAAAAACGCCGTTTGAGAGGCCGACGACATAAATAATGTACGATAACTAGGTTATATGCACGTCTACACTACAGCCTAAATTTTGGGAGTTTTTAGGAATGATATGGGGTGAGAGTGAGTCATTCGTATGGCAACATTGCTAGTTGCATTTTTTTTGCAATGAGCCCCGCCAGTGTGGCCATATACGGCAGTTTCCTCCCTTTTTGGCAGTTTATTCCAGTAATTTCACCTCTTGCAGATTATGGTAACGTTTTATGAATCTGGCAGTTTTTGGCAGCATTTCACGCTACTCATTTTCAGCCCCATTGCACTCCATCTCTTCTCGATATCATGATAACCTCTAATGTAGACAAAGTTGCTGCCCATGGTCAATTTTACTCTCCTTTCTCTTTCCATGACCTAGTGTATCTATCGTACAAGGTTAGGCCTCCTAAAAGCAGAGGTAAATTCATTTTTGCTCGTAGTTTTAGGGGTATAGACCCTATTGTCCTAAAGTCTGATGCCGCCTCGATTGATTGGTCGCCTGTCATCACTAGTGAGACCGTTGACGACAAGATTCACCACTTCAACACAATTATTCTGGGACTCTACGACAAGCACGCACCAGTAAAAAAGGTTCGAGTAAAACATCTCCCTGCGCCCTGGCTCTCTGATCCCATTAAGCGATTGATGGCAAAGAAGAACAGAGCCAAAAGCCTCTACAAAAAGGACCCCACTGATGAAAACTTTGCTGCCTTCAAATGTCTCCGCAATCGGTGCAACCATATGTGTCGCTCTGCCAAGCGCCGCCATATCTATGAGTGCATCGAAAATTATACCCCGGCTCAAGTGTGGAAGTTCCTTAGAACCCTTGGTGTTGGCAAGTCCCAGAATCAATTGGTTGGTGATGTCGATCTCAATGGTCTTAATAGTTTCTTCTCCGACCCTCCTGTTATAATGAATCCCTCTGTTAAAGATGCCACCCTGCATTCTCTGCGCTCCAAGCCATCTCCCACCACCACCCCATTCGACTTCAGTCTTTTCGAAATTGACACGGTTAAGAAGGCAGTGCTTGCCATCTCCTCAAAAGCTGTGGGTGACGACAGTATCTGCTCGAGAATGATAAACAGCATCCTTGATTTCCTCCTACCTGCCATTACACACATTGTTAACTTCTCTCTATCTCAGTGTTCTTTTCCTAATGTGTGGAAAAAGGCGTTAGTTATCCATCTTCATTTAAAGATTATCGTCCAATATCTATCCTGCCTTTCCTTTCCAAAGTCCAAAGCGACATAGTACCGTCTCGGCCTTACTTAAAGTGACCGATGACATTGAATCGGCAATGGATATCAAGCAGATCACTGTGTTAGCGTTACTAGACTTTAGCAGTGCCTTTAACTGTGTTGATTTTGACATCCTCGTTGAGATACTGAAGTCCCTGAATGTCTGCTCGGCCGCTGCCAGCTGGTTCGGCTCCTACCTGAGAGGTCGTCAGCAGCGTATTAGGACCGAGGAGACTTCCACGGAGTGGTGCGACCTTTCTTCTGGAGTTCCCCAGGGTAGTATTCTTACCCCTCTTCTTTTCTCCGTCTTCATCAATTCCATTTCGGATGCCATTTCTTCTTCTTACCATCTTTATGCCGATGATCTGCAAATCTACCGCCATTTCTCTCCAAGTGATATGATTTCTTCTGTGGGTGCATTAAATGCCGATCTCGAGAACATCAGGGGCTGGGCTCTGTCTCATGGACTACTTGTCAATCCCAGTAAGTCGCAAGCCATGATTGTCGGCTCCAGACACTCCCATAGTGTGTTACAGCATCTGCCTCTTGTTCCTGTAACTTATGATGGAACCATAATTCAGTACAGTACTAAGGCAAAAAATCTAGGAGTTATCTTTGACAATCAGTTTTCATGGTCTGCTCACGTCTGCGAAGTTAGTAGACGAGTCTTTGCCACATTTTACTCCCTCAGGCGCCTTCAAAACTTTCTGCCTCGTCATACTAAAATTACTCTGGCCCAGTCTCTTCTCCTTCCTCTCATTGATTACGCAGATGTCAGCTGGATCAGCGCGAACGAAGAGCAACTGAACAAACTCGAGCGACTTCAAAATCTCGGGATTCGGTTTGTCTTCGGACTGCGTAAGTATGACCATGTCTCCCAGTATCGTAGGGAACTGCAGTGGCTTCCAATTCGTCTTCGCCGGGATACCCATGTTCTCATTCTACTCTTAAATATTCTGCACAACCCTCGCTACCCCAGCTTCCTGCGTGATCGGTTTGATTTTCTTTCTTCGGATAGGTCTCGGAGATCAAGCACTCGGTCGCTGCTTGCAACTCCTCAACACAACTCAGTCGCATATGGGCAAGGATTCAGGATCAGTGCTATCAGGCTCTGGAACAAGCTCCCCAGTGCCATCAGGGACAGTCCGTCACTTAACGTTTTTAAGATTCGCTTGAAAGATCATTACCTCTCTCTTCCATAGTATGTATATATAATTTGTGTGTGTATGTTATGTATGTATATAACTTGTATGTGTATGATATGTATGTATGTATATTATATTATATAAATTAGGTGTAGTAGTAGTATTAGGTATATGTACCTACTTATATTATTATTGTGTATGAATTATTTTGTTGTGCAAATAGGTTTTACTCTCACAATCCACTTTCCTTTCCTATCTGGGTTTGCTGGTAGAAATCTCTTTTATAGAGATAAGCGCGCCTCTTGTACATATATCTTTCTTTGTATATCTCTGTATGTTTGTTTTGTGCAATAAAGTATTCATTCATTCATTCATTCATTCACGACGTTAAAATATAAGGGAAAAAAATAACCACTTTACCTGTAATCTGGGAATTGGACTCATCTTTGTAACTTATTATTACTTATGTGTTTTTAATTGTAACTAACTATTTGTAACGTAACATAATGAACATAATGTTCATAATAATCTTTATTCAGTCCATTTTTTTGGTAAAACATTGCACAATATTTGAAAACTTATATTTCTGACTTTTTCGAAACCATTCACTTTGGATAATAAAAATACTTCTTCTCATTTTTTGTAGACTAGACAATATTAATGACTTGATAACATAAAAAAACAGTAGGTTGTACTGTTTTTTTATGTTATCAAGTTGGAAGAAATAAAGCTTTTGTTTTTCAATTCAGTAGTTTCAGTTTAACGCTCAATAAAGTTCGTCAGGCAAAATAATTCACCAAGTTAAAAACTTTAAAAAACCTTAAAAGTTTAAGCTCTATTTCTTATTCCCCGGTCGGAAATCGAATGTCGTAAAGACAACAAAATTGTATAAAGATACAAGAAAAGTCCTCATCAAAACTTATGCTGTAGGGAATGTTTTCAACTACACTTTTCAATTCAGTAGTTTCAGTTTGACGCTCAATAGGGAATTTTGTCAGTCATAATCATTCACCAAGTTAAAAACTTAAAAAAAACCGACTCCAAGTTCAAGCTGTATTTCTTCTGCCCCGGTCGGGATGCGTATGTCGTCTTAATGCAAGAAAAGTCCTCATTAAAACGTATGCTGAATGGAATCAGAGACCTAAACGTCATCAGCGTATCATTTTATTTTATTTTGTTGATTGTTTCAAAAAGCGCTGAATAAATTTTAATAAAGTTTTATGGGACCACCTCTAATGTATGACCTACCGATAAAATAATGCATCAAAATCCATTCATTTTTGACGGAACAATCGCGTAACAAACATGAGAACCTCCTCCTTTTTGAAGTCGGTTAGTACGTATTTTTGCCACAGATTAACGAAACTCGTTGCTTAAATAGATGTAACGTCAATTTTGGATTGCGTACCCTTTTGTCAATGGTTTCGTTTATATGGTTTATTTATTACTCTACAGAATAAGTTAATACTCGCCATGTTTATCAAACAACAACGAACTATTCAATTATACCGAACAGCATCTGTCATAAATATATAAATAAAGACTGAATACGTATTTCAAATCAAAACTTTCGGGAAAACGTTATTTTGATTATAAAAGTGGTCTATCAGCGAGGACAATTATCAAATTGCATTGGTAAGTCATTCGCCATGTATAGGTGTCGCCATCCACGACGACGCGTGACGTAGTTATTTGCATCTTTCTATTTCATCGGGGCACTTTGCTGAAAGACAAAGATGCAAATAGCTACGTCACGCGTCTTCGTGGATGGCGGTACCTATAGTGTGCTATCACACAGGGTAAAATTTACATCTCAATTAGTTAGCAAATAAATGTATCTTTATCTTTATCTTTATCTTTATCTACATGCGAAATCATAAAAACTTAGGCGAATTCATCAGCTACCACAGGTAAACATTAACAATTTAGATATTGAAAGGGAGCGCAGGGAGTTGGCAGTCAGAGGTAAAATATTGGCTCGTAGGTTTGCAAAATGTTCAAGACAAGTCCAAATTACTTTGTTTAAGTCCTACTATCAAACATTCTACATATGCAACCTATGGGTCAGTAATAAGCTGAAGACTCTCAATGCCTTGCGTGTCCAACCAATATAACGACCCGAATGGCCGAGTCGGTAGTGACGCTGCCTACGAAACCAAGGGTCCCGGGTTCGAGTCCCGGTGGGGGCAAATGTTTGTTTGATGAGAACGAATGTTTGTACCCTAGTCATGGTTGTTTATCTATCTAAGTATAATATTTCTCTATATAAGTATATATATCGTTGTCTAGTACCCAAGATACAGGGAATCCTAGTTTGGGGCTAGATCAATGTGTGTAAAAGGTGTCCAAGGTATTATTATTATTATTATAACAACTTCAGTCTTCAGAATGTTCATGGGGCTGCCCCGGTTCTGTAGTGCATCGACAATGTTTGCAGAAGCATCCATTGTCGACAGAACCTGGAGCAGTACCAACCTTATTCTCAGGGTGATCGCGTGGAGGTTTGATTGTCCAATGTTACAACATTGGACAGTCAAACTTACCACGAGAAACAAATAAATAATGTAAATTAAATTCAATTTAATGTAATGAAATGAAATTAATTAATTAATGTGTAGGTACTAATATTAGTTGATAAAATACTACTAACAAAATGGATCTTTGTTATCTGAATAAAATCATATTATTATTATTATTATTAAAGAAATTAAAAATGTTGATATCAAAATGTGGTGTTATTACTGCTCAGCTTTATTTCCCTTCATTCCAGGGGTCCATTATGAATAGAGCTAGCTTTTCACTATGGGATATGATCTAATATAAATTACATCTCAAGATGTAAAGTAAATATTGCTGAACGGGCTCCTATTAAGACTGGCAAGTAATATTTATTTCACAACTTGAGATGTTAAGTGGTGGGTTAAGCGGTGGGTTTACCGGAGTCCAGTGCTGGCTGGCTTGGTGTTGGCTTTGTATTAACCTTGTATTGGCCTTATAAAATCAAGTCATGCCAGTGCTGTCTGCGAGTGCTGGGGTGAATAGAGGACCCGTCTAGCTAGGTTTACACGAGGCCAGTGCCACTGTCTTAGTGTATCTGCATCTTAATACATAATAAATTATATCCCATAGTGAAAAGCCGGCTTATCTTCTTCACTATCTCCTGCACCAGCTCAAGTTGCTTGGCCGACCGGCCCGGATGGTTGAGTAGCTCTGAGGCAGACGAAACTTTTCCCAAGATTGCTGTGGCTTGGGCCAGTATGGTTTATTTAGTGGATGGGTACACCGGTAGCACATGTACAAATTTCACCCCATAGTCACTGTCCCCAGCAGCCTACCACAAATTTCATCATTGAATGATATAGCTTTACGCTTTTTAGATACGGGGTGGCAGAGGCACAGTTGTGCCCACTTTTAGATAATCAAGTCCATTTTGCATGACAGGGGTATAGCCCATCGCCGCCACTATGGAGGTTTCCTCACGATGTCCTATGGAGATATGAAAGTTTCCTCACGATAAAACTTGGACTTTAATGGAGTAAAAAACCGCTTTTTCGTAAATAAAACCAACACAGTAGAACAGCTGACCAATAATTCCGCCATCTTGACAAAAAAGACACTCACTAAACAAGCTTTTTCGGTTGCCTAAATTGATTACATAATATAAGTCATGCTTATCCCTCATAAAATGCTAAAAGCAGTTTTGTGGTAACGATTTTTGTAATCATGTGTTAAACAATGGTTAAAGTTTTTTGTGGTAAGACGGTAACTGATGTTGTTTTGTAGTTTTTCTTTTATTTATACATTTTATTGGATACATTAGGGATAGCGCGGAAGATTTCCCAAATTATTTCGGCCCAGACATATCAGAAATACGTTTATAGAAACAAATTGTAAAAAAAAAATACAATATTTTTTATTTTACAATATTATCGATACATGACGACCCGTAAAGCCGAGTCGGCAGTGACCCTGCCTATGAAGCCAAGGGTCCCGGGTTCGAGTCCCGGTGGGGGAAATGTTTGTTTGATGAGAACGGATGTTTGTACCCTAGTTGTGGTTATTTATCTATCAAAGCTTATTATTTATCTATATAAGTATGTGTATCGTTGTCTAATACCCCTGTATCTTGGGTACTCCAGGGGAATCCAGGGAATCCCTGGAATTTGGGGCTAGATAAATGTGTGTAAATAGTGTCCAAGGTATTATTACTATTACAAATTATAGAAATAAATGCTTAATTGCAATTATTTGATCTATTTTTTATTTTTATTTTATTTTTTTTTTAATTTATTTATTATAGTTACATTGCACAACATTACAGGTATATATACCCAAACCGTTTTGCAATATCCGGGATACTTATAGAACACACACCTTAAAAATATATATTACAATTCAATTCAATTAGAAATAGAATAACAATTAATTAACAAAAAATAATTAATTAACAAGAACAATTAATTCAATAGCACAAACAAAAAGTGACTGCCCTTGTGAACTCCAACATTGAACAACAAAAGAGGTCAATGTTAGTCCTGCCTGTCACTTGATTAAATAGAGCCAGAGCCCGCACCACCGGTGCCTACCGTAGCACGCTTGTTCGTGCCATCGGCACGCAGAACAAGGAGTGACTCCTCGCTCACACGAAACCCTAACAACGGTAGTGTCTGGGGGTTGTGCAGCTTCCCTCGCAGCACTTTTAGCACATAGGTCGCTAGTGCGAGGCCCCTCCTCATTTCCAGCTCATTGTATCCAACCATTCCCATCACGAACAGGCTCGGATACATAAGGGGGTAACAAGGATAGACCCCGTACCGCTTCAAATATAAATACCTCAGGAAACGATTTTGTATTTTCTCCAGCATTTGGCTATATTTAGTTTCATGTGGATGCCAGATGATTGCATTGCTTTCAAGTTTACTCCGAACCAAGATATTATACAAAACTTTTACCACCTCGATACTTTCTGAACCTTTTCCACAAAGTAACATTAATATGTTAAATTTGACGTGTGATTAGATATTACCTTTTTATTTTTAGATTTCCTCGTGGAACACTATTGCTAAATGTGTGGATTGCGGCGGTATCTTGCGGGTCCAGTGGGACGACAAAACACGCGCAAATTCTCAAGAAGATTTAACCAGACTGCAGAAAGATTTAACCAGCAATAAAAAAAAATCGCAGACTAATACAAACTACTTTACCAACACTAATATCCCGTTAAAATATCCCAATAGATATTATACTCGTAGATGCCTGCTGATATTTGTCAATATATTGTACTGTTATTTTACTTCGTCTCGGTACGTGAAGGGAATCGTTTAATTGAATCGTGATTAGTGATTTTATATTTAATGGTGAGTAAATGAAAATGAGTGTATAATTTGTTCATTGCTATGTAATTGTTGACTTTATTATGTGTTTTTTTATTGATTATTATTATTATTATTATTAGCCTACATCATCCCACGGCTTGGCAAAGGCCTCTCTTCCCCTCCTCCACCTCCTCCTTATTGATTATATTGTTTATAAATTATAATAATTTATTTCGGAGGATGTATTTTGTTTGTAATAGATAAAATACTTAATTACACTCAATTCAATCTATCTGTCACACCACTCACCCAATGTTTGAGTATTGGGCCGTCGAGCCGACCTGCAATGACCTCTAGCATACTGTCGCTACTGCTATGCTTCAGTAGGAGGCCGGTCTCTTACATATGTTGGCATGGAATCCACCAGTACGTGCCTCAAAAAAACAGCCCGATGCACTACAGTAGCGTGGCAGTGGCAGCCCCAGCAACAGTGTTATACTGGACGAGCAGGGCATTCTATGGCAGGACTTTTACAATGTGCATTCCTACTAGCCAACATATTCACCCAATTTGCCAAAGCGCTACGCTCCCACTCTATGACTAGGTCATCCCTCAGGTCCTCAGTCTCTATATGACCAAGGTATTATAAATTGGTTATTGAGGTTATGTAAATAAATTATCACTTCGACTTTGTTTTTCGATAATATTTAAACAGTGATCATTTTTTTGTCGATAGCCGTTCTTATATCGATACTTACCCCATCGCTGGTTGTCACTAAAATGGTACGCGTAAATGTCCTGTCAAAACTATATTGGTTTCAGTTATACAAAGTAAAACGGTCGTATGAGTAAATTGTGTCCGTATATTAACTTCTGTTCATGGAAAATAGCCCTCACTTTATTTACTTGCTTACTCTGAGATTTTTGTAAATCAAAATCATACTTTTAAACTTTTACTACCCTTAACAAAGTCGACATTATTTCGGCATTATATTGTGGCACATTTGGCAGTTGTTCATTTTCAAGATGGTCACACTGAGTCCCACCATTGCCTTGTAACCAGGCCATAAAATACAAAAAAGAAAAAAAAATGTGTTCTGTGGTGCTGGCTGGTGTTTGTTTAGCCCTACGTCCTCACGAAATGCATGATTTTAATTTTATCCATCCAGTCTGTTGCTTTGAGAAGAGACAGTGAACGCTCGCTCTTATGTTCTGCGCACAAGAATCACGTAGATCGGCGCACAGCACATCGAATGTTGAACCTATCGCATACAACCTATTTGGTTTTGTTGCGTCTATTTTAGAACTTTAGAACGTGAATAGCTGCCGAGAAGTCATTACCCTATAAAGTCTGTGCGAGAAGTAAGGGTCATGGTTGCAAGATGGATGCGTCGAGAGATTATCAGTATCATCGCACATTAACAGAAGAGGTCAAAGAGGAAGTTGTGGATTGTGGATTTGTAGAAGTTGACTCTGACGATGTGCATCAACTGTGCACGGCTTGTTTATGTGCGACGCGCACTACGCACATGCTCGACGATCACTCACTGAAGCAGCATTACATGATTATCCTCACTGAGACGCAGGTCAGTACCCTGCTAACATTATGTGTCTTCTCCAAACCAAAATTCAAATTCTTGCTTCAGTTGGGTAGGCTAAAGCATAAAGTTGCATTATAACTCCTCATAATGCAAAGAAGGGTGGTCACAGGGTAAAGGTTTTGATCACGGACACCTGAATTTTGGGAAGGGGAGGGGGAGGGGACCTCCCCCCCTAAGCCTCTATTGTTGGAAACCAGGGGTTTTTTTGTTATTAATTTTCATAAATCGCACTTTGAGGTTATTTTTTACAATAAGTCTTTGTTTGATGTATTGACGTTCGAAATCGCCTTAGCTCCGGCTACTAGGACTCATAAAAAAGGCAAGTATTTAATCACACATCAAAAATACTGATTTTCACAGCAAAAAAGGATCAGCAAAACTCTTTTTATGTTTTAAGTATTTTTGTTGTTCTTACATGTTCAACCTAATATGAAGGATAAAGGGGGCTTCGCTTCTCTCACCCCCTTTGCCCTTCACCTAAGCTACTGCAGTATTTTGCCCTTATATTTGCTGTGTAAATCAGTAATATTGATGTGCAGTTTAATATTTCCCCACAAAAACACTCTAGGCAGTAACCACAAGACTGCCCAGGAAGGTCTGCCCAGATATCGATACCAGTAACCACAAGACTGCCTAGTTACAGACTGGGGTGCCCTGACTTAGATTTAAATATCAGTCAAATAAGACAGCCAAGTTTGCTATACTACACTTCTTTATTCCACGTTCCATTACACCCAACTTTACAATATGTTTTTGACAACTATCATGAAATATGTATTGGAAAGAGTAAAAATTGTGTTCCATTTCAGGCATAGAAAAGAACATTTTGTTTTAGGTATTATAAATCCAAAACAAGTTTCCGACAATTCAGACTAGGATAAAAGGTTCAAGAATATAGTCAACTATCCTCCTAAATAACTCTAGTAATTAAAATCAGGTGTCCGTGATCCAAACCCAACCCTTATACAGTAACAGGTGAGTAATCAAAGATTCATTCATAATTGCGACATGTTATATTGGCTGAGATAAGTTTAATGAGTTTAACAAGTTGTCACAACTAAGTTAACTTTTAGTAACTGGGCTTTAGAGGTAGATTTATATAATATGCTGCTATAGAGAATGAAAGCAGGTTGTTAGTCCGCATTGTTATTCTCTTTATACCACAGATACTAATATTATACTAATACTTTATACCCAGAAGCTGTTTCCTTTTGTTATTGTGAAGCAGTTTCTTTTAAATAGTATAACCCTATTTCGCTCACTACCCAAAAGCTGCTTCGTTTTGTTTTGTTTATCTTTGTTTATTTTAGTAAAGTTTATGCCAAAGCTTATAAAGTTTCACATGTTTAAATAGTAATTGGTTCCCCAAGATACAGGCCTAGCCTAGTTTGGGGACCCCTGGAAATTTGTTTATTTTGTTTAAGCTATGCACTGAATGTTAGATGCTAAGTTCCATTACGCCGTACCTTTTTGTGCTAAATAAATATTTTTTCATTTCATTTCATTTCATTTCATTGATCTACTAATGTGTATCATCAGATCGGGTCTGCACGGGTACCTTATTATAGACAGCCCGCGGCACCCTGTGCAGACTATAGGTACAATGTGCCAAACCAGTAGGTTGTCAGGCGGTTCTGATTCGCCCAGGTCAGCGCTGGTAGTTTGGGGCAACCTGCTTACTTTACACCCTTAGACAAGCGTCACACGGGAAGGAACAATATTATGGTAATGGCACCTGTGTTCTCCTTTGCTCCTGCTTGGTGGCGCTGGCATAGTTGGAGGAATAAGAGTTTCAATCATCTGAGGTTAGGTTCAGTTAGGTGAGGTCAATGTCGGTAGATGCTTACTTTCTGTATCTCTTGACGACCTCTGCCTACTATGCGAGAGGTCCCGTGTCAATCCCCGGCAGGGGATAAAAGAAAAAAAGGTCCCTAGGTCTTGGAAAAACTTGGTATCATAACAAAAATATTGAATATACTTATGTATCAATACTTTTCCATATCCCTACATCTGACTGTCTTTCTGAGGGTGTTTTGTATTCATAAACATAAACATTTACATACATATACAGTGGGGCCAGAAGCAATGTGTGCCTGCATGTAAATATTTATCTTTATTTATTTGTCACCATAAGATAGTAAAACTTGGTTTGATTCTGCGTCTATCAAAACCCTTTAAGCGAGCGAAAACCATCATAACGCTATACTACGCATATGTGCGTAGTATTTTAGAATTTGGTTGTGTAGTGTGGAATCCCCACTATGCGGTACACGTTGCTCGTCTTGAGAAGATTCAGAATAAATTTTTAAAATCATTAGACTACAGGACCGGCACTAACTATAATGATAATAAAAGGCTGTGTGATAAGTTCAATATTGCCTCCATAGAAAGCAGACGCACTTTTTTGGATGCCTCATTCCTATATAAATTATTAAATGACCATATAGATTCGGCATGTTTACTTGAGAAGGTAAACTTGTTTGTTAACCGCATCTCCTCACGTTCAAAGAAAACATTTTATTCTACCCTATGTAGCACAAACTATGCAAAAAACACATTCTTTCGACGATCTTTCGAAACTTATAACAAAAGACTGATAGATATAGATATCTTCGCAAACTTACTTCCTAGCTATAAAAGACAAATAAAAGAAATTCTATGTAGGTAACTTAACTATACATTCTCGAATATTTTCACAACACGGTATAAATTGTAACCAATTAATGGTCTTTATGTAAATAGTCAATCAATCCATGTTTAGTAAGTGACTGTTTGTTACCTGAATAAAAAAAAATAAAAAAATAAACTGTTAGTTGATAAACTAACTTTTTTTTCTCGTAAGTTGTTCGACTATCGACAGATAGTAAACTGTAGCGTAAACAGCTAACTATATGACGCGTTAGTTGATCAAATAATGGTTAAAACCCGTTAAATAGTAAACTGGTTTAAACTTGAATTGCAAACAAAATACCAGGGCAAACACTGTGGTAGCATAGGTGAAGACTAGAGGGGGCGAGCGCAGCGAAGCCCCCGAATAGTCTTCGTGTTAGGTTGACACGTAAGAACAAAAGAAAAATAAATTCTAAACCCTGTCGTTCTGGTTTATTATCTGTCGATAGTTGATCAACTACAGTGTTAGTTTAGCAACTTACGGTTTTGACTATCTTCCGGTGACATACAAAACACCCTTAGAAAGAAAGTTAGATGTAGGGATACAGAAAAAGTATTGATACATAAGTATACTCAATATTTTTGTTATGATACCAAGTATTTTCTAACTCGATATTTTCGATACGATACTTTCTAAGGATCAATACTTTTCGCTTTACTCTTTTATAAACGATGTGGTCTACCTCTAATTCAGGAGCTTACCCGTAGAATAACATATACGAAGAAAAATATATGCACTAAGTTTGGACGATATCTGATGGTGAAGAGGCCATTTCATCATTACTCCAATTCAATACAGTTCTAACCAGTGATATTTGGGTCAATCAACTATTTTACTCACCCTAAGATAGGCCAGAAATATGTTTTTCTGAAAAAAAAAACATTAACATTTATAATTTTATTAGGGCATTACAAATATCATCTCCCTTGTTAACCTAGAAGGGCAGCGACGTTAATTCGTCTTTACGGCAGTTTTTATGAAAAAAAACTACAACACATGCCCCAGAAACCGTCACCTGAGTTACCTGAATTCAGTATTATATAAATGGTAAATGAAACACGAAAACCTTTCATTATTTTTTTACTCTTGCATGCATAATCAAATATTTTGGCAAAATCAGTCTTCATAGTATTCTTAAATTTAAGTACAAAATTAACTGACACTGGTCTTTTGCGTCACCATTATACCAAATATAATAGCTATTTTCATCCACAATAGGATGGCTATCCTAGGTGATACAAGATCGGCGGACAAGCTCCTAGAACACCCAGGCCTCCTACTCCAGCTGGTGCAGGAGTTGG
This sequence comes from Argyresthia goedartella, assembly GCA_949825045.1. NCBI lineage: Eukaryota > Metazoa > Arthropoda > Insecta > Lepidoptera > Argyresthiidae > Argyresthia > Argyresthia goedartella. Next base: position 8,732,605 of record OX463832.1, on the reverse strand, counting down.
GATGGCTGATTTAGATGTGCATGCGAAGGGAACATGCACAAAGGCCTCGCTCAAGTGGGCCAGGTGCAGGCGCTTTAATAAATAGTAGTATAGAAATATCTATTTCTTAATAAAACTAAATATAAAAGAATTACAAATAGAAATTAATTATTTATAGAAGCTCGCCATTTGTAAGAATAAAGTACTGGTAATGTAAAGATATAATGGAAAAAATTAGCATATTATGATCAAAAATATAATATTTATAATAATAATATTTAAAATAATAATATAATATAAATAATAGTAAGTAACTCAAGAGACAAAATTTGGGTAACGCCTAAGATATACTATAAAAATATTGGTATAAATAATGGACGGCATATGATTGAATAAACTTATCAATCATTTTTGATAAAAATTGCAAGATACATCGTGAGGAAACCTTCATTACTCCATGGCTGCGGCAATGGGCTAGCCCTCTGTCACGTCAAATGGAGTATTGAATGAATGGCTCAAAGTGGGCATTTTCTCGGTAGGCTATAGCTATTAACTCATAACAGTTGTTTCGACTTCTAAAGATCCACAATGGAGAGTTTTTATGCAAACAATATTACGCCTATTGGAGTTAATATTCAAAATCAAGCACGAGTTCTCATCAACAATGTATTGAAGTTTTTTACGGAAATAAGAGAAGATCCCGGAAAGTTGAATAGTATACTTCAACTTCAACCGCCCTCGTGACCTTAATGCATCAATATGTGTTGTGAGTGTACGGACTATTGATAATATAAAGAAAGAATGCAAGGATGGAGATGGTGTGAAATTAACGAAGCAGGTTTCACAGAGTGGTTCGAAAAATTATTGCTCAGTCTTGAAGAGCCATCGGTCATAGTTATGGATAATGCAAGTTACCATTCACAATAAATAGATCAAGCACCAATATCTGCGAGTAGAAAGGATGAAATTCAACAGTGGCTCCGTGTCAACAACATAGAATTCTCTTTGACAGAGTTGAAGCCGGAACTCCTTCGAAAAGTGCAGCAAAATATACCAGAAAAAGCCTATTACTTGGACCAATTGGCTTCAGAACATGGACACGAGGTAGTCCGTTTACCTCCATACGACTGCCAATATAACCCAATTGAGTTGGTGTGGGCACAGGTGAAAGGCGAAGTTGCCACCAAAAACAGCACATTTAAAATTGCTGATGTAGAGAAATTACTGCACGAAGCAATTTCCAATGTATCGAAAGAAGATTGGCAGAAAAATGTTAGGCACGCTGAAGATTTACTAAAATCTTACTTGTGTGAGGAGCTGGTGATTCACCTGAATGAAGATAGCGAAGATGAGTCCGACATAGAATAATACCAATAAATATCTCTTATTACCTGTTCGGCACGGGGCGGGGCGGCGTCTTTGACTCGGCTTATCTTTAGTTCGCAGTTCTTTATCGACTACAGTTATGCTCATCCCTATGTGAAAACAATAGGCTCTTATCCTCCGCATGAGTGCGACAAAGAGATAAGATATCACTCTCTCGCTCCTATGATTTATGACCGAGTTCGCACACATGAAAAAAATCTACTATAACTCGTTGTGTAATAAGAATTGACCGGATGTAAATGTTATGTTATGTCTTAGACTTGCTTCATAATAACCCAATTGCAATTATATGATACATCATTAGATTCGTAATAATGGCGCGAGTATTACTGGATACATGCAATTCTTAAAAAAATAAATGTCGGATTTTATGCGCTTTGGTGAGTGGGCTAAAAAAAACTTCTTTTTCATGATTCTCGAGTGGGGGGTATCGAAATAAATAGCTTTAAAAGGCGAGAACGGAAATATAAAGGGTATCCCGAAACTCAAATTCGAGCGGGCACCAGGTGAAAGCCTAGCCTATACAGGTTCTGGTAAAACATAAAAATAAAAATCTATGTCACTTTCTGTCATTCAGTTCAAATTCTATTGGCTTATTTCGAAAATTTCAAAAATCAACATCCTTTAGATACTCTGACAACAACTTAGCATTTCTTTCTACGATTTCCTTATGAAAATGATCCCAATTAATCACTAATACTATTGATAACAGTCACGAATTAATCAGAATATTTGTCAGTCAGATTCAGTAAGATTTGTAAAAAAATACGTAGTTTGTTGGTGTCCTGGTTTGATAACATATTGTAATTCAACGTTGACTCATCATAACCTCGGCAAGTTTATACAAAAATTGGCCTATTTAGTAAGGATTTCGAAAAGGTATATTTGATACTTTCTTATCAAAAACTGTTAAAAAAATATTATCAAAACAAGTTGGACACCATAACAACAACTCAACATTCAGGGTAAGTTCAAGAATAGAAAAAAAAATGGAAAGATAAGAGTAAAACAAAAAGAGTTACGTTAATTAGTTATGTAATAAAAGTCCATTTTATTTCACATGGGTAAATGTTCAAATTGTTTGCCTCCAGCACGAATGCAGGCTACATCTTTTAAGAAATAATATTTTTATTAGTGTTGCGTAACTCGCTGCATTAATGTGTTCTGCAGCTTGGACAATTTTGTGGCGGAGATCACGGATATTTGAAATACACGATACAGTCATGCCGCGACAGAAGCATTGAAGTTAACACAGATAATATGCATGTTTGTTTATTCTTCAGACGTGTACACATCAGGCATGTTGCAAAGCTTTGAAGTAGGTACGATGGGAAAATCAAGTCCGGAGAGATAAAAGTCAAAGTTGTCAGTAAGAACGATAAGATTTTTTCGAACATGAAACCACAGAAAACGCCCGAATGTAGTGTAAAGTATAGACTAACGGTAACAGGGGACAACAATTTGTTTGTAGCTTCGTTTGATTCTACTTAGTTTCTTATTTAATGTCGTCCGACCTCTTTGGAGGTCATTCATTATGCCAGTGTCAGTATCATAATCTTACAAGTGTGATCACCTCTTTGTAAGATTATCTTTTGAGAAGAGATGCTGAAAAGGATAGGTTTCGGTAATGGACTGTTGCTCGTTGCAGCAACAGAACAGAGTTGTAGTCAATGGCAAGAGTTTGTCGGGATCATCGGCACTCATAGGCGTTCCGCAGGTCTCAATATTAGGTCCGTTCCTTATTTTAGGGTTCCTTACCCAAAAGGTTATAACGGGACCGTAGTACTAAGACTTCGCTGTCCGTCTGTATGTCTGTTTGTCTGTCCGTCTGTCACCAGGCTGTATCTCATGAACCGTGATAATTAGAAAGCTGAAATTTTCACAGATGATGTTTTTCTGTTGCCGCTATAACAACACATACTAAAAAACAAAACGAAATAAATATTTAAAGGGGCTCCCATACAGCAATTGTTTCAATACCACATACAAACTTGTAAATGCACCTGGTTACGTACATGGAGTGTGAAAGTAGCCGCACCAAAAACTTTGTAAACAACATTTTGCTATGTCAAATCCAAACTATTCACTCCACACCATCCCTAGCATTGTTCGATGGTACGAAACCCTTAGTCCCTTAGGCCGGTTTTATCTTATGTATATAAACGACCCACTCGATTATGTTAATATTAAACATGAAATCGTTCGCGGATGATACTTCCTTGCTCTTTAATTTAATAGACAACAACAATTTTATGACGATTTGAAAAATGCTATCTCCTATATATATATTGGTTGGTTTATAGCAAACAATCTTCTACTTAATGAAAAAAAAAAAACAAATGTGTAAAGTTTTCTCTGCTCAATGTAAAACAGACACCCACTATAATTATAAAAAAAAAACTGAGCCTTGTGGATCAAACTGTGTTTCTTCGCATCACAGCTCACAGCTTCAATGGGGACCTCACCTGGATGTACTAGCGGGTAGACTGACTCCTGCAGCATACGCCATAAAAAGAATCCGACGTATTTCGGATGTAGAAACCGCGAGATTAGTCAACTTCGGCTAGTTCCACAGCTTGATGTCTTATGGCATCCAGCTGTGGGGTAATGTCTCGGATATAAATCAGTTATAATTATTCGGCAGAAACGAGCTATACGTGCCATTTACGAACTCGGTCTAGGGTAGTCGCTAAGAGACATGTTTAAGGAGATCAACATTCTGACTCTGCCTTCTCAGTACATTCTTGTGAATATATTGTATGACAAAAAAAAACACTTGCTTAAAAAAATGCGTTTACCATAATTTTAATACTAGAAATAAGAATAAACTGTCCAGCTACTCTAGTAGACTCCACAAAATTTCCAATTTCTTCTTAGGCCAGTACATGCTTTTGCAATAAGGTCCCTGATATTCAAAGCTTACCGACACATAAATTCAAAACGTTTATTAAAAGTGAATTATGTTTGAAGGGATATTACTCAGTGTCAAATTATGTAGAAGGCGAAAAACCTTGGGGATAAACTGCTTGTTCTTCCATTATCTTAAAAAGAAACATAAGTGAAATCAATATATCATTAGTTATAAGTATTTCCTTTCAAAAAGATCTACCTCAGAGTTTCTAGTGCTTTATTTTCTGAAAAGTATCTGCTTTTGGAATGTACCCCTAGTATTAAATGAATGACGTGCTCTAAGAGATATGTTACTATCCAGATTAAAGAATATTTTGAATTTTGACTTTGATAGGACTACTCAGTGGACAAGAATATCCTGTGGAAATCATTAAAGGTACATAATGATTTCCGCAGCTTTTAACTCCATGTTTTAAAAAAAATCTTGAACGCACAGTGAATTGAGGTGGCACTATATTAAATTTCAACTAATTTATGTTTATTTACTATGAGATGGTTTTACTCATATTTATTTTATTTTTAATAGATAAGTGACTAGTGTTATACTTTTTCTTAATCCTTACTAAATTATTGAATGCACTTGCTGAGGGTAGTACAGTATATTTTGTTTCCGTTATGATTGTCAAAGTTGACTTAA